>CM076415.1:28031874-28631874 GCA_038363315.1 Mugilogobius chulae
ATAAAAATGTGGAGGAAAGTAAACATAAGTAAACACTGAAACTGAAGAGGAGCCTAAGAACCACCAGAAGAAGCTCAAGCACCTTCAGTGAGTTTAAGTAACACTAGTCTATAATATCAAAAAGAAAAAGCAATGGAAAATCTCAAGAAGAACGTTTCCTCCAACTAAATGTGTTTATGCAACTTCGGAGCTTGAGGCATCAATGAGCATGTGCATTTTGGAATGCCGTGCCAAATCAAATAACAGCAACATGGGCCAGACTGATGACTCTAACAGCGGTGATGCTAACACAGCTCTCTCCTCTGACGCATTCTCACTCCTGTGCATTCACTCACTTTGTCCTAATGGCTCATCAATTGGATTCAAAGTGGTTTTTACTCAATCTCCAATTCAAACAACTAAAATGTTTACATTGCAACACGCCGCAATGTATGAAAACATCGAGAATGACAAGCAGAAGTCTTGTTATCTGTTCAAACCGGTTTAAGCCCAAAGCGCCTTTTATCTGTCAGCATCAAAGCCTCGAAACAAAGATGCTTTATAATCTCTGCATCACATCCTGTTCCATCGCCAGGAAAAAGCCAAATAAAAGTCTTCTAAAAATGTCCTATTTCTCTGTGCGTGTCAGAATGAGCTTCCTTCCATGTTTGATTCATGTGACGGATCAGATTGCCTCCCTCGGTGATTTGAGTGGTGCCACATAGACAGCTGGTAAAAGCATGATATGATGACAGGCGACTACTGGGTCCTTTGAGAGAAGCTGTAAACAAAACAAAACCGATGTGTGTATAAATGCAATGGCAACTCAATCCAAGTATTATGTCTTGGCTGCTATTTATGAATGTACACAGAAGCACCTTGTCACTACCGACTGATGACAGAGAGAGGTATGCAGCGCCTTGTGGAGAAGTGCATAAATAGCTTTTTATCAGAACGGCCCTGTCTAAAAAGAAAAAATGTAGCACAAAATAAAATAATTGATTTGGTGATAGATCCCAAAAGGATGAAAGTGCAGACAAAGACACTGCTCTCATAAAATAGCTTTGAGATGAAGTGCACATTTCTGTGTCTTTGGCGCAGGGCCAAAAGTAAAATGTGTGCCCACTTCTCTCACATTCCTCGCTACACAAAACTGAAAACGATGTCCCAAAGCGATCAGTCTGAGCACCACTTATTTGTTATAGTCAAATAATAACTTTCTACACCCTCAAGAGATTTAGGCATGGAGCGTTTGGGTCATACGGAGCAACGCTTGGCTCCAGATCCAGACCAGTCTCCGCCTACTCATGACCAGGGTTGAAGTTTAAATATCACATATGAGATACAATTAGTCACAAATAAGAGAAAGATTAATGACAGATCAGTATTACATAGAGTAATATTTGAAAAATGTTGTGACATTTTTGCATTTGTTTAAAGCTGTGTACAGTAGTGCTTCCCCTGAAACTCTCTTGTGTGAATACACTGGCCTAGCTAATAAAATCTAAACATGATAATAATTTCACTTCCCATTTTTGTGTATCTTTAGTATAAAATAAGACAGAAAAATCCCACCCAAAAATCAAAATCAAAGAGCCAGTGTTTCTCAGAAGAGCTGGTGTCAGGTCAGGATCTGGTTGAGATTCAGAAACTGCATGAGCAGGATTTTCACCAGCTGAGACAAATGCCCCGAAGAGACTAACTCCTGCCGTACACTGAGTGTGAGTTCGGTGCAGGTCGGGATTTACGCAAGATGGGGCGTTTCCACTAGCCCTGTTAGTATCTACTCTACTCTACTCGGCTCTTCGGTTTGGTTGCGTCTCCATTGCACTTTAGAATATGGTACTATCTCAAGAGCAACTGCCCACAACAAACCAATATCTATGGAAACGCCATGGTAACCTTGTGGTCTGGCCAATCAGTGTCAGTTAGAACAATTTAGTATCAGCTCGGCCTGGTTAGAACCAGAGCCAAGCAGGTACTAAAAAGTACCTGGTACCAGATAAAAAAGGCTAGTGGAAACAGAGCCGAGTAGAGCCGAGTAGAGTAGAGCTGATACTAACAGGGCTAGTGGAAATGCCCCATAGAAAGTGCCTCTAACGAATGCGCCCTTGTACACTGACCTCAGAGCAGTGCGAGCGAAGAATGAATCCGAAGAGAGTCAATTTTGATGGAGGTCGCAGCGGTCTGATGCAACTTTTAAGTCATAATACGAGCATTTTCTCGGGAATTCACGTGAATCCATGTGGTTTTAGGCAAATACAGACTACAGCTGGTGTACAAGGCATTGCACAAGAAACTCAGGCATTTCTCAGACCAAACTCACCTCGCAGTCTGTGTACGGAAGGCGTTACAAATAAATTTTATGAGGTAAAAATGCTACTTAGTTCTGTTTTATAACATTATATTAGTTGTAATTAGATACATTGTCCACTAGTGATGCACTAACCCGATACTGATATTGAATACCGGCACTGATCCATGTAATTTTCTGGATCATTGATTGATTGATTGATTGATTGACCTTTATTTAACCAGGAAAGTCCCACTGACATTCAGAATCTGTTTTGCAGAGGAGTCCTTAGGGCAGTGCTTCTCAATTATTTTTTGCCGCGCCCACCCTGGGAAAGAGAAAATGTTTCGCGCCCCCCTACTCACCGCGGTGACTAAAAATCAGATTATTATCTATAAAAAGTGTATAAGTATATCTAAAAGTGTATCCTTTAAAACATTAACAGAAGAAAAAAATCAATATCAACTTGAAACAAAGTTCAACAATTATTAATTTTATTTTGTACGTTTACACTTTGCAAGTATATATATATTTTTTATTCATATTTTTTGCAGTGTTATTTTTACAGTGTAGTCAGCTTCACAGGCTGAATAGAAAAGGCTTTGAAAGCGGCGCTGGGCGCTGTTTATTCCACAAATGATCAGAGCCGTACCGTTTGTGTGGAGTAAAGTTGGTGATATGATGTGGCAGATCAGGCGTTTTACCGCGGACACGCGACCTCGGGCTTGTTGACGCTGCTCTGTCCCGGTTGAGCGAGTGCGCGGTGCCGGGGCCGTTCTTTTCACCTGTGTGTGTCTGGCGCGGTGCGCGAGAAGCCCGGACCGCTGCACACAGACACAAGTGGAGAGACGCAAACGTGGAAATGTACCGACACCGGCACCACGATCAAAGCAGGGCCGACAAGGCGCGTGAACGGGACAGATTTTATGAAACGCGCTGATTCAGGACCGATAGGGCTGGAGCTTATTGATCTAGTGGACTGACACGCGCCCCCCCTGGCATCGCATGCGCCCCACTATTTGAGAAGTACTGCCTTAGGGAGAGGAGAGGGGAGATATTGGTAGTATCGGTACCATAAAATCAGTGCAGCCGGTATGAATGTTGTGCCTTTGATTGGACATACTGTATTAGGCTGATGTTGATCCAGAACATCTCATAATAATTTATTCACATTAAGGTGTCACTTACAGTAAACAACAGCTACAAAGCATTCTATGACTAATTTTCTTATATTTTTGTACCTACACTACTATCAGTTGATATCAGACAAATTATTGCCACAGTATCAACCTCGGTATCGGAACTGAAAAAACTGGACTGGTGCATCATCCCACCGCTCTGTAAAAGACCTAGAGATTAGGTAAGCTCACAGATATATTGCATTATTAGTTATTGCTATTTTTCTTTTGGATAATTATTTTGACACTACCGTAAAATCAATCCAGGATTACAAACTCTTGCACCATTCTCACATTCTACAATCTCCCAACAACCCATATGAACAAGAAACTCCTGCGCCAAACGGAAGAATACAGCGTTCTCCCAGGACAGACAGACTTTAATCCGATCTGTCAGCGCGGGTACTTTATAAGCCGGTTATTCTTGGCTCCGTCTGTAATGACTCTATTAGATACAAGCCCCGATGAAAAACACTATATAGGAAAAATATAGCCGCATTTACCGACCAAAAGAGAGAGCAAACATATTAGCGTGGGCAGCCGGCGCAACAATAATACATTACAATGTGTTGCAGCATAAGGCACTCAGGAGAATATGGGCTATTATATGTTTGGAAAGAGAGAGAGTGTGCGTGCAAGTGTGTGCAATATTTGGGTCGGAGGCTCTGGGGCATTGTTTGTTTACTGTGGAGTTGTCCTCTTCTCCGATACAAGGCCCTTTCTTTGTTGAATTTATGCACAAAATTTAAAAGACAATTATACTGGAGCCAGATCAAGATTTCAATTTTATCTCAATTCTTTCTTGTTGTCTTTGAGGTAAACTCATCTCCTTTTTCAGGCCTTCTTCTGATTGGCTAAATCCAGCTGTCACTCAGAGCAAGACTGATTAGTGTTGCTAGATTTTCAGAGAAAAACAGGGGCAACCAAGCTTTGAAAAGATAAATAAATCACAAAACAAGTGATTGCAGCCCTTCAGTAGAAATAATGTGTCACCGCAAATCAAGTTTCTAACAACATTAATAATGATTTTTAAACATGAAAATATCCTATAAATCCATTTTCAGTCAAAAATGTTTATCTTTTTGTAAGTCAAAACTGTGCATGTTATTACGACACAATTTAAGCACTAAGCACTAAGTAAATAATAAAAATGTGTAACTTTACATCAAGTGGGTTTGCACAGCCACAAAATAAGTCATTATTTAGTCAAGAAGAGGGCCTTTTCCAAGTTTTAATCATAAATTAGTTTTTGTTTTGTTTTTTGGCTGAATTTTATTTCTTTACATGATTAAACATTTATCCCAAAAAGGAATGTTTTAAAAAATGATTTTATCTTTTTTTTTATTGAATTTTGCAGTTGACTTTTCACCTCTAGAAGGTTACAGAGTGCCACTTTAATAAATCATTGGTTTTCAAGCTTTGTTGGCTGCAATGCATGATGGGAAGAAGACTCAAGAAGGCTCAAACCAATTTGAAACAACATGCAACATATTTTAAGTATTGAGTTGACATAATGCATTTACAGATGGACCATATATAGAATTCTAATGTTAGTATTGTTTTCAAGGTATCAAAGATTTGAATAACAAGAATATTGTTTAGAGAGAAAATGCTACAAAATACCAATTTAACTAACGTGTTTACTTGTAATTTTTCTTTTTTTAAAAACCCCACAAAATTGATGCAAAACAGCTTAAAATAGAAACAGGTCTATTTACTTCCCATGCAAAACTGCAGAACTGATAAGCCCCGCCTCTAGGGCTGTAGTTCTTTAGTCGTTTAGTCGATTAATCGGTCGATGGAGTCTTGGTCGACCAAAATTTCATTAGTCGACTAATTCTTTTATTTAGATTATTTAGGAAATTGTCTTCAACAGAAACAGAATCATTGGTCTAAACTGAACAAAGTTTCTTGGAGAGTCATAATACTAAAATGTCCAACCAGATTTTGATACAAAGGAATAAACTTGATTCTCGATCCCACAGTGAGAATTACAATGAAAGTTTATGATCAAACAGTTTTGATAAAACTCAAGATTATTTTAAGATTATTTTGCAGAAAATATCAGATTTTGTTCAAATGTTTGTCCTGTTAATGTTTTCTGTATTTGTTCAAATGAGAATCTAATTTCGACTCCAGTTTTAGCCTTGATTTGCAATAGTTTGAACAACTCTACTTTTGCCACGCCCCCTTTTTAGTCAATTAATCGGTCGATGGGACATGTTTTAGTCGACCAAGTATTTTTATTTGGTCGACTACAGCCCTACCCGCCTCTCATAAAATAAGCAGCAGAGTTCAAATTGGTATTTTTTTATTGTTGTAAATCTTTTTATGGGACTACTTTGAACCATACATACTTTACTATGAATCGGAATCATTTTGGAATAATCATAATTCAATACAGAGGCAGAAGAAGAGGGATTTTCTGAGCACAGGAGCAAACATGCATCATTCTTAGTAAAACTGAGCAAACTACTGATGAGAGGAGGCAGTTATACGTAACAAGTTTTTAGGTCTCCATCTAAACTTATCACATCATCAGATCTGGCAACCTTTTGACTTAAACAAAAAAGTGAAAAGTGAGTTGAGATCTGCCCCTAAAAAAATCAGGCATTCGTTTTTATCAACATCATCCAGCCTTCATGTTGATCCGTGACTTTGCTCCTAAAACGCTTATGCAAGTAAAAAAACAAAATCTGTCTTTGTCTGTTTTTTGTTGTGTGCGAGAGCGAGTGCGTGTGGTGGGTGGCTGCTGCAGTCATGAACGAGTCAGGAAGCAAAGGGAGTAGTGACCTCAGGGTGCTGCTGGCTACGTGATACGGCTTAGTGCAGCAGAGAGCCATTGTGTTTGCATAAGCTAAATTTGGAGTTTGCAGAGAAGGTTGTTTCTGGGGGATAGAAATGTTGTTTTGTAAAAAAGAGATGCTGGATATTTGCCAGTGTTTGCAGGGTAAACACCTGTTCACTTGTAAAAAAAAAAAAAGAAGAAAAAAGCTGTTTGAATTTGAGAGAGGAAGCATTCTCTCGCTGTAGGAATTTTAAATACATGGTTGGAAAGAGTAAATTGTTTAAACAAGTGTAGGAACATGGTGGTTAATAGGGTTTGGACAATGTTTTGATTTGCAATAGATCGCGACACAATTTTGAGTAGTTAGGAAATCATATGTACTTCATATTAGGACTGGGATGATACGCTTTTGTCATGAAACAATCACGATACAAGAGGCTGCGATACATTGTAATATATATATAATATATTGTGATACACAGGATGCTGAGGCTTGAGTTTTGATTAGGTAATGTGATATTTTCACAAAAAAATGAAAAAATTATAAGTAGGGCTGGTCCATCAATTGAAAAATCGAGAGATCTAATCATATCTTCAATTATTTGGTGGTGGATTCTGAATCGAAAAATCTAAAGCCAATTCTTTGACAATAAAAATGTGAGATTTGGAGCAAAAGTCAAACTTTGAGGCAGAATATTGATATATTGTTTCAAAAAAATACAATAAATGAGACAAATTAAAAGTTTGTGAATGGCATGTTTCATTTGTTTTTGAAAATGAAGATCGATCAATACAAGAAAAAAATATATATATTTTTCCCCCAGATTGCCCATAAAGTGTGTGTATTGTATAGCAATAAGTTTGTGGTTCAATATTATTAGGAACTACAATCAAAGATATTTAAGGGTGAAGCTTATTCCAGTGTATGTATATTTTAAATCAAATTATTATCTGGGTTTTAATACAAAATGTCTTCTCTTTTCTATGGATCTACTTTGGTGCTGATTGAGTATGAAAAGTTTGATGTAGACACAATTCTGATGTGAACATCAAGTATGACATATGTAAATTTTATTTAAAATGTTTATTCAAACATTGAAATATTGTGTGCACGAGCTACAATATACAACATAGTCTTCGGAGAAAATGTAGATGTACAATGAAATGGCAAAAACGTACAATAGGCAGGTTTTTACATCTTTTTTACGTCAATATGTAACGAAAAGCCAAAACATTTCATTGTAGATCTACTTTTTCTCTGTTGCCTGGGCTGACAATACAATAACAGCAAATTGGATCACAATATATTGCAATACAATATATTGTCCCAGCCGTACAGTATATGCGATGAATTGCCTTCACAGCTCTAATGAAAACATATTTTTGTAACTGTCGAATGTTTGTACAAATGGAAGCTTCAGACTAGCCGTTTAATGCTTGTGGATGAAATCTTGCTTGAGATCCCAGACCCACGCTTCTGCGATACTTTGCAAAGAATGGGTCAGGTCAGACTCACCTCGTTGTGTCTTTAATCAACTTAAACGTGCCTTGCAAAGAATGTAGTTTATTTGCATGATGCACATAATGTCAATCACACCCATTGAAACAGATGATCTATTACAGATATATCACCTTCATTTTTCAGGCAAAATTAAATCCCGGTATGTTAAAAAATGTTGTCTTTGCAACTTGCTAATCGTGTCCATCACCTCTCATGTTAAGATCTGAAAAAATAAAATGCATGTATAATGCAAATAACATCTAACTTTAGAAGCATTTTATAAAGATTGTCAAAAGTATAGATTTGCAGAGACCATTAAATAACCAATCCAAAACACTCATAATATGACCTGGCACATATCCACAAACGCAACCGTGCTTTCTGTAGGTAGAATTACACAGTCGTCTCTGCTCAGACAGTATGAGCCGGGGGGCGACGGTCTGCGGTACCAGTGAGCCGTGTGCTCTCGTGACTGAGTCGGACCCCGAAGGGACAGCCCTCGCTCTGGGCACTGACACGTTCACTTAGCGCTCAAATCACACTCTCCCCGCACATGCACAAAGCAGGTACAAAGGCTAAAAATACCTGGCAGAAAGAGGAGAGGAGAGTTCATCCAAAACAAAGGGATGAAAGAGAAGGAGAAGGTATCCCGCTGCTGTTTGATGGTTACAACATGCTTCTAAAATTACTGCTGCACTGTAAAGCAAAAGTGGGTCACAAATGTCAAAGAAGAGCTGCAGGGGTAAGTATTCGATGTTCATCATTAGAAAAAGCACGGCAACTTAAAAATATTAGTTGTCTAGCATTTACAAATGGGTCATTCTCTGAAAATGGCAGCATTTTGGCACTTGGTTATTTGAGGTTTTCACACAATATGCAGATTTTTTTCTTTATAAAACAATACATTTGGTCTAAAATGCTAACAAGTGAACTTATCGTCCACATGTGAATACAATGTGAGTAAGTCTCATTATATCCAATTAAAGGCGCAACCAAAATATCAACTGGACAGATACGTGACCGATACCCAATACAGCAACATTTTTGGGATTTGCAGTTTTAAAACAAAAGTCATAGCCCAAGATAAAATAAAGTTGTTTTGAACATTAATAGGATAAAAAAAAGTCACCAGTCGCCAAACAAATGCAGAGTGAACATGTTCTTGACATAATACTTGAAACACAATTAAGTGAGTAGTTGTCAAATTCTGGCAGAGAACAGAAGTTGTTAGTTATGCAATGGTCCAAAAAACCTGCATCAAGAGCGACAAGAAAGTGGAGGTACCTGACAGATTAAGCTCAAGCTATTTTTCCCGGCAAGGTCCAGTCTTTGTAACTCTTCTCCGTCATTGTTTGAATGTCATGCAAATAACAACAATCCATGCTGGAATAAATTTTTCTGTATGGGTGGTTTTTGATTTTCCAGCGCACAGATTCACTGGTTTGGCAGTAGCCACGGGCCAATCAAACATTTGCAGCAACTGGCGAAACAGACTCTGCAAACAAGTCTTCAAAAACTCGCCTCCACGACCTGCTTTGCACTGCTATGATCCCCAACAGCCGCCAAAATTGACCAGTTTGATCATAAAGGGAAGACCTTTCAATGCACACGAATTTAGCAGCAGATAACCACCAATGATGTGAGTAACAAGTTATATTATCTCATAAATCGCCATTCAGAAAAATAAAAATATACACAACACACGTCGATAACATTAATGTCATTGCAGAACGGTGATTTTACAGTGGCATGAATTACAGAAGTTTGCCATAAAATGTGACTTGAAACAACAACGGGCCTCCATCTTATTTTGAGAAATCTAAACTTATGTTGAAAATTGTGTGTCTAAAGTCGGACAGGCTTACCACACTGTGCACATCCAATCTTAGTCAATCTGTTATTTTGTGGGCCTCGCTATGACTTTTAAAATTCAGATATAGGTGATGGTAATTATTAGTCATCAGCCACAGCAGGAGGCCAAAGATGGATAAAGAAAATGCATAATGGCCCATCCTATAATGTATTAACATGATGCAAGTGGTTTCAAAAATTTCAGATTTTCAATGAAGTAGTACAGCTCGCAACAGACTGATAGCTAAAGCTAACATGATCTTGTCCCAGAGCATGTAACAGGTAAAGGGACTATGTTTTGTGATTCCCTCCTCACCCCATCGTGTACCTCCATGCTCCATCAATTAACCATGGGTCTATTACCTCTGGTCTGAAACATTTAGGAGGGCTGCTGGAGACAGGGTGGAGCGGGGCAGGTGCAGACAGGACAGGGGCGGGGGCTGCACAGATGAGAGCCATCATTTATTTAAGTGAAGGCTTTTTAACTCCCTTACCGTCTGAGAGAGCGACAGTCAGCGTTCATAGTCTCATGTTCTGAAAAGGGGAGGGGACAGGCGAGGAACACTGTGTGCACACAAGAGACTGATATTCAAGTCTTCAGCTATTGTCCCAAGTCATAGTGAGATGTTCCTGGGTTCAATTCCAGGTTGAGTGGGCCTTAAAGCGATGACTTTGCAAGTTTACCCACTATGTCTCTTGGAGCTTCAAGTATAGCAAGAACAACAGCAACAACAGCAAGAAGAGATGTCAATTATGACGCAAAACTGACTTTTTTTGAGTTTTTAATCCCATTCTAACATTCCTCATGAAAAATACTGTTTTCCACCTCGAGCCTCAAAAACACTGTTCAGAATTTTCCAGATCATTGTTCTCAGATCGAACTCCATTAATCACTTGTTTTTACTATTTCTGCAGCATTTCCATATCAGGCAAGATCAGTTTGATTACTTCCCCAATGTAATTTGCTTTGCAGCCAGTAGATGGAGCTCTAACTCACATGCGGACATGTTCAATAGACAACTATAACGGGCTTCATTGTGGTGTCCTCTTGAAATAGCTTAAAGAAATGTAGGACAGTTGGGAAAGGTCAAATCTGACCTTGTCAAAACTTGAGCCTTTCTGATCTTAGAAGCTAAGCTGGATGGGTCTCGGCAGTACTTGGATGGGAGATTCTTGGGACCTCAGGTGACACAGTCAGATGACTGAAGGCAGACAGACACTGCGATGTTTTCAGTCGTGGATATGCAGTATCTGCTAAGACTGTATGAGTAAATCGCTTAGGTCAAAAGTTAGCAGCTCATGATTCATGTCCTCACACTACACGGCCGGATGGTCTTCTGCGATCTGAGTGCTCACACTGTACGTCGACCCACGGCCCGTCAGACTTCTGTATCTGGAAGCACAACATAAAAGGTGGAGGAGAAGAAGAAGAATCCAGAAGTGGAGATGTCTTTGCTTCCTGAGTCATTTGGAAACCAAATACCGCGCTGCACTGACATCTTGCCCCGTGTTTAACAACAAACATTGTTTGCGCGTGGGCAGTCCGCAGAATAGCATCAAATGGGCTTGTGGCACTGCTTCCACAGTGTGATGTACCACAGGGAGCGACGAGGATTTACACAATATACAAGATTTATTTTATTGCGATCCTACAATTATTGATCGGAAGCTGGTCGTGAGGTGTTCATCGCTTCTTATTACTCCACTACACGGTGCAAAACACAAGGCTGAGCTAAAACTCGGGCCGATCTCCAAAAGTGTCGGACAAGTGACCCAAAATGGGTCAAAAATCGCACATCGTTTGCCTGTCTTTAAGAAAAAAACTGTTGTTGTGTCCATAAGGAGGAACTTCAAAAAATGGCAGCCTTGCTTTCAAACAACTCCCTATAGGCAGCTATGGTTACAATAGTTGTTTACCACTACCAATGTGGAGTGAATGAATAATGCAAAAATGTGAAGCGTCTTTGGGTGTCATGAAAAGTGGTATAATCCAATGCATTATTTTTTTGCTACATTTTAGTTAGTTTGATTCAATTTATAATCAGTATTTGTTCAAATCTCGATTAGTGACTTTGGACAAGCCAAGACACATGGCTAAAATATTGACAAAACATTGTTATTGAGTCAAATATAATATTCCACACTCCCACTCTACAGAAAAATGATGTCAAATATATTCTTGGACGTCCTTCATACACGCTGTACTCCGTGTCTCTATTCCCTGTTCCTGTTCCGCCCCCTCATACAGCTGCCGTGACCCATCTGGCTCATCAAAACAGCAGAAGTGGGTCACCATCAAGCACCCCACACACACACGAGCTACCTTCACGCAAACACTCTGCGCCGTGTCCTCAAGCACCAGGCCAAAAATCTGACCAAAAGGCAACGGATTCGCAGAGGTCTCCTATCGCACGCCACTGACTGACTGCACACTGCACCACGCACGCACTGTAGCATGAAAAAAAACAAGCCACTTCAAAGGTCACACGTAACGCCCGCCCGGCCTTCTTTTGTAGCTCCAAATTAGCATGCACATCCCGGCGTCACATCACGAGTTCTGTCAGCTTCAGCAGAGCCAAGGGACAAAGCAAACTCAGCCAAACAATGTGTCCACAGTCCAATGTTTGTCACGCTTATGGAGATATATTATGCTATTGCGCAGTTAACTTCTTTATTATGATGAGATGACATTATTGTTGGAACGAGATGGAAAGAGGTCGAGTGAGGTGATGTTTTTTTTTTTTTTAGTTAAAGATTGTTTTAGTCCGCATTTTGGCATATGGGTTGAAATTGTACATGCACATTTTTGCTTTAGGACTTAAGTATTTGTGTGGTGTGTGGATTTGATTTGTCCGTAATTACAGCTAAATCTTTATGTGAACAATCAATCACAAGGTCAGTGCATAAGTGTAGAGATTATGTAGACCTGGTGTTTCCAAAATACACTAAAATATACTTTTTAGCAAAATGTTGCATCATTTTAAAAATAGATCCTGAAATTCCCAGCTTAGTGCCTCGTGACCCACTTTGGAAATCATCCACACACATACACATACATATCCACGCACACATACATGTTGTGTTTTCATATGTCATGGAGACATTACATCGACTTACATTCATTCTTATCCTAACCTTAACGTTAGTGATGCTTGCCTAAACTTAACCCTATAATCCTAACCTTACTCTGAGTTGAACCATGTTGCTGATGTCATATGAAGGATTTACATCATGGGCACCTGCTTTTAGTCCCCATAAGAGAAACAGGTAAAGGCCCATAAAGTGAATGTGTATACAACTTTTGGTCCTCACAATCTGATGAATACTCAGCCCCACATTCACACAAGCACACGCTGAAACACATTAGAATACATACAAATACATACGAACATATGTAAAGACGGATCACTTGAGAAAGCACCGTCAGAGGAGCCGTCTGCACCAAGAGCAGAAAGTCACTTGCCCAGAGAAGAGTTGAGATCGCCTGATTTTTTTCTCCATATTAGTTTAGCCAAACACCATTACTTTGCATTGGTGGCTATTTTTAAATATTTACTTTTAATTGGGTAAGATTAGGGTTAGGAATAGGCTTAGATTACATTGGTTACATTTAAGGATTTAGGAAAGGTATGCTAACCGGGTGGCTTCATGACTGCGTTGGGAAAAATTAAGATCAAACCTCCAGAGGCCCATGAGAAAAAGCCAATCACAGCTCAGACAAAATAGTAGAAATCCTAAAAGTGATAAAAGAATTAAGCAGAGTAGGAAAAGCAAGAAAAGCAACATGAGTAAACAAGACCTGAAGTGTAAAATAAAATTGATTGAAACTGCAGCCCGGGGACCACATGCGGCCCTCAAACTGTTTTATTCTGGCCCCCGGCAAGTTTTTCAGAAAAAGTGTTGCTCTTTATAATGCTTTCATTTGATTGACTTTGCTATAGATCATGGGTTTTTGCTTTTTTCCCCCATTTTTCACAGTAAGTGTCAAAATAGTAAAAAAATGTGTTATATAAAAATGTGCTTGTAATAATATTTTTTACACAAATGATTGTGGTCTGGCCCTTCACCATGAGGCTAGGGGTGTTAAAAAATAAAATAAAAAAACAGATCGTGAAAAGGATCGCGATTCTACATGATAGTGATCTTCATGATAGTGAATATTAAAGGTCCGGTTCTCCATTTTTGCCTTCTTAAAAATGTAAACAAACCAAAATAATGAATTTACACTTCCTACATACATGATCATTTACCTAATGCATTCTGAGCCTCTGAATTATTCACCACCATGTGTTTTAGGCTTTTTTCACAGATAGGAGGGAGATGTGCCAGTATGCTAACGGCAGTTAGCCACAATTTTAACAACAACAACATACAAACTTAACAACGAAGTGTGAACAAACGGGACAATTTTAGATGGTGACAGGACACTGCGGACACATTTTCACCTGTGGAAATACATTTTTATTGTAAAAATTGTATATATTCCTTTTAATGGTACATTGTGGAAATAAATTGAATTAAGGGTATCACTTTATATTAACTACACCTTAATTGGCCTTAGTAAACCATGAACAAAGCATGAATAAATCATTAATTATTCATGAACTAATGGTGAATTAATGAATGAAAAGTTTATTAATGCTTAGCAACTACTTAACTAAGGAACTAAGGTTGGATTTTAGGGTTAGGGGGCAGGATTCGGAGTAATTAAGTAGTTACTAAGCATTATTAAGCTTTTTCTTCTATTAATTAATTAATTAATTTATTTATTTATTAATGATTTGTACATATTGAATTAAGTCTTTGTTAAGGTGTTATTAATGTTTTATCAAGCCTAATTATTTTGTAGTTATTCTAAAGTGTTACCAAATTAAGAAAAAAGGCTACATTGCGAGATCACATTAAAGTGGACTTACAAACACATTTATTAAGGTAAAATAATACATAGAAAAAATTAAAAATACAATTGGAATAGATTAAGAATCTCTATTTGAACTGAATTGTAATCCCAAGAATTGAAACTGAGATGAATAGTGTGGCACCCTTCACCTTTTATGTTAAGTATATATATATATATATATATATATATACTGCATCACACAAGAAAGAGTTATTTTGGTTTATATTTCAATTAATCTATCATTTTGATCTTGGATTTAGAATAAGATTGTGTTTAATTGTTTTTATTTTCTAGCAAAAAATTGAACATGTATAAATCAAGCAATGAAATGGTTACAACATGTCTGAAAGTCAGTCTCCCCAAATGCTCTGTCTGTCTGTGTGTCTGTCTGTGTGTCTGTCTCCACTGTTGGCACTGCGTCCTCGCTCTGCCCTGGAATCACACACACGTTAGATCACGCAAGCATTTAGGACGGGATTAAGTAGCTGAGGGACTTATCTTTGTTTTTCCACAAGTTCCAGTAATATTCTTTTTTTTGGCTACGGATCGAGCGTGCCGAGTTGGCCGTCCAGCTGTGCCTGTGTCATTGCGTGTCAAAAGCAGAATGCCTTCGCCGCTTTAGCTGTGCGTGTGGATTTGAAGCTTTTTTGGGTTTTTCGCGAGCATGTTTTTTTTTCTTTCTCCAAGCAGGGATTGAAACGTTATTATTTTGATTATTTAGGTCAGAAGATGATTGTAAGAACTGAAGAAAAGTGCATAAGCGTCATTTACATTGGTTGTAAATGTTCATAGTATTGGGTAAGGATAGGATTAGATGTAGGCCCATGTAATTTTTGTTAACCTGGTCATGGCAGAACTGCATTGGGAGAAAAAAGAGTGTTGTTTTTTGTTTTTGTTTAATATTTCCTGATTGTAGAGGATGACATCACAGTAGATAATTTACACAAACTGAACCTTCTTCTTTTGTGAAATTTATGTTTAGAGGGTCATAAAATAAGATGTGTGTAATTTGTGACAATTTACAGATAGAATGATTCTGAATCTCCCTTATGTAAAACCAAGAACTTTTTTTTATACTTTTTACAATTCTCTCAAATAAATATGTCAGCTTTTCTCCACAAACTAGCACTTAAATGAAGTAAAACCATAATAATACTGATCTGACTGTACCTGACTGTGTTGTCTAGGCTGAGATCTTCTGCACTGTTTTAAGTCATCTGCAGCATTAGCATATCACACTTTGATTATTGCAATTGCACAAAAACAGCACAACTGTTGGCTATCTGTCTCAAATGAATACTCGTTAGTTATAATTTTGATTATATTATTGGGAGTCGACAAAACTCCGGTTCAAGCAGGGGGTCTTTGAGGAAACTACTGTTTTAAAACATCAAAATTGACTCTGTGCATAGAACCTCAGTTGGCTTTGTCATTCCCCAGTCAGTGTCAATGCCAAATTTGAGTCAAGCACATAAATGGTGTTGTTTGACTACGCTACAGCAATACCTACGAGGACAAACGACACAGAATAAGCTATATTTATCATTTACTTCAAAAATAATAGGTAAAGATGGATACATCTTCAAAGAGTCATCAACACCTCATCATCGGAAGGCCACTACCATCTCTGGAGGACATCTTCAGGCAGCGGTGCTTCTGTAGAGCTAACACCATCCTGGAGAACCAGACCCATCCGTGTCATTAGTTCATTTCTCTGCTGCCGTCTGGACGCAGATTTAGATGCATTAAAGCGTGAACATCCAGACTCAAAAACAGCTTTGTACCTAGAGCCATTATTGAACTGAACTCACAACAATGACTGCATGGTTGTATGAATGTTTACAGGGGCTTTCACCACGGATGCATAAGCAAATTTTGTTGTACTTGTGACAATGACAATAAAGGGGAACGAAATGAATAAATACTAGCGCAAAGTTTGTGAAAACACAATATTAAACTGTTAAAAAACTTAAGAAAGCAGACAAACTTTGTGGTCACTGACATTCCTGTTAAATTGAATGTTGTTGACTACAAGATTTCACATGATTTTATCAAAAATAAATATTATTAAACTTTCTTAACAAACTTTATTTACCTTATATGATTGGTAATCTAAGATTACAACTAACAGAGAATAGCTTCAACCTTTTCTGGCTGTTTAAATAATGAAAATATAGTCAAGCTAACATGATCAATTTCAGCAAACAATTGGAGAGTGACAAGCTTGTTTATTTCTGATAATGCTAACATCTTACTGGCATGTTCATTTCCTGTTTAGTTCTTTTCAAAACGGTTTTCAGTTGCCTGGAATGCAGCATTAGTCTAGAATGGAAAAAACAACAACAACAACAAAAACTGTAAGATTGGCAGTTAACAATGACATATGATTGGTTTTCTCAAACAACATGTTAAAGACTACAACTTTGGAGAAAACTTCACCAAAGGACCAAAGTATATTTATAAAAGGATATGCTAATGCTAAAGCTTGACTAAATATGAAAATAAACACCTCACATTCACACACTCAATTGTCCAACACAACTATGTATTTCAGCTAAATTATGTAACAAATGTGTCTAAATGTAAGCTACTTGACCATTTTTTGACACATAAACTTCCTTTAGAGTATAATTTGTAGCGTGTTAAAACTACAAAAATACGTCTCTCCAGTTGTATTATTTTGGCGTGCTTGTGAGTGGAACAGAGAGACGGAGACACGGCGCGTTCGTGACTGTGGCTTTGTTGATTTTGCGACCATAAAGACCCCCTGTGGTGCTCAGTGTAGCGCGAGCCAATGCCCGGATTCCACTTATCCACATCACATGACCGCTGCTACAGTTAGCCTACCGTCTGCGAAAGAACGGAACGGAACGAGTCTGATACATTTGCGACGGTTAGTAATATGTGAGCGAGGTGGGACGCGGGGTGAGGGTTTGGAGGGTCACGGGGGACACGATGAGGACGGATGGAAGGGGGAAGGGGGAGCTCCAGACAGATCATGGGCATGTACTGGACATAATGTACAGTCACGTGAGGTCATGAATCTCACATGAGTTCAGACAAAGAGAGGGCAGAATAAAAGGGGGATTGAGGACACTGTGAGCACATGTGAGGGCAATTATTATTATACGTGTATGCATTATTCATTTAAATGTAAAGAAATGAAATATACATATGCTACTTACAAGTAATGCCAGGTGGTTCTATGATGGAGCTTATATGGAGCTATTTTCTCTGGGGAGATACTAACAGAAATGAATATCTCTATAGATTTTTTGCTTAGGGTTAGGCTGTGTTCACTTTCTAGAATGTGGTAATGCCATACGTGTCCAGGATTGTTTTCTAATAATATCGTATTTACTATGAAATATGAAAAATCATTCAGTTTTTGTTGTACAACACCAGTTTTTTGTATTTCAACAAAAAAAACTATAAACAACATTTATATTCATTATACATTTTTTGCCAAATATTATTGGAATGTAGAACAAACTAATGGGCAGAAGGATTACATTTATACCCTTAGTTCAAAGCATCACTTTTCCCCCCAGAAGTTTTGTAGCATAATTTATTGTAAACACAATTTTTGATTTTGGATATCTTAATATTATTTTTACTTTCATCCGCGACTTGTTTGGAAATGCAGTGTGTCAATTATTTTATTTATCAGTCTTTTTGTTATTGTGCATTACAGTATTTTATTTACTGATTGTGTAAAAGTTTTGCAGCAAAACTTTGTTTATCAAATGTGCTATTACTGCTATTGAAAGCAAATAGATACAGTATATTAATTTATCAATCAGGGTAATTGTCACGCTGCAGCGGGGGACTGGTGACCAGACCTATAGGAATGTGTTGAAGAAATAGGTTCTGAATTCCAGTTTTTACCTATAAACATGCATTTCATTTAGGCTATGCTCATACATAAATGTGTAGATTAGAGATAGATTGATATATCTACAGCCATCCGATATTTGGGAGCCAATATTTAAATTTTTCTTTTTGTATATCGATCATATCAGCTATTGGCCTCAATTTGGCTGATCTCTGATCAAGCAGTGGTTTGGGTTTTTTTGGCACTGGCCAAAGAAAAATCCACACCGGTCGATCTCTAGTGTAGATGTGTAGTATTTGGCAGAACAGACAAATGTAGTCTTTTTTATGTTTTGAAATGGTGCAAGATATCAGGAATAAAATCTTGAAATAAAATGACCTTACCATCTTTTTGCAAACCCCATTTTGTGAAACGTGCTCACACCTGTCTAAATCCATATGATCCATGTATTGAATAATGCAACAGTAGACCTAGTGCTGTACAATGGAGGCTTGCATGTCTGTCGCCTGAGTGGCCTTGGCCCTATCTGTGCTGATGTACCTCTTCCCGACTGCTGGCCGCCCACCTTCCTCATTGTGTGCGTGGAACGGGGGAAAGGGCAGTGGCAGGGAAAGAATCACCTTTGGCTGCTCGGCTCGCCCGGGGTTCAGCCACGCATCAGCTCCCATCTTCTCACCGCACGGCACGGGGCGGAAAAGCACGAAACGCTGCACAAAAAACAGCTGGAGCAAGATGAGTGAGTTTGGAAAATATACATACAGTTTGTGTGTGATTATTCTGCGAAATAAGGGCTCTGTTCTTATCTCATTGCACATTACTGACACAGAATGAGCATAATGATAAAAAACAATCATTAATTGGAATAGCCAAATTAATTAATTTAGATGTTGGCTAAATTACTGTTTTATTACCAAACAGTATATTACTGTAGCAACAATAACTGTAACTTACCATAGAAGATGTTTTAAAGCTACTACTATTTTGTATATACGGTAAACTACTGTTTTCATGTAGTTTTACGGCAAGTTACCATTTATGATTTTCTTGATAAATTACTGTATTTTCACTTTAACTACTGTTTTTTAATGAGAATATGCAAAAACAAGCCCCATACAAACCAATAATGCACAGAACTGGTTATTTCAAACCAAACTCTATTTATTAAAAAACAATAAATTAGTCATATTTAACAGAAAATGTAATAAATTAGATGTTTGAACACATTTTTGTTGGACTGACTTCACTGCGGCAATACTGCACAACTGTAATAAAAAGGATGACGACTTAATCCAAGCACTATTTAGTGTTTTAGCTCTTTTAAGTTGGTATAAACTTGTCAAAATCAGTTACACCTGATCAGCTGTTTTGTAAGTCACATAGCAACCTTCATATTTCAGAGTTCTCACTGGAAAACGTAAAAAAAAACAACGTATGGGGTTGCACAATTAATCAAAATGGAATTGTAAACTCAATTTCAGTGGGAGCAATTAGCAAAGGCAATTTTTGAAGTGTATTAATTTCTTTCATAAACTACAAAATATCTTGTGATTTTCTGTATCAAAGATGTTTTTTTTCTGTAGCATATACCGTATGTGCAAACATTTGATAATTTGTCTGTTTACTGACATATTTCATTTTGTCACCCAGGCCTCCTCAAAGTGTGAAATCAGAACATAAATTGTGTGGCCCTAATTCAATTGTTCTGTTCTGTTCAGAATCATATGTGTATTTGTTTTGACATGGTGGTAAGCCCATGTTACAGCCCTAATGCTTTTTTTCATTCTACTATCAAACTATTGGAAAAATGATGAAAAAGAAAGAAAGTAACCCTCTTATTTTCAAGTCAACCATTCTGGGATTAATCAGGACCAGTTTGTACTCCACTTCCTCAAAAAAGGGCCTATAAAATTCTAGGAATTTTAGGAAAAATAGGGCCACGTGGAAATGGGTTAAAACTTGGAGTATTTAATCTTCTGCCTGGAAAATATCGTCTGGTCAGTGGGATTGACAGATGGATAAACCAGACCACATTCACATTCTACCACATTCTGCATCAAAACAAGGAAGTAAACAAGGATAAAAGAAATATAATTCTCTTTGGGTTTTTATTTATTTAGCAGTGTAAATGTGCTTATAGATGTGTTTTTGCTGCCTTATTTAAATCCTAAAGTTACGCAAAAATGAGAAAATAAATAAATAATGTTACCGACAATTGGATTATTCTTGCCATGACAGTGTCAGTTTTATTTACACAGTACATGTACTACAACGCAAGCTGAACGAAGTGCCAAAAAATGCTAAAAATGAATAACAAGAATATCACAAGAATCATTAAAACACAAAAAATAGTATGCTTTAGTAAAAATATGAAATTAAAGTAATAATATATATAAATAGACCATTTAATAATGCTGTAAATATTTAAATGGTGTCTCAGCTCAGTTCATCTTAAAGGCCAGAGCGTTTTCAGTAAGGATTTTAAAAGCTCTATGACTAGTTCTGACATAGGCTGTTTCAATAGGCTGTTTCAAAGCTTGGGTTCTGTAGCAGCAAAGGTTCGATTTCCTCTACTTTTCATGTGTATCAAAGCCTCAGATGATGGATTATCTATCTGCAGGGGAAAATAATTCTGTACAACAACAGCAAAACAATGAAATGAGATTTTATACTTCCTGAAAATGAATTACAGCAGATACATGCAAAACCATATTGGGCCTAAAACTGAACCCTGAGGTACACCACAATTCAATCAGTAGTTTTAAGCAAATGAAGGCCGAGGTGAACACTTTAATAGTCAAGAAGAAGTGCTGTTTCTGTGCTGTCATTGTTTAAAACCTGATTGAAGTTCTTCATAGATTTCATTATACTGAAACGGCAGCTGACATCAAACAATCCTTTCCAAAACTTTAGAAAGGAAATGTAGTTTAGATGTTGGCCTATTTTTGTAATAAAGTTGTGTTTTTTGATCCTGAACCTCTTGGATTCTTCCAAAAGGTTCAGAAACAATTTCGGTTTGAATTTTTGATGATTTTAGAGTGGCAGTTTAAAGATAATAGGCTAGAATGGCAATGGTTTAATCAAGGTCCAACTTTCTTTCCTCGTGATAGTGAAGTGTCTGCCTCCACATTATTGAATTGAAAACCAGAACCTGAATTTGCATGGGGAGATCAGTCAGATATTGAGTTGACGTCTAAAGTTTGCGGGCTACGCAAAGTGCCAGCGGAGAACACACAGATCCTCAGAGCAGATGGGCCAAGCAGAACTAGGTGTACTTTATTAGGCACAAGGAGTAACTATGAACTGGCCAGAGAGAGTATTAGCAGATTAACTGATCTTCTGTTGGTAAAACAAAGTACTACTGTTAGGACGTGGCGCTGACTGATTGCTCTTACAAAAATATTCTTATCAAGTAATCTTATCAGTACAAACGCACACTGAGATCAAAATAGATTGAGCCTCAATGTGAGAGATTTACGAATAATATTGTGATAGTTGTGTTAGTAAAATAACATATAGAATAAACAATTAAAGTTGATATTAAAAAGACAAAATAGTAAATCTTCAGGTTGTAAACAACCAGAAATATTTTATTATTTTTCTCTACACCTAATTCTTTGTTGGTAAAAACGTGACTTTGAGGAAATTGGAAATAGACATTTGATTGTCTTCTGTAATCAAAATGCCAAAAGGGATATATGTTAACAGTTTTGTTATTGGTTTTTGTTTGTTACTTGTTTATTTTTTATGGTGGATGTGGAAACCAATTGCTTAGAATTCTGAGAAATGAATGGCAGCTAAGTCCTGCCAATATTATTGGACTAGAATGTTGAACATATATTTTTCTTCTAAATTTAAGGTCACGACAAATTCAGCTCTGACCTGTCAGTCATGCTTTGTGCAGTTTCTTCTTCGCACTAAAGTGTTCAAAATAAGTTTAATCAAACATTGGTCTTTCCTGGAGTGCTAAAAGTTGATATGAAGAGAAGGACAAACATTGGCTCGATATAATGGATACAGATTATTATTTAATTATTTATCTTTATTTAACAAGGAAAGTCTCAGATTCAGAATCTCTTTGGCAGGTGAGCGTAGTGTACATGAACTGATAAAAGTGGACTATTCAGAAAGACTCATATTGAAACTGTTGGACAAACCCTTCAGTTGACTCTGGCCAAGGTTGTTGCCTAAAGAGATAACCAGGCTCTGATCATTCACTGAGAAGGGACATTTACCAAAACAAGCCTTCCTGTCTGTGTCCATCTCCAAAAACCCCCAACTTAAAAACAGATCATTAAAACTGGACACTTCAGGGCTTCAAGATTGCTAATCAGTCTTATGCATTTGACACCTTTAGAATGTGATGTTAAACAGTAACATGACATGTTTGATAATGCGTTGTTCTACTTTTTTCACAGTGAAACGAATGCTGTAATATTGTGCACATCAACATATACTCTCTGCTTGAACATCAATGCAATGTGAAGATGTGAACATAATGTTTAAGAATGAATTATGTTCGATACATTACTTTTTGGTTCTGGAAAAAGCTGTCATCTACTTTTGACATCAAGTAGTCAAATGATGTTTATTGTAGAGGCTCCTCTCCCATCTTTGGAGGAGAGCTACAAAAAGAACAAGTGCCATTATTAAAGATTCTTCCCACACATCTCACAACCTCATTTGGTTTTTACCATCAAGAAAGAGGTATAGAAGCATAAGCTGCAGATCTAGCAAGATGCTAAACAGCTTCTTTGCACAAACCGTAAGACTTTTAAATGAACTGACATGAATTGTATGAGACACTGGACGTTGGAGTGTTGTATGTGTGTCACTTGATCTGGGGTGTTCCTGCTTTTCAAAAAAAATGAATTTTAAGCTATTTAAAATATTAAATTGCACTCTTGCTGTTGAGAAACTATTCATCGTTCTTCTGTATTTCTTGGAAAGTCATCTATAGCTTTCATATTTGCATAGAAATCAAGGCCACGTGTGACAGGTAAACCATCAAAAAGTCTGTCCTTTAGCCGATCACAGAAAACTTTGTCACCAAAACATATACTGTATATTGTACATGCAGCACTTTGACAGAATCGGATCATCTGAATTTCTCACATCACTGTCTGTAAAAAGTTGTTCTTACCTCATAGCTGCAGTCAAAAAGAATCTACTGAATGATTTATAAGAGCAAAGAACTAGTTGGAAAGAATTAAAAATCGACTTCCTGTTTTGTAGTGTAAGAAACAAGCACCACAGCTAACAAACAACTGGGCAGTATTCTGATTGATCCGGCGTCCCTCCTCAGACACATGTGAGGTGAAAGCAGGACAATGGAGCGTAGTGTGTTACATTAATGGAAGCAGGCAGACAACACATGTGCTGCTGTTAGCCTCACGGATCGCGCCTCAGCACTCACACCGACAGGCACGACAAGGAGCTGAAAGATTCTCACACGGCAGATGGACTTGTCTTACACTATTTGAAGTGAAATGGATCAGGCAGGTCGGAACCACAAAGGTGTTGGGATTAGTTAGTTGGAGAAAACATGGACAATCTAATAAGTGGCATTGACAGGTTAGATAGACAACTAAAACACAGTTAACAACTTTAACCTATATAATACTTGATTTTTGCTATCTTGAAAATGCAAACAAACATATTCGAAACTTTTAGAAATAAACCATACCGATAAGCAATGAGAGTTAGCCGAAATGCCGAAACATAAACTTTCTAGATTTCAGTGAACAGACAGTAACAGACATAGACAGGCCATTGCAAACATTTATTTATTTAGTTATTTTGTAAAATCTACGTTTGCTGGATCTTGTTTTGTTTTCCGCAAGAAAATACAACTTTTTGTCTCCCTTGTCGGATGACGTCAGTTTAGACTTTGCTCTATTTCATGGTAGGCTGGGCGAGCTGGGAAAAAATATAATCACCATTTTATTTCTCATACTGATCGATCTCAATTTTCGATTCAGCTTGCTTAACCTTTTCAAAACCAAATGAAAAATGCCATTCATGAACATAAACAAAACAAAAACTTTTAATATTTTTTTAGATGTTTTTAAAACCATATTTCAATATTCTACCTCAAAGTTGGACTTTTGCTCCAAACTACAGATTTTTATTGACAAAAGTTTTTTGATTTTTTGAATTAAAACCCACCACCAAATAATTGACAATTCGGTTCGATTCGATCTCTCTATTTTTCGATTAATGGCCCAGCCCTATTTCTTGGTATATTCAACATTTTTTAAAGCTTTTTTCATTAACTTTATGATTCAAAAAAATCATTTACATTAATTAACCAAATACCAAAGCAAAAAACAACTAACTTCTGTAGTCACGGGACTGGCAATACTCTATGCTCATTATTTATTCTAAATGTATTACTATTCCTACCAAAAGTAGATACTCTGACTGGATTTTGATACTGCAAAAACTACACAAACAATTTGGACCTTTACTGTGTATATTTGACCTATATTTTACAAAGAAGGCTACATCTGCATTTCAAATATCACTACAGCTTTTATTTAGTTAAAATTTATGTTGGAATTTTTAATAATTGTAATACCATGAGCATTAATTTTGAGATTGAAATTTGAATCTTGCAAGAGTAGGGTCAAACATAAAGAAACGCCAACTAAAAAAAGATTTGACTTTCTTTGTAAAGTTGAGTACAAGACAACAAGAGCAACAAAAAACATCTAACAATCAGCTATCAGTTGGATTATCCTCACATTTGTCCTCAGAACCTGCTATGGTCAATCTTTAGCTTGTCCATGTGCTTGTCTGTACATGCGTTCCATGAGTAAAGCTGAAGAAGTTAAACAGCTCCAGACTTTGACGACCTAATGGCTGAGTGGATGACAGTCAGTGGAGCTCAGGCAAATCCCACCTCAGTTAACCTCCAGAGCAACAGAAAACAAGTGAAGCTGCCTGTGGAGACGACTCTGCTGCCAAAACAAGACACATGCTTCAAACTAGGAATAACATTTTAATAATATAGTTTATAAAGTTAGTTATTTTATTTTTTATTCAACTATAAGATATATAGAGTGAAACATTTTTGCTTTCATCACAGTATTATAAAGGTCTACGTTTTTCCCATAGCACACGTATGCAGGCAAACCAACCCTGATAAACCAATACTGCCTATTGAAAAAATATGCATGGCTGGAATGTGTCAAACTGCCATGAGATTGTGTGCACATAAAAAAAAAATCTCACAATAAATGAGAACAGCTGTAGTAAGTCTTTTTCTATCAAGACTTGTAGTAGTTCTATTATTTTATGATATAAAATATAATCACAATTGAAATCAAATCAGTTTATTTTTGTACAGCCCAAAATCACAAGCGTTACTTCAGAAAACTTCACAAGACTTTTAATTTAGTAAACATCAATGTTAGAAAATAAAACTATGCACATTCATTGGCATAGATGAGCATCTCTAGGACTGTCTGTCCCTATCTGCTGTTTTGTTCCATTATAAAATAACTGGGCTGTTAGCTGGGACATGGCAACAGCTTGACAAAAGCAACAGTGACCCTAGTTTGAAACAAGTTTAAGGAAAAGTACAATCAAAACTAACAAAATCTTTGGAAAAGTGCATCAAAACAGCACACAAGTTTAAGGAAAAGTGCAATCAAAACTGCACAAAGGTTTAAGGAAAAGTGCAATCAAAACTGTACACAAGTTTAAGGAAAAGTGCAATCAAAACTGTATGCAAGTTTAAGGAAAAGTGCAATCAAAAATGCCCAAAGGTTCAAGGAAAAGTGCAATAAAAACTGCACACAAGTTTAAGGAAAAGTTTAATCAAAACCTAACATAACCTTTTGGAAATGTGCAATCAAGGAAAAGTGCACTCAAAACCCGACATAAGCTTTTGGAAGTGCAATAAAAACAGCACACAGGTTTTATAAAAAGTGCAATCAAAACTCCCACAAGTTTAAGGAAAAAGTTCAATCAAAACAACATAAGTTTTTGGAAAAGTGCAATCAAAACCTAACATAAGTTTTTGGAAAAGTGCAATCAAAACCCAAAATAAGTTTTTGGAAAAGTGCAATCAAACCTGCACAGAGGTTTTCCAAAAAGTGCAATAAAAATGTACACAAGTTTGAGGAAAAGTGCAATCAAAACCCAACATAAGCTTTTAGAAAAGGGGCAAACTAAAGTGCGCATGGACTTGAAAAAGTGCAATTAAAACTGAACAATGGCTCAAGAAAAGTCCAAACACAACTTTAAGAAAGCTTTAAGAAATGTGCAATTATGCTTAGTGAATGTGCAATCAATAAGTGAAATGTGCACATAAGCTTTAGCAGATATGCAATCAAAATGACACATTTTTGGAATCAATTACAGCAATAATCATAATTGACATTTGGGTAATTGCACAGCAGACATGTTTAGCAGACATATTTAAATCCCAGCACAGTAGAACAACCTCTCTAGGACTGTCTCTCTCTATGTGCTGTTTTGTTCCATTATAAAATAACTGTTGCGTCGGCTGGAACATGGCAACAGCTTGACAAAAGCAACAGTGACCCTGCTCTGACCCCTGGATTATCATGCTCCATTGTCACTTTGCATTACCGGGCTGCAGACAACACCCGTGACAATATTGCATGATAATCTCGCAGAAGTCTCTCAGTTGGAACGCCAGATAAGCATTCCTCTGATAAACACATATCTCACAATGTACTATCTGTAGGTTGAGACAAAAGCACAGGTTTTAGAAGCATGCGTATCATTTAAAACTGCTAATACAAGACAATTCTGAACATAATTTTGTCCATTGCAGCTTTCTGATTGTGAATCCAGTTTGAGTTTGCTTAATTATTCAACCAGAAGTCTTGTCACATGAGTAACAAATAGCTAAATGTTTTTGCTGATAAAAATACTGACTTGAATCTTGAATTCAGTGGAAATAACACAGTATTTTTTTGTTCGTGGAAAGCAGAAAAAGTGACAAATGTACTGATCCATGAATCACCCCCTCTAATAATGCATAAACCTATTTCACAACATTTTGACTGAGTGCCAGAGGAGTCCTGTCAGCAGCAGCAGTAGCACACAGAGGGCAGTGTGCCACAGCTGACCCTGTCCAGCTCCAAAAGTCAGTATTAGAACTAATCTTTTGCTTATTATCAAGGCTTATTTCCCTAATTCAATATCCGGAGTTACGCAACCTCAAATATCAAACATTTGGATGAAGAAGGCACCAAACAAGAACAAAAAGCACTGATGCAAAGCTTGTTTGTGATCCAAACAAGCAATATCTCTGTACTGTGTGCAGCCATGTACAGGTCACAGATGTCAAAACTCTGTGCCCAATGAAAGTCGTTACATGAAAAGACTTTCCACAGGCTGCACAAAAAATTGCACACAGAATTTAGGATCAATCAAAACTGCCCATAGGTCTGCTGTTGATGAAAACAAGAGCTGCGTACTGCTTCGTGGTGGCAAGTTGCAGCTTGAATGAGGGTCACTTCTCGATTTGGTCTAAAGTTCAAACTATTACATTCACAGTGGTTGGGATCAGACCTTGGCCAGCTGTTTGGTCCAGACCAAGATCTACTAACCTGGCCAGCCAGATGGTTTATCTCGCGATATTTGTGAATTCACAAACACGAGATAAACCATCTCGATCATCACCATTGGTCTGAGAGGACGAAACGGCTGTGGTTCGGCCCACTCACATCACAGCAGCGTGGTTTTGAGGCCCAATCACATTGTAGCAGGGCGGGCTAACACGGGCTGTTGGTGCCCGCCGCTGAGTCTAATTCAAGCTAAACAAAGATGGCGGCTCCCATAGATGTGCGTGTTGTCTGTTGCTTTTGATGCGGTTTCAGCAGAAATACAGAGTAATTTATTTTTGAAAGAAGAGCAGTATGTGTGACACATACTTGTTCTCTCCCACGGAGACATTGGATACACCATTATGAGTTGTTGCTGTGATTGGCTAAGCTCAAATAAGGTAGGCCGCTCACCCAGTCAGCTCAAAGTATTTCACTGAACGCCCCACCTTTTCTCTAACGCCTTCAGCTAGTAAAGTCCCAGTTGGATATAGTGAGAATAGGAGTTCAACACATATCAATCTGGCATGAGCCAGGTTCAAGATCTAGGAGCGCATTCACATCTGGACTTTGGACCAAACCAAGTTCTAAAATTTGGACCAAGTTAGTACCCTTAGGCCCTGATTTACTAAGGTGGATAATAGCACGTACTAATTTGCGGCCGCAGTTCAGAATTTGCGCGTCCCTGAAGTGGGCGTGTTGCACGCGATCAACAAGAGAAACTGCGTCAGTAGTGCGGGAGCAAACCGATGAAGGCGGACCTATGTAAATGACCCTTTTGCGTGCTTCAGTTTCCACATAGAGGAAGAGACTCGCAAACGAAAAAAAATTTCGACCCCGAGGAACTAAGGTCCTCGTGGAAGAAGCAAACTCTCGTCACGAGGAGCTGACCCATGCAGAGGAATAAAACCATCACAATAGCCGCAAGGCCATCTGGCAAGATATCACGAATAAAATAAATGCCGTTGGAAAGGCCAACACGCCAACTCACAACTGTTGTTTATCATTTGGTGGCAGAGATTTCTAATCATATTTGTACTTGTTTTAATTTAATTAATATGTATTGTATAAAATGTGTTTGTGTTTTATTTTAAACAGGGCGCCAATGAAAAGGAGAGTCTTGTCTCATTGAGCCTCCGGTATAAATAAAAAAAATGAATAGGCCTAATAATTAGGGATGGGCCGATATGAAATTTTGGGCCGATACGATAACCGATAATTGCCCTCTGCTCTGGCGATAACCGATAACTGCCGATACCGATAGGTAAAACAGATCTAAGGGACATTTTGGCTTTGTAAATGTCTTTGTTAGTTGTGTGATGGTTACAAATGTATTTTCTTCACATTTTTAAGCAAACATCTGCTCTCTGCTGCCTCCTGCTGGAAATACCTGCACTTATAATTGACAGCTCTTCTGAGAAACACTGGCTCTTTGATTTGTACATTGACAGTGTGAAATATTTTAATATACTTTCTTTGCCTATTTGAAATAATTATAAATTGATACAAAAAATTACATAAGGAAAAAAGTTATGTTGTAGGTCTGATGCTGGTATTTACAGAAGAGAACTGTAGGGGGCGCTCTACTGCTGAAGTTGCTTGGTTCTGCTTTAAAATCCACAGCACAACTCACAAGATCAAAAACTTACAAACAAATATAATAATCTGAGATAAAAAAAATATTTTGTGGATTTATTATGTAAATATAATGACTAATTTTAGCTTAATTGTTTGTTTATGTATACTTTGTATTCTTTAGTCTGTTCAAAATTGCAACTATGAAGCTTTTAGGTCAAATGAGGCTGGTATATGCCCACAGAGAGACGGGAGAACCTCCCCTAAAAATATCGGCGCCAAATATCCGGCCGTCGATTCATATCGGACCGATACCGATATCTCGAAATATCGTGGATATCGGCCGATACCGATATCAATACCGATATATCGCCCATCCCTACATAATAATTATTATTATTAATAATAATAATAATAATAACTTTCTATCTTTAAGCTTTCCGAAGTTATAACCATAGCACAATTTATCACAGACATTGCAGGATCACACTCTTTCACTGAGACCATTTATATCATCAAATATTACATGAAAAAATATTTTTAATTCTGCACATGCCAAAGATCATTAAAGAGTTAAATATAAGTTGTAGAAGTGCACATATTTTAATATACAAAGCCTCAAACATAACCTATTGTCCCTCTTTACCAATATTAACCTTATTGCATAACCAGCAGGATACACATTATAAATACATTTATTAATTAATAAGCTTATTTTTAAGCGTATTATTTGTTTAGATACCTGTGAAAATCAGCTCAGCTCCAGGAACGGGCCAAATCCAGTGACGCAGTGGATTATATATACGCGCTACTGGAAGAACTCAAAAACCAGAACGCGAGGGTCTTTCTTCCGTGGCGCAGGAGGTTCGTGCACTCACAGGAGTAATGCGAGGTTCGCGGACTGTGTCCACTCTAAAAAACATCTGTTCAGGCCCTCATTGTGAGTGACCACCGCACAGCGCATCCAGCTAGTGAGGAAAGCACGGCACAGTGCGCACGGCGGCGCGCGAGGTCGAGGAGACGCCACAGACGTCTGGACGCACGCTGAGAAAGAGAAAAAAATAATAAAATCATATTGAAATCGCGTTGCATGTTGTCTTGTGTCTCCAAACCATACTTTGCCTGTGAAATGATTTTAAATGAGAGCATTCCGTGCTTGCAGCAGCGTTGTCTTGATTTAACCAGGCTCCTCCAAAACCTCACCACATATGATTATATTGTATTATATTATAACAGCATCATCTTGCAGGCCGTGTCTTTTTGCAATGTTGTGTAAGATGCAGCAAGCCACTACGATGTGAGCGGCTTTTTGGGGCTGTATATCCGCCGCAGTGCGATGAAACAGCGACAATAATAATCAAATATAAATAATAATAATAATACTTATTGTAAATTATTTTTATAATAATAATAATAATAAAAGAATAATACGTATTATTAATTATTGTTATAATAATACGTATTATCAATTATTGTTATAATAATACGTATTATTAATTATTGTTAATAATAATAATATAATAACTATACTATTATTATTAATTATTATTGTGACAATATTATTGTTCTTGTAAAACTATCATTTTAATTTAGACTATTACTATATAATATGAATGGCATGTGATGCATTGCTCTGTGAAATACCAGCAGCAACTGCCACTGTCCTCTGAATGAGCCAGATGCCAGACGATAAAATGACGATAAAATGAAATCCTCTTCTATGTTTCTAATTTACACGCACCTCTTTGGTTTCTGCGTCTCCCTCCGGCGGAGTATTACAGCTGCCACACCCTCGACGTTGGTTGCAGGCGCTTTTTAACGACATTTGCATTTCCTCCGCCTATATTTTGCGGCATGACGCAAAAATGCCCGAAATTACATATTCATGATACCAAAGTCTAAACTGGCGCAGCGCAAAACTGTGTCACGTGAAAACGCTATTCTTTTGCACATGCATGGTAAATCGTTTTGCTCCCTTTTTGCGCGTGCAATTCACTTTGCGTCTGTGCAAACGCTTAGTAAATCAGGCCTAGTTTAGGAATGTGCAATCACAAGTCTGCACATAGCATTAGAAATGTGCAATTAATGAACTAAAAAAAACACACAAGTTTAAGAAAAGTGCAATAAACCCAACATAGCTTTGGAAAAGTGCAATCAAAACCCAACATTAGCTTTGGAAAAGTGCAATCAAAACTGCACACAAGTTTTAGAGAAAGTGCAATCAAAACAGCATGTGGACTTTAGAAAAGGTGCAAACAAAACTGTGCATGGACTAGAAAAAATGCAATCAAAAACTGAACAATGACTCAAACACAGCTGCACAAAGCTTTATGAAATGTGCAATTATGCTCAGAGAATGTGCAATCAATGCAATGAAATCTGCACATATGCTTAAGTATTTTTTTATTTAAATGAAATCCAAAATTGTGGTGAGCAACAACGGTGATATTTTACATTTAAAATAAACATACGCCTTTTAATAATACTCAACTGTGAAATAGCACAGTCAGAAGAAAAAAATCTGCTTTGTTCTGCATCTTTAGAAGAAAAATCCATTGTTTGACTGATTGCCTCTTTTTGGGCCCAATACAACTAAAAAAGCACTTCTCTTTTGAACGCGGTGCAATAGCAATCTGCTCCTGGGCTCTGTAATTGTCTGTGAGTGAACATCTTGTGCCGTTACACAGTGTTTTCGCCCGGCGTTCTTCACAAAGCACAACATTAGAGAAGTTAGCGGGCCCTCTCCCCCGCCTTGTCTCTCTCTGGGTGGTGTACGTCTTGTCCCGTTACGCTGTGTGTAGGACTGTGGCACAAGTGCGATGTGAAAAGGCAAGGATCGGCCTCGGAGAGAACAGGGGCTGCTCAGAGCCGGGGTGCAGCGCTCAAAACAACTCATACGCCCAGAACACCGTGATAGCAAGAAGAGAAAGCAGCTTGGAAGTCAATGTGTCACTTTGACAGTTCTGAGAAACTCCTGCCAAGTGCAAAAGAACACCACGAGTTTATAAGGACAAGGTGAGGTTTATTCTGGGATAAAAATGGGTAAGGCCCAAAAAAAATGTAATTTGTAAAAAAGTAGTTCAGATGCAGCACATGTTGTAACAAGTGGTCCTGAATTTATGTAACTTTTCATGTTAGAGTCGCCACGAGCTAGTCTCCATGGAAATGGCATGTTTCACCTGCATTTATTCATTTACTGTTCTTTAATAATACAGCTTTTTTATACAGCTCTTTTGTTTGTGGGATTACTCTCTGACTTGATGGCTGTTTACTTGATAGACGTGATGATTTTATTGCCACATTGTAAAATAAGTGTTTCACACAATTTTCAATCATTTTTATCCCTGAACCCCCGCTCATCAGCTCTCAGGGCAGAGGTCATTAATCAATTTTGCACATTCTCTTTTAGTTTGGGTAGGTTTCCTCCAGGTGCCTTGGATTCTTTTCAACTAAAAACATGTACATGGAGCTCACAGTGACCAACTATTGTTCTTGCTCAACAAGCCCTGGCTTCCATGTTAAATCTACATAGCGGTTTGAGAAAAAGTTGTATTAAAAGTTTCAAAACGTCTTTCGGGCTAATCAGTTCTACGGTGAGTAGAAGAGCAAAAGACGACATTAAAATTTGTTTCTGCAGCTTTATAAACTACAAATTATTAAGACATTTTACCAAATTTTAAGTTATAGATTTGCTTTTTGACTGAAATCAACCGCGCTGTGATCTGAGTTAGCACAGTTGGCTAGCCCGCAAAATGTCTATAAACTCTTGATATTTAAATTTTGTTAAAAGCCTATGGCACTTTACAATGGGATAATTTACTTTCGAAAGAGGCAATCTATCACTATGAGCTCCATAGTCAGAATCCCCTCAAAATATGATTCTGATCTGACGAATAAAGTAAAATCAATTCATGGTCAAAGACATTTTTGTCAACATTGCTCACCGTAGCTACTAGACCAGCGCTATGAAAAGAACTGCTTGGCTGAAACTATAACACTAATTGATTCTCTTTAATGACACATTATCAAAGAAAACAAAAGACTAAATATAGGCAACAATTGAAAAGTTGTTGTTGATTTTCCGAGAAAGGACAAATTCAGCAACTGTTTCACTGCCCACAACCAGCTCTATAATGTTACAGGCTATTAAGTTCCGAGGGTTGTATAGTCACTTATCCAATCGATCCCTCAGACCGTTTCACTTTGGAGTCAATCTGAGAGATTCACAAAAAGAAGTCTGTGACGCTATGACACGAGCTGGTAAACAAGAAACTACTTCCAGTTTGTCACTTTTATTAAAATTCATTTTACGTTTTTGCAAAGCCTCTCCGACTCTGTACTGCATTTTTTTATTCAATGCTTTGAGGTTTGATTATGTTGGACAATTTTTTACTGTGTTTAGCCTCGACAAACAGGAAACAGCTGATGCTAATGTGCTAGCTTTGCTTTGTTAAGCCTATCGAAGCAACAAAGGAAAAGTTTTCATACTGGAAATATGGTTATTTTTCACAGGATCAAATCAGCACATTGTTTCATGTTTCTATCTGCTCTTTTCTGTCTTATTTTTGTCTCTGCCTGTGTTTTCTCTGGTCCAATCATCAAGCCTAAAGGGGGAATCGCAGTAAAGTCTGCTCCAGGGTCCAGGGTGAATGCAGGGCCAAAAGTGGCTTACTATGAACCCAGCAAAACGAGGCCGAACAGGTCGCTTTGCGCAGTGGAAACAGCATAGGACAGTACCGCCCCGACCCTATGGAAACAGAACTTATTTCTATTGGCCAACATTTTACTGCCTCATTTCATACATTTTCAGGATTCTTTTTTGCTTATTGTAAGTATAAGGATGTTAATATTAATACAATTGTTTGTGTTCTAGATTGATATTTTTTTTTAAATCTTTCATACAACCTTGAAGTGTGCGGAAAAAAATTGCACTTTCCTAGACAGTCTGGGGATGATGAAATTACATGGGCAGGACAAACAGCTAAAACAAAAACTGCCCTTGACTCACAGTTCAAAGTCAGGTACAGGTCATTTAAAAAAGTTATTCCCATTTGACCCAGCAGTGTACTTTCACATTCCAAAACAAAGCCTTGGCAACTTCTAATTGCGCATTTGACAACTTAATCACCCACCGCTAACGACAACACACCCTCAAAAACAAGCTATGCAAATTCAACAAGCCGGGCTATTTTCTCCAACTCACTAAACAACATTGCTGCACATTTAAAGTTATTATTAGCCTGCAAATTGCGCTACAAACAGCCTCTAAAGTCATTTGTGCGCAGGCAGCATGTTTGAGTGCGCTCCTCGTAAACACCTGGACGTGCCTGTGTGGGAGCGTGTTGAGAGAGTGTAACCACAGAGCTCTCCGTCCCAGCGGCTCACCATTAGGCGTTCTCCCAGCGCAACGGGATTAACGGCGCGTAAATGTCTGCGTTAGCTGCTACCACGGTGTCTCGTCGACGGCGCTTGCGTGGCACTGCCCACCACAGCCCTGCACTCGCTCTGCACTCCGCCGCCTAAGCCTGTTTCAATAAATGTTATGTGTTCCCGGCAGGGGGCTAAGCTCAGAACATCCTCTGGTTTTACAGGCCCTCTCAAACGGCAGCGCGGGACACGGGGAGGCAGATGGGATAATGGTGAAATGTCAGCGGAGCCTGTCTCGGTCCCTTGTTGGCGGGTGATTTGCTGCGGTAATCGCCTGCCCTTTGTGACAAATCATAAACAGACACAATGAGAGTGGTTGTAAAACAAATTAGATGCATCATTCAGAGGACAACACACAGAGAGAACAGTGGTGACGTGGACTGTTCCAGTGTCCCTTTGGCAAGACTTTTTACAGCCCACTCTAGAACAATGTGTGGCTGGTTGGAAAGGCATCTGGTGAAAATACTTGTAAAAAACTATAGTAAATAAGAGATGAGGCAATAAAGACATGAAGTCAAGGTCAGGATTCATCACTACACTTTCACAATGGGGCAGGGCATGGTCGACTCTAGTGCAATGCTTCTCAAAGTGTGGTTCATACTTCTAGTGATACTAGGGCTGCCTCAGATGGTACTTGAAGCCATTTGCAATTTGAATATTTGTTTTATTTAGAGACAAATTTATTGATGTTTAGGTCTTGTTTAGGGCTTAACATCCTGACTAATCTATGACTTATCAATCATTATTTAAGACTTGATTTAACCTTGTTTTAAACCCTTTCATTTTGGCCTATTATAGTTTACGTTTTAAGGCCAAGTTTACCTAGTCATGGCATGATATAATCACAGCTCAAGAGGGATTGCGATATATTGCGAAACACAACATTATGCGATACAGTGTCAAGAATTGCTATACTCATCTCCTAATGATGAAAAAATAAATACTGTAGGTATGGCCACAGTAGTTAAGTATTTATCTCATTAAGATAAGCAAGTTAGGGCCTGGTCAGTACTTAGATTGGAGAAGACTGGAACAGCAGTTGCCACAGTGGGACAACAAGAATGGATTGTGCTTGCAAGAGACACATTGCCTCAGTGTCTGCGTACAGTGGATGAATGGATCCTTGATTGTAAAGTGCTTTTACAGTCCTTGTAAGATGGAAAAGTGCTACATAAATAGAGAGATCGTTTAACAAATTACTAGCTGAGTAATAATACACCCTTCAATCAGCCTTGAATCAATTAGACACTTTGCAAGAAACTTGCACACGTCCCGAACCTAACTCGCCTCACAGGCAACAAGACCATTAAGTGGTCTTGTCTTTATTCGATTTCCACATAAAACTATGATGTGCAAAGCCTAAAAACATCACTGAGATTAACAATAAACTAAATTATTCACTGTAGTTCCAAGCAACAGTTAAACTACTATTTACAAATTGAATAAATATATTTGGGGAATTACTGCTTTTAAAACATTTTTCTTAAGAATAACCTAATAGTTATCTAAATGTTAGAACGTATAAAACATGGCTCCAAACAAGCTTAGCATTGTAAATGTTCTTCAATCACCAAAAGGTCCTGGTGTGACTGGAAAGCACCTGCTCCAGAGCAGGAGCTAAAAAACAATCTCTAAAGTATAACCCCAGTCCAAAGTTTCTGCTCTGTCTGAACGCATCCAAAATGGGGACAGGAATTAAACTGAAACTGAAAAACTGAAAAAAGTTTCTGCCCAATTTTTTCATATTGTCCATCTCTAATCCAAATATATCGGAAACTTTTCAAATCAATGCTAAAAGTCGAAAAGCTAACATTTCATTACAGCTCTACTTGACAAAATGTTTTTGCACATTTAAAAAAACATCCCCATTCCTGCATGTTGCTTTTTGAGCTGAACCAATCTCCCTGGAGCGTCATAATCCAGCATATGCACTTTAAAAACAAGTCATGACATTCATAATATAGAACATTATTTTGGGAGGCAGTGCGGCTCAAAATGTCATATGTGAGGATTAAAGGTTGCCCTGGTGACGGCGGATAAAGGAGAGTGAAATATGGAGAACTAAAGTGTTTAAAATGAATGGTATTTTCACAAATGAGTTTTCAAGGACACAGGAGACAGAGCGCTCTTTAAAGTTAAGCTGTCAAAAGTCAACTGCACGGCTCTTTCCAAATCACTCACATAAAAGTCTTTTGCTTGATTAATTTTACTCACATTATGTTCATCCTCTGTGTTATAACAGTGAAAAGGACAATGGAGCTCAGGATTGTGTTGTCACGTCTCACAGGATCTGCAGGAAGCTTAAGGTTAAAACAAAGAAGTGTATTCCGAATACTAAATAAAGCACGTTGGGGTATGTTGATATTAGGGATCCAGAGTAAAACTGGATGCAGCGGCAAAACGGTACGAGACGCCTCTGAGGAGAATGATTTCCGGAAGAGGAGCCAAACCTTTATTCATTACTTTTANGTATATGTGAGAGGTTACAAGCATAAACAAAACGACGACTAACTAAAAAAAAGATTTTGATCTTTTCTTTGTAAAGTGTGAAGTAACAGACAACAAGGAGTCACACAAAAACATTATAACACATCGCTATCAATCGTGAGTATTTATCTCTACATTGTTTTGTTCCTTCGCTAGAACTCTGCTAATGCGACAATCTTTAGCTTGTCAACATTACCAACCAAGTTTGAATTTGTATGTGACATATCTAATTGACGCTTATATGAGTATAAGCTGATATCGAGTTAAAACACAAACCTCCCAGTGACTTTTGTGACGAGACTATAAGATGATTTATGACAAATGGCTGTGGATGATGTCACAAGTACAGAAATTGGAGCGTGAGAGCTAAGTACAAATCCACATATTCAAGTTCGAACCTCCTCAGAAAAAAGAAACAAGATGAACCTGTCTGTTGGACTGATCTGTGCCTCGAGAGCCAACAACATATGCACAAGAATGCTTTCAAACAAAGGAATCGGGAACATTTTAATAAAATAGTTTATAAGTTAGTTATTGGTGTTTTTTTATTTGTGTATGTCAGCTATAAGACAGACTGTTTATAGTGAGTGAAACTTTTTACTTTCAGTGCAGTATTATGAAGGTTTTACGATTGTCTTTCTCGACATAGCACTAGACACAATGGTGGAACGTATGCAGGCAACCAACCCTGATAACCACCAATACTCGTTTACGTGTCTATATGTCTAGGAGATAAAATTTATGCATTCTGGTTGGAATGTGTCTAACTGCCATTGAGATTGAGTGCACATAAAGAAATAATACTCACAATAATTTGAGAACAGCTGTAGTAAGTCTTTTTCTGTAAGACTTGGTAAGTAGTTCAGTGGTTTTATGATCTACAAATATAATCCACAATTGAAATTTCAAATTCAGTTTATTTTTGTACAGCCCAATCAACAAGCGTTACTTTAAAACAAAACTTCACAAGCACTTTTTATTTAGTAAATCATCAATGTCTCGATAAATAAAGCTTTGCACACATCATACGTGGCATATGAATGAGTCCTCTCTAGGACTGTCTGTCCCCTCTCTGCTCTCTCGTTTTTTGCTTCATTTATAAATTGACTGGGCTGTTAGCTGGACATGGCATAGAGCGAATCATAAAGCAACACAGCGAAAAAACAGAGTAGAAAAAGCCGTTGCAGTCCAAATGCACTAATAGGCATATGAAGGAAATAGTGCGCATATCTTGCAACATGTCAAAATGGTTCAAAGTAAAGTGTCTCAAGATACATGCACTCATTATTATTGGGCTTGTGAAGGTGTGAAAGCTGGCACAACAGACAAATGCCACTACACACAAGATATTAGTATGGAGAGGTTATTTATCCAATATCACAGTGACATTCATTGTTACACAATATAACCTTTGGAGTGTGTGTAAAAGTGGTAAAAGAAAAAAGTGAGAATACAAAAAAACGCACGCATCATTTAATTTGAGATCTTTTAGTTAACATGTCAAGTATAAGACTATAGTCATACACACGATGTATTTTTTAGTATTTTGTATATATTTTGTAGGACTTTCCAGATTTCACTAATTATTTGTTGCAAAGCTACTTATTAAGTTTTAAATGCTTTTATACTTGAATCGGACCTGGAATAAACACAGGACGAAAATCTGCAAATTGCTTATCACCAACTATTGCAGCAATCGAGTGGCTTCAAATATGTTACACTTTAATTGGCTTGGCTCGAAGTTCAGACTTTGTTATTTTATAGATCTGGTGGTTTTGAAAGAGTCCCTATGATTCTTTAAACAGGCAGCCTAAAGAGTGGTCTAATGAGTCAATAAATGTGATCAAACAGTAGCTCCCGCCATACACAAGTATTCAAAGGAACAGATATTACAAACTTCAGTACAACATTGGTGTCATTTTTGGATAAGAGTGAAATCACTAAGATGTTTCGCTAAAATATAAGGTTTATATGGAGAAGTTTAGCCTAGATAAAAGATATCACGGACATAAAATGAGAAAAGTTTTTTGGAGAGAAGAGACAAGTCAATAACGTGTCACAGCAGGATTTAGTAAATAGTGAAATTAATAAAGCAGCGTACACAATAGAAACTCTCGTGTTGAATGAATAGAACAGTGCTAATACTAAAATAACAACCCAACTAAGTTTAGAACAACGGGCACAACTAAACCTTAGTAGCTGAGGAAACCTTAAAAAATTAATTGCAAGACATAATCTCAGGTAAACTCATAAAGTTGTTGTGGCTAGAATAAAACATATGTCTCTATCATCAATTTTTAGTAATGGGGAAGATCTTTTTAAATAGAAATTGTGCTATGTTTACTCGCTCTTATGTGAAAGTTGATTGTCAATTACAATGCAAGCGAGTGTGATATTGTCGTACATAACAGTCTTTTAGCAGCCATATGTCGCCTAGATAACTGAATGAACTACATATAAATACCATTGTGATTTTATATACTATTCCAAGCAGAGCACTAAAAATCATAAGTGTCGATCTAGTATATTGTGGTGTATTGTGCAGCTAACCTGTGAACGTTGTGTCCTACGCCTCACCCATATATTAATTTTTACCCTATAACTAGTATATTTTGTAGATACAGAAAAAAAACGTACTCACTAGGGACTTGTTTTCAATCTTGATACGCTATTTGGCTGTAAGTTTGTTGTTAATTAAATAACACAAATTACCTGATTATACAGCGTGTTGCGAGTGCTCATGGAAAAGCCATCGGAGTGGTAGACTAGCATTGAAGAGCAATATAGATGAGGAGAAATAGAATAGGCCCATGTTGATCAATAACCTAAATTTTGTGTTTGCACGCTGTGTGCTGAACTGAAAATCCATCGCAATACTTATTCATGTCTAACATAGTGGTTCACGTAACATATTTAGAGTGCTCATTCATCCCCCATCATCAGATCATACTACACTAGTTGCGTGTTTGGATTGGAAAATTATCATAATAATTACCAGTACATAAAAATAATACATAAAAATAGAATGGCATGCAAAAGTTAAAATATCACCATGGTAACCAAATTATTTTTGTCTCACTAGACCCGACTAACCAAGTTAGTCATTAATATATAATAATAGATGATAGTATTTTTAACATGAATTATTTGTATTTTGCTGTATTTTTATTATTTATACAAGTTAAAAGCAAGCAAAAACAACCCCGCTTCAAAGCTTTCGCATAAACCTGCTGTGATCAGCACAAGCAAGACATAAATTTTGTATAAAGCATGAGTGAAATCATGTTAGGGTCGAGCCTTTTGATGAAGTGCACCATAGTAGACTAGAGCAAAGTCAAAATAATTAAACACTAAATCCTACATGAGTAAATCTATCAAAGTGTGCACAAAACTATGAATAGAGAACACCCGCTTCAACAACACTGTCGCTCACCCTCTAAATTAAACTGTCTATCAGTTTGTACATATAGTAGGTCTATATAGATCAAAATGAGAGAGTGAAAAAAAAGTCAGTCGTCAAAATTGCAGTGGCGCAGTTCAATATTGTCAACATTATGGTCATAATTTAGAGGAGAGGTTAGAGGCAGATGGTGGGCGCTGACACAGAGGGGCCCCTGAGATAAGACCACCTCACAATGCATTAGAAATGCAATAAAACATCTATAGAAATATCTACTCTCAAAAACTAGTCTTTTTTTTTATCACTTTCATGTTATTGCTTCTTGGTGGAAACTTAGTCATTTGCTGTAGACTGTTAACACTGTAAACACTAACTTTCTTGGCTGTTAATACGTGTATATGATGTTTAAATAGCAATACTGTGTACTGGTCACAAACAGCTGCGTCAAAAACTCCTCTTTTTCCCTCAGCCCCTCCTTTCACCTTATCCCAATGCTTTGCGAGCAGAAAGGGGGGAACGTTTATGGGGTTAGCTTGAGCTTCAAGCTAAATTGTTCAACTGAATTTAGGTTTTTCAGGGAACATCTGCACCTCAAAACTCGTGGAACAATAAATGTGATAATAAATCAAATTGAATTAGGTATTCCACTATAAATGTGACTAATACTCTGTACAGTGCGAGCAAGCTATTTCATTATGTCTTAAAGCTAAGGCTTACTTTTATAAAAATGTAAAATAAACAACCATGTACATTCTACTTATGTGTATGAACTGTACTAAGTGTTAATTAACTCACAAGTGGCCTTTATCTTGATTTGCAATAACTTTTAACATACATTTTGGTCACATCCAGTCACACCTCACTGTTAGAAATTAGGTTTCTGATTTTTTCTCAAAACAATTTTTAATCTGACAGTTTCTAGACCTTGTCCACATGAAGCCAAGGTCAGGCATTTTAGCAAAAATATTTTATCTATTGACATCACTACCTCATTGTTATGTGTAATCTACATATTGCATGATGTTTACATCACTTTCTACTTTGCCACATGGAGAATCAATCAATCAATCAATCAATCAATCAATCAATCCCTTGCAGAGTTTGTCTCCTTTAAAACTGTTCTGAAGCTTTGCAAAGTCGAGTAGTCCATTTTATCAAGATGTCATAGTGACTCAAGTCTGACTCAAGTCCAAATAATGACTTGCAAGTCCATACCTCTGCCATTTTGTCTTTGTGTGAACAAAGCAGGACTCTGACAAATCTTTAAAGCATACATTTTTGGCTGTAAATACAGCTTCAAAATCATTTTAAAAGTCAACTTAAAAGTGAGGAGGACCTCCTCGGCTCAGAGCACTAGCTTTTGGCTAGCTACGATAAATGTAACCTTTTTATTTGATTCAGACAGAACACGGCAGTCTGATTTTGTCACAAAGCACTGCATTTACTTGATCCTTTTTGGTAGAAAAGACAAACAAAAAAGTCAGGTGCATCTTTAATTTTAGACTGACTGACATCATAAAGATTGAATTAGAAAGTACTGACACCAGCATTGAGCATGAGATGTTGAGCACAGACCTTTTTGTTCATCTGTTACAGTAAAACTAACACTTTATATTGTGTGACATCCTCTAGTCTAGTCCAAGTTGTGCTACTGTTGTTTTTTCTCATTTTTGGCATCAAGCCACAGGATTGATGCATTTGGCTGAAGCTTTTTCCACTTTGTCCCCTTCAAACTGATGTGGCTTGAGTAGCAGCTTCTGAGGTGAGAAAGGCATATTTTGCAGAATGTGACAATCCTCCAGTACATCAGAGGATTTTGAACAGGCTGCTGTGAGCTAAATCTCTCTCATTTAGAGGATTAAAGGCTGAGGCTGGATCTAATTACAATGTTGGTTGGTAGCCTAATAAATAATATGATACATCAGTTTTTGTTTGGAAACATATTCAGAGACTAATTAGTTTAAGGCATTAGTTTGCAGAAAGGAAAATTAACATAAGATAATTTATTTCAGAAAGTATATATTGCATAGCATATTTTGCCTAATGTTTTTGTGTGGAGGAAAAGCGACAAGGTCACTGCACATAATCATTTTGATTTCATTTGTTTTGCTTGGTATGTGCTACCGCTGGGTGATATTGAGTAAGTGTTTATTTGGACTGTCATGATAAGATTCAGACAATATTAAGTTAGTCTAACAGAAGTGCGTTAAAATCAGTGTAAATAACATAATGTTTATTAAAGACTATGTACGATTGCATTAACTACAATGGCAGAGATGCTTGTACCAAACTCTAGCTGTACAACTAATTTCCATCTGTAGTCCTGGAGAGGGGAGGCACATTGGACATGTTTTTAGTTGTGATAAAAATCAAATATTGAACTTACATTTGTGAGTATCTGCTATTTTGTTGAAACTGCCATATGGTGATTTACTGTTTATCTATTTAATTGCAGTTCTCAGTTAAAAAACAATGTATTACTCGCACCTTTTTGGTTCAGTTACTTCGTGCTTTGGATCTAACTATTCACAGGAAAGTGCACTTATGTCATCTACATTATTGGTAACATTTTTGGCATATAATAATAATAATAATAATAATAATAATAATAATAATAATAATAATAATAATAATAATAATAATAATAATAATAATAATAATAATAATAATAATAATAGTGTACTTATCTGAAGAAATTGATGATTTGAAATTGAGATCTGGCTCCAAGCAAAATGTGATTTAAGTTTTTGGTCATATATTCACTAAAGTTAAAACTTGTTGTTAAAATGCAGAAACACCACCACGTTAGAAAAAAAAATAACATAATTTTTGTAATTTAGTAATTTTATTTAACAGTAAATGTTTCATGTTTTACATTTTCAAAGCAACATTCAGTTGACACTATCTGGTTTAAGTCTGTGTTGCATGACCACATCTGCAGAGGAGAGTTCTCCTAACTTCCACTGGGGGTCACAAATATGACGTCCACAATATTATCCAGTTTATAGAGTGGTGACTTGCTTATCCAGCACCTTCGGTCTATTTATCATGGACCCAGCTCCCCATTCACATCAGTCACAACGCTGCAACGTTCCACTCCCTCTTTCTGCTTTAGAAGCCAGATAAATAGTGTTTAAGCCTTCTTCAGCCTTCTTCTCTAGTTCATTTTCTACAGAAATTATTCTCAAACAATAGCCAGTTCTGCATGCTGGCTATTGACACTAGAGCTAGAATGTAGTGGATCCATGCAAAGAGACTACAGCTATTTATCAATGTTAAGTCTATGCATGAAGTGAAATTCCCCACGCGTACCCATGTGTTGGAGGCAGATCGTGAACAGAGGTCTTGCAAGTCGTGCAAGAGAAATATCGTTATGGTTTTTCCGTGCTCACCTGATAAACAATATATCGTCTAACAAATTCGAAACTATTCTGTAGGCGCTGAGACCAATAAACAGAACTAGCACGGATATCTTCAGCGATCGAGAAGCTCGTTAAGTCCTATCTAACTCACAATTACCAAACTGCTAAATACAAAAGACAATTCTGAACATGTCTGTAATTTTGGGTCAATTGCAGTTTTCTGATTGTGATTCCAGTTTGAGTTTGCTTAATTATTCAACCACAAGTCAAATGAGTAACAAATAGCTAAATGTTTTTGCTGATAAAAATACTGACTTGAATCTTGAATTCAGTGGAAATAACACAGTATTTTTTGTTCATGGAAAGCAGAAAAAGTGACAAATGTACTGATCCATGAATCACCCCCTCTAATAATGCATAAACCTATTTCACAACATTTTGACTGAGTGCCAGAGGAGTCCTGTCAGCAGCAGCAGTAGCACACAGAGGGCAGTGTGCCACAGCTGACCCTGTCCAGCTCCAAAAGTCAGTATTAGAACTAATCTTTTGCTTATTATCAAGGCTTATTTCCCTAATTCAATATCCGGAGTTACGCAACCTCAAATATCAAACATTTGGAGGAAGAAGGCACCAAACAAGAACAAAAAGCACTGATGCAAAGCTTGTTTGTGAGCCAAACAAGCACTATCTCTGTACTGTATGTGTGCAGTCATATACAGGTCACAGATGTCAAAACTCTGTGCCTAATGAAAGTCGTTACATGAAAAGACTTTCCACATGCTGCACAAAAAACTACACACAGAATTTTAGGGTAAATCAAAACTGCCCATAGGTCTGCTGTTGATGAAAACAAGAGCTGCGTACTGCTTCGTGGTGCATAGTTGCAAATCGAATGAGGGTCACTTCTTCAATTTGGTCTAAAGTTCAAACTATTACATTCACAGTGTTTGGGATCAGACCTTGGCCAGCTGTTTGGTCCCAGACCAAGATCTACTAACCTGGCCAGCCAGATGGTTTATCTCGCAATATTTGTGAATTCACGAACACAAGAATAAACCATCTGGCCTTTCTGACGCTCAATTGGTTTGAGAGTCCGAAACAGCGGTGTTTCAGCTCACTCACATCACAGCACCGTGGTTTTAAGGCCCAATCACATTGTAGCAGGGCGAGCTAACACCGGCTGTTAGCGCCCGGTGCCACCGCCGAGTCTATTTCAAGCTGAACCAAAGATGGCGGATCCCATGGATGTATGTGTTGTTTGCTGCTTTTGATGCGGTTTTTAGCAGAAATATGGAGTCATTTATTTTGAAAGAAAAGCAGTGTGTGTGACACGTACTCGTTCTCTCCCACGCAGACATTGGATACATCGTTATGAGTTGTTGCTGTGATTGGCTAAGCCCAAATAAGGTAGGCCGCTCACCCAATCAGCTCAAAGTATTTCACTAAACGCCCCACCTTTTCTCGAACGCCTTCAGCTAGTAAGTCCCAGATGGATATAGTGAGAACTTAGATCGGAGTTCCACACATATCCATCTGGCGTGCCTGATTTTTTTTTCCAACCCAGTTATGCCAGACACCATCACTTTGCATTGGTGGCTATGCTAGCAAAAGTTTATAGTTTAAGAAAAGGGATTTGGTTAAGGTTAGGGTTAGGATTAGGGTTAGGGTTAGGTTAAGTTAATTTGGTTAAGTTTTAGGGATTTGGGAAAGGTATGCTAACCAGGAAGCGGCATAACTGTGTTGGGAAAAATAAAGACGCATCTGGCGTGAGCCAGGTTAAGGATCTACGGGAGCATTCACATCTAGACTGGACCAAATCAAGTTCTAAAGTTTGGACCAAAGGTTGCATGTGCTAGCACCCTTAGTTTTAGTGAATGTGCAATCAAAACCCAACATTAGCTTTTGGAAAAGTGCAATAAAAACTGCACACATGTTTAAGGTAAAGTGCATTCAAACTGCACACAAGTTTAAGGAAAAGTGCAATCAAAATTGCACACAAGTTTTAGAGAAATCAAAACAGCATGTGGACTTTAGAAAGGTGCAAACAAAACTGTGCATGGACTAGAAAAATTGCAATCAAAACTGAACAATGGCTCAAGAAAAGTCCAAACACAGCTGCACAAAGCTTTATGAAATGTGCAATTATGCTCAGAGAATGTGCAATCAGTGCAATGAAGTCTGCACATACTGTATGCTTAAGTTTTTTTTTTTTATTTAAATGAAATACAAAATTGTGGTGAGCAACAACGGTGATATTTTACATTTAAACATACGCCGTTTTAAATAATAGTCAAATGTGAAATAGCACAGTCAGAAGAAAAAAAATCTGCTTTGTTCTGCATCTTTAGAAGAACAAGCTATTGTTTGACTGATTGCCTCTTTTTGGGCCCAATACAACTAAAAAAGCACTCCTCTTTTGAACGCGGTGCAATAGCAATCTGCTCCTGGGCTCTGTAATTGTCTGTGAGTGAACATCTTGTGCCGTTACACAGTGTTTTCGCCCGGCGTTCTTCACAAAGCACAACATTAGAGAAGTTAGCGGGCCCTCTCCCCGCCTTTGTCTCTCTCTGGGTGGTGTACGTCTTGTCCCGTTACGCTGTGTGTAGGACTGTGGCACAAGTGCGATGTGAAAAGGCAAGGATCGGCCTCGGAGAGAACAGGGGCTGCTCAGAGCCGGGGTGCAGCGCTCAAACAACTCATACACCCAGAACACCGTGATAGCAAGAAGAGAAAGCAGCTTGGAAGTCAATGTGTCACTTTGACAGTTCTGAGAAACTCCTGCCAAGTGCAAAAGAACACCACGAGTTTAGTAAGGACAAGGTGAGGTTTATTCTGGGACAAAAATGGGTAAGGGCCCAAAATAAAATGTTAATTTGTAAAAAAGTAGTTCAGATGCAGCACATGTTGTAACAAGTGGTCCCTGAATTTATGTAACTTTTCATGTTGCCACGAGCTCGTCTCCATGGAAATGGCATGTTTCACCTGCATTTATTCATTTACTGTTTCTTTAATAATACAGCTTTTTTTATATACAGCTCTTTTGTTTGTGGGATTTACTCTCTGACTTGATGGCTGTTTGACTTGATAGACATTGATGATTTTATTGCCACATTGTAAAATAAGTGTTTCACACAATTTTCAATCAATTTTATCCCTGAACAGCTAATCAGCTCCCAGGGCAGAGGTCATTAATCAATTTTGCACATTCTCTTTTAGTTTGGGTAGGTTTCCTCCAGGTGCCTTGGATTCTTTTCAACTAAAAACATGTACAATGGAGCTCAACAGTGACCAACTATTGGTTCTTGCTCAACAAGCCCTGGCTTCCATGTTAAATCTACATAGCGGTTTTGAGAAAAAGTTGTATTAAAAGTTTCAAAACGTCTTTCGGGCTAATCAGTTCTACGGTGAGTAGAAGAGCAAAAGACCGACATTTTGGCTTAAAATTTGTTTCTGGAGCTTTATAAACTACAAAGTTATTAAGACATTTTACCAAATTTTAAGTTATAGATGTGCTTTCTTGACTGAAATCAACCGCGCTGTGGATCTGAGTTAGCACAGTTGGCTAGCCCGCAAAATGTCTATAAACTCTTGATATTTAAATTTTGTTAAAAGCCTATGGCACTTTACAATGGGATAATTTACTTTCGAAAGAGGGCAATCTATCACTATTGAGCTCCATAGTCAGAACTCCCCTCAAAATATGATTCTGATCTGACGAGAATAAGTAAAATCAATTCATGGTCAAAGACATCTTTGTCAACATTGCTCAGCCGTAGCTACTAGACAGCACTTTTTGTCTAGTCGGGCCTATTGCTATGAAAAGAACTGCCTGGCTGAAACTATAACAGCTAATTGATTCTCTTTAATGACACATTATCAAAGAAAACAAAAAGGCTTAATATAGGCAACGATTGAAAAGTTGTTGTTGATTTTCCGAGAAAGGACAAATTCAGCAACTGTTTCACTGCCCACAACCAGGCTCTATAATGTTTACAGGGCTATTAAGTTCCGAGGGTTTGTATAGTCACTTATCCAATCGATCCCTCAGACCGTTTCACTTTGGAGTCAATCTGAGAGATTCACAAAAAGAAGTCTGTGACGCTATGACACGAGGCTGGTGTAAACAAGAAACTACTTCCAGTTTGTCACTTTTTTATAAAATTCATTTTACGTTTTTGCAAAGCCTCTCCGACTCTGTACTGCATTTTTTTATTCAATGCTTTGAGGTTTGATTATGTTGGACAATTTTTTACTGTGTTTAGCCTCGACAAACAGGAAACAGCTGATGCTAATGTGCTAGCTTTGCTTTGTTAAGCCTATCGAAGCAACAAAGGAAAAGTTTTCATACTGGAAATATGGTTATTTTTCACAGGATCAAATCAGCACATTGTTTCATGTTTCTATCTGCTCTTTTCTGTCTTATTTTTGTCTCTGCCTGTGTTTTCTCTGGTCCAATCATCAAGCCTAAAGGGGGAATCGCAGTAAAGTCTGCTCCAGGGTCCAGGGTGAATGCAGGGCCAAAAGTGGCTTACTATGAACCCAGCAAAACGAGGCCGAACAGGTCGCTTTGCGCAGTGGAAACAGCATAGGACAGTACCGCCCCGACCCTATGGAAACAGAACTTATTTCTATTGGCCAACATTTTACTGGCCTCATTTCATACATTTTCAGGATTCTTTTTTGCTTATTGTAAGTATAAGGATGTTAATATTAATACAATTGTTTGTGTTCTAGATTGATATTTTTTTTAAATCTTTCATACAACCTTGAAGTGTGCGGAAAAAAATTGCACTTTCCTAGACAGTCTGGGGATGATGAAATTACATGGGGCAGGACAAACAGCTAAAACAAAAACTGCCCTTGACTCACAGTTCAAAGTCAGGTACAGGTCATTTAAGAAAAGTTATTCCCATTTGACCCAGCAGTGTACTTTCACATTCCAAAACAAAGCCTTGGCAACTTCTAATTGCGCATTTGACAACTTAATCACCCACCGCTAACGACAACACACCCTCAAAAACAAGCTATGCAAATTCAACAAGCCGGGCTATTTTCTCCAACTCACTAAACAACATTGCTGCACATTTAAAGTTATTATTAGCCTGCAAATTGCGCTACAAACAGCCTCTAAAGTCATTTGTGCGCAGGCAGCATGTTTGAGTGCGCTCCTCGTAAACACCTGGACGTGCCTGTGTGGGAGCGTGTTGAGAGAGTGTAACCACAGAGCTCTCCGTCCCAGCGGCTCACCATTAGGCGTTCTCCCAGCGCAACGGGATTAACGGCGCGTAAATGTCTGCGTTAGCTGCTACCACGGTGTCTCGTCGACGGCGCTTGCGTGGCACTGCCCACCACAGCCCTGCACTCGCTCTGCACTCCGCCGCCTAAGCCTGTTTCAATAAATGTTATGTGTTCCCGGCAGGGGGCTAAGCTCAGAACATCCTCTGGTTTTACAGGCCCTCTCAAACGGCAGCGCGGGACACGGGGAGGCAGATGGGATAATGGTGAAATGTCAGCGGAGCCTGTCTCGGTCCCTTGTTGGCGGGTGATTTGCTGCGGTAATCGCCTGCCCTTTGTGACAAATCATAAACAGACACAATGAGAGTGGTTGTAAAACAAATTAGATGCATCATTCAGAGGACAACACACAGAGAGAACAGTGGTGACGTGGACTGTTCCAGTGTCCCTTTGGCAAGACTTTTTACAGCCCACTCTAGAACAATGTGTGGCTGGTTGGAAAGGCATCTGGTGAAAATACTTGTAAAAAACTATAGTAAATAAGAGATGAGGCAATAAAGACATGAAGTCAAGGTCAGGATTCATCACTACACTTTCACAATGGGGCAGGGCATGGTCGACTCTAGTGCAATGCTTCTCAAAGTGTGGTTCATACTTCTAGTGATACTAGGGCTGCCTCAGATGGTACTTGAAGCCATTTGCAATTTGAATATTTGTTTTATTTAGAGACAAATTTATTGATGTTTAGGTCTTGTTTAGGGCTTAACATCCTGACTAATCTATGACTTATCAATCATTATTTAAGACTTGATTTAACCTTGTTTTAAACCCTTTCATTTTGGCCTATTATAGTTTACGTTTTAAGGCCAAGTTTACCTAGTCATGGCATGATATAATCACAGCTCAAGAGGGATTGCGATATATTGCGAAACACAACATTATGCGATACAGTGTCAAGAATTGCTATACTCATCTCCTAATGATGAAAAAATAAATACTGTAGGTATGGCCACAGTAGTTAAGTATTTATCTCATTAAGATAAGCAAGTTAGGGCCTGGTCAGTACTTAGATTGGAGAAGACTGGAACAGCAGTTGCCACAGTGGGACAACAAGAATGGATTGTGCTTGCAAGAGACACATTGCCTCAGTGTCTGCGTACAGTGGATGAATGGATCCTTGATTGTAAAGTGCTTTACAGTCCTTGTAAGATGGAAAAGTGCTACATAAATAGAGAGATCGTTTAACAAATTACTAGCTGAGTAATAATACACCCTTCAATCAGCCTTGAATCAATTAGACACTTTGCAAGAAACTTGCACACGTCCCGAACCTAACTCGCCTCACAGGCAACAAGACCATTAAGTGGTCTTGTCTTTATTCGATTTCCACATAAAACTATGATGTGCAAAGCCTAAAAACATCACTGAGATTAACAATAAACTAAATTATTCACTGTAGTTCCAAGCAACAGTTAAACTACTATTTACAAATTGAATAAATATATTTGGGGAATTACTGCTTTTAAAACATTTTTCTTAAGAATAACCTAATAGTTATCTAAATGTTAGAACGTATAAAACATGGCTCCAAACAAGCTTAGCATTGTAAATGTTCTTCAATCACCAAAAGGTCCTGGTGTGACTGGAAAGCACCTGCTCCAGAGCAGGAGCTAAAAAACAATCTCTAAAGTATAACCCCAGTCCAAAGTTTCTGCTCTGTCTGAACGCATCCAAAATGGGGACAGGAATTAAACTGAAACTGAAAAACTGAAAAAAGTTTCTGCCAATTTTTCATATTGTCCATCTCTAATCCAAATATATCGGAAACTTTTCAAATCAATGCTAAAAGTCGAAAAGCTAACATTTCATTACAGCTCTACTTGACAAAATGTTTTTGCACATTTAAAAAAACATCCCCATTCCTGCATGTTGCTTTTTGAGCTGAACCAATCTCCCTGGAGCGTCATAATCCAGCATATGCACTTTAAAAACAAGTCATGACATTCATAATATAGAACATTATTTTGGGAGGCAGTGCGGCTCAAAATGTCATATGTGAGGATTAAAGGTTGCCCTGGTGACGGCGGATAAAGGAGAGTGAAATATGGAGAACTAAAGTGTTTAAAATGAATGGTATTTTTCACAAATGAGTTTTCAAGGACACAGGAGACAGAGCGCTCTTTAAAGTTAAGCTGTCAAAAGTCAACTGCACGGCTCTTTCCAAATCACTCACATAAAAGTCTTTTGCTTGATTAATTTTACTCACATTATGTTCATCCTCTGTGTTATAACAGTGAAAAGGACAATGGAGCTCAGGATTGTGTTGTCACGTCTCACAGGATCTGCAGGAAGCTTAAGGTTAAAACAAAGAAGTGTCTGAATACTAAATTAAAGCATTGGGTATGTTTATATTAGGGATCCAGCTTTTTCACTTTCTATATCGATTCCGATATTTCGGTATCTGCCGATACCCGATATTAACCAATACTAGTGTAAGAATGAAGCTGATACCAGATCAAGCAAAAATTCTTGAATAGGCACAGATATCCGTTCCCAGTTCGGATCGGTGCATTTCTAGTTTATATGTCTTGTGTTACCTTTTGCTCTCTCTTTAATCTTGACTATTTGACTGAGATTAGTGTAACCCAGGTGAAAATCTTGCCTCAAAAGCCGTTTCTCCCTCTCTTTGTATTAAATATATTGTGAACTTTACTATTACGTCATCGCGTTGTTGATGCAGTCATGTGACTGTGCGCCGCCAATCACAGTCTATATAAACCGGAAGTTAAATGCGCTGCTAGAGCGAGGGGATGATTTTCGGGTGACATGCTACAGGAGCTGACTACCGGGCCCAGACCACTAACAAAAAGAGCGCGAGTCCGCTAGAAACTACGAAATTGGTGAGTGCGCTAACATGTAGCTTAGCCTCTCATTCAGATGAATGGGTTAGCCTAGCCTAGCCGACCCCATTAGTTTGAATGGGGCGGTTAGCATTGTCTTTTCTGCCCGTTTTCTCAAAAAGTGTTTTATCAAATGAAGTGCAATTAATGTCGAGTCTTTATTAACTTATTGTTGATTGATGTATGACTTTTGGTTGAAATTCGAAGCACTTTAATGCCCAAACTGAGCATTTGAGCTTGTTGATTTCAATGCAGTTCATTCATTGCACTTCATGCACTTTAAAGTGTAACTACTGTTGACACTTTAATATGTTGTCTATGCAATATTTTGATACTTGAACATGAATTTTGGACCTGACTATTGAATAACTATAATTGCTAATGTTATTTAATCTTGATATGAACTATTTTGATATTTATTTTGAAGTACAATATTTAACACTGATATTGATACATTGATGATTGATTATGAAGCACTTTGTATTAGTTAATCACTGATACTTGATTGATTGCTTTATTGATTTGAATTATTGATAGGATCCTAGATTGAAACTTGAACTTGATTATGATGTGCACATGATTTAATGCTGGTCCTGTTTTATATACAGACCAGATCGGATGGCGAGCTAAGGATCTGAGCCTAAGTGAACCCAAGGCAACACGCCTGCACCAGTTCTCTACTCAAGCCCAGGACTACTGACTCAGGAACCTCTCCTGCTCTGGTTGGGCCGGTAGGAGGCTCCTGTAGCCGCCCTTGAACTTTTTTGAAATCTTTTTGTCCCGATTGACCACGGTTCGTGACAACTGCCCGTGGCCACTCAGAATTTGAACTATTCCGCTCTCGCACTTACACTCTCACCATCCAACGCCCTTTGATCTTAAAGGACACTTAAGGTCTGTGGTATCGGGACAATCGAACTCTTGCGCTAACGCACTTTCATAGAAATCATGAAATTTGCAAAGCGAGAAAATATTGAATGTACATTTTTCTGAACTTGGATTGTAAATATTATTGGCCATTTACATCAGTTAATGTTTTGTCAATGTTTAATGTTTTGTCTGTTGTTTTGTCAATCTCAATATATGGTACCAGCAAAACTTAAATACCTCGTCTCAGTCTCTTCCTCCACTCCCAGAGCCGAACTTTAAATCTTCTGACCTAGCCTAACCAAACTCATAACCTTAGTTATTAAGGCATTGTTATCTAGCTGTTACCAATACTGTACATTAGCTAGTGCAACATACATGCTACATTAGTTTTACCCACAAACCAGGGCTGGCTAATTTAAGAAAAATATTGAATTGGCTGTGTGCACGGAACTTCAGTTGGCTTACGATTGTTCAAAAATGCTAACTTCTGTACATATGACCACTTCCTGTTAGCGTTAGCATTTAGACACAATCATGTCTCTTTTTAAACACACAAGTGTCCTCTGGTGAAATATTCCTCTAATATGTAAAGTCTTTAACATGTTTTCTGTAAAATTCACCACCACTGTCTGATCTAAAGAGGATTTATTTGTTTTAAACTGATGTAATGAAAACCTAATTGAAAAGCATTGCACAGGAAGTGGTTGTGTGTACAGCAGTGCTTAATTTGTAACTCAAACGTTGCCGGAACAAAATGTGGGTTTTGGACCGGGCTCCAGACAAGGTCGAACCTTTACCGGAGCGCACACAATAAGTGAACATAGAGGCTTAGAAATGCTAAAATACAACCCAACTGTCCATCCTACTCGATGTTAAACGATATAAAAGTAATTATGTCTGTGTTACACGTTTTTTTTACACGTCACACAGAGATTTTCATTCATTCTGACAGAAATCAGCGCACCTAAATCCGATCTACAGCAACAAGTAGCCCTCCCACACGCTCCTCATCCTGCAGCTCAGCTGCCTTCGCATCATATGTGACTCTCCACAAGTCACAACAACAACGCAGGACAAACAGCTTTTACAAAGCAGACACAGCCTTTACACAGCAGACACGGGTCTCATACATCAAACATGACGCTAAAATACACGTTAAAGTAACACAGTAAAGTTAGTTGCACTTACGAGAAACTGTGACCGCTACATCCACGCTGGTTCTCACCTCTTTATCGCCCCGTACACTCCAAACACACGTGACACTCCCGCTGCCTTTAATCCATCAAAACGAGTCGCAAATAACAACAAATATTCACAAAATCCACTTAGACGCATATTTCCTGTTTTAGAAGGAGATACAAGAGCGGGGCTCGCCTGGAACCAATGAAAAGTCTTAAACCCGCCTGCGCTGCTTCTGATTGGTCAAATTTCCTGTCAGTTCCGCTTTTAACCAATTACAGTCTGACTCCGTTTCCCCACAAATAAGCCTGTTCACTGTGAATGAGATGAGAGACGGGAGAGAAGCAGAGCCGCGTCTCGTAGAAGAAAGACAAAAAGAAAGCGTTACCGGAGCAGACAAAACTGATGCCGGAATGCCCCACGAGAGTTCCCGGATCTTATTCCGGCTTGTTCCGGCTCAAATTAAGCCCTGGTGTACAGCATGTACAGCATTTTATTATGATTTAAATTGCGATTTATATTCAAAAATCAGATTCTTTTCACTAGGGATGGGAAATTGTTTGAAAATTTTGAAAATCGTTCCACGTTTGCAGCGATCAAATCGAATCAAATATTCATAAAAAGTACAAGTTCTATGCACTAACAACAGTGGCTTTGTTTTAAATGTATAGTTTATTATGGTTTATTCAGCGTCTTAAGATAAATAAAATAATAATATTATAAATAAACTAACAAAATTGAAAATTGTGGCTGCAAAATTGAAAACTGAATCAAATCGTCCCATCCCTATTCGACACGAATCATTCTCCAAAGATTGAAGAGTCTAAAGTGCAGTGCTTTGGGAAAGCAACGTTAGTTGGGCTTTATCAGTGTAAAACGGCTGTTTGTTCCAGAAGAAAAATGATGTGATTGTGTGATGTCATGTAATTCATGTGAAAGGTTTAAGTCTGCTATATCTTGAATCAAGTCTGTAAATAAAAGTAAATTACTGACTGTTAATCTCGTTCAAATGCACACAAAAAAATAAATGTTGTGACCTTTAGTTAGCAAATCATAGCCCTTGTTTGATTTCATCTCCCACAGTTGTACAAAATATATACACAGTAAAATACTGTGCGTTTAGTGTGAAAGATTTAGATCAAGGCATCAAAAGCTGTGAAACTGCTAACGAGTCTTTAGTCCCCAATGAAGGGCACATCTTCCAGTTCCTCGTAAAGAGACGTTTGAATCACTATCTGCGGCATATGGCCCTTCATATGGTAATGTAAAGAGCACCTGACAGAGGCGACATGCACACGGTCACCCTACGTGTCTCCTGCAGCTCCACACATGCAGCAGATGGAAGATTAAAAGAAGACACACTGTCCCGGCAAGTCTTCGCATCGTATGGATTACTGTGGCATATGGAATACATGCTGCAGCTAATGTGCTAATCAGAATATCAAATGTGATCGTGCTGGACTTAGAGCTGGCATATGTTCTTTCATTACTGAGAGCTCCAAGGACTGAGGGTGAGCCTTGTAATAAAGAATCAAAACCAGGAGATTATTAGAGCATAAGTCTGTCATTTTCTGTTTGAGAAATCTCCATCTAATTCAAATACAACACATGCCGTGGCGTCCACCCCCACTCCCCAAAACTGATGCTTTTCCAGTGGTGTTTTACTGTTTCAATGGAGTTTAGAATGACAACACGTGAAGGCACAGTATATCATTATACAGTCAGTGCATTATATATGATTCTATAGACCTGCTGACATGATCATGCCAGATTGATATACTGTATGTGCCATTCTGAGATGAGTTCTATTCAATTTGGATGGCCCATTGGGAAAAACCAACATGTTATGATGAATATAACACAGAAGTTGCAGACAAATCGTGAAAGTCTAGTTGAAAAGGTGACGGAGGCGCAGCAGTAAGCTCTCGGGCTTCAGAGCGAGAAGATCAGAAAGACTCCCGGTGCTTTTTTATGTGGAGTTTGCATGTTCAGCCCGTGTCTGTTCTGGTGTTGGTGTCCTTCCTTCTCTGGTTTCCCCTACCACTAAAAACATGTTCAGTAGCGCTTCTTCTCCCCCCTCTGCCAGGACTACAAATGGAATTAACGCAAGAATCAGGTATAGCCTGATTCTTGCCAATGTGCCTAATGTAATTTAATCAAAATTGTCAATATTTGCGCTAGAGTAGGCTAAAGTCCGTAGGTCAGTTCAAATGAGCGCTGTGATTGGTCCTCTGCTGCTGACCGTGGCTGTCTTTAAAGTGCATATGACAAGTTAGGCCATATTTTCAGAAAAAACAGTGAATATGATTATATTTAGGATTTCACAAACATTTTGCTTGTTTTCTAGATTGGCTATTTTTATGAACCCAGGAACTTGTGACAGTTTTGCGTAAATTGTCCTTGCAACTTGGTGCTTTTTGACGACACATTGTGGATGGATTCTGTTTTAGAACTGAGACCACTTCCTGTATTTTTCAACTTCTATTTGTCAATTTCTTCATAATTTTGAACTTAACTGCTGTAAAACTATGATAAATATCTACCACAAAGACTATCACACCAAACTAAGTCAAAATTAGAAAAATTTAATAATCTGTCATATGGACTTTAATCTTATGGAGAGATTATTGATCGGCTTCATTTTCTGCTTTACTGCGAATGTCACCTGCAGAAACAGACACTGTCCATCTAGTTGGCTGGGAAAACTTCTTTGATAAAAAAAACAAAACGGGACGAGAGCTAGCTGTTTCGATCAGGTATGAACCGGTCTGACAGACGTCTGACCCCTGGCGCTTGAGACAGTGTATTTATTTCTATGCGTTTTTTCACTCACCTGAATGTAACTTGTATGAATCGTAAAGACAAATTTCATTCACAAATGTTGATTTAGCAGCATTTCTTTTGTTTTAGCACGTTGATAAACTCTTATAGTTAGCTGAAAAAACATTACATCATTACTTACTATTACTTTTCTTCTCATTAGTGAAACTGCGAATGGCTTGATATCATCTGCATAGCTACAATTTTTGAATCCTAAGTTATACAGCATTCTGAATCCTTCCAATTTGGTTTCGCCTCCTACTCTCAACAGAAGTACACTTTAGCAGCGTGTACTGGCTGGCCTTAAAGTGCAGCGTATTTCCAGAGTGTCTATTTCTGCTGCTGCCTACCTTCTTGATGGCGTCAGGCAGTGGGCGGGGAGCGCTGTGGAGAGACACCTTCATTTCCTCTGCTTCATCAGATGCCTCCAAAGGTCGCTGCTCGTCGCCTAGAAACAAGATCGCCACAATATAACTTCATATGTTCTCTGAGGATCATAACACAGAGCTACATCAAATAAAAATAAAACATGACAACCACTCCTCGTTCTTCTTTTCAACAAATCTGTGTATTTGCATTTTACTGTGTATTTTCTCAGTGAATAACAATCAAAGCCTTCACAGTGACAAGCAATTGATTAGTTGCAGCTTTCAAAACAGTGGTAAAAGGCAGCACACTGTGATCCAAATAGATTTCTCTCACTAAAGCAGTCAAGCAAGTGAAGGAATAATAGTGGAGCTTTGACTGCTGTAGCTGTGGCTAAGACAGCACAACAGGAACACAAGTAAACGGCACGCTCTTCAGACATTTTTTAAGCTAACACGCACTTTATAGGGTATCATCTATTATCAGTTCTAAAACTACAGCACTAGCCGATTTTTGTTGAGGTTCAGTAACTGCTAAAGGCTACATTTTACCACTACAGTACATTATAAATCATTACCTTTAAACACAAAATACAAAACCTCAAGTGCATTTTGTTTTAACTTTTTTTTTACAAAAAATCTAAGACTCGGACCAGTTTAGCTGTCAAGTAACAACATGCTAGCATAACGCTAACAGCATGCTAATAACATGCTAGCGCTGTTTCCTGGTTTGTCCAAGAAAAAAAAAAATAAACGCTTCATACTTAAGATACAGACAGTGCTCTTGTTTTGACCCTAAAAGCTCCCTTTTTGATACATTTTACATGTGCAAAACATATTCTATATTTCATTCCACAAAATGTTAAATACTCTGTGTTCCAAATAGGAAGCAGCAGCAGTATGATATGTCTCTCATTCAGGCCTTGTCCACACATAGCCGGGTATCTGATAAAACTAACATTTTTTTCTACGATTCGCCCTGTCATCCACACTAAAACGTAGGATTCCCTCATATAAAACGGAGCTTTGTTAAAACTCTGACCAAAGTGAAGATTTGGCCAAAACTCCAGCTTTGCGTTTGAGTGTGGATGTGAATAACCGGTGTTTTACGTTTTTATACGTCACTAACTGCAACATTTGCATAGACATCATACACGTGGCCTTGTTTAGAGCCGTGATCGGGAGCACATTTATGCGGGTTTGTGTGGATGTGATTTTCTTTAAACAGTTATGTGTGGACACAAGAGTTTTTATAAAACGGAGGACAGCAGATATGCGTTTGTAAAAATACCCGCCTACGTGTGTACATGGTCTCACTTTCTCGGATCTACATGAATTGTTTTTATTTTGCCAATGCTTCTAAATGAAAATATGAACAAAGATAGTTAACCTAAAACTAATCGAACTGCTAAGCCTACACAGAGGAATTCAGCGACAGGAGGGAGTGTGTATCATTTAACAGCACTCAAATTTCCAAATATGGAACTAGCCTACAAACTAGCCTACACCAGCTAGCCATGAAAGGCTTTATTGGCCATAGTCAAACGTGCCTAGGTCTATTCCACTTCTTGATCATATTCAAGATACTTTTGAGTTAAACCTTTTTCTACTCAAACCAACAACAACACACATACTCTTAGAACTTAAACGACATTAGCATTAGCCATGATCAAGATGGCACATGCTCTGCTGCAACAGAATGACCTGAGCTCGGTTTGACTCGTTTGTAATGAATGGAAGGCTCCGTTAAATGCACTTTATTCTTTCTAACTGTTTTTTCTTCTCATATTGATCAATCTCGATTTTCGATTCGATTTTGTTTAATCTTTTCAAAAACGAAAAATGTCATTCATGAACATTTGAACATGAACATGTCCCATTTGTTAGATTTTTTTTTTAATTCTCAAAGTTTGACTTTTGCTCCAAACTACACATTTTTACTGACAAAATATTAGTTTTTGATCTTTCAATTCAAAACCCGCCACCAAAAATTTGACGATTCGGTTAGATTCGATCTCGATTTTTTGATTAATGGCTCAGCCCTAGGAACAATAAAGTCTAAAGTCTAAGTCTTAGCTAACAAACACCTTTTTACAAGGGTCATATAAACTTAGCTGCAGCCTGGCTTCAAAATTAACAGGCTTTGCCATTTATCAATAAAGCCAAATTTTGGTTAAATGCCACAGCAGCAAGACAAAAGTCATTATCACCAGAGGAGGACATCTTCTTTGCACAGGCTGATGAGACAGTGTTGGCAGCAAAACTCAACACTGAACACTGGCCTTTATTATTGGAGGTTAAGATACAGTATTAAACCTAATACCTAAATTGCTCTGTGTACACTTATAATCATCAACTAAAATGTCACCTATAACAGCATAATTTCCATCCTCATAAAATGCTGCTCCATCCTGTATACTTATAGCTTGTTTACGGCCTTGTCTTTTCCCTGGCTGGCTCATTACTGCACAGCTTGGCCCGCTGCCTCCACCTGTAAGTTAATGGTGCTTCTGGCTGTCTTTTCTATTGTACACTAACATAGAACTCGCATTTCTGCATTCATTTACACCATATGGCCTGTAACCTTTACAAGACAGTCACGCAATGTCAGTGGCGGCGAGGCACGGAGATGGAAAACTACCTGGGAAAAAAAACGCAAATCCCCTGGCCTAGCGTGACATGGGCCATATTTAACCCATTTGCGCGACACTCAATTCAATAGATTAATCAGTAAAGCTTATAAAGTCTAAGCCTATATACTTTAGATGAGAGCATTTCGCAGCTCAGACTTACCATACATTAAGCTTACAAAACCAGCAGGAAACTTTTCATCTAGCACTTTCCGCAATTACCATTAAACAAGAATGGAACGACCCTTATGTGTTGTTTGACCCCGGTGTCTATGGTCGGTAAAAGGTTGTGAAGCAATTTTCCGTTTTAGTCTGCGAGGCTGTTTGAGGAGAACAGGGCCGCCAGCCAAAATACAGAGCGTTTATCTATTAGCTCACCATTAGCGCTTTGGGAAAAAATGGCCATGTCAATGCAACACTTAACCTGGGCTTAACTATCGCTGGGTAAGTCTGAGGGCGCAGGTCAGAGCAGTAAGAGGGGATTCAAATGCCCTCTGGACCTGAAGTGAGAGAAAAGAGGAGACAACTGATTACAGATGAGAAAAACAGGTTAAATGTAGCAGAAAGGCAGGGGTATGATGAGGTCAAATTGAGTTAAGGCAAGGCAAGTCAATTTATTTGTCCAGCACATTTAAAACCTTAGTTGCACCAAAATAACTATTAGTTTAAGCACAACAAAACAAAATTTGAAAGCACAGATCTGTCCGCATATTAAGAAAATGAACTTGCAATGTTCCATTTGTCCTTTGCCCTTATTGTTGTTGTTAGTATTTGGCTAACTGCAGCTAGCATACCAAAATGGCTCAACTGACATTGCCTTTTAGTTGTAATGAGAAGCACAAAACATTTGGCAGTGAATAATTGGAGGCTGAGGGAGCATTAGTAAGCAAAACATGTGGACTGGACTAGAAGAAAGGTTATATTAATTATTTCTGTTTCCATTTTAAGATGGCAAAAATTTTGTATTCATTCCGTCCCGCCCACTTTTTCTGGCAGTGAATTTCCTGTCACGTCCTTTTTCGTACCGGAAGACCCGATTCGTCCGGAAGTTCCCTTTTTTTCTAAATAAAACGGAAAAGAAGGCTGTTTTGGGTTCTTTTTTAAACACATAATACTATCGTCATCCAAAAGCCGTATATTCATTACCCACAGCCGTTATTTGCCTTTTAGCAGTTTATCTAGTGTAATACAAGAGTTTGATCTTTCCGTTCAACCCTTGAACGCATCATCACACGTGACCTTACGTGCCTCCAAAAAAAATAATCTTTGTCATTTCTTAAACAACACTTTTTGTTATTTGTTCATAAACAGTTTAATAATTCATGAATAAAGACTGTTTAGATTAAAAACAAGCTTTTTACATTATTATTTACAATGTGTGCATGTTCTAATACACCTCCGGACGAATCGGGTCTACCGGTACGAAAGGGACGTGACAAGCACAAACATTCATCAAATATATAATATTTTTACAATTTTAATGAACAAGAAACCATTTAAAATAGACATATTTCATTCCTGTACTGGGCTGGCTGCATACTAAAGACTATTAAAATCAGCAATTTTTTTTAAGTGCAACATAAGGACATTTTGGACAGTAAATTTCTAACTTTTCAGAGTTGTCAAAAGGCAGCTGAGCGTCGCTGTTTTGGCTGTTCTGATTGGCTGTTCTGATTGGCTGCGGTAAATAGTTCAAACAAAATTGCACTGGCCCACATACATGACACAGGCCAAGCCTATCTACAGTTGTTGAGAGGTAAATCAGGATTACATCAGGCCTAAAAAAAGTGTACAAAAGGTTTACTTTCACTAAGAGCTGTAAATGTGTCAAATAATTGTGAATAATCCTTTACATTATTTTGCGATTGACTCATTTAAATTTCTTATGCTGTTTTCCAGATTCTGATACCCAAAAGCATTATAGAGACCAAGGAAATGACTGACCCAGTGGTAGTAACAGACTAGGCCAGGCTGTGAGGGACGCAGAGGGAGCTTTTTGCATGTCAAACCGGTCCCATGTGCCTTTGCGCACTTCTGCCCTGATTCAGCTATTAATTAATCAGTCTAATGTCAGGCAAGCTGTTCAAACTGGCCTCTTCTGCATGAACGAGTGTGTCGTGAGAGGAAACCGCCACATCACAAACAACAGCAGCCAAGTCACGAGTTTGGATGCCAGTGCCACTAATGTACAGATTGAGGAACCACTACAGCAGCAGTGGGTAAATAGTCTTCCTCAAGGGCCATATTCAAATCCAGGCAAGTGGCAGAAGGCTGAACTGTAATCACTGGTGGAATAAATCAAGCGCATTTCTGTCAAATATAGGCTTTATGTTATTTCTTTTAAGCAACTGAATACGTTTTTTTTTCTCTTTTATTTTATATACTTTACAGAACATAAAAGGTAAAATGCTCTTAATTAAGTTAAAAAGACAATGACAAACCGAATCAATCCCCATCAGGACTGCTGTCACTGACCAAAATAGTCAATTATTGAAAAAGACAACAGTCAAAAATAGAAATGTTAGCTACAGATATTAGAAAGCTCATGAAAACAAGCCAATAACATTATAAATTTGGCATTACTTGATGGGTAACTAACTAAATACATAAGGAACTGTTTGTAGTGAGTGTAGTAAAATGAATATGTTTTTTAATGCTAGATTTGGGTAGCTAACTAAGCTAGTTCACTATAATATTTGATTGTGGCATGTGGACAGTCAAACTCAAGTTGAGTAACTAAGTTAGATGCTAAAAATAAACTATTTGCACAACCACAAAGTCTTAAAACTATGTATAAAACAAGCAAACGGGCTAAAGCAGCTAAGCTAAGCTTGCTAAATTTGCAAAAACAATTAGTTAAACATGAGTTTGTGCTAAAGTTAGCAGCACTTTCAACAAATCTGTGCAGAGTTAGCTAGCGCTTCCTACACGTGCGTTTAAAGTTACACAAATATATCCTTTACTTACCCATAGTTCTTTCTGAAAGTGCCGCAAACATGCGTTAGTTCCAAGAAAATTGAGTTTTTAAAGTTTCCTCTTCTCCCCAGGCAGGACGCAGGCCAGGAGCAGAGCTGCGGCAGCATGTTAGCTGTTGCTATAGCTACGACGTCGCGCTAGACGCAGAGACGTCACTCACCTGATTTATTGCACTACTTTTGAAGAAAATATTTCTTTCGCTAAATTGCTAATGATAACTGAGACTACAACAGCTTCTTATTCCTTTCATATCTTTTTATTACTCTCTTTTCTCTTTTACTTTACATTAAGACACATTTTATAACCTATTTGGGTTTTTTTATTAGCATTATTTACTTTAAAGTGCGTATAATAGGGTTTTACGATTTTCTCTTTTGTCTTATTTTTGTAGATTAATAATAGTTTTACACAAATCAAGAACAAGTTATAAAGCAAAGTTCTTAAACTGACTGCATCACACTAGAGAAGAGGAGATTACTTACACTTTGCAAAACCTAAAATAAGCTTTGCATAATGTAAAATAAGTACGCTTCATTTTGCATATTATAATATTGCATCTTGTAAAATATTTTAATCTTAAATTTTGACTAATTTATGACTAATATTCCAAAATTGACAACAATAAACGGATTAAACAGCCTGGTCGAAATTCTACGTCATGTGAAACAGACGATAAGCAGCCTTTTGACCTGTTTGCCTATTCTGGTCAATGTACATTTCACTCATCGACTCAGAACTAACGCGACACAACCGCTGACATTCCCAACGGCCAATCATTCCACGGCGATAGATGTTCGAACTGACACTTTTTCTGTCTTTTACATGATATCATTACTCTCATTTGTGTTTGGCTGAGCGACTAAAGCGCACAGCCCACACATTTGTCTCCCACACACCACGCACACACAGAGAGAGGAACATGGAGTGATTTCACTTCTGATACCGACCGTGCATATTTCTGGATATGTCACTTTATCTTACAGACAGGCTGATGCAAATGGATCTCCCACTCGCGTCTTCTTCTTCTCCTCCTCCTACTGTGCTTTTTAGTACCGCGCCTGACAAAAGCAATGCAGTCGTGTCCGTAAATAACACTGCCATAGCAACAGTGTGGATGTGTGTGAGTTCAATGTCAGTTTTAAGACATTTTTGAATGATTTGATTTTGAACAAAAAGTAGAGTTTGTGAGACTTTGGTAATTTCTTTATGCTGTACTTTAAAACCTCAAATTTTGAAATAGGTTGCATTCACGTAACACCACAATACTGTATGTTTGTAACAAGGCATTTTATCTTATGTTAGGCTTTTTTTTATTCCAAAACAAACAATCTTGATTTAACAAAATTAAGTTTAAAAATCCCTCCAGAAACACTTTGATTCTCTTTCTGCTTTCAGTGAAATGTGGCATCTCGTTGTTATTTCCTACTGTAAATTAACCTTCAATTAATTTAGCTCAAAACCAATAACACCCCCTGAACCAGCCAAGAAAAATAAAATAACAGAAGGCTCACAGGCTCGCTCAAAGAAGAAGCATGTTCTATAAATTATTTAATATTTATTGTGTAATTAGCTTTAGTTTAAGATCTTCTTTTAGTATTAAAGCACTTTTTTGTGAGACTATATAAATTGCACATATTATTGTCCTCTTGGTGCAACACAGTCACCAGGATACCTGTCCCAGTCTGCCCTCCAGGTCCACGCTGTAGATCAGACACGAAAACTGTCAAGCCAGGAAAGAAAAGGCATGGTGGTAATGGTTCTCTCTTGTTTCCTGCTAGCTTTGGTCACCTGCAAAGTAAGTTTAGGTTAGGCTAATACATTAAAAATAACTAGCGCCACAGCAACAGCTCAATGTACCCTTCACTTTGTGGAAACTGTTTGACATCGCATCATGGGAGTTCGTTCACTTCACAGGACGTGAATTGAGCCATGTGTTTGATTTAGCCAATCGCTGCTTTTTGTTCATTTTGTTGTCCAGTAAGTAGAGCATAAACATGTTTGTCTGTGATTGTTGCTGTATGTGGTAAACTTGTGAATTAAAAGGTACAATAACATATTCTAAGTGAACATTTGACACAAGGTCAAAGAAGGAGAATGTATCCAGTCTACTGACTCACCTCAGGTTGGTTGTGGACAACACACAGCTCCGCTTCTGTTCGCTGACTGGACGACCGTACTTCCTGCTTTTTGGGAGCCATTTGCAGTCCTGCGATACCTGACCTTGTAGTTGGAGTGAAATGAAATTGAGTGGAGACACTAGGTAGTGCCAGCCTGGCTAGCTCCAACCTGGACCTGACCCAGACACACACACCAAGGAGCGAAGCTGCTTGCTACTTCTCAGGGAGTTTTATATGCGGAGGCACTTGACGCAGAGCTAGGGAAGAGCTTCTGTTAGTTTTCCAATGACAAACTTTACTAAAACATCATGCAAAGCTCCATATCTGACACAGAGAAGCTGATAGGAGGTTTGTGGGTCAGAGGTCCAATGCTAAGCTGGAGCGGCTTTTATAGTTCTACGCCGAGTACAGGTCGCAACGCAAACCCCAACTACTACACAAACTAAGCCCACCAGTGACCCAATGTTTATACATCATATTGCTAAAAAACTTAGGGCCCCATTTATCAAGCATTTGCTCATTTACAAAATAGGTTAAGAAGAGTTATAATTTGAACAGCTGACATTTTTTTCCTCGTACAGACCTGAAATGCAAAATTTCAGATTGGTTAATATCTGTTTTGTGTAAGTACCTGGAATGATAAATGAGGTTTTACAGGTCTCTTTAAAACTATCGCCAAAAACATGAAGAAAGCTGTAACATTCATTCAACAATAACATTGCCACTTTGAGTCACTGCTTTATTAAAGATAAGCCGTATCGGGCTCATATCCGGTCACAGTGTTCCGGCCAGTTTCTGTGGCAAAGATAAATTAACCTAATTTGGGAAGGTGCACTCAGGGTTGGAGGGCCGACCAGCCTGCAGGGACACACTTTGGCATCTATTGACTCAGTTTCCGGCACGCTATGCTTTGCTTTGTGGGCAAGTGTATAATGAAGCATGAGAAGAGAAGAAGAGAGAGAAAAGGGTGGGAGGGATTTAAGAGCAGGGGGAGAAGTACACTTTTCTTTATTTTGGGCCCGGAATGACTGATGATGTCATGACATATTTGGGAAATTGGGTTAGGTTACAGAGGACATGTCTAATACAGGATCTCATGCAAGGTTGTGTCTGCAGAGCTGGAGATGTGTTGTTCTGGATTTGAAATGAGATATGTGGACAGACTTTATTTACCCGCATGTTCAAATATTTAGATGGGCAGTCCAAAAAGAAGGGTTTCTGTAGAGGCAACTTCGAATTTAAGGTCTCACAAAATTGACTGAGTTGTGTGTTGTTGGTCCATCTTAAAAATAACAGCTTTTTAGCCTCAACTGTACAATTCTCTTCTATTCAAATAGCAAAACTAGATCTTAAAGGTGCACTGTGTAACTTTCTTGAAGTGAAGAGTCATCTACACAATTCAATGAGAATGTTAAAATCATACTTTGGGACTTTGTAATGTAAATACAATGCATTTTGTATCATAATATGAAAAAAAATTGCTAAAGAAACCGCTTTTCTATTGGAAACAAATGACAAACAAGCCAGATAATAGTTCATTTTGTGATAATGCACGCCTGTTCAAAGTAAAAATGCAGATTTATTATTTATTTAGTGTAACAAAGACATATAAGAGACAATATCATGCATTTATTCTAGTTTTCTTTTAAGCATTGCGTAGTGCAGGGGTCACTAACCCATCTATCGCGATCTACTAGTCGATCTTTGAGGCAGTGAGTGTAAATCTCAAAGCCCTGCCTGTTTATACGAACTTTAATTGCAAACTACACGCGAACTACACGCGCAATGCATACAGTTGAACTACACGCAAATTACACACGCAAAGTCTACAGTTGAACTGCATGCGCGATGTACACGCACAAAATACAAGCGCAAAATGCGGCATGAGGAATTCTCCACTGTCGGGTCGCTGGAGCGTACAGTAGCCGCACAACGCAAGCCGACAGCGCTCCTGAGCACACGCGCTCAAAAGAGAGAGAGAACAGGAAGAGGAGCAGGAGGAGAGAAAGAAAGAGAGAGAGGGAGGCAGGTGGGGGAGACAGGTAGTGCCGCAGAATCCTACCTGCTCATGATGGGTTGTCCAGCACAGCCGCTTGTTTGTTGTGATGTGAGTCAAAGTAAAGTTGACTTAAGCCCCTCCCCTCACTGTTACCATAGTAATCACCAATCACTCATAATACAGTGGTTTGAGGTGCTACAAGTGAGGTGATGACAGCGTCAACTCTATCCTAATTTTTTGTTTTGTAGCCACAGTAATTGATTTTTAAATACAGCCTACTGTTACACTGTACTACACTGACTAGTCTGAAAATTTCAACATCACTAATTAAATAAAATTATGTAAATCCAAAAGTAGTTTTTCGGGCTGTGCTGAGACTAAAAGTAGCTCGCGAGCTGAAAAAGGTTGGTGACCACTGGCGTAGTGCATCTTTAAGTTGTTGCATATTAATTTTACTTTTGTAAGCTGTGATTGCAGCAGAAATTCTTCCTGATTTTCAAGTGAATTGAAAAAGTCAAACAAAGCTAAAGCAATACCTGTAGTTTACCATTTAGACAATTACAAGGACAAAGTTGTATAAAAGATTCTACTGAACAATGTGAACAGGGTATAAAAGCACAGTATTATCACACAGTGACATCATAAGGTGGAATAGAGTGTTTGCAATTCAAATGAAGAACACTGAAGAAAACATGATGGATTTTTGTATTTAACGAGTGTGAGTGAAATAAACCTTACCTGTGTATTTGATGAGGTAATGTCATTGTCTAAGAGAGAAAGAGAGAGAGAACAATAGAAAGGAAAAACAGAGAGATGAGAAAGAGTGTGGGTGAGAGAGCGAGAGAAAGGAGAAAGAAAAACGAAAAACCGAGAAAGAAAAGATAGTGAAAGAAAGAGATGAAAAGCAGAAAGAAAGGAGAGTGAGAGGTGAGAGCGAAATAGAAAGAGAAGAGAGAAAGTGAGAGAGTGAAAAGAGAAAAAAGAGCAAGAGAGAAAAACAAGAGAAACAGAGAGAGAGGACCAAGAGTGTGGAGTGACAGAAAGAGAGGAGAAATAAAAAAGAAAACTGTCAACTCACATACATACGTTTAATTGACACAAAACTTGAAATTAAACATTTTCTGACTTTTGAAGCGTCACAACACAATGAGAGAAAAACACATCTTTCCCCGCTACAAATACACAAATAAACTCATTCAGTTAGACAACATTTTAGATGAGTAATCCTGTTCTAATCATTAAGTGTCTCATTCATCACCGTCACCTCGCTGAAGCTGAAAAGGAGGCGTATCGTTCCCATGTACTCTGGTATTGTGTTCCAAAATAGTTTTAAGTAAGTGTGTGGGAGAAAAGTCTTCAGACACAGACAAGGAAGTGTCACATGACGTTATACTGAATGGATAAATAATCAAGTATGGTTGTGATGTCATAAAAAAACAGATGAGGGAGTTTGGGGAGTCATCATTCAATTCTAGCAGTTGTATTATACTGTGTTTGTTGCCTTGCAGAGGTGTTGGAGTAATCTTATGCTAACACATTTTGGCTGCGGTACCTTCTTCTGGTAACTTCTAATAGGGCAGGGTGGCTTCAAAATCTCATGAGATTAAAGAGAAAATCTGTGATAACGATGTATGTCAAAGATGTCTTAACAATAGACTTTTTTTGGTGTTTTAGCCTCTGCAGAGCCTTAACAGTGTCTGAGCGTCGTAAATATGCTATACCTAATTTTTGATTTCTAAAAAAAGTAATCAAACATGAAGCTGGCGTAAATTCAGCCTGGAAGACTGTCTGCTCCCTCACCTGTTCCCTATCCCTCATCAGCAGCCACACCTCCTTCTCCAGCTGCAGCTCTGCTTCCAATCAGTCCTTGACTACAACATACAGTATAGGCCACATGCAGACTATTCATTCTCGTTCATTCATCGATCAGCCTTGCTGCGCCCCACCTTCTCCTCCTCGTCTCCTCCCGTAAAGGTTGTTGTCATCCTGCCAGATGAGTTGTTTTTTCTGCTGATGGACTCTGGGTCTACACTTGAACTCTAACTGCCATGGAGGCATGTCAGTCCAGCCACATCTTCAGCCTGTCCGGGTCACATCTACAGCCTGTCCGTCCATAGGAGTGGATCTCTCCTTCACTGTGGTTCTCCTCGAGGTTTCTCATTTTCCCTACTGGGTTTGGAGTTTCTCCTTGCCGAGAAGGAGGGTCTAAGGACAGGGGATGTTATCCTCATCGGCCACTTTTTCGATCACCATCGCCCTTGGTCTCTCTGCATCATAATCTTCGCCCCTAGTTTATTCCTCTACCACCACCAGTGTGCAGCCCTGGGGGAATGACATATTGAATAATTATATTCCAGATCTAATCGACTTAATCTGGTCATGCTAATCATCGCCATGTCTTCGGAGGTCACATGACCAGGAAATAAATGTGCTCTTTTGTTGACATTGCGCAGAGCAGTCGGATGTGTTTATGTTGTCATGTGATTCTGGAGGCCAGCTTTCTTTTCAGATTACAGCAAAACATTGTTGCGAAGTTTAGAGCAGATATTTGATCTTTGAAATTAAGAAAAGCACGATCCTACTGGACGAGGACTCGAGGAATTATCATTCCTACCAGGAGTACGGTCAGACACTAATGCGCTTTTGACTCAAATCCACGATTAACTTTCATTGGGGATGACAGGGGTTAAGCAAGAATATGGCTGGCAGTAAAAGAGTTAAGAGTGTGTATGCAGTATGCTAACAGCAGTTATGCAATAACAGACCGGACAGGGTCAGCGCGTCCAAAGCATCCATTTACATGTTAAGTCAATGTAAACCTGCGTCATGAGGCGTCAAGCGAATTTGCGTTTAGCGCGTCGAAATCTGCTTGTTCGGGCGTCTGCTGGCATGTCTTGCAAAGTAAACGCTCAAACATGCGACAAACGCTTTGGCCGCCTCATCATAAACCACTACGGTACAACGAACAATGGAGAGGACAGAGACAGCAAAAGAACTGCCTGGAGGAGAAGAAAGTTGAGACAAAGGTTGGCAAGTGTTTTGTTCTCCGACACCACAACATGTTTAGGGCTCCTGTTGAGGCGCTAATATCTGGTAAGTTCGCTAAATCTGTGAAGTTTGGCAAACAAATGGACATTATCAAATATTGCGGATTCATTTCAAACTCAATTAACATTAACAAAGTATTTGTGCTAGGAAGATGATAGAAAATCAGGTATAGTCCTTTTAAAAAGAGCAACCTGAACATATCCTAATTTAAACTTTTCCACATCACACAATGACATGACAGGTGCCAAACCCAACTTCCAAGGTGATCAATTCCAAACACTATAAAACAAACGTCCATCTCTTACTGGATATGACAGACATCTTCATATCCGTTACTCACGTACTACTCCACCCAGTGACTGTTCCCTATTGAATCATGTACAATACAAACTCATGTTCTTTTTTTCTCCAATCCATATCTGCACTTCCTTGTTCCCATACAGCATGCGGCGGGATTCCCCTTTACAACCAGCTGACTTCCTGTTCGCGGCTCCCTCATGACCAGGATCATGTAATCAAATCAGAGCATTCTCCTCACTCAGGTCCAGTCTTATGTCCCTTTTGTTCTCCGTTTTACACCGCCTCTTCCTCCTCAGCTCTCTCTCTTTCTTCTCTCTCTTTCTCTTTCGCTTATCTATTAGTCGTGTGTGTGTGAATGGATTTGCATGAGAGCCAGTGGGGTGACCCTGCTCTCTCACGCCAAGGCTTCTGCGGAACAAATAGGACTGGTCGGATGTCGTGACAGCGCTCGCGTCAGTTTAAATAAGGGCCGTGCGCGCTGCGTGCCTGCGTGTGTGTGTGTGAGAGCGGACAGGCACGCATTAGACGGTCTTTGTGCGTTTGGTTACTGCTGCTGTTGAGTTGGAGCGAGAGGGAGACGCAGAGGCGGTAAAGGTTTAATGATTGAGGGCGGGTTGTGAAAGGGGAGATGGTAAGAGAAGCGATGGTGAGATTGTGGGATTGTTGAAAGGGTTAAAATAGAAAGGGTGCGTTTGTAGATAATAGGAATAGTTAGGAATAAGTGTTCCAGCTCAAACAAAAAGAAGGTTAAAAGATGTAAACAGAGCATCAAAATTTAAACCTAATTCCTTTTCAGTATGGCTTAAATTCTTGGGTTTACATGAGAACTTTAATTCCAAATAAAGATAACTTTTTTGTGCTACAGGAGCTACAAATAATGAAAAGAATGGATAGCAGAAAACACAAACACTAACCTTTTCAAAGAGCAGTGGAAAGTTTTGGACAAAGATGATGCGCAACAGAAACGAATCCGACAGTGGAAACTGGAATACAACTTCTCCTCAGCTCACAGAACCAGGGACGTAGCACTTAATTCTGGCCCCGGGTACAAACTCTGATGGGCCCTAATACATAACCATTTTTTCTTTTAATTTGGGTTTCTCTGAAAGATATCAACTAAAGTTAATTTGTTTTACACAGCAAGTCTTGTTCACTGAAATATGCAAACAAATATTATCTATTAACGTTTTGGTATTTCTTTTCCTCTTTATTCAGTGATTTTCTTTGACCAAAGCCCATTTGCTACTTTTTAAAACAGTGATGGAGCTTTCTGAAATCACAAATAGTGAGATAGAAAAAATATCAGTTAAAGTGTAACTGAAGAACAAGTACAAGCTTTTGAGGGCCCTTTTCTGCCCTGGACCCTGGGGAAACTACTTTTTACCCCCAGACAGTACTACGCCCCTGCACAGAGCATGACTTGGTGATTATATGGTTTCCAGTTGCTGCTTAAAGATTATCATCAAAACGACATCTTAAAAAGTTAGTATTGCGTCCATGGCCTTTCAACAATCTCAGGTGCCATATAAACTTGAAGGAAAATATTTAATTCCCAACTTTTTATTTGGCCAATGTGGAATAGAAAACATCACATTCCACAAATCACAAAACCAGCAACACTGTGAGGTTATTAACTTTAAATTGGGAAGATTCTTAAAATTTGGGCTACTTGGTCAAACTTCCAGATGGATTCTCAAGAGTTTGTGAATTCGCAAATATCAGGACAACTGATGAGTTCAACACAATTCTTTCTTAAAGCCTAAAGACTATATTTCCCTTCACATATATCATCAAAAATGCAAAGACAATTTACTCACACAACTTGGTTTAAGCAATTATTTAACAAAAAAGTGTTAAATGTTTTTATCATTTTGACTCATAATTAGTTGTAACAGTTGTGGAAGTACCTCTCATTTTGTTGGACAAAAGACTATTTCAAACTTCTAAACGGTCATATTGTGTGAAAACAAGCAAAAGTTGAGTCAAATCCATACACAGGTGAAGCTAAACACCGTTTTTGTCTTTTAAGCAGTTGTTTAAATACTGTTCTGAGTGATGTGTGGCAGTTTTAGTGCAAAACAGACATGAACTGACCGGTTTCACTGCAAAGGATAAAGTCATTCATACTGTTTTTTACACACTGGATTCAGTAGAAACATTTTGATATTAACCATAACTCTAACAGTGTAAAAAAAGAACACTGTCATTGACTGTGAGCAGAATTACCATATTTTACACCGGCTTTGAGATACTTTTTTTGGAAAGTCACTTGAGAATTTTGATACACTCAGGGTTTTTAAGCTTGCTTCTGAGTTGACTTTTCATGTGATTTTGAGCCATTTTCCTGTTTGAGTCATGAAAATACTCACTAACGGATGAAATAGATTTTTAGCATACTTGTATTTGTTAAGGTAGCTATTAAAGTAAAAAAAAAATTGGCTTGGTTGCTTGTTGCTCTTTGAAAACCTGGCATCCCTGGAGGTGAGGCAGAGTTCACTTTCACACACGTAACATGAGCTGGAAGCTGCAGATCACTAGAGCTAATTACCTGGGCCACATATCTGAACCATTACATGTGTGTTGATAATTACACAGCCATTCTGTCCACTAAAATAGGCTCATGGAATGTTCTGTGTTAATAACTCTAATTGGTGTTAATTGGTTTGATCTCAGCTTGAGGAGTGTTGCGAGGATCTTTGGCAATATAGCCTACTTGCTAACAATTATTTTCACAGACTTTGTTTCATAAGCTACAAAATTTTACTAATCAAAAATGCTTGAGAACATACAGCATTATTTACCTTTTCATATGAACAAATGTTTTTTGTTTGTTTTTACAAGACAAGACAGCACGAGTTGAGTTGTGTAATATTACACACGTAGACGTTAGCAATACCGTGGAGTTTAATGAAGTTCTTGGCTTGAAGTTTAAATACTAGCGGTAGCACTTTAAAAGACCTCCACGGTACCTACCAGTTAAGTACCGTGTCAGTTACTAGTAACTAACAGTGACACTTGCTAGTACTTACTCTGGTACTTACTGTGGTACTTACACTGGTACTAGAGTGGTACTTTGAGTGGTACTTGTACCAGCAGTTACTGGTACATACCACTGATAGTTACTGGTACTTACTGTGGTACTTACACTGGTACCTACAGTGGTACTTTGAGTGGTACTGGTACCAGCAGTTACTGGTACATACCACTGGTAGTTACTGTGGTACTTACTGCAGTACTTACACTGGTACCCATAGTGGTACTTGTACCAGCAGTTACTGGTACATACCACTGGTAGTTACTGGTACTTACATTGGTACTTACTGTGGTACTTACACTGGTACTTACACTGGTACCTACAGTGGTACTTGTACCAGCAGTTACTGGTACATAACACTGATAGTTACTGGTACTTACTGTGGTACTTACTGTAGTACTTACACTGGTACTTAAGGTGGTACTTGTGTCAGCAGTGACTGGTACTTACAGTGGTAACTATTAGTACACTTACCATTTTAATGTTTTATGTTTCAGTGGTGGTATTATTGGTACTAAATTAAAAAAGTAGAGCTTATAAATTATGAATAACAATAAAATGCAAATGTTAAAAAAGCACCACTGTCTTTATTTATGTCACAACAATATTGGGTATTGACAAATACCAAAGTAATTATTTGTTTCAGTAAACAAAACAACAGAAAACAATTTACAACAATCTTAGCTTAATTCCAACATTTATTGATAAATACCATGATACATAATGGTAAATTGTGGTACTACAATGGTACTTATTACAGTAGTTGACAGTCAACTACTAGTAACAACGGGACCTGTTCTAAAGTGACACATACTGGTACTTGAGTGGTACTTACTACAGTAGTTGACAGTTAACTACTGGAAACAACGGACCTGTTCTAAAGTGACACATACTGGTACTTCAGTGGTACTTACTACAGTAGTTGACAGTTAAGTACTAGTAACAACGGGACCTGTTCTAAAGTGACACATACTGGTACTTCAGTGGTACTTACTACAGTAGTTGACTGTCAACTACTGTAGTAAGTACCACTGAAGTTGCCCCAGTGGCCTCTGTGGTCTCCCATCCGAGTACTGCCCAGGCCCAACCCTGCTTAGCTTCTGAGATCTGACGGGATCAGGCTTTGGCATGCTGGTATGGCCACAACCATACCAGCATGCCAATACTGTGGTAAAAGTACCACTGTAGGTACCAGTGTAAGTACCACAGTAAGTACCAGTAAGTACCAGTGGTATGTACCAGTAACTGCTGGTACAAGTACCACTCAAAGTACCACTGTAGGTACCAGTGTAAGTACCACAGTAAGTACCAGTAACTACCAGTGGTATGTACCAGTAACTGCTGGTACAAGTACCACTCAAAGTACCACTGTAGGTACCAGTGTAAGTACCACAGTAAGTACCAGTAACTACCAGTGGTATGTACCAGTAACTGCTGGTACAAGTACCACTCAAAGTACCACTGTAGGTACCAGTGTAAGTACCACGGTAAGTACCACAGTAACTACCAGTGGTATGTACCAGTAACTGCTGGTACAAGTACCACTCAAAGTACCACTCTAGGTACCAGTGTAAGTACCACAGTAAGTACCAGAGTAAGTACTAGTAAGTGTCACTGTTAGTTACTAGTAACTGACACGGTACTAACTGGTAGGTACCGTGGAGGTCTTTTAAAGTGCTACCGAGATGATTACTATTTCAAAGCCGTAAAAGCCTGATTAAGCTAGTTCCGGTTGCTAACTGTTAGCTTAAAATGGCGGTAAATGAGTGAGACGTTTTGGGCTTTCTATTGGCAAACTTTTGCAAAATACATTCTTACAAATCATTATAAATAAAGAATATTCTCTGTACACTTGTAAATAACGTTTTTAAAATATGTATTTTTTTTCCTGCGCGTACGTAGTTTTGCTAAAAAGTAGGCTACGACGTGGGCCGAGATACGAAGTGGGCAATGACATAGCACTTAGCCCAAAGCTACCTTTAGCATTCCTGAATGTTTAAACAAATTTGACTTGTGGAACCATGTTAATCTTCATGTCTCTACATTTGATACAATATAGCTCTTTTAGTTTAAGCATCTTCATTGCATTGACATGACTGCAAGAGATCAAATATGAAGTTTCACAAGTTAGCTACTTTGCTGGTTGCTAAAACAAAAGCAAAAAAGACATAATTTTTAACATTATTTTGTTCTGGTAGCTTTGTCCACACATTTGTTATACACAGAGTTTTTTCAATTTGTCTGAAACATGTTTGTTTGCATTAATTGACAATGTGTGTATTCCTTGACATTTACTTGTTTGCCGTTGATGATTTAAATTTCAGATACCTTTTAATTCTATACTCTTGGCTATGATTACAGGCGTGACTTGTGGGGCAGTAATTATCTCTTCGTCGTTTCAGATGTCTGAGCTGAAATAACATTTACTTTGGTGTTGATCCAAACTAAGATGTGAGAGATATGTGTGTGAGCTCTTTTATTGCTTCAGTAGTTGAAATGAATTATGCATAATGTTAGACTAATGTCAGAGTCTTTTAGCAAATGAAAATTAGAACTAGTTCATTTGAATGTCTTTGCAGCAGTTTTGTACACTTATTTAATATATTCTGAGCATCTTGATTAAGTATGATAAGTTCATGAGCGCTTTTCTCAACTTTTAGGGGCCAGAGCGAGTTTTCCCATCAACACAGCTAGCATGCTAACAGCTAATTTGTTTACCTATTTTGTGGAGAATAAAGCACTACATAAATGAACCGGTTAAAGTAAGAGCAATGAACTAAGTGAACAAAGTGAATTTGAACTGAAAGTAATCACTTCTTTTTTTCTTAGAGGTACCGTGTAACTTTTTGTAAGCACGAAGTGAACTATATATATATATATTATATATATATATATATATATATATATATATATATATTATATATATATATATTATATATATATATATATATTATATATATATATATATATCCCAGTCTTCTGAGACTTTTTTGTTTGTTCATTATTTCAGTAATGCAAAACCAACATTACAAAACATGCTTTTGCTTAAGTGTGGCTAAAAGTTACATAGACACAGTCGACATTGTGTCATATGTGGAAGTGTGGCCTGTTGAAAAAAAAAAGTTGTGTTGGAAATACTATGTTAAGGCATGGGAGGAATTCTTTTTTTTTTTACCCCATTCAAGGCATTTTTAAGTGAATAAAGTGTATTTTTAGCTCAACTAATTCTCAAGCCACAATCTAGCTTAAACGGAGGTTGTTGATGTTACGTCAGAAAGCAAACAGAAAGTTAAAAGATGTTAAAAGTTGTTGTTGCTCTGATGTACTTTTCATGTTATCTTTCCCCCACAGAGGTCTGTTAACGGGTGTTGCCTGTGATGTTGACTGTGTCTATGGTGCACCTTTTATATAAAAAAAAATACATAATATAAAAAGAGACTAATACTATCTATACTTCAAAAGAATTGCAGCTTATTTTGATATTGATAAAAAACCCTTTTGTCATTACAGAGAATCAGAATTTCAAAGATTTTTTTAAAAGACTTTTTCAAAACTATAAATTTGATTGATCTTGACGTGAACTCAGTGCACTTATAAACCTCTTGTTATCTGTGATTTGAAAAGGTATGTAAATGTTACAAAGGTAGTACTGTGCTATTCTTGATGACAATGAGCCTCATTCATAAAGTTTTCCTTGAAAAGTTTGCATAGCTTCCACTTTAAGAAGATGAAAGAAAGAACTCTATATTAGATTCACAAAGTGTTCTTAAGCTGCGCAATAGTTCTTAAGGTTTAAGACGGACAGTGGCCCACACAAGCTCTGGTCCTGAAGAGTGATACAGGAGTGTCCTGAGTCCTGTGGACATTTTAACAGTGGCCCACACAGAAGTCCTGGAGAGTGATACGGGGATGTCTGAGCCCTGTGGGGGTTCTAACAATAGCCAGAAGTTCTTGTCCTGGGGTGATAGAGAAATGTCCTAAGTCCTATGGGGGTTCTAACAGTGGGCCACACAGAAGCTCTGGTCCTGAGGAGTAATACAGGAGTGTCCTGAGTCCTGTGGGCATTTTAACAGTGGCCCACACTGAAGTTCTGGTCCTGGGGAGTGATACAGTGGGTCATGAGTCCTGTGGGGTTATCCAACGTAATCTTGTGTTTTAAGTGCATTCTAATCATTATTCCTCCTTTATTTTGGTCATTGAACAAGCTATACTTGTATTTAAGTCAATGTTAAGCCTTTGGGTTGTTTTGATATTTTTATTTATTGACACGAAGAAGTCTGGAAAAATACAGACACTGTCATTGTCTCTTCTTTGTAGTTTGGGCCAACTGTTAACAGCACACATTGACTCTGTTCACTTTTAATGTAATCCTGATTAAATAGACAGCCTCCAAGCAACAATCCTAAAGCAGAAAACACAACGCAGATTGAAATACACCAGTCACACTAAGACATGTACAAACCATTTTTATTGGCAATGATCATAGTGGGTAAAGGGTTAAAGGATACTTAAATAATATAAAGAAATAAACAAACTACAACCATGTTAGAATTTAATTTTTGGCTGAAATACAGGAGTAACAAAATTCTTAAACAGAGCATTTTTTCTTCCGATCGCTCCTGTTTTAGTTTGATTTGGTTTGTGTCATGAATAAGGCCCAGTGAAAGTACTTGCTGCTTTTGTTTTGTATTATCTAAAGTCTTATCAGCATTTTCAACATTTTCTCTTTAATGTATCGTCTTAAATATATTATCTCTAACGTATAAGAAAGAACTTGTTGTAAAGCTTTCCCTGTGGCTAGATAACATAATTTAGGTTCAACTAATGGCAGAGAAGAAGAATGAGTCCTGACCACTGCTGCTGGGGAAGTCTTCAACAGCACAAGTCTATTCTATAGGACACACCAGGAGCAGACATTATTTATGTTTGTCTGAAGGTGTGAAAGAGCCGACGGGTTTTTTTGACAGAAGCACGCTATCCACACGCACACGCACCCCTCAGGCTGTCACGCTCACACAAGTTTGTCCTTGAATCCTAACGAGAATTCTATATTTTATTAACTGCATTTCATTACATTAAAACATTCAGTCTCAGTCTTCACAATTACAAAAACATAAAATCATAAACAAATTTGTATTGTTGTGTTTGTTGTCTTTAATTTGCTTTTTTTTTTTATTTTGCATGCATATTTTGAATTTCTATCCATATTTTAAATCTTCTTTTGAGTTTGTGCATTTTAGAAAAATTTAGTTGTTTTTGAACGTTCTTTTTTTTTTTTTCATTTTGTCTATTTTTGAATTTTAAGTGTGCATTCTAAATTCTGAAATTGGGCGCAAGTTTTTAATTTTTTTTTTTTTAAGTCTACTGTGTACTAAAATATCTTAATATACAAACCTAGAGATATTCCAACATCCATCCATCCATCCATCATCCATCTATTTTTGAGTTATTAATCTTCCACGAGGCCTTTTCCTCCCAGTGGGACATGTCATTCTTGAGCCACCTGAGTTGATTTTTCTTGACATAGAAGCAGTGGCTCTACTAAGTTGTAACTGAGCTCCTCATCTCTCCAGCAAAGCGCCCAGCCACCCTGCGTAGGAAACTCTTTTTGTCATCTTGTGTCTTTGATTGTCCTTTTGGTCATTACCCAAAGCCAGAGATGGCAAAAGTACTGACGTTCACTACTCAAGTAAAAGTACAGTTACAAGTTTTTGGCTACTTTTATGTGTTAACAAAGCACTGATACAGCAGGTCTGCACTGAGAATTAGAATAAAAACTGTTTCTAAAGTAACATGTTATTAAAATGTAGGGAGTAAAATGTACAGATATTTCCAGAAAAATGTAAGAAGTAAAAATAAAGTCACCAGATTTTTTACGCTCAAGAAAAGAACAGATACTCAAAAAAACCACTTAAGTACAGTACATGAGTAAAAATACTTAGTTACTTGCCATCTGCAAACTCATGAGCAAAGGTGAGGGTCGCAGCTGAAAATGGCCAGTCAATTCAGAGCTTTGTCTTTTGACTTAGCTCCGTCATTACATTCTGATACAGCAACTGCATCACACCACCCACTTCACCGATCCGCCGGTCAAGCTCACCATCCATCCTTCCCTCCACCTTGCATTGAACTTCTTGAGTCAGGTTTAAAGCAAGACCTCTCGCTTTAGTCATGCAGCAGCTGCAGCTGTCTATCCGCTCGCAGCTGACTTCAAATGAACCCGTTTTGTTTCTTCAATGGTGAAAAGCGTAGGCACAGTGAACCTACAAATGTCTGTTTTCAAAGTTTTTTTAAAGAATTGTATTGTGTGTCTTGAGTCTGAAGCGGTAAAACTTTTAGTTCATTACAAATGTATCATTCACAGATCATACATTGTCATAAAGGTTCATTTAGCATTGTGAGATGTCTCCTAGCTCCTTACCACTGTAAGTTAGCAACTGAGGTTCCTATGCTTAAGGAACTATGATAGGATGCATACAAGCTCCTAACTCCTCCTAACTGCACTATTTGAAAAGTTCATATAGATTTTGGCTTATGGCATTAAAGCTGCCCTGTCAATTGGTCCTTTTTCAATTTAGGGTTAGTCTCTACTTCTTCCTCTGAAGACATTAAGATGGACTTGTCATGATGTTCATTTTATCCTTGTGTTTCTGTTATATAGAGGGATCATTGGTCAGCGTCACTTTCTGCTCTATACTGTGCATGCTCCATGCAGTCCATCTGCTTAGCTGGGGAAACTTCTTTGATTAAAACAACCAAAAGGGACAATAGCAGCTGTTTCGATCAGATATGAACCTGTATCGAGACTGTTCTTTTGTTCTTCCTTTTTTTACTCATCTGAATGTAACTTTTAAGGGTCGTTGGGTCAAATTTCATTCACAAATTGTTTTGTTTTCGAACAGTGATAACTCTTGATGTTAGCTGACAACGGTGCTGGCTCGACTTGTTGCCACAGCTTGTGTCAATGAGCAGCGGCTCTTTCTGCAAATAAACAAATAATCTCTCTGTAGTTTCCCAGGTTTCTAGTGGTCTGTGTATTGTTTTTATTTTGACATGTCTACCTGTTTTGTTCCTGTGCTTGACTTCCTGTTGTGTGATTACCTTCCCCACCTTCATGTCTTTACCTGTGTCTCGTTTACTGTATTTATTCCTCGTGTTCTCCCATCTTCTCCTGTGTCATTGTCCTTTTGTGTCCTGTTTCCATGCTCCAGAAATACTTGTTTTGTCATCTTAGCTAAAAATCTTTTGGGGGTAGCTTTTTTTATTATTATTATTAAATCTTCAGCTTGAGAAGGTCCTCAATCCATCATCTGAAGTCAACACGTCTGTAACCTAGTAAACATTATTATTATGAAACAGAATATGTCAGAAGGATAGATCCAGTGAGCCAAAAAATCTCAAAACATTTCACAATAAATCATGACCGAGACCGACATAACCCGGTTGGATTTGGAGGTCAGAAACACACCATTACCATTACCAAAGAAAGCACCAGCAGACTGTGAGACATACTGTAATTACGGCAGATTAGAGAATCCACGCTGAGAACCTGATTGAGAACAGTCTGGACCTGGAGACAATGACCTCTGGCGTGGAAGTCACAACACACTGCGATAATGATGGAAAGATAGAAAAACAGCATCGGGCTAATCCCTCACACGCATTCCAAAGACGGCGCTGTTTTTATCCGAAGAATCAGGCAACGTTACAAACACTTTTCACTTTTGTCTGCGTTTTTTTTTCTCAGTTACAGAGGATTTTTGTGTGAGAGCTGATCCACGTGGCACCTGTCATTCAGAGAGACATATGCTGCATGTGAAACTGTCACAAAAATAACAATAAAGCCACATGTTTACAGCTGTAATATGGTTCTTGTGATGGAGCTAAAAAGCCATTATGACTATTTTCCGTTTGTATTTCTGCTTTGGGATAATGCACGATGCTTCCTTTCTCTCTCGGTGGTGCGCAGAAGATAAGTTAGCTTCATGAAAAATAACATCTTTTACTTTATTAACCTGTTATGTCCATCAGAACACAAACATATGTTGATAGGACAATGCATTTTGTTTCGTCATCAAGCGCTAATTCAAGTTTTCTTCATTTTCTTATCATTTTATTGTGTTAGCAACATGTGCACAGCTGTCCTCAGGGAGTCAGTGTGCCTGCTGTCTGTCACACGTGTTTTATTTTTATTCTGTGGTGTAGAAACGTTTATTTGTGTATTAAGTCCTCCACACAGTCTCCTGTCTTTAGTTAACAACTTGATGAAGAAGTCGGCAGCTACTTCTGTCAAACGTTTTGAGCCGGTATCGTGGTGTGGACAGAGGTCAAAGAAATACAGATGATTTGGGGTTTTAAAAAAAACATGCACACAGAGGTCATGTGTGAGTTTATGGATGGAAAAGATGTTTTTCTCTTAAATGGATTCAACAGCAACAAAAAAAAAAAAACTTGATTTCTCAGCTTCTTCAGCTGTTGTGACGCTTCAGCCAGTCAGCTTCAAATGTTTGTCATGACATTTTGCTTTTTTCCAGTGGTTTTCAGTGAAAGTCAATCCAGAAGATCTAAGATGTAACAAAATTTAATTTATGGTGGAGGGCCGAACTAAAGAACACTGTAACTAGTGTAACTAATTCTCACTGTTGCAAAAAATAGGCAACCAGAATAAACCATTGACATTTTGAGAACAAAGTACTACATTTATACGAATAAAGTTGAAGCTTTAAAAAGTTGTAATTTTACAATAAAAAAGCATTCATGTTATGTGAAAATGTTCATATTTTTATTGAGAATTTGAAGATGTTTTACATTTAAAATTTTACTTGATTAAAATGATTATTTTATGAGAAAAAAAAATCAATTTTAATCTTGAAAATGTGTGACTTTTTTCTCACAAGAATGCTAGTTTTTACTCTTAATTATCTGACTTTATTCTTTTTAAATGATCGCTTTTTCATGTATAATTACACATTTAAAGCTTTATTCTCATAAAATGATGCGTGTAATCTTGAAAATGCTTATTCTTGTACCCCCATTCTTGCTTGTCTCTTATGGTGTGGCATTCATTGCTGTTTCTCAAAAGTGAGCCAGAGGCCTGGTAAAACAGTTCGAGGGCCACATCTGGCCCCTGGGCCACAGTTTGCCCAGGTCTGCCTTAACAGAAGACATTACACATCTGCAAATTAAGTACTTATTCAATTGAACCTTCACAGTTTTGCACAGTTGCATATAAAAAACAGCTAAATGACATTATGTTGTCAGTCCAATAGTTCTTATACATCTCTTCATATAGGGCAGAGCTTCTTCATTTTTGTGAAATCTTTTTTGTTGAGAATGTGGATCATAACCTTTTGATAAAGTGTGCATTACTTCCATTGCAGTGCCTTGAGCAGCCACTAGTAAAGTCACATCAGAGGAGGAACTGTTCATTGTTGTGGGTTTTACAGGCAGATTGTGCAAGTTAAAATGTTTGTGTCAAAGATCCAAGATTATCTTCATTCCTTCTGTTGCAACTCTTGACAAACAACCCAAACACAGTCCTGTTGTCTCTCTTCTTAATTCCCTCTCTTCAGAGTGTCTAGTCACTGATGTGTATCACAGTCTGACTGGCTTATCTGTGGCCCAGGACCACCCTGCAGCTGGAGGACATGCCTCTGTGCACTGCTCCACGCTGCTCACTAACTACTCATTATTACATTAGCATTATTAAAGGGGACAATGGACCTAATCAAATGTCTGAATAGGGCCCTGCTAGCTTAAACACATCAGACCAGTTCAGAGCAGCTCAGCATAAGAGCGTAACATAAATCTACAGTGCTCTCATTGGCCTCGCTGGGACTTTCCAATAGGTCACATTCTGTAGCAGTTTTTCCAATTGATTTTCAGATCAGGTTGTTTATGACTTCAAATTCCATCAATTAGCTTTGTTTGGAGGTCAGGTCTCCAATAGGTGGACTGCGGGCCAATTATAGACCACAAAGTAGTTTGGACTGACCCATGGCCTGTTTTCCTGTTATAAGATTGTCTAAGTTGCAACGCTTTTGCAGTGCATTGTGCTAAAATTGACTTTTACTTGTTAAGACTTACAGGAACTAACATCAGGCAAATACGCAATAACAGTGAGTTTTAATAGAAGATTGTGAATGTTCCATTAGCAGAATAAAAGGCATTTGCGAAACAATGGACTACTGAAACATACTAATACAAATGAACATTAAAAAATGCAAATGAGCAGTTAGTTACATGAACAAGTGTACCCTAAGAAGAACTGTGAACTAAATTTTATTGGTCTATAGCAGGAGTGTCAAACTCAAATGGAGCTGGGCAGAGTTGATGAGGGTCACATTTTAACCCCTTATGAGATGGACGGCCCCCCTCAAGGGCTCTCCCACTTTTTCTTAATTAATTTATTTTTGCCTACTATTTAATAAAAATCAACTCTGAAGCTCCCTGACATGGTATAAATAATAATCACATGTAAACCTTCTTATTAACAGTCAAATCAACCATTCTGAGATGGATCAGAATCAGTTTTTATACTCTACTTAACTTACAAATAAAAAACTACCTAAAAAAATCTCCACAGTTTACTAGGAATTTTTAATGAGCTCCACTTAAACTTTTTTTAAGTTTATACAGGTCCCTACAATTATTTTTGCTGAAATAGCTTCAGTTTTGAAGAGGAATTGCCAAAAACCAAAATATACCAAATCTAGAGTCATTCTGTCCAAGACTAGTGACACAAGCTATACTGATTCTTACATTTACCAAATTCATTTTAGGCGGACTTTAACACCTGATGTTCTTTTGTCAAGGGCTTCCAGTCCAGCCAATTGTTTGTGCTCCAAAGTGTTCAGAAACAGTTTCCATTTGAATGATGATATATTAAAAAATAGCAATTGTGTCAATATTTGTATTGAATTAAATTTCATTGTATTTTATTGTGCAGAGTGTCCTTTAAACAAATTGTATGCAATTGGCTGCATTCCAAAGCATTTTAGAGGTTAATTTTCATAGTTTATTGTTCCATTCTGGCCTCTGTGGTTCCTCTTTTGGGATCTGTAGCTCAAGTTGTTACAATTTTTATCAGAGGCCCACTAAAATAATAATCAGAAATCATCAACACCCTAGTCTCTAGAATGTTGTCATTGAGCGAAACCTCTTGAGAATGCATCAGAGAACATGCATGGAACAGTACCAGCTTTTGGACTGAAGGAGTTCTGTCACTATTGTCAACATACCACAAACAGATCAACACTATGTCCCCTTTGACCAATTCAATCAACCAATTCATTTTTACCGCACTATGCTTTCCACAAACAGTATAACTGACCATTTTCAGAGATTTGAAGTGTTTTCCGTAAGCCGCTCGTGTGAGGAGAGTAGAACATTTGATTGGATGTATAAATGCTAATCCTACACTTGTCATGTGAGTATGTGAGCTGTTAGAGGCTGAGACTGATTAGTGAGTGGCCAGATATTTATCATCTCTACTTGTAATACAAGTGTTTGCCATGGCTTTACAAGCTTCTACAGGCAATCCATTTACATACGCTGTTAAAATGCTAATGTGAAGGACCAACCAGAGCTGTTAAAAGGACACGCAGAAGGCCTCGTATCCACAACTATAGGTCATAACTTTGATGGTTTGTTTTTATATTACTTAAAGCTGTTTTTTTGCATGTCCTTGGATTTTATGACCAAGCAGCATTTTGTATTTGGAACCACGAAGCTATAAAAAGCACTGTAGGGGCATTAGTTTGTGTTATTTTCATGGGAGAGAGTGACTAAAGTAATGTCAGAAAGGAAGAGAATGCATATCTTAAATTCAGAATTGCAAATAAAGACCTTATAAAGCAACCAACTAAGAAAAAGAATCAATGGAATGGAATCAAAGAATGGGTTTAGATTTGAAGAACATAGCAATGTCATCGAAAGCATATCATTCTATCCTGAATTCTATTGTGTTTGAATATTTCTGTGCAACATAGTGTAGTCCAATTGTCAAGACCGCACTAATCAAGATCAAGACCTTTTTCAAAGCCACAGAGTCTCGAGAGTGACCATATCAAGACCACTGAGAGTCAAGACTGAGACAAGATCGAGACCTAAAAAGAGCAAGACCAAAATGACACCAAAACCAAGGTCCATCAGGAGCATCTTCTGGCTCCTGGTGCAAGATTAGCAAAACATGGCGGTAATGAAATTTGGTCTCAGTGTCAAACCCCAAGTCCAAGACAAAACAAGAGTCCATGCGCCCGCGACACCAACAAGATCAAGTACAAGCGCCCTTGACACCAAGACAAGACCAAACCAATGCAGAGAGAGTCCAAGTGCCCTCGAAACCAAGACAAGACCAAGTCCAAGCTTCCTCAAGATCAAAACAAGTCTAAACACCCTTACATCGTCCAAATGCCCTTGAGACCAAAAAGACAAGACCAAAACCAAGCACACTTGAGATCAAGACTTGACTGAGTCCAAGCTCGCTCAAGACCAAGACGAGACTGAATCCAAGCAATTTCGAGACAAGACAAGGCCAAATCCAAGTGCCCTTGAGACTAACAAGACCTAGTCCAAGCTCCCTCAAGACCAAGACAAAACCGAGTCCAAGCTCCCCTGAGACCAACAAGATCGAGTCCAATAGCCCACATGACTGGACAATACCAAGTCCAAGTGCTGTTGAGACCAAGACAAGACCGAGTCCAAGCATTCTTGAGACAAAGACAAGACCAAATCTGGGTGTCCTCGAGACCAAGACAAGACAGGACCGAGTCCAATCGTCCTCGAGACCAAGACGAGATCAAGTTCAATTGCCCTCATGACTAAGACAAGACCAAGTCCAAGTGTCTTGAGAGGTGACACCAAGACAAGACCAAATCATAGCTCCATCGAGACCAAGACAAGACCAAGTCCCAGCACCCTCATGACTTAGACAAACCAATGTCAAAAAGCGCTGAAGTCCGACATAAGACCAAGACCTTAAAAAAGTGGTTTTGAGATCAGTCTTAAGACCCATAGTTGAAGTAGTTGAGAACTCAAAGTTTCAGTATGTTTTAAAAGTATCATGACAGTATGAAATCACTTAAATTATACAGTTCAATCCTTTTATGTCCTCACATTATAATGATTCTAATTTGTTCCTATCAGATGAATGAAGCTGAGATTAAGTCAAGACCAGCAGGAGCTCTGGTCTGGTTGGTCGGCCCACCCTTTGTGTCCTGGGCTGGCTGATAGTTCCTTCCTCGCTTCCTAACCCTGTGATAAGGCGCCTTCGGAGGGTGTGTATCTTAATCAGGATCACTCACTACTGTGGCCCAGGCCCATGGAGTCGGTTACAGAGGGAAAAGACTGCATGTGTATGAAAGCTCTCTGCTGATTTGGACTTTGTTGTGTCTCTTGTTTATTGGGTGACTTCATCGAGGCGTATTACATTTTCCTTAATCAAAATTTAGTGCAGTCCTCAGCTCTGTCAGTTGAAAAGCAGTTTTATAATTAGTAGCATACGCAAACATCTTTTGACAAACAAATAGCCCAGTGTTTTTTCAACTATCGAAGGCTGTTTTGGTGCCAAGAAAAACTCTTTGCAGTTTGAACATTTGCTTTATTTAGATACAAATCTTTTCACGTTTTTGTCATTTTGGACTGATCATCATTTAGTCTGCCTTTTACTGACTTGCCTGTTTACTCTAGCTGGATAGGTGGTAAGTGAAAACAGGACTGTTTTTTTAATGTGATTTTCTTTGAGCCAGACAACTTCAATGTTATTGTGTCTTGTAGATTGTCTATTTTATAATTGCCTTTGAGGTAAATAAAATTCTGTTTGTTTGTTTGTTTGTTTTTTTCTTCAAAAAGTTCTTACTTCACAATGGTTAAATCCAGTTGTCATTTAAAGCAAGACAAAGGCTGTTTCCAAATGTGTGCCCTAACTAATATATAGTGTACTATGTCGTGGTTACCAAAGTAGGGTTGGCGACCCTCAAAGTCTGGGGGTGGCGAGATGGTTTCAAGATATAATTCTACATGACTGGGTATTTTGTCTGTTTTTCACCAGAAAGTGGATGAATTTTATTAACATAAAACAATATAATACTAAAGTATGAATTTTAACCTAGATTTAATGGTTTTCTAACATTATTGAATTATTTGAAATGATTACAAATGTCTATTTCATTTTGTTGTTGAGAATTGCAAGTTGGTTATGGCTTTTTTGGGGGTCCAAAAGTTTGGGAACCCGGCACTTAATACGCCTTTTCGTCATGGTGTCCAATTGTCTATCAAGTCAAAAGTAGTGCACTCAAAATTTCCCACAATGCATCTAGAAAAGTAGAGAGCACCGATACTTCCTAGAGTGGGCAATATAAACCACAACTCATTGTGAAAATCAGAAAATCAAAGCGGACAGCATCCAGTCTTTAACTGGAAACAACACAAATGAATGAAACTCACTGTTGAGGCAGAATAAGAAACACAACACTTTAACTGAAAGTCGTTAACGTTAGCTGCTTACCTTAGTTTGTACCATAAATGTTGAATTATCCATTCAGTTTGCTCTTTAATGTGGCGTCCAAGTTAAACCAAACTTGTATTATGATTAGTAGTCCATAAATATGTGCGTGTCCAACGAACTTGATCAGTAGTTATTGCAAAAGTTAACTAACTTTTTTTTTTTTTTTTTCGAGAGCCACATGACCCACGGTCAGCTGAACGTAGTGCACTTTGTATCCAAAAGACTAAATGAGTGACTGCACAGAGTGAACAGGGCAAGACTATAGTGACTATTAAGTGGTTAGAGAACATTTGGACTCAGCTAAAACTGACCAGTGTTGCCAGATTTTGAAAAAGGGCCCAAAACATGTGACTTTTAGAATATTTTAATAGTATTTGTCACATTAAAAACTAATTTTCAACATGAAAATTTGCTAAAATGCCATGTTTTTGTCATATACTGTAGTTTTATTCTTGAGGATCAAAATGGACAAAAATCACTTCTCACCTCAAGAACAAACTCAAAACATTGTAACCCACCATCAGTCAAAATGAATAATTAATCACTCAATTTCATTCTCTAATATCAGTCCTTCACGGTGAAGATTTTTTTTTCAGAAGGAAACATGAATCCTTTTTAGTCCCTCACACCACCCACACACTCGTAGTCAAATCTGCTTTCATACCACAGTTAGTTAAGCCATATTCCCCTCCTCACACAGATTCAAAACACGAGTCGATCCGCACACACAACCCTGAGCCGGAGCAGTTCAAAGTGCACATTAGCACTTCATTCACATCTCGCCTCTCTCCAAACGCTTTGCTCTTCAAATCGTGCCCTGTTTGGCTCCATTCGAAATCCCCAGCTACTAATTAAGCATTTGTTTGGGATTTTGTGTGTGAGTGCATTTCCCGCGGTTGTCACTGACTTTCACCGCATTTGCATGTGAAAAGCAGCCAGACTTTCAAACCGTCATGTGACAAAGATGACACATGGGAAAGAGGGGGAAAAGTTGAGAAGCGTTTGGAGATGTGGCTGTGATGTTCTGGTTTACTCTTTCAACAAGCTCGTGTCGTGTTAAGTGATGATTGGTCTGCAGATTTAAAGGTAATACAAATGGCTCTAACACACTGAAGGGTTTGCTTTTGAGCAGCTTCACAAAGTTACTCATGTCATCTAAACATACCAAATGTTTACTTAATGGCACGTAACTTTTTAGCCAAAAAATAAACGTGGACAATACCATATTTCTGAGTGGGCTTAAATCTCCCCAAAATTGACTGTCCTGTGTTCAGGACCGGTTCTTCTTTTTGCTTTTTTTGATTGAAATGTTGTTCTTTTAGCTATAATATTGCTAACCTGGCCAGCCAGATGGTTTATCTCACGATATTTGTGAATTCACAAACTTGAGATCAACCATCTGGCCTTCCAGCCGCCCGATTGGTTTGAGAGTACGAACCACCAGTGTTTCAGCTCAATTACATCACAGCAGCGTGGTTTTGAGGCCCAATCACATTGTATGTTCTGTCCCACGCGGACATTGGATACACCAGTATGATTTGTCGCTGTGATTGGCTAAACACAAATAGGGTCAGCCGCTCACCCAATCAGCTCGAAGTATTTCACTAAACGCCCCACCTTTTCCAAATGTTTTCAGCGAGTCAAGTTCCAGATGGATACTGTGGAATTGTAGTTCAACACAGATTTGCACTTTAGTAACTTGAGTGAGTGTGGCCTTTACGACTTGTTGTCTTGTTGTGTTGTCTTGTCCTAAATGTAAAAGGACTACGAATGTAAACTAGCTGTATGCTAATATCGGCGCATTTACACGTGTATCTTGTGTACTGGTGTTCATTAATGTGCATTGTCCGTTTCAAATAAATACATTTAAAAAAAAAAGAGCCAGGTTACAATACTGCACAATGTGGCACAAAATGTATCTATCTACACAGAGAATATCCCAAAGTATTGCCTTAACTTTGTATTTCTAAAGAATTATGCATGTGATTTTCATTGCATCACACATTATCTAGCTGAGCTATGACTGATGATGTCACTTCACAGTGGGCGACTGCTTTCCAGCTTGCCTTACCAGCGGTGTCAGAAGGAGGAGTTTATAGATCCCACCTGGGCGACTCATTTGTCGCATCAAACCGATGTGACGTTGGCGTGAACTGAAAATGCACTGACAGACCATCACGACAGCACAGTTGCAATTTTTGCACACATAACAGTTTGCACAAAAATGTTTAAAAAAGCCCTGGAAACATTTCCATTTTCACCCATTATACACAGTTTGGCAAGGAAAAAAGTTGATTCTGTGTTTAGTTTCTCTATCATTTGATCTGATAATTAAATGATAAATGCCTTTAATATCAACAAAAAAGACAAGACATCTGAGAAGCTATACATCAGACACCAAAATAAAAACACTCAAGAACTAAAAGAAATCATAATAGTTTCTTAAGTTGCAAATATCCATTTTAAGACACGTTGCTGAATGTCTTTATCAGGCATCTCCAAAATATATCCATGCTTATTCATTTCCATTGTTATCGCCTACCCTTGTTCTATTTTATGTAGGCTTTTACAAATGATGTCAAAGCAGAGCAGCAGCCTGACGTAGAAACACAAAAACAGCTCGTGACACTGAGCCAAAGTCTCTCTCCCACTCCGAATCGTGAAAGGTTTCCCCCGCTGACGCACACGCACGACCGCCGTACTCCGCACCTGAGGGAGAGGAGGGGTTTCCTTGACAACACCATCACGTTTTTACACGCTGTTGTTTTTAGTGTGTCCTTGGAATCTGGACAGACACGACGTAGGAGAGGAGAATGAGGACACGCAGCGCTCACACCTGCTTTCTTTGGGGAATTGTTAAGACTAAAAGGACAGATAATTTTAGACTAATTAAACTAATTGAGTGTGTCCTTAATGTAGCAGTGAAACACATCACAAGTTTTCTTTTGTTTGGTTATTTTAGTGCAGCTAAACAGAGAAACAACTTTTTTGCCACTTAAATTTTTTGATTATTTTAGTTCAAATTGATCAAATCTAAGTTTCCAAGTTTCAAGTCAAACCTTGTGTGTCTCACTGAAAAGGTCAGTGTCATCTCTAGACAGACATAAGTACTGTTTTGTCCACTCAAAAGTGTGTGCTGATTAGAAATACCTGCTGTCACATCAATCACACTGCTGCTCTTCAACCTCTTCTTTCACCTTCTCCACATGCTCTTCCAGCAGGTTTAACGTGAAATGTGTTAAGTTTCATAACTTAACACATCATAAGGAGACATGAATTCATGATATGTTCATGAGGAATTAATGGATGAATTCATAGTGAATTTATGATGTAGGCTATTCATGCATAAGTTCACCATTTTGACATAGTGACTGAAGAATAAATAAATTAACTAAACTAACTAACAATCTGAAAAGAACTATCATAAATTCATCATGAATTTAAGTGGTTTCATGAATAAATTCATTCATGAATTCTACCATTAATTTATCCAGAGAACTAATATGGAAATCATGTTAGTTAACCATGACTTTTAAACCTACTGTATTCATACAAGAATTTCACATGATCAAGAGATATTTGAACCAAAACTAGTCATTCATCATGACTTTTGAAAGTCATGCTTGAACATCATGAGTCATCAGATTCAAACAAAACATTATCTAGCTTTTTTAAAAAGCTCACATGCAGCACAAAGGACTAAATAATGATGAGTTCAATATACTGTATGTTCTTCACAACTAAGCTTTACTAAAAGAATAGATTGTGTTTTGTTTGTTTTGGTGAAGGAAACTCCTGGACTCATGATGTTCAAGCATGACTTTTAAAAGTCAAGATGAATTGCTATTTTTGGTTCAAATATCTTTAGAAAATGTCAATTTCTTGTATTTTGTATTAAAAGTCATGGTTTACTAATATGATTTCTATGTTAGTTCATTAGATGAAATAATTGTTGAAAACCACTTTTCACCATAAATTCATGCATTAATTCCTCATGAACATATAAAACATATATTCCTGTTCCCTTATTATAAAATGTGTCATTAAATGTATAAAAGTATGTGATTGTCTTCTTTTCCTTTGTCAGAATACAAAAATATCCATTTTGAAAGTGGTTAATATTGTTTCTCTCTTTTTTTTACAACAAGACTGTAATGGAGTAAATGTACAGACAGTGTGGCAAGAACAGCACTTTGTGACCAACTCTTTGAGTTAAATAACAGCCCTATAAAGGTAAAAGCCTAAAGCTTAATGTTTATGCCTGCTACAGCACTTTGGTCACCTGGTTGTTAAATGTGTTTTCTAAATAAATTTGACATTGACATAAAGTGCCTCTCCATGAGTTAGTGGAGGCATGGCCAGAGTAATGACTCTTGTGTCAAATTGAATCATTGTAAGGTTCCAACGTATGCTTCTTTGTGATGGTGACTTAAAATGTAGAAAATAATCAACACAGTTTTCTCTATTAATAACAATATAATGCAATATTCTTTCCTTGTTTTTAGTGTTATAATTTCTATTCAAAACAAATAAACAAACAAACAAACAACTTGCCTGCAAAATGAGCAAATCCTACTGACTGTAAAAAGGTTGTTCCCAAGCTGTGCACAAGTCCAGGAAGACATCATACAAAAGTGAACTATGTGCCAAAGGGTTTGTGAGTGAGAGGAACTGGTTAGTTAACACCTAGTCTCACACTGTTCACCTAAACCCAAACAGGATCCAGGTCTGGTGGTCCCGCCGTGTTTAGGACGTGTGCCGGAGCTTTCCCAGGGTGCCTGACCTGTGAGCTCACCTCAGCACCTTGTCAAACCCGCCCTGACTCACACGGGCCTGCATACGTGTGCACTTCAATCAGCCAGCACAAAACAATATCAGATGACTGCCGACAAGGACGCCCAGCAGGCCCGTCGTCATGGTTACTGGAGACAAACACAGGCTAAGCTAATGCGGCGCAGACCGGCGGAGGGGACGGTTCTGTGTCCCATCAGTTCACAGCTCTGTTCTGGACGCAATCAGAACAATGAGGAACACTGTGCTGTGGGAATCATTTATCAAGCGTTTGCTCAGGTGCAAAATAGGTTAATACTTGACACTATTGTTATTTGTGTCTGCAAAGTCTGAGATACTGCTTATCTGCTTTGTAGACAATCCTGAATGTGCATCTTTAAATAGTGCAAAATGTAAAAGCATTGTAAAAACTATATATCCAGACTTCCTTAAAATGACTTGGAACCAAATTTTAATCCGATTTGAGTTGTTTTAACTGGATGAGTCTTAATTTCCTATGAAATGTACAATATTTCACTGGTCAAGACATTTTAAATGGTTATACAAGAGAATTTGATATATCTTGACGTGGATTCGAAACACTTTGAAAGCCTAGAGACACACTGCAAGCAGTTTTTGCACTGTGTAAACCCTGCGCCCGATAAAAATATCTTCGCACTGCACACAGAAAACACGCAAAGTCAATGAAACCAGCCACATTATCTGCGCTAGTTGTCGGCGTAAAGAGAGTTCAGTCAATGTCACTTTCCCCCACTGCACATGCTTATGCTTCTTTGAATTAAACAACAAACAGGATGAGAGCTAGCTGTTTTATTCAGGTATTAACCCGTCTGACAGATGCTGTCTCCTAAAGCTTAAGAAGCGTTTTTCCTCATTGTTTTTTTGCTCATCTGAATGTAGCTTATAAGGGTTGTAGGGTGAATTTCATACATAAATGTTGATTTAGCAGCACATGTTTTGTTTTTGCACAGTGATAAACCCTTGTAATGTCTATGAGCGCACAACGCCTGTGTTGATAAACAAAAAATCCCTTTATAGGAAGCAAAACATTGTGCCAGCGATGTGCTTGTGAAAATCTGAAGCAAAAGAATACAACCTTTTTGGTTGGCTTCCCATACCAACACACATGGTCAGTGCCTCGCGATGGAGCGCACACACATTCTGCGCACACACATTCTGCGGGATAATTTACGCACATCATTTTTGGCGTTTGCAGTGTGTCTGGGCCCTTACAGTCACCACCAGCCCTTTAGGAAAATTTGTTCCACAACCATAAATCATCTAGACTGGTTTGGAACCTTTCTGCAGCATTAGCATATCAGACAAGATTTATTTGTGAGATTTCCTTTGCAGCCACTAGAATGGAGTGCTAACTCAATTCTTAATGTGGGAAACACCTGATTGTCATGCGTGCTTTCCTTTTATGATGCCTGGAATTCCAAAGTTGAAGAGATGTTTGTCTAACAGAAAATACTAAACCTACAAAATGAATTTTCTCTTATCCAACCTCATTCACATGAAGCTAACAAGTTTCTACAAAAAGTGCCGCCCAGGCCATGTCCGCGTCACGTGAGCCACTCAGAACACAGCTTTATAAATCCGAGCATTTACATTCAGCCCGGCACAGGCCTGAGAGGAAACAGACACGCACTGGACACATTTAAATATGCTAATGCTGTCTTTCACTATCAGGCAGCAGCGTATGGAATTCACTTTGTTCATTCATATGTGCCCAAATGACGCACAACAATAGAAGAATGCTTTTATTATTTTTTTATTTTCTTTGAGGAAATTGCCAACAACATCTGAGACCTTGAAACAACAATTAGCTTTTGTGAATCCGCGCTGAATGATCCATAGCACTCGCCTGTATTGAGCTGGAAATGAGGAGACCTTTTCCGGGAAATGCTAATAGAAGGCATCAGCTGAATTTTGAAGGACTTTTATTGTGAGGGACTAAATTGTGTTTTTCGGGCGTTTAAAAAGAGACAAATGGGATGCATTGTTTGAATTTCTGCTATTGTCCTTCAACTTAAAGATTATCCGCGCGATCTTGCCCCTTAGACTTCCCGTTAAGACCGGTTAAGACAGTTATTCCTCTGTTGGCCTCTAGTGCGCTCTCTCCAAGATACGCCGTGAGTGAAGCAGGTGTGGTGCCCACCAGATGTGTGGGGTGCAAATTCAATTAGTGAACGGCCTAGACGTGTCATGTCTGTGACACGTAAGCAGTGCATTAATATCACAGCAAAAGTTACTACAAGAGCTTCAGTTTGGGAAAAAGTGTAATAATAGAAATGTATTTGGTAAAAGTCTATTCAAATGACAAACTTTAACAACTTTGTCTAAAAAAATGTATTTTCTTTTACATAAAGCCTGTTGACTTAATATAAAAAAGAATTAGATTATAGAGTGAACATGAGACAGTGTTAAGTGTGAATGCAGCTCTGCCCACGACAGAGCAGAGAGATAAAGCAGGAGAGCACGGTGCTGCGTGAGGTCCGGCCCCTTCAGCGCTTTTTGGGTCAGCGCGGGTCGCGGCCACGCGCACTAGGCCGCTGGACGTTTCTGACCAGAGGCTGTCAATTTTACGGCGGTGACCACTGTGAGTGAGCACGAGGAAGAGTGCGGAACCGTTTGGCACAGTCTGGACCAGAGCCCCGCGCTGTGCTTTACCTGGACCACGGCGCGCATCCAGAGAACCGACCCGAGGTGGACACAACCCTGCGCTCGTCTGTACAGGGGCTGCAGACGCGGTCACACACGAAAGACCCTCCGCTCGCATCACACCGGGACCGGGAGCCTGCTTACCGGCAGTTGTCTCATTCAAAAGGATTATAACGAGGACACGCCGCTGCTTTTTCATAAACTTTTCACACACGGATCAAGATTCTCAGGTAAGTCTTACCACGAGCATCGGATCATTTTTATTATAAGTTTAGGTCGACACAACATTGTATTGTTAAGGGAAAAACATATAGAACAAACTTATTGAAGCCAAGTCTGACTAAAAAGTGAATCCATTTTATTTTACAAATATATTGCCTAATTCAATAACTGCATTTAACGTGGCTTGTTCTAACTACATAACTGACAAAATTAGAATTGATGGCAAAATATGATTATTATTATTATTTCTTATTTCCAGTGAACTTCTTGCACTGCTCCACGGTTATGTTGTGCAGGTTCACTGATTGAACTGGCATCAGACTAGGCAGAGCAGCCGTGCCACGAGCTGGAGCTGCTCTCTGGAGCTCATAGCGGCCAACACAGAGAACTCTTTGCGCTTTCGGCTAAAGTATTAGACCGGCGGGGGCAAGATCGCGCGGATTGTGTGTTTTTCCGCTGTATTTAGATAGATAATAAACTATGGCATATTGGTCAGTGATTTTCATTTTGTTCATTGTAAAATACAAATGAATAAGGCTGCATTTACAATACAAACTAGAGCGGACATGGCTTGATTGGGCACCAATGTTGCATCTTTTTCTTTCTCTAATCTTTCTCTAAACTGGCCCGGTTCTCTTCACAATACACTTTTAACATTCGTGACTACATCAGTGACTATGGCTACATCCAAAACAAACACACTGCTGGACTTTATATTTATGTTTTTATGGATGTATTCCATAAGAGAGCTGCTGCATGTGCTTTTTGTGAGGTTTTCTCCAATAAAGTTAAAATTTGTCAGTCTACTGTGTGTCTCCTCGTCTCCTCTCCCCAAAGCAGCAGGCCCCGCCCATTTTCTTTTGACGTCTGAGTAACTATAGTAACACATTTTGAGTGACAGGAGTGAGTAATGGACACACACAAACTTCAAACTTTTAGATATGAAACAACAACAAAGTCATTATGATGATGATCTTAAAGGGGACCGATTATAATGGTCAATTCTTCATCATTAGTTCCCTCAAAGTTCTATTTGAATTGATTCCTGTATTTTTGAGTAATCTTGTATTGTTCTTGAGCTGCAGCTCAAATGCTCAGAAAATCCCAGTTCTCACCTACCACCTATCCCCTCCCACTTGTCTGTCTTTACTTGTTATAATTCACAAGATTAAGGCTCAAAGTGAAGCATATATGGTTCAAAACTGTCCCATAGTTACTTTCCAACAGTAATAGTTATTTAAACTCTCTTTTAAACTTTTTTACAGTTACATTTTAAAATGAAGAGGCGGGGCTTTTCAGTTCTGCCGTTTTCAACAGAAAGTCAGTAGAGCTGTTTCTATTTTCTAGTCGTTTTAGATCAATTTTGTGTTTTACAATGAACAAAAGGTAAATTACTGATCTGCATATGTTCTAGTTTCATACTAAATAGCAGGAAAAAACACAATAGGTCCCCTTTAATAGGGCCTAATAGATGCAAATACTTTGCAGTGACACTTATTTATAGTTTTAATATGAAATAAAGCAAGTTCATTGGCTCATCCCTTTTAGATGCTTTAAAACATGAGGAGCCCAAAATCGAGAATAAAATCAAGATTTTATTTTTTGGCCAAATCGCCCAGCCCTACTGAGACATGTCTTGTTTAAACTGGACGAAATCAATGATGAATACAAAGTTCAAACTGGGACTGGCTCGGATAAACGAATATGTCAGACCACCAAAACTCAAGTAACAAATACAATTTCTCCCATGCAGAACAATACCAAATCTTTGTAAGAAAACTTCAATCAGGCCCCAGCATGTACTGTACAAAGTGTCCATTCTCAGCATCACATGGAGGGGATTTGCCCACACCGGCCTAAGCCTGTTTTCACATTACATTTCCTGATCAGCGCTGAAGCATATTCGGAAACGCTAACCCGCCTTAGCTCCAGACTGTACCACTTCCACTCCAGCGCTCATTAGGACAGATCCTCCACGGGCCGGCTACATGAAAGCTGCTCTCTGACTCTGAACTAGATGCAGTAGTAAACTTTTGCAGGCTGACAGAACAGAGCTGGAATGCGAGGCGGCTGTGGCTGGTTATGGAAGGAGCGTGGTAAATAAAACGCAGCCCGCCGGTACGACTTCCATGCCTGGATCGGCCCGGTTCTGGTGGTGCGGGGTAATCAGGATGAATGGGGAGCAGCTGTTTAGAGAAGGGGGAGAGTTAAGGGTGTTCCAGAGGGCTAGTGTTGCACTAGAATGTGAGCGGGATTTAGAAATGTTTAAGGTCGTGTCCACACAAAGACAAAATGATGATAATTTTAGAAACAAAGTGCATAAACATGGAGATGTCTTAGGATTTGTGAGCGTCCACGCGAATCAGTAAACCAGCCTGAAGTCAGTGTAATGCCTGTAACTGACCTGAGTGTAAAATTATCACCGGAAAAACGTTGTTTTGTCATAGAATCAAAAAAGAAGTTAATGAGGAACGTTATTTTGATGTTGTACTTAATGTTCATTTGAGATTGCACACTCTAGTTCAATTATATTCTATCATCGAACCCAGACAAGTGATGGAGGGCCAGACTGCAAACATATGTACAGGTATATAAAAAAAAACTTGTTACTTATAGCAAAAGCAAAAGTGTACTATAAACTTATAGAGTTGAGTTGAAGCTTTAAAACGCAATTTTAGAATGAAAAGTCATAGTTTTACAAAGACAAAGTCATAGTTTCCTGAGAATAAAGTCTAAGCCATAAAAACTTTTAATACATAACATTTTTTCAAGATTAGAATTGAACTTTTACAAGACTAAAATTACAATTTTGAGAAAAAAAAAATGTGAGAAATCTCAAAGTTTAAATGTTTTGTTTGTTTGTTTTTTGTTTCAATTGAAATATAACTTTTCTTTGTACAGTGACAAAGATTAAAAGCTTCGACCTTATTCTCATGAAATCTCTTTTTTTTTGTGTCTCCAAATGTTATACGTTTATTCCTATAGTCCTTATCCTTCATGATTTCTGTTCAAAAACATGCCAGTGGTTCTGATTAAAACAGGTCGAGGCTGCATCTGGCGCAGTTTGCCCAGGTCTGTGCTAAATTGTGAACAAACATAGTTAGGTCGGTGACAGAATTTGCATCAAACAGGAGATCTGGGACCATTCTGTCCACCTGGAAAGAACTACACCTGTTTGTGTGCCCAAAAAAAATAATCTGATTGAAAGACACAACTTGATGTGTTTACCTTGACATGTTTCAGCTTCACTCTTCAACCCATTTTCAGGACAATCAGCGGTCTAGAAACTGGCGTGTCGTTATCAGCCATATTATTAGATCTAAAATAATGTACAAACACTAGATCAAGAACGCAATAGAGATCAGAAAGTTCGACACCAACATACTAACCAACCCTGAAGAGGGAGCGTCGCTTCTTTTCCACACCCGGACACCCTTCTCTAAAGACCACCAGGCGACAGGAGGTTAGTCTGATCAGTTTCAGGGAGAAGTAAATAACAATACGTTGCCTTGATTGTTAATAGTCCTTAAGATGGCAAACATGTCGATAAGGTAAATACATCTCCAACATAATGTGAAGCAAAATATGACATAATTAACGTTGTTGGAGGAACTGATTGAAGGAGCTTGGCCCAAGACAGACGTGATCATTAATTGTACATATAAACTTATGCATGCTAAATAAATTGGGTTCCCACAATGCACCTGGAGAGACCTGATTAGCTCTGCAGAAACTCAAATGGGTCAGGTCTGCATAAGGATGTCAGCAAGTTCACTGTTGTACCTGGCTCGTTAGAGGACTGTAATTAGCCTATAAATAAAATATTCGGAACAATTTATCATCTAAAATTAATTAATGAAGTCATAAAACTGTCTGAATAAAGAAACTCATTAAAAGGTTAACAGAAAACCAAGAATTGTTATAGTTGACGACTGTATATTTGGAGAAGGTCCCTGTATTCTGCCTTTTCGGAACCGTTACTATAAAAGTGTATGGAAGTCACGACTACACCTCTATAGGAGCAGGAGACAGATGAGAGCATTGTGTCGTCATGGTGATGCGAGGTCACCATCAGCAGCAGCAGCAGCAGCGGTGGTGGAGAATCGTGAGCGCCGTACAGCTCCCGGGAGAATGTGCCACAGTGAATCACGCTTCGCCCGACATCGTGACCAAACAACACAGTCATCAGGCTCATGTGTCTGTGCCCGGGCTCTGAGGTCACACACAGGCTCAGAGGAACAGGATGTGGACAAAGTGGGCTTTTATAGAGCTAGAAATTGAGACCTAAGAAATCATAACATAAGTAGAGCAATAAATCAAATTTAAAACAGCTTACAAATAAAAGCAGGTTCATTGACTTCCTGTTTAAAAATTCAAAACTAATCAACTCTGCATCTTCAGTCTAAAATCTTAACTAATGATGATGATTGAACACTGTTAAAGGGCTAAAAACTCTTAATAGGTCCTTTTAAAGTGAATTGACAGGTTGGACTACTGTTTCATAATTTGTTCAATTTACTAAAATATTGTCTGTTTTTACTCACTTTGGTTATTTTAATTGAACTTTCTAAATAATACATAGTGCTGCATCTTTTCGCAAATTATTTTGTGTGATTTGGACATGTGGATATTGACAAATTAAGTCTGGCACGCACAGATTTATAAACTAATAATCAAACAAATTGTATTTAATGTGGATGTCACGGACTCAACTCATGGCTCTGTTATAATATCTGGATTAGGGATGGAAAATCCTTTGAAAACATTGAAAATGGTTCAAACTATGCAGCGATGGAATCGAAAGGCCAGAATCAATCAGTTTGGCTCATGCAGCCACTGACACTCTGTATAATACAAATAATAATAATAATAATAATAATACAAAATAGCCTTGATGTTTGAAGAAACAAAGCGTGAACTTGTGCAAGATCTGACTGAATGTGCATTATTATGTTGCATTAACTGATGGTGGACCTCTAAATATGGACACTAAATATTAATGTTCAAATGTTGATAAAAAAAAAAAAAAAAAAAGTCTAGTGACTTTGTTTTAAATGTAATTTATGGTTTATTTTGTGTTTAAGGAAAAAAAAAAAAAGCGAATAGATAAACTAACAAAATCATTGCATCGTGACTTAAGTTTATCGTGACCATCCCTAATCTGGATACAGTATTTCTAACTAGCAAGCAATTTTTCTATAATGCAAACACGAACTCCTTATTTTCAGCAGAAAGAGCATCAACAGTTTTAAGAATGTTCAGATCTTTTGCAATTCTCACCTGTTTTCACATCATAAACCTTTTTTGGCTCCTCTCAGCTGAGTTGTCCCTCTCATCGCAAAGAATTATGGGAGAAACACAAGTACGTAAGGAGATGGAACGCTAAAGGTACAAAGTGTGCTTACGAACAAAGAAGGCAATGACAAGCACCTAGCAAAAGGCTAAAGCTAACAGCAAATATGGCATTGAACACCATCTTTGATCACTAGGCGTAGCTTAATCTAAGGTAGGCAGCTAATGCTAGCATTTTTGCGGGATAGCTTTTAGGCCTACTTAAGGCACGATATCTGATTTTATTTCTTTAAATCAGACAATAAAATAGTTAATTGAACTTTTGACTTAAGTCATAAGTTTTGGTCACTTATCTAATGCAATCTGAATCTTTCACCACAAGCCTTTTAAACACTTTTCACTGTGTTGGTATGCTAATGGCGGTTAGCCACTGGGCTAACAATGACATACCAACTTCCTGGATTTTAGTGAACAGGACATTGTTAGGCATAGATCCAACATTGCAAGCTTAAATTCACTTTATTAGATACATTAACGTATCTGTGCGGGCATAAACAATTTTAATTTATTTTTCTTCTTAAAAAAATCAGATAGAAAGCTTTTAATTATACCAAAATCCATTCAATTAACCTTCAAAGTAAGAGGCTTCTAAAAGTTGTTAAGAATTTTAGGAAAGCGGTAAGTGATCTTACATATCTAAAATAGTTGTGTTTGTTTACATTATTTTAAGACTGTAAAAAAACAGTGTGGCTTTAAACCTTTCCAAATAGTTTAACGTCTGACCCTTTGGTTTCTGTCTGCTCCTGTCCATTCTTCATCAATCCGCTCTTGTCATTTTTTGAATCTCCCTGCTCTCTCCGGTCAGACAAAGCAGAAAGAGAGAAAAAGAAAGAGCAGAGAAAGCGCGAGGAGAGAGGGAATGACTTTCGCAGACGTGCCACCACCGGGCCGCTCACATTCCTCCAGGGCCGTGCATCCTGTCCAGGCATCCCCACCTCCAGCGGGTTCCTCCTGGCTCACACACGGCACCGCACGTACGCACTCTACCCGGACCACCCCCCTCCTCTCCTCCGCCTGCCCTCCGCTCTACTCCAGTGCCCACTCTACGTACACATACACACATGCAGGAGGAAATGCTCAGCTGCTCACCACAAACTGTGTCAGAAGTACAGAGGGCATTCACAGTTCTCCACCAAACACCTGTGCTGTAGTATCTGCATGTTTAAAAGGCACATGTTGTTCTTTTAGTCTTGATACACTTATGTTAAAGATGTAACTTTTGAAAAACGTTGAATAGACTTGAACAAAAGACATGTTTCTGTTGGACTAAAACTACTCTAGGCAGACTAGCACTGGCCTAAAACAGACTATAATACGTTCTAGAGGAGAGCTTTATCCTGCTTGTTTCAATGTAAATCTTCCTTTAGCTATAATATTCTAAAGTAATAGTTTGGAATAGCTATAGCAAGTAAGTAACCCCAACCCTAACCCACATACGTTGACCACTGATTTTAAATTTCTGTTTTTGTTGAAGGGGATAAACTTTCTTGGATTTGGCAAGTTGGCATAGCATTCTACATTATGCAAAGATTTGTGTTTGTGTTCCAACAGTATTCCCTCATCATTGGCTTACTCAGAGGTTTATTTTGAGTGATTCATTCATGTTTTGACTTGCGGCTCTCAAAGTTTTGCTTTGTACCTGTCTCCCATGCCCACCTGTTCTTCCAAGCTGTTCTTTGTGTGAAGTTTAAACACTGGGTCAAACATAAAATGTTGTGTCGTTCTTTGTCAAAAGCTGAAATACTGAGACAGACAACAGAGTAGTTTAGTTCTGTTTAGTTTAAGGAACTGCATACCTTTACGGTTCAGGCTTCTTAAAGTTGGCAGAGGTTAAACTTTTCCACCTTTAAGGCACTCAAAGGACTTTGCATTCAAAGGTCACTCATGCAGACATTGAGGCAGGATGGGTTAGTATCTTGCCCAAAAACTCAATGACAATCATCTGTTCTATTTCAAGTACATAGACCTCACCCTGCTTTGCTTCTCAGATCTAACGGCATCATACATACAGTATAAATACACTTGGCTGCATTAAGCAGTAGGTATCTTTACACTACAGTTATGTAGCGCTCATGAGACAATGAGACAGAGACAATGGTGCACTCACATGTGAGGTAGTGTAAATGTCAGACCTTCTGAATTCATTTCCTACGAACAAAAGTGAAAATGACCTATATCTCTCCACTAGGGCGAAACATAAAAGCTTCAAGATCCAACATGGAAGTGTAGAATGGTTTTGTTTGTTTGTTTACAATTCTTAAAAATCCTCAAATTGGGTACAGCGTCTTTAAATGAAAATAAGTTTGGTCAAAATGTGGTGTAACTACAGTAACTTGATATACAGTATGTTGAACTCCGATTTGAGTTCTTCCGCAGTATTCATCTGGAATTTTGCTCGCATTTGGGAAAAGGTGGGACGTTTAATGAAATACATCGATCTGATTGGGTGAGCGGCCTACCTTATTTATGCTTAACCAATCACAGCAACGAATCGTGATGGCGTATACATTTGTCATTGCACCCCCCCCCCCCCAAACCCCCCACTGCTGCAATGTGATTGGCTGTTAACCTATTGTATCAGACTCCAAACCAATCGGGCTGCTGGAAGGCCAGATGGATTATCTCGAGTTTGTGAATATAAATACAGCATGGATTGACCATTGTGAGAATTTGTGCAAATAGATTCATGTGAGTTATCTAAAGTGACATTTGTTAAAAGTGTTCTTGAGTCCAAAAGTAGAGGGATATAAAACTGTTCTTGTGTGGATAGTACATTTTACTAGGCTTCGAAATAATAATCAAATCATGTATAATACTTTTACATGGCTGTAAAAAGTATTATAAATCATCTTTCTTGCATTTTTCACACACGAATGCAGAGTATCAGTGAGTTAGTGAAAAGAAAGCCTGTAATCCGGCCGGCCTTGGAGGAGGTGTACACAGTTCTCCTCTCTTCCTGTGGTCTTACCCTCCAGTCCACCTGTGTACACTGCACTGAGCCCTGTACGGGACCCCCACCCTTCCTGCACCCACTGCCCCGAACCAAAGCTCCAGATCAGCACTCACAACTGGGACACACATCTGGGGAGTCGTGAGTACATGGCGCGGTTGTTAAAAATATAGGTTGTGTATTCATGTGACTCCACAACATTCGAAAAGTTCTACTGACTATTCCACAGCCTGGTAAACAGTGTCACGTTTATTTTAAAGAAAGAAAATACAAATCAGCACATAGACATGACTGTTGTTGTGTAATATTCTCTTCTTTTCCAGTGTTCACTTTTCTTCTTTTAGACGTTTTGGTGCTTGGTGAAACAAAAAGTAAGTCAGTGCACTTCAGTCGCAGTAGCTCAGTTGGTAGAGTGCTGACCTTCTGATGGTTGATGGTTCATATCTCTTGACATAAACATCCTCGGTAGATTAGTCAGACCCACGGGTTGCAGCTTGGTCGCAGCATCGCAGCTCAACTCAAGTGAATGTGAATCAATATATTAACATTAATAACTGACTGATCAAGAAGCGGTGAGTACATTTGACAAGCTGTATCCTGATTGGCTCTGTGGTTGCCATGACACAGCACTTGGGTTTTCAAATATGGAATTTGCTTCCAAATCATACTTGTTAACAACAAAAGATTCATAGAGCTAAACAGTATGGCATGTATTTGTAGTAGATTCATTCTCAGTCAGTCATCTTCTCAGTCATATTATTCAGACAAGTGCTGAAGGGGACGGATCGCAACCACTTATGTAAAAGGTATTGAGGCATGCTTCATATTTAAATATTTAAGTAAATCAAAATCAGGCCAAGGGCCCATTTCAATTAGGCCCTCGGGCCGCGGTTTGCTCTGGCTTGGTATATGGCCGGGGGTCTATAACAGCAAATGAGCCGCATCAGCCTGATTTAAAGCAAATAGATTTCAGAAATAAAACTGTATTAAACAAATAATATGATGAGATAAACTCTTAAATAATAGGTGTAAAAGTTTTGTTGAATTTGTTGAACCTGTAGGCCTATGTGTCTGGGAGTTTTTCTTCAGTGCGTCTGCTTGATTATTTTTCAGGCTACTAGCCCAACAGTTCTGTTCCCAACATTCTACAGGCCAATGTTATTTCAATCAGATGGGGGGACGCTAAACTGAAGATAGTTTTCACTTCAGAAATCACCAAATTTACATTTGTGAACATTTTGAGGTACTTCATGGCAAAGAACAATGTTAACAGAAGGAAAAACTTGCCCTCTGTCTGGTCTCATGTTATCTTTTATTTTTAGAACGTAAAACCAACCTAGAGACACATTTGGATTTATAAAAACCTGACTGTGCGTCCATACAAGAATAGCAAAGAGATTTCAGAAAAGAGCCACTCTGGAGGCATTAAAGAGCCACACTGGAGGCATTAAAGAGCCACATGTGGCTCCAGAGCCGCAGGTTGCAGACCCATATGGCAAAACAGCAAAAATTAAAAGCCCCGCCTCAAAATGTCTTGTGTGAGGGTAAAGATGTTGGTTTTAATCAAAGTACAACTGAAGTGCAACTAATGAATAAACACTGTTGCAACAAGGTTAAAAACACCTTTGAGTTCATCTTGTAGAATATGTCACCTTAAAACATTTATTAAGATGAAGATGTTATCATTTAATTTCTCAAAACAATGTAAATATTGAGTAGTTGTTGCTTTAGAGAGAGCTCGGGCTGTTCCTCACACCTGTGCCTGTCGTGCAGATCTGTCCTCTGCAGCAGCATTTGAATGGAAAGGGAAAAACCCTGTTTATTTAGGCCGACATTTGAATTGTCCGTTTTCCTCGGATCACGTACGGGCAACTACTAAGCTGCCATCAGGAATCTTTCTAAGGTTACCATGGCGACTGGACAGGCCTGTAGGTTGTTTGCACGTACATTTGGAGAGTAATAGTTACATCAGACACGTAATGACTGCAGTCATTACACTCTTGTGCTTTTAATGGGAACAATTACACAAATGATCAAAGCTGCTCTGCTTTGTGTGTGGCGTCTGAATGAGAGCAGACTGGTCTATTCATTTTCACTTCAGGGTGTTTTCAGGCAAGTGAATGTGAATGGAAATATCCTGACAAAATACATTCAAAGCAGAATGTAGATATGGGTAGTTTTTGCTTACCATATGTTACTCCTAGAATATTTCATTTTAAGTAACACTAAACTCCACTCAACCAACAACATTTCAAACAAAGTTGGTAAATGCACGTGCTGGAAGATTAAAGGAGGGGTTGAGTAGATACATGTGCCTATGGAAAGGTGAACTCTGGAGACACGTCACACGGGTCACCTGCCTCCAGTCCAGATCCAGATCTGATCAATCCGTCTGGGTCCGGTGTCACTCACAGTGCACGGTTATGCATGCTATTTAGCACCTGTGGCTAGGAGATTCAATTCACAGTTCATGCTCACTGGACTTCATGCAGGCAATGTGGTAGTATAAAAAAGAACACTTGCACCGAGTTTTGCTTAATCACTTCAGTTAGTAAGATGAGAGCCGGTCACAGTCAGGTCCAGTTGAACTCTGGAGACACGTCACAATCAGTCAGTCAGGTCTGGGTGGAGCAGGTGAACGTTCGATGTTGTCGGTGTTGAATTCAGTCCCTCAAAGGTTTCTTCTGGAAGACCTTCTGCTGCAGATCAGGAGAAAAAAAACAGAGCAAACAACGCAGACGTCCAGAGCTTGCAGAGTTAGCCCATAGTTGACTCCCAGTCAGCTCTTATAATGACTAGAAGAGTGTTGGTTCTGCCGTGGCAGTTGAACAGCCTTCATGCAGAAACTATGTGCTTCATTACACAGACACAACCATTGATCTTTATTGTGCTTATCTCAGCAACTATTAAGCCCCAATGATTCAATATAACTGCCGCTTTGAGTCAATAACAGTGCTTATTAGCGCATTGCTTCAGTAAGCTAGCTACATCGGGTTTTTTTATTTATTTATTTATTTTTTTTATAAATCTGGACTTTTCTGAATCGGAAAAAGTTCATTATTCAAAATTGCCACAAGACCCAGTGTTTTGCTGCTGTGCCTGACCTCTGAAGGCGAATGGGAAATGCAGATTTTATAATAGATCAAATGTTACCACCTAAAATAAAAAAATATGATGATAATGTCAACCTGGAAAATACAGTTTTTGACTATTTTGACTTAAACTAAATCATGAAAACAAAAAAATATGAAATTAATCATTAAAATAAAATACAAATTTATTAAAAAATTAAGAATAGTAAACAATATATTTGATCTCCATATAGACAACTCAGTACCCAAAACAGTTGATGTAGTGTCTAGTCCTATCACTAATCTCTCCTCCGTGTCTCTGTTGTCAGTTCCACACACGACATTCCCATCAGCCCCTGGTGCATAATTGGGTTTTGGTCAATGAGTGAGCGAGACGACAGGATCATGATGTTTTACCTTGTGCTTATTAAGCTTTAATTATTAAAGCGGGATCGTGAGCGGCGTGGCACGGCTAACCTTTTGAACCCGGCCAGCCCTGTATGTGGCTGTACATGCATGCTCCATATGGCACAATTAACCTTTTGAACCTCGACGCACACACGCAGACACACACATACATCCTCCTGCCTTCACACGCCACGCTTTCTGTGCTCTGGTCCCTGGTCCTAATAAGCCCCTGTTACCAGCCATCTTTTCCTTGAAAGGCTGCATTATCCATGGCTCGATTGGTGAGAGCACGAGCTACCTGATTCTCACGCTTTACGATAACAGTGGAAGAGTGGAATGTGGAAGAAGATGTTCAAGGGATGTGCTTAGTTGCTGCGGATGTAAAGGTAGACGGAATGCGGAGATGCGTTGGGGAGAATTATGGTGTTTATGGCACAAAAGACACGCGATAAAGAATCAGTTAAAATTGAAATTCAATATAAGTAACCATGAGATGATCTAACATGACTCATGCGAGATAGATGTGTGTAGAAGTACAGTCAAGGGATTTGTTTTTTTCCTAAGTAGAACTACACAACTCTGCAGTTTTTCTTCTATAACCTTCTTGTGTAAATACACTTTTGGTGTATATTCAGTATTGAAATGAGTCAGCTTAACTACAGATCCAAACACAATATACACCATCAAATTTAAAAATCAAAAAGACCAATGGTGCTCAGGAGAAGTGGTGTCTGGTCAAGTTATGGTCAAATTTCGAAGACTGCAAGGCAGGATTTCCACCGAGAGGCAGCGCGTTTCAAATGCCCCGAAAATACATCATCATGGAGACTTACAACGACATTTAGCAAGAAGTTACTTAGAGTAAAGCACAGATATATTTTCTTTCTTCATAAATCTAACTAGTCAATAATTCTGCTGAAATAGACCTACGTACATCTGTTGGTAATGCCAAGTTTTGGTTCAATTGTGCATTTCTTCCAAACAACAATGCTGCGCTGTGATTGGTTCAACTGACCATCTTTAACTGGACGAAGGGGGTCTTTCCAGTTGGATGACTGCAATATTACAAGTAATCCTTCTGGTAGAGCCAGATTAGATCCACACAGGACAGCATGGGAAAAAATTGTCAAAAAAAAACACAAACCATAGCAAAGATGTTGTGTCTTATGAAGCTTTTTAAACAACATCGGCGATGTGAGATTATATTTCTCAAACTATTGGTAGGCTGGAAATGCTATCAAACTCTCGACACTTGTCAATGCGACAGACGTCCTCCAGAGAAGTGAAGCTAACTTTTAATTATGTTATTTATGTAATTTGTCTGCTGTGCTCACTAGTAACATGTAAAAGACGTTTGGTGGTCTTTAGAGTTTTAAATTATGCAGAAGATCAGAAATCTCTTGTTGAAGTTTGCAGTGTTAGGACTTTATACACCTTTGCTAAATGTGGTCGGTAGCTTGTACCAGCTGACACTCTCTGGATCTTTCATAACTTGCGTTTTTGAAAGCTAACGCTAACGCTATAGGAAAACAAACAGGAGAACGTTCCGGACTAGCTTAAATCTCACCGGACTTCTGATGCTATGTTTGATAGCATCAGAGTCGAACTGCGTGTCTACTAATTATACGTCGGAACACTGCCAACTTGTTTACATCCAAATAGATGCTTTGACAATAGCCTACTGGTTTTGAATTAGCCTTTATAAATAATATTCCGGATTTTGCTGACAAGAGAAAATGGATGGTACAAACTGAACCAGTGAATGTCAGTTGGCTTGTTTTTTTTTTGGAGTAGCTAATTAGTACATTTGAGTACTTCCTGTTAGTAGGGTAACAACACTTAATCATCTTTTATAAACACACAACACAAGTGTTCTTTGGTAAAATATTCTCCTGATTTGTAAAGTATTAAGCGTGTTGAGAGACATCAACCAATACTCGGTGTTCATGCCTGACCTTACAACTTTTACGTATTTTTACTGACATAAACAAATGAAATTAATAGAACAGGTGTAAATAAATTAGCTTTTTGAATGTTAGGAAGCCAAGTAACGTTCTATGCACAGAGCTAATTGTTAATTACATTTGAACTAACTTTGAAAATTGTCAAATGTTATAGACTTTGGACCAATTCGGATGTTTGACTGAAGGTTTAGAACTACGTAAATTATGCCTCTGATTGCAGTTTCTTCATATCACATAAAAATGACTTCCTTCTTCGACAATGTAAAACCTCACCAATCCCAAGCAGCCCATTTGAAATTCTGCACCTGCTCAGAACAAGCACTCCACTTTGCACGCTTCCACTTCCTCCAAACTTCACAGCCCTTACCAGGAAGCCATAAACACGAGAACGGAGATAATTAGGAAGCCATAAACTGCTCGAAGCGGACGTCTAAATGAACGCGGTATTTACTATGTCATGCGCAATCCCGTGAACTTTATCCTCGTCATTCACTCACGCATTCTTTTTCCCAACGCAACGCTGCCTATAAAGCCCTGCCCCGAGCCAGTGTCTTAAAGGTCGTGACCCTAACGCTGCTTCGGAGGGTCAGCCAGAGTTCATGACACAAGCACGACCATATTTGGCTCCAGGCGCTGCCCCGGTAAAGACTTTTGGAGTTGAAATTTGAAATGATACAGAAGGAGAGAGAGAGAGGGGGAGAAAAAGAATGTCTATTGGTTGCAGATGGGCACTGGTTGGGTTAATATGGGTTGGGGTTTAATACAGGAAGTGAGAGAGAGAGAGAGGAGAGAGAGAAGAGAGAGACATAATGCTCTATTCTGCTCGTTGATACAAATCCAATCACTTGGCTAGACAATGCTACACAAATTTATGTCAAAGCAAATAGTCCGTGTAAGGAAAAGTGAAGCCAAGCATTATATTAGGTATTGTGTTTTTTGCTGTTGCATATAGAGGGATCGTTTGTTTCTCAACATGGGGGATGTGCGCGTAATCTGACAGCAGAAAAGTAGTAGTCTGTAGTAGCAGCATGAGCTAGCGCTGTTGTCAGCTAACGAGTTTATCACCTTGCGAAAACAAATGTTATGCTGCTAAATCAAATTTGTAACTAAAAAAATCTTCAACTTCAATAGTCAGACACCTGTTCATACGCTTCATAGCCTCGTGTCCTGTTCTTTTGTTTTTTATCAACGAGGTTTGCACAGCCAACTAGCAAACGTATTTTTCTGCAGACGGTGTGCATTGACCTGGAGCTCAACAATGGAAGCTCTCCCTGATTCCAGAAGCAAAGTGCCCCATTATAAATTAAAAAATGCAAATTGGTGCACTAGCCAGCTAGTGCTAACTCATATCCATAGGCAGTTGTGGATAATTTTGGTCTAAAAAGCAATTTATAATTAAATTTGGCAAACATTAACTTTGTTGTTTATAAAGCTGCAGAAACAAATTAAAATAAAAATGTAAGTTATCTTTTACACACAGAGGTGAATAGTCCCGGAGACACAGTTTCATCAAGATTAAACTGGTCTGCTTCAAAGTAGGCCTTGATAAAATGTGTGTGATGTGTATATTGTTTGTGTGCTTTTTTTCACAAGTAAAAAGGATGCTTAGTGGTTAGCCTACTACAATACCACTAGAAAAACACAAAATAAGAATTCTAAACTTGAAGTCAGCTTTATATGTTAACTATTAATTAACATTCAACAATAAAAGATTTATAATTATAAATTAGACAACAACTTTTTGAGGGTATGGTTTTGTACAAGATGACATTCTTATTTGCATTTAATTCCACCTCACTCTCTTTTCTTGGCAGCGCACTTCCGGTTTAGCTGTCGTTAGCCTAAGTTACATTAGCCTCAATCAAACATCAAATGTATTGATCACATATACACATGCTGTACCTTTTTGAAAGCTTAGGACTTGTAGAATTCAATCATTAAGTTTATTTTAAACTCAACAGTTAATAAATTGTTGATAAATGTATGTGGGATCACTCAGAAAAACAGGCAGGCTAACATATTAGCTACTTTAACACCTACAACAAGAAGTGCGCTGCCTGGAAATTGTGCATTTATTTTTTGTAAAAATCAAGACATACCAGAGAAAACTTACATCAATAGAGTTAAACTAAGTTAATGTCTATACGCAACAACAAGGTTTAATTATCAGACATGCAGTATTTATTAAAAAATGTAATTGCAGAAAATTAGCTTTTTTTTATAGCCTATTCTATTTTATCTTGAGGAAAAAAACATACTTTTTCTCTTCAGGCTTACTTTGCACTTTTATATTTTTAAATTGACTTTATAAAAGCATTTTATTCCCGTTTCTCACGGCTTGTATTGGTGTATTTACATCTATGTTGCAGACTTTTAGGACACGCGTGTTACAGTGTTTATGTAGTAGGCGTGTGCATGGAACATTAAAGAGACGGATTATAAAAGTAAAGTGATACTTATTTGCCTGCGCGTGTAAAAGACAAACATGGTAATCCAATCCTCCAATCCGTGTGGCGCAGCTACGGGAAGCAATGCATCACCAAACATTTGAATTTATCATACGCTTTACTTATGTTTACAGCCTGAGCAGGTTCAGAGTGGATGTCATTTAAGGTGCAGTGAAATATTTAAATAGTCCAAATAAATATTGTAATAAATGGAAACGATAAAAAATTAAATAGCTCTAGATTTAAAAACAAATAAAGTTCTTGTAATAATCAGAAGTTGTTACACCAATCAGCGTGGTCTGGCCCAAGCCACTTGTCTGGATTTGAATATGGTCCTCAGGGATAAAGAATTGCCAACAATTAGATTACCTACTAGTTAAACGCTAACAGTAATAACAAGTGGACCTCTTGGATTTCAATCAACAAACAGTATTTTCAAGGTGCTATGATTTTTGCTTCCTTAACATTTAAACCAACATAAATAATGAATTTAAATGTTTTGTTCACTTACCTAAAGCATTCTGAGCATCCAAGTAGTTCATCACGATGTGTTTGAAGCTTTTTTCACATCTTTCAGGAGCAACACATGTCTGTATGCTAACAGCAGTTAGTCACAAGGCTAACAACAATAACAACAGACAAACTTGGTGGATTTTGGTGAACAAACGGGACAGTATTAGATGGAGACAAGGCAGTGTGGACTCATTTCTATTTGAATTAACCAGGTGGAAATGATTATGCTGTAGGCCTATTTAACTACACTTTACCTGACATTCAAATTGTTTTTTGCTTTGCTCATTGATTTTGCTGAAATCCGCAATGTTTTTCAGTTCCACGTGATCTTTTTCCATGCCTATTTTTTTTTTTTTTTTTGTCGTAAGCACCCATGTTGGTTTTCACACGGCAGATGATACGTGTCTCTGATTGACTAATGAATCATGCGCAGGAAAATCACTCACGGAAAAACAGTATTTAGACGAGCATGGATTGTTGTTGTTTGCACGGGTTCAAATGGGACGTAAGTGCAGAGGAGAATGGCTTCTATTTGGTCAGAGGAAAACAAAGATGGAGGAGTTGCAGCAACGAAGTCTGGACTGTGGCGAGAAATAGAAGTTCAGCTTAATCCGCGAGGTAAGAGTTTGACAACTACTTGTGCGCAACTTGTGTGTGTTTCGTCATTTTCGTCAAGCATTACATCACGCACATGTCCACTCGGCATGTTTGGTGACTGGGGGCTGTTTGGATAGTGTTGTGTTGGTGTGAAAGACCTTAATGCTAACAGAGAGAAAGCTATAGTTCCGAAAAAACTTCTAAAACCTGTGGTGCTGGTAAACACTTGCATATATAATGGCGTACTCAGTGTACTAGTCAAGTCAGCTATGCTGTAGTGAGACTGACAAGCTAGCAGGCTAGAAGCTAATAAGGCAGCCTTGTTCTTTAAATGGTCCCATCACGTTTACGATTTATGTATTTGTATGTCTACCATGAGTAAGAATATAACATGTCTCTACAGCTATTTCAAACTGAGATTGTCAATCAAAATCTTTCATATACAACCTTTAAATCTTGTTTCATTCTGTTTTATGCTTGCTTTTTCCTGGTTGTTCAGTCACAAATATTTGTAGCGTGCATGCAATTGTGAACACAACCCAAGCCTCTCCTTATTTTGAAGTGACAACATTTGCTAAACAGAATTTGACTTCCCTTTGTACCCAGAGCCTCTTCATTTTTTGGAGTAAACAAACTTCAGTCGCAATCTTTTCACATTCGACTAAATAATTTGTCACGGTTGCTCAGATGGGACTACTTTATCTCCTTATTTCCCTGCACACATTTGACTATCTTTTGTCTTTGATGACTTCTTTTCACCACTGCCCCTCTCATCTACACGCCCAGCCTGTTCCATATCACTACAAAGGCTTTTTACGTGAAACAGGCCATTCCTGGAGGGCAGTCAGGCAAACCAGCTCCAAGCAGCACCACAGCACCGACACATGATTCAGCGAGAGGCAGTGAAGAGGGGCCGCAATCGTTAACATGCCTACGGCCAGGGATGTGAGGAGGATTGATGAGGCAAAAGGAAGTTTTAAAAGTGGTAGGCTGGGGGGAAAGATTACAAGGGGCCAAGCGTGGAAGAGACAGAAGGAGATGAGGGCAAGCAAGGAGCAAACCTGTGCAGTCTGGCATGCGATCTTGTACTGAAAGTTCACACATGTACAGTAGAGCCGATTGTGAAACTGGACAATGCAAAATGACATTTCTCTGTACAGATGAGTCTCCAAGCAACTGAAACAGAAACAGAAATCTGGGGCCTGTACTATAAAGTGAATTTGGGGCTTAACAAGGTAAGTTTGGGGTTAAACCTAGTCTAAGGCTGTGAAGCTGAAAACACAATCTTCGAAGAAAACATAGATCTTCAACGAAATGTCAAAAATGTATGAAAAGCACCTTTTCATATCTTTTTACGTTAAATAACCAAAGCCAAAACATAAAATAATCATGAATTTAGACTGAAGCCACATGGGGACATTTTCCTTGGGTATGTTTAAGCTTCAAATTAGTAAAATGGGTAGGTTTAGGACTAGGGCTTGGGGTAGGTTAAGATTTACCCACTAAACCCAAAGAAAAAACTAAATTCCTGTTATTTAGTTTTCTGTAGCATAAAAAAGGCGTGAAAATGTGTCCATCATACGTTCTTGACATTTCGTGGTATATCTTTTCTTTGGCGACAGGGCAAAAGCTGGATAACTTCTTTTTACACTTTGTATCAAGGTAGAGCTCTGTGATAAGTTCCAAAATAAGTTAAGAAGATAGTCACTAGCCAATCAGAGACCAAAATCCAGCAACGTTTATGAAGAAAATGAGAAAAGAGGGAGAAAGGAATGAGGAGGAAATGCAGAGGCCAAAGTGTATTCTTTTATATCAGTGTGATGCGCATGAATTTATGGAGCTTGGGAAACGTTAAAAAACATTTGTTACATCAAAAATGATGAAAAATCCACCATGTTTGTTGCAAGTTAGGGATTAACTGGCCAAAACTACTAAAAAAAGAAAAACAAAACAGCTGTAAAACAACCCAATAAATTGCTGGGCCAGTACTGATAAGTTATCTGTAGAGTCAGAAATACTTTAATTAAGTATATGCTATTTTCGTAGTTTAATAATGTAAAATCACTTTTGGTTTAACATTAAACCAACCGAGCATTCTTTTGATGTTACGTTCCTGAGAGATTAGAATTTAACCCCAACCCTAACCTGTAGATTACAGTAAAAAGAATTCTATTGTTTAACCATTCTGGGTGATTATTAAAAAAAAACTCTCAGTCAATAAAGACTGAATCATTTACACTAATGTGCACATTTTGTTGTTCATCTTTGACTCAGGTATAAGGCCTTGGTTTCAGCTAAAGACAGACACTAGAGCAACTATCAGATCTGTGACTGGTTACTTCTGTGCAGACTCCAGACTGGAATGACAATTTGTTGTATTATAAAATCACATAAAACAACCTTTATGCTTAATCTAACAATTATCTGTCTTTGTTTTTGCTTTATTTTCAATTAGAACTTTCTTTACTTACAAGATGGCTGCCTCAACTGCCATGGCAACACAACCCACACTGTCTTTAGTCATTATAGTAACTCAGGGATGGGAAGATGTTGACTGGCATGGTGGCTGCCAATGAGTTGTGCAACATAACCTCTCTGAAACTGTTAGCACACTAAACCAATTTCCCTCCTTTTAGGCTATATTGAATTTTCAGAATAGAATTTTGAATGGCACACAATTTCAAGCCCTGCTACTTCGCAATTGTCAAGACGGACATTGTTATGCGCCGTTAACAATGCACAAAGAATAATGTTATCTCCGAAGAGGCTGAGTAAATGAAAGAGAAGAGATGTGTTCCGCAGACTTTTAGGGTTTGGCTGAAGCCGGAGGTCAGCGTAGTGTGAAGGTGTCTGTCTGTCTCAGGTCTGCGATCCAGGAATCTCTCTGGAGCGCATTAGCCACGCAGATCATGTGCTACACCAGAGAGAACGTCAATGGAGAGAAAGAGAGAGAGAGAGGGGGAATGAAGGAAGAGAGTCTGAAGAAAGAGGGAAGAGAAAGTCAAGGTAGAGGAAAGAATGTGAGGGAACAGAAGGAGAGAGAAAAGACAGGACAAAGGAGAGAACAGAAAGTGGGAAAATACTGTATGTAAAGACAACGAATGGATGGAAGAAAAAACATAAAAAGAAAGACAAAATAGAAGGAGAGAGAAAAAAGAATAAAGACAGAGAAGAAAGAAAAGAGAAGGGTGTCCGCAGAGTCGATAATTGGAATTACCCTGTCTTCTATTACAGTCTGTAGTAAAACAAATGCATGGAAATGTTTAGGTCGCAAAGATTGGTCATAAACTCGAGGAAAAGTGATGTGGGGCAAGGAGAATGAAAGAAAATGAAAGAATTAATCGTTCTTTGTGAGGTGATTGTAATAGTGAATAATCGCCAAATTGTAATTTTTGTCTTGCAATAACCGTAACACTAAAATTTGACAGTGACATCTCTGTGATTGATTGGTCGAGTTGTTGCAGCCCAAGAGGCCCTTTTCACGCTGCGGCTTGGCTAGTTCCGGTGTGAATATACTAGCGGTTCGTTGTTTCCGGTCAATTGATTCCCTCGGAAGGCTAACTTAAATGCCGTAAACTAATTAAAATAATTAATTGACACAAACTGGACGACAAGTGACAGCCAGACAATCATTTGCAGCGAGTTCAGAGCTTCACCATGTGTTTATAAAATGTGCCGTTTTGTCTCTGAAGCTAATGTTAACCTATATTTAATTTATTTATTCATTTTAAAATAACTTTACAAACTGAACTAACTTTATACATAAACATTCTGCCTAGGATGTCATGTATTTTTATCGAATTTATATTTGCGCTAATTTATTTGTTAGCATTTAGCATTGCGCCAAACTTACGCACTTTTATAAACACAGTCTTTCTCTGGTGAAGTATTTACCTCGTATGTGAAGCTCTGAACTTGCTGCCAGTGGTTATCTAGTTGAAATCCGCTCACTGCTTTGAATTTTTTAAATATTAATTAACATTAGCGCATCTCTGCAAATTCCCCATAAGGAATGAATGGGACAAGAAGGAACTATCCACAGGTATCTCGCAAACCGGAGCTAGCATAGCCGCAGCGTGAAAAGAGCCTAGTCCACACCGCTAGAGAACAAAAGCTCTGTTTTTTAAGGCTCGGTTCAAAGTGGTTAAAAGTTATACCCAAGTCATATGAAGTCATTAGTCTCAAGTCAAGTCTTTTGGGATCATAAGCCAAGTAAATCACAAGTCATGAAAAGTACGACTTGTGCCAGGTCAAGTCTCCCACCTCTGGAAAAGAGCAGAAACATGAATGTTCCTCACCAAATGTAGACGTGATTCTTATTTGTAGGGCTGCAGTTCTTTAGTCGTTAAGTCGATTAATCAGTCGATAGAGTCTTGGTTGACCAAAATTTTATTAGTCGATTCATTCTTTTATTTAGATTATAAGGAATTTGTATTCAACAGTAACAGAATCATTGGTGTGGACAGCCTTTTTTATACAAACACACTGTTTCCTCTTCATTTTCTGTTTTAGCATAAATTACATATTATGTAATTTACATAATATTATTAGTCTCTTTGAGCAAGGTTTCTTGTAGAGTTGTCAAAAATATCAAAACATTTCCAACCCGATTTTGATACTAAGGAATAAACTTGATTCTCGATACCACAATGAGAATTAGTAAGATTTTAATACAACAGACTGACATTTTCAACACAAAATCCAAGTTCATGATTAAACATTTTAGTTTCAAACCAGATTTGATGAAACTCATAATTTTTTAGAAAATATCTTTGCAGAAAATATCAGATTTTGTTAAATTTTTTGTCCTGTTAATGTTGTCTGTATTTATTCAAATGAGGATCTAATTTCGACTCCAGTTTTAGCATTGATTTGCAATATTTTTGACAACTCTACCTTTAGCTTCAGAGCTTTAGCCACGCCCCTTTTTAGTCGATTAATCGGTCGATGGGACATGTTTTCAGTCGACCAAGAATTTCTTTGGTCGACTGCAGCCCTACTTATTTGTTCTGATAGACCTAGCAAAAACAAGCTAGCACGTTAGCATTAGCTGTTTCCTGTTTGTTGAGTCAAAACACTCCAAAAAATCTAAAATCCTGTTCATAATGAGACTATATAATTCAACCTTAATGTATTGAATAAAACGAGTGTAAAGCGCAGCATAGTCACAGAGGTTTTGCATAAAAGCTAATTAAAGACAAAAAAGTGAGGAATAAACAGAAGTAGTTTCTTGTTCACACCCAGCCTGACAGACGTGGAATTATTACATATCTTTTTGTGAATACTTCAGATTGACGCCAAGAAGAAAAAGTTTCATTCAGCTGCAATTTAGATATTAGATTGGATTTATTGAAAAAAGCTTGTGTTAAATGTGAGTGTTGACGTAAGGTGCTCACATAACAGACCCCCAGGAGTCAAGACCTGAACTAAAAACGCTCACCATCATCAACATAAGTAGCCCTGTTTCCATAGGCTCGGGTAGGGACGGCATGGTACGGTCCTATGCCGTTTCTACTGCGCAAAATGTTGTTCTTCACCAAACACTGACTTGATCTTGTGATAAACCAACACATTTCCTGTGATGAAAACTTAACTTGTTGCTCCGATAGACTTAACAAAGCCAAGCTAGCGCATTAGCATCAGCTGTTTCCTGTTTGCCTAAAAAATGGTAAATCCTGTGAGTAAAGTGTTCAACATAATCCAACCTCATTTCATTGGTTTAAAAAGCGGTTCAGAGTTGCAAAGACTTTGCAAAAAAGTAAATGAATTTTCTTTTTTAAAGTGACGATAACCCAGAAGTAGTTTCTTGTTTACACCAACCTGACCCTCGTACTGCAGCGCCACAAACTTAGAATTATTACACCTTTTTTCTGAATCTCTCAGATTGTCCCAAGGAAGAAAGTTTAATTCTGGTACAATTCGATTTGATTTGTTTGAGAAAGCATGTGTTATGTGTGAGTGACGTCAGCTGTTCGTGTATCAGACCCTCACAAGTCAGGACCTGCAGTAGAAACGCTCTCCATCATTAACATAAGCGTCCCAAACTGCTCCAAAGTTAACCGATCTGGGAAATCCAGGCTGATAGAAACATGGCTAAAGACACAAAACACAAACCTGGCAAGGAAATAAACGAGAGAAACAAAGAGAACAGAGGTGCTAAGAACAGAGAAGAGAAAAGAAAGAAAAAAATGGGAAAGAGAAGTGGGGTAAAGGACAAGAGAAACAGAGAAGGGAAGTGTGTGTGGGGGGCGGAGGGTGGAACGGGGTGTGCCTGGCGTTGAAGAACAAGGCAAAGCTCTCTGTGTTCCCTCTCAAACCCAACGAGATGAAGTAATTACATAAACAGAACAGCTCACAGAAATCACAGTGCGTTCGGTTATTTGGATAAAGGACATGCAGGCCATTTGCTCACTTTCTCTTTTGGATTTTTTATTTAATCAATGTTTACATTTAACATAAATAAACATTTTTATGAACAAAAGGCACACAGCTCAAATATAAACAAAGAAAACATCTGTACAGTTCGTCTGGATGAAACCGCGGTCCTCTTCTGTGCGCGCCGCAGCAGCAAAACGACGCGAAACCTCCTCGGGAAATCGAAGAGGAATTAGGCTAGCCAAGGCTTAAAGAGCGGCCGGCCCGACATGCAAGCAAACCTTATCAATTCATCTCTAGTCCAAAGTCCACTAAACACGCAGCACAAAATATAAGGGCCATGGGTAAACACTTTGTACGAAAAAAAAAAAAAAAAAAGGATTCTCGAAAAAAGTTGGAAGCCACTAATCGGTTGTTTTGTCGCTTCCTCGGAGTTAATACAACCACTTGTTCATTCACAGTACTGGCAAGATGCTACTGTCTACAGCAGTGCAGAGACTTGGGAGTTCAGAAGTCCAGAAAGTACCAAGTCGGGAAAGTTCGAAGGGGATTGGTAAGTTCATCTTGTTTCCAAAGTCCGTGTAATCCTGATGACGATTCCGGTCAGTGGTAGGTAGTAGGGATGGGTGTTAAATTGGTATCTACAGTTATTATAATATAGGCATTGCTGATACAAAAAAAAACTAAACAAAAACATTGGACGGTATTTGGCGAAGATATTTGAACAGACTGGAGAGCAAAAATGGAAATAAATAGAGATGCACCGATGCGTCCAAATCAATACAATTTTGCTAGACCCAATATCAGTCCCATTAGTTAACATATTTTTTAATTGATCCAAATCATATTGAATCAGCTGATATCCTGGGTAACGATGCACCAATCTGTCAATAAAATAGAAAATCTACTGGCTCCAATCCATAAAATATTGAGGATTAGTCTAATGATATTGGATCAAGTGCATTTGATTGGACATAGTAAGATTATTACTGGCTGATCTTGACCCAAAACATCTCATCATGTTTGAAATATTCACATAATGTTGCTAAGGTGTTACAATAAATAACATTATTATGCCCAACATTACATGACAAATTGTTAGCAACATGACAGAGTTTTGTGAATAAAAAAGCAATTTCCAGATCTTATATGGGAATTGAGTCACATTATCTATCACAAGGTCTCAAACTCAATTGTAGCTGGGGTTGAAATGATTTGAGTTAGAGTTGGTCTAGGGCTGCAGTTTAAAAGATAAGCCAGTGTATACGGTTGTTAGGGTAAAACAGCCTAATATACCTTTTAATAAAATATGTTGGCAGCCATTGTTTTACATCATACACATGCAGGGGATTAAAAAAAACTAAATAAAAGGTAACCAGGGTCAGGGTCATCCCCAAAAATGTTTGGGATAAACAAAGGTTTTATAGTCACATCTCATGCCTGTGGCAACAGTAATTCATTGTTTTAAAGGTCCTGATTGAGGGACAGCTGGATTCTACCAACAATCATGAAGATAACTTTCAGAAGATGCAGATTACTAATTTTTTTCTTAAAAGAGAGGATCTTAAATCGTGATAACTCATTGATAATAACTGTGTTTTGAGGCGATGGCCAATTTTTAAGGCAGACTTTATAACGGTTTCTGAACAGTAAAGGTTCGATTGGTGCATCACTAGAAATGGCTGCATGCTTGCATAACAATCTCAGCCTTTTGGTTTTATTTTTAAATTATAGTGAAAAGTAAATTTGTGATCTTGTAAGTCTTGCAATGGTATGAGAATTCAACTATCTCCATCTGCAAATATCGGTATCCGCTCAAAAACAAACAAAACAAATCCATATCAGCCCATTTGTAAGTAAGTAGGTAGGTGTAGCTGTCAGCAGTTCGTCTGTTCAGAGTCCAGTTGTGTCCAGTTCCATCTGGTTTTCCTGGTCCAGTCATTTCTACAGATGCGTCCCATTTTGCGAGCTTCTCCGAGACTTTCCAAAGCGTTTCAAGTATTCCGTTTTAGGTAAAAGTTGGATAAGAATCAGATTTCCTCCAGTCCGGTATGGCACCCTTAGCAGTTCTGAGTCCGTGCGATCAAACGCAGACGGTGGTGGGCACTTCCTCGTAGTGGATGATGAAGTAAGGGTAGCTCTGGTCGTCGTTGAAGATGACATAGATCTGAGGGTCCACCCAGTTGTCCACGCACGAGTCGTAGAGGTCGCTGGAGGGGTCGCGGGGGTTTATGGGAGGCGGTCGTCGCATGGAAGGGTTTCCTACGGTGAACCTGAGCAGACACACAAAAACAAGGCAAAAATTAGCACATGTGGAATCTTAGTCATGGTATGTTAGTTCATTTAAAGTGACATTGTGAAAAGTCAACTCTATGACTCAATAGAAATATAAAGTTAAAACTAGGGTTGAACAATATTGTGATAAAAACTGTATTGGAGCTAATCTTTTGACAGTTTGTGTTTTTTAATGAAATATTCATATTGAGATTGCCCATCTCTCCATTTGTTACATCTGTCTGTTCAAATACATAATCTTCCAACCTCCTTCTCTTAGCCTAAGAGTTGCCAAGCGCACTTCTTTATAGCGTCTTTGGGCTTATGTTTTTTTGGATTTTAAACGTTGTGTTTTGTAGTATCAGACATACAAACTAACAACACGCAACATTAAAAAAAATGTGTAAAACTAATTTACATTTTTAAATCACGATTTTATCATCTCACAGCGTCTCTTGGTGATTTCATACTAATTTCCTGTAAGTTTTGAGTATTTTATTTTATAAGCTTCGTGTATTTTTGTTATAAGTTTCATATTTACTTATCATTTTCTTTATGTTTCCTTTAAATGAACATGCATATGCTGGAATATGTTCAAAAATTATCAGTGTCTAGACTTATCCCTGTTCAATTGCTCGAAATAAAATCATTAACATTATCATCATCATCCTCCTAAGCATTATTATAAATGCTATAATAACAGTATATTATGCAAGTATACCAGGGCTATTCAACATAAGGCCCAGGGGTCAGATCAGGCCCTCCAATCAGTTAAATCTGGCTCGCAACACATCTTCAAAAACAAAAATATTTGTTCTTGTATTTACTGGTTTAATTTTCGGTTAGCACTATGTTACTGGCCTGTGCCCAGCTTACTCTTTGTTTAATTTTGCTTGAGACATGGTTTGGTCCTGGTTTAGACCTGGTTTGAGTGGATTATTCTTTGTTTGCTTATTGGTTAAAAAAGCAAATGGCAAAGTAGAGTAGTGTTGACCAAGTCATTAGTATTTTGTTTTCCCACAACATGCTAACGCAGGTGTTCTATAATTTTAAGACGTTTCTCATTTTGTGTGACCCCAAATGTGGTGGCCAGGCTTACGACTCCGGCCCAGAAGCCAAGACCTTAGTGTAAATCTAGTTTTACCATTGCCCAGTGAACCATTACCATCAATACCATTCTATAATAAAAAAAATTAAACATGTGGCCAGTCTATATCTTATAGTACAACAGTCAATAACTTCAACCTTTGAATCAGCTTTTCTATGCAACTTTAAATGCACACGCTGCTAAAAGTAAGCAACATAAAAAAAAAACTATTCCAAGTTTTTGTGCATTTCTAAAATATTACAGTCCAAACTGGGAGAGCTGTAATCCATCAGCCTCAGACTCATAAATAATGTCTCTCTTTCCCTGCAGAACAGCGGGTAGAGGCGTGTGTGTGCCAGAGCCGGCCCGGGACACAGAACAGATATCTTCTTTATTGGTCCGACTGAAATCTGGTTTGAATGTCTCCGTCTGAACACTGGCACAGATGAGATCCAGGTGTATTCCAGGCCCTGTTCCTTTTGTGCTCCATCCATCCTCCAGCCACGGGTGCAGCCAAATCAGTTGTTTTACATGTTTTTCCTCGGCATTTGCCTCGGCGTTTGTAGGTCGGAGTGAGTGATGGTTTATGGAAAAGGGGACCTCCGGAGTAATGGACGCTGATGTATTGTGAAAATCTAATCGGAAATGGGTTTAGCGGTGGAGGAAGCGCCCGGGTTGGACACAGGGAAGACTTTGTGTGGCCTTCGTTTTTTTTTTTTTTAATTCTTATTTTTGAAATGTGGAAAGTGATGATTCTTTCCAGCTCACATCTGATAATAATAAGTAAAAGAATTGTTCGCACTGAGAAAGTGGAAAGGGGAAGGATTTGTTTTATTGCCGTCTTGTAACAGCTCCGAGGATTGTGCCATTTCAAAAGAGATTTATTGAGTCTTTTAGTTTGTATTTAGTAATAAACTATGACATATGCAGATCAGCCATTTACAATTAGTCTTGTGTGAGATACAAAATTAATCTAAAATGGCATAGGTCTTGACTTCTCAAAATTGCAGAACTGATAAGCCCGTCTCTTCATTTTAAAGCTTTACCCATAAGGCCTTGTGTTCATACTGAATATATATATATATACACAGTATATATAGCTCTTAGAATCAAAATGAGAACAATGTGCAGCAATTGTGAAGCCCTTTTTCCCATTTGTAAACATGAAATAATACTGGGGCTCTATTAGCATGCTAGCGTTGTTAGCTAAACTCTGTTCTAGCTTTTGAAAGTTGTACAAACAACAAAAAAACACTAATATACATGTTGCTTCAGTCGTTTTCAGATTATCTTTTGTTTTGTAGATTTATTTATGCCAAGCTGTCTCAAGTTTTTAAAACCAAAATGAGAACAATGTGCATCAATTACAAAGTTAGCTAAACTCTGCTCTGGCTAGTGAAAGTTGTAAAAAAACAAACAAACTAATAAACATGTTGCAGGGAATAATTGCCAATAGTTTAAGATTTGAATGTTTATAGCAAATGAATAAATAATATTAATATTTTAAAACACTTAATGCAGATTAGCAACCAATAATGATAATTTAAAAAATATAATATATGAACTTAGTTTTGCTAGTTTTAGCATTATCTTTGGTTTTGTAAATTATGAGATTTTTATTATTCTTTTAATGCAAACATTTTTATTAACTGTGCAGCAGTCGCACTCGTCGTATGTTAAATAAATAAATAAATACAAATAAATAGTTCGATTGTCCAAAATAGATTTTCAAATTTATAAAAAGTTATATTGTGTTGCCCTCATCATATTAAAAACTGTCATCCTGGGGGTTGGAACCTAAATGGTGGTCGCAAAATGCTTTCTGTCGCTCCCTATGATGATATGTAAAAAATTGAATATTAAACAAGTTCTGACAGCTTTCAAATAGATGAATGTATCTTGCTAAATAATAAAATCAAACACAAAAAGGAAACTTGTGGAACTGACAAAGGTTGAGAACTACTGGTCTAGAATCCTGGTTCAAATGCGTACCTTCCAGTGAGGACTTTGGCCAGGAACATGCAGTGGACTCCTTTGGGCGAGCGTTTGGAGAAGTTGTGAGAGTAGACGGCCTTGCGTGCGAAGTAGGATCCCTGTCCGAACATGGTGGCGTGCTTCCCACACACGCGCGGGTCGAAGTTGTGCTTACAGATCCCGTCCACTACGTCCGACGAGGTGCCGTGGAACAGGTGACGCTCGATCAGGAGCTGGTCCACCTCGGACATGCGCCGCAACATGTACTCCTTCTTCCTGTGGGGGAAAGAGAGAGGGAAGGGTTACTATGGAGACCTATCACTTTGACATTAAGTAACTGTGAGAATCATTGTTAGAAATTTCATTTTTTCTTTTTTTTTTTTACAGCCGATAACCTACTTTTTTAAGAGTACAAAAAAAACAACAGTTGATAAGTTCTGATGATAAGTTCTGACGATAAGTATTGACGATAAGTTCTAATGACAATTTGGAAAATTTTCTCCAAAGTCTGTGTCTTAGATTGATTATAACTCTAAACCACACAGTCCTGTTTTACCACAGACATTTAAAGGAGACCTATTGTTTTTTTCTGTGTATCTAGTAGGGATAGAAAATCGATCAAAAACTTCGAAAACCAATTGAAAGGCCATGCAGCTCATGCAGCCACTGACTTACTGTACACACACACACTCTGTGTTTGTATAATACACAATAATACAAGAATAGTCACAATGTTTGAAGAAACAAAGCGTGAACTTGTGCCAGACCTGACTGAATGTGCTTTATTATGTTCTTTTAACAACTGATGGGTGGACGGACCTCTAAACATGAACACTAAATATGACGGTTTACGGTTTGAATGTTGACAAAAAAAACAGTTCCAAGCTCTAACATCAGTAGTTTTGTTTTAAATATCATGTATTATCATTTATTTTGTATCTTAAGATGAAAAAAAGTTTATATAGATAAACTAACAATCAAAAATTGTGGCTGAAATATCCAAAACTGAATCGAATCGTGACTTTAGTGAATCGTCCCATCACTAGTATCTAGTAATAAACTAGAACATAAGCAGATCGGTAATTCACATTTTGTTCATCGTAAAACACAAAACTGATCTAAAACGGCTTGGAAAAGAAAGAGGTTTATTGACTTCATGTTCAAAAACTGCAGAACTGATAAGCTCCGCCTCTTCATTGCTAAACTTAACTTTAATAAACAACAAATATTGAATTACACATAGGAGCAGAAAAATTTGGCTAGACGACCGTTTTGAACCCATATGTTGTACTTGGAATCTGATTGTTTTGACTAATCTCAAGTACATGAAGACAAGTGGGCGGGGATAGGTGGTAGGGGAAAACAGACATTTTCTGAGTAGTCAAGCATCAGCTGCAGAACAATACAAGAATACTCAAACATGTAAGAATCAATTTAAATACAACTTTGGGCAAACTAATGTTGAGAAAACTAGCTAAGCAGTCAGCATGTTAGCTAATACATAACATAACCTAGCCAACAGAAATAAGGCTAATAAAGTGCTAAAAAGGCAATTATCAACCAACTGATATACAGATCTATATCTAGCAATAATGTTGTTACATTAGTCCAAATGACTGCTTTAAGATTAAAGTACGTTGAAGCGCATTACTTCCTGAGCGTCAACACGCACTGAATGTCAAGCTTTTCTGCTTCATTTTTCAACCAATCACGAGTCATAGTGAGTGAGAAAAATGATAAGATTGTCTAAAAAGTGAATAGATTAACATGAGCGCCAAAGAATGTGTTTCCCTCTAAATCAGGGAAGAAGAAACTACAGGTGTCGATAGGGGCATTTTCAAGCATAACGCTGCGTTCTAAATCAACAAATCTGGATTGTGGCGTGTGCATTCTCATAGAAAAATTGGAAATCATATACAGATCAATGCTAAACCTAGAAACAAAATGAGATTTCCATTAAGTTTAAAGTATCAAATGTGAGAGTGGGGATTGAACCTTTTCTGATAAATTTCCGAACGACATTAAGCTTTATTATCTTGTACTAAGACTAAAAAAGACGTTCACAAACTATCTGTATCTAGTCTACTCCTTAATCCAAATAAGAGTTTAGTGGTTTGAGTCACTGCTACAGATAATGATCTATTACCGCCTCTTTGTGCCTATGAAAATCAAGAATGTGTTGTTGTAGTGCATAGCATTCTGGGATGGGTGGGTAGGTCATAAACTGTGTTTACTCTCTATTGCACTGGCTATCAAATGTCTTGCACAAAGTACCAATTAAGCAAATATTTTGTTTTGAAAGTGCTGCCAGATCTAAACACGGACAAGACAATTCCAAGCTAAAGGAGGATAACACAGAGCTAAAACAAAACTATTTTACATTTACAAATTAATTCAAAAGGCCACAATAGCTCTTATCAAGAATTGTTATTTTGATCAACTAAAAAGCACATACAGTTTTCATTATTAAAAACATATTTTAACATTCTACAATACTTATTTATTCCGAAATTATATGATAAATTTGGCTAGATGTTGTGTGTTTTAACATTGCAAACTACATTTAAAAACATATACTGTATATTGCACTAATAACCAACTCTAATCAAGAATTACCCAAAACTTTGTATACAATTGCTTTCAAAAATACAAACACATTGCCCATTTTCATAATATTGTAGTCAATTTAACTGTTTTAACTAACTTGTGTCACATCACATAAACACGACAACTTCCTTAAAAAGTTGACATCTGAGCGCAAAACCGGCGTGTTTAAAGTGTGCGTGTTTAAAGCACACACTAGTGTACATCTGCGGGCTTGTTTACAGTAGTAGGTGTAATCCGTCCCTTTGAGCAGACATACGCAGACACGCAGCTCTTCACGTGTGAGTGGATCGATGGACCGTGAGGCGCAGGCTGAGGGCAGATGGCTGTGACCGAGAGCTGACCCCCGGTGACCTCCGACTGACTGGCACCGCACGCACACGCCCACCCGAGTGCTTACTGTACATGTAGAACCACCTCAGCGCGTACTCTACATGTGTACGCGCTGATCTGCTATCGTTAAAGCCAGCTAGACCACTTTAAGGAAACTGTTGATGTGTGAACACAAACTTGGGGACAAGGTAGTTCTTCTGACTTAACAGGGATTGGAGGAATCTTGGGACTAGTTCTTGGTACTTTCATATGCGTGATAACTTGTTGACAGTAAATGAAGGTGTTTTCTGGTTGTGCAACATGTCAGTGTCTCTACACACTTTATGTTGTTATTGCCTTATTCTGTGTAAGAAATGTGTGAATGAAGAAAGATCACTTATACAGAAAAACTGGCATTTTAAAACTTTCTTTTTACATGTATAATTTTTCATGTTTGGTGTCAGACTAGGGTTGTTGTGAAAATGAGTTCTTAAACATCCTCATGTTGATGCACCGTGACAACACTGATCTACACTAATGTTTGCTTATCTCTTGGAATCTACTGTCATACAAAGATCACTGCTTGTATGTCCTTTTCTCACGCTCCTCAATTTTCACTGATTTCTCAACAGAATTTATTTCTCAGATGTGCATGGTCTATTTTTCAGATAGGGTTAGGGTTAGGGCTATGCACTCAGATGTTTCACTGTCATGAGTTTGTAAAAGCTTTTCACAACTATCGAAGGCCTTCGCACAAATTACCATCATGACAAAGGTAACAATAACACACGGAACAGCCCACTTCCTGCTTTGCAGAAAATAAAACACTAATTAGATGCAGACAACACACAGTAGTCAAATATTCACTTTGAATACTGCTTTTATAAAAAATGTATTGATTATAGGGCTGGGCGATCTAGGAAAAAATCTAATCACAATTTTTTTCTCAAATTGATCGATCTCGATTTTTGATTCAATTTTGTTTAAGTTTTACAAAAACAAATGAAAAATGCCATTCATGAACATAAATGAAACAAAAACTTTTAATATGTCTAATTTTTAGAAACTATATATCAATATTCTGCCTCAAAGTTTGACTTTTGCTTCAAACCACACATGGTTTGAAGCAAAAGTCACACACTGACAAAAGATTGGTCTTCAATCTTTCGATTCAAAACCTACCACCAAATAATTGACGATTCGTTTTGATTCAATCTCGATTTCTCGATTTTTCAATGAATGGCCCAGCCCTAATTGGTGAAACAACTGATTTCACTTTATTGCATAAAAAAATTGGGTAAAGCTCTTTTAATGCTCCACCTAGTATGCACCACTGTCACTTTTTTCTGGAGATAAAAAGTAACACGCAAGATTATATAGAAATAGAAAGTTAAAATCACTTTGGTGCCTTTCATTGAGATATGTTTTCTGTCATAATGCGAAAAAATTAAGCCAAATAAACATGTACAGGGAAAAAAGCAGAAGGAGGCCCTCCTGTAGGCCTTATACGTCCATTCTACTGCCGTGCTAGCTTGTTCAGAATAAGGACACACATTTTTATATTGTATTTAGTGCAGCAAATCATTACTGGTAAAAAAAAGTCTATATTAGGCTGAAAAATGATGCAGCGGAGCATTAAATAAAAATGTGCATACTGCAGACCACTAAACTAACTCATTTCTTAACACATTTGACTCCACACATTTATATTTATTTCTTTTTCTGCATAAGTCACAACTGCTCCAACACTTTAAATTTGTCTCTTCTCTCAGCACACCTAACGTGTCTCGATCACCACACTGCAGTCATCTTGAAACCGGACGACGTGCAAACAGCTGATGTTACGTGCTCCGCTCTCACCGCAGCCCTACATGACAAAAACACACGGGCACCACCAGAGCTCGCCCCATCCTGCCGACGTCTCTAACCGCCTCCAGAGTTTCTCACGAAGCCCCGCGCAGCTGCCGAGCGAGAGAGCGAGCCTGGCCTACTTCTTCTCTCAGCCCCACTTCCTCCTCCGTCCGACAACTTTTAACAGTCTCTTCTCTCCCTCCAGCTGGGTTTACGCGTTCTCCCAGTGACTGACAGAAAACTGGATGAGGAAAGTATTGAGAAGTGGGAGCGAGAGCCAAAAAAGATTTCGATATGAACCGGATGGAGGCGGATAAACACTGCGGCGTTTGTTATTTGGAGTCAGAAGATGCGAATATTAATGTTTATTTGGCTAAGTGAGGCAAGTAACAAAGCGAGGGTCGAAATTCAAAACAGAATAACTCAAGATGGAGCCAAGAATGGTTTGTGATGAATCAATTTCATAAATAAAATCATCAGGGGAGGTGGAGAAGTGGCCAAAACCAACACTTAAAAGAGTACAATATATGACATTGATCTACACGTACTATACTAATGTTGTCTTAAAGGGGACAAATTGTGTTTTTATGTGTTTAGTATAGGCTATGACATCTGTATCTAAATCTACTCTAAAGTCTAAATTTTTGAGTAACTGCAAGTAAATAATCAAACCAAAAAATCTTGATGAACTACAGATATGTTCTGTCTAGAGATGCACCAATCCAAGTTTTTCAGTTCTGATAAAGATTCTGATCATTAGGCTATCGACTGATCCCAGTGAAAGGACAGGGAATTAGGGCTGTAGTCGACCAAAGATGACTAAAGTTGACTTAAGACATGTTTCATCAACCAATAATCGACTAAAAGAGTGGCTTAACATCTGAAACTAAAAAATATATTTTGATCAGACAATTTATCTGATTTAAATTGTGCTCAGAAAGACTAAAGGTTCAATAGAGTTTATGCAAAAAACAACAATTTACACAGAACATTAATAGCACAAAGTGTTTATATCAAAAAAGGTAGATTAGACCAATGGCTCAGTTTCAACTCTTCAGGTGATTCAATTGGCGTTCAATATAACTCATTATAATCTAAATAAAACAATTAGTCGACCAATACAAATTTTGGTCGACTAAAGCCCCATTAACCGATTACTCGACTTAAAGACTACAGCACTACTGGAAATAGCTATTTTCTTCTAGAAACACAGTTATCTTTGACCGTAACAGAAAATAGGTTTCATAGTTTAATGTAAATGATATTCATTGTGCAAATAACAAATTTACAACTTACATGATTACAATTTCAAGCATTCTGGGGCAAAATTTACCAGTAAAGAAGTCTCACAGCGGCCAATTAAAGGCAAAGGATTGATATCGACTGAACTGATATTACGGAACCAATGTTCCATCCAGCAATATTTCATGAATCGGCATCAATATCAGATCCAGTATTGGATCGGTGAATGTTGAACCATTAATTGACTAAAAAGGAGGAGTGACAAATGCTCTCAAAATAATCTCTTTATAGTAATTGGGTTGGAAAAACTAAAACTTGTCAAACAAAAACAACTGCTAGAAGATTAATAGTCAATCATTTTTTTCACACAAAACAAAAAAAGTTCAATGATTCGCTTTAAAACCAGACAACTCGGTGGTTCCCAAATTGGGGGTCACAAACCAAATTCTGGGGGTCGTGATAGATGATTTTAAGATGTAATTTTACAAGTATTATTCTATATTTAATCAATTATTTACATTGAAAACAGTATGTTGTAATACATTTCAAATAACACAACAAACTACTAAAATAATTAAAATTAAATCCTTTTTAACTGGATTTACAACTTGAAATCTTTAAAAAGGTCCATTTGATTTTGAAGTGGGGGTCGTGAGTCGCTGGCATGGTTGTGTTTGGGCCCCAGGCTGTAAAGTTTCAGAATCCCTGAGCTAACTCACTTTATAGGTAAAAACCAGAATCTTCAAAGCACTTCGCCCATCAGCTGCAGATGACACTAAATTTCCCACTACCACATTTCAAAAAGAGCTTGCAAACTGAGTAAGGAGTAATGTGATAATGTGATTGTCCTATCGAAGCAGACGTTTGTAATCAGACGAGCAGACAACAATCCAGTTTGTAAGCTACATTTTCCAAAAACAACTGAGAATAAATTAAGCAAATACACAATAAATAAAACCTACACAGTATTGTCGACTTAAAGCTTCAAATTTCTCAAACTCAGTAAGATCAAATGCGGTCAAACTCAGAAGACAAATTTCCCTGTGCAAAGTTAATCTTAGAAGTACAATTTGTTCCATTATTATAAACCAAACGTGTCAGAAAACAGTCACATCAAAATCCCCAAACAAACCATTAATTATCAGAACATCTCTAAGCACGTAGAAAGTAAGTAATACCACCCACAATGGAATCAAAATCAGATGTCAACGCTGCGCCGCAAACTAGAATAAACATTTATAAAACCAAGAAATGGCAATAACTCTGTCTTGATCGATAACGTGACGCGGCTCACCTCTTGTACTTTTCCCAGAGGAACGGGTTTTGCACGCGGAGGATCTTGATGATTCGGAACTTGGTCTCGGACACGGTCTTGTGGAACAGGCTGTAGACGGTGCGGTAGCTGCGGTCCTCCCGGGACACTGGAACCTGCAGGAAGTCCTGGGTCATGCTCATGGGCAGCCAGGTCTCGGGGAACAGGCTGGGAGGGTTTGTGGTGGTGGGGGAGAGAGGCTGGGGCGAGGAGAGGTCTGCGGAGGAGGAGGAGGAAGGGGAGAGAGAGAGGCCGCCCAGGGTCCTGCACAAAAGAGAAAAAAGAGAAGATGTTTAGAGATTATTGGTATCAAAGAAGTAATGACGTCAAACCATTATAATAAAACTATCGCTGGGAAGAAAACTGCTAGGAAAAACTGTTCAAATCACAATTATCAGAATCATTATTTAGTTAGAGAGAGTTCAGTCTTAGGCGAACTATTATTTACCCTCTAAGCCTCAAAAAATACTGTTCTAAATATCTCAGATCTGTGATGTACGGATGTTTTTAAGTCCATAAATCATTCAGTCTCGTTTTGAGCATTTCTTCAACATTATCAGTCAAGAGTAGGTTGCTTATTTTCCTGATTTTTCCAGAAAGCAGAAAGAGCCGCTGCTCATGACACAAGCTGTAGCAGCAACACTAACCAGCGCTGTTGTCAAGAGTTTATCACTGAGCAAGTTGTGCTACTAAATCAACATTTGTGGATTCAGTTGGACTTTACGATCCCTACAAGTTACAAATGCAGAGAAAAACTACAGCTTCAGGAGTCAGACCTATGTCTCGTTTTGTTGTTTTTATCAAAGAAGCTTCCCCAGCCAACTAAAAGGACAGCGTATTTTTCTGCAGGTGACATGAGCAGTGGAGCGGAAAGTGGCGTTGGTCGATAATCCCTCTGTGTCATTTTCTTGGCAACCTGTAGGTAGAGCTTATTTGATTATTCCTGACATGTGCGCTTTATTATACTTAAAGCTCTAATGTCTAGGATATGAAAGTAAACGTTCTCCAGAGCATTTTCAAGACAAAAACAATGTAAATAATTAGTTACTTAAACAAAAATATTAAGACATTAAAGTCATTGTGTTAATAATCACAATTACAGCATTTAGAACAATAAATAAAATGGAATTGAAATTCGTTTAATTGCACAGCCTCAACTGAAAGTAGGGCGGGGCGATATTGTACCAGTGGTGATAAAATCGCAATAAAAATGTATATCATTGACAATATAAATGTTGGGATCTTGTGGTATAATTACAGAGTTGATTTTGTGACAGAGACTTCTAAAGCCAAGAATTGAGTGGGTGCTGACTACAGAGGCTAAAAACTGTAATAATGAACAAGAGAAGATGTGAAAACAGCTTGGATGCAACTAGATACAAATATATAAAAGAAATGTTAGAAATGCTGTTAAGGCAATCTTGGATATCGTCAGTTATTTTTATCCCAATGAATGTCTTTTATAATGGTAAAAAAATGTATGCCATGTTGGCCTGCCCTAATTGAAAGACCCATTTAAACCAATGAACTTTATTTTCAGCCTAACCCAGAGGTCTACAACCTTTTGCCAGGAGAGCTACTTTTGATGACCAAAAATTGAGGTTAACTGTGGCATAGTTAAGCCAGTATCTATTTAGAAGCGGGCATAATTAGGCATCTAAAGATACATTTACAGTAGAAATAGGCATGTAATTAAAAAAAATTGAGCCTAGCCTACCCAATGGTAGTATTTAATTCCACATGACCAGGCACAATGATAAATCCATGTGCAAACAGAAATCATTCACTTCTATCAACACCACTGTCTAACCGTCAATCTTAATTCTTCAGACTTTTGTTGTTAAAGTTGACAAATGTTCTTTCTCTCTCCTAAAATCTCTTGCCAACTACTGGCAGCTTATAGTGCCAAAAAGAAATATTTTATGACAATTATACCCAGCAAACTCTTTTAAAAAAATATTGAAATATTGATGAAACAGCAGGTCAAAGACTCAACAAGTCAAAGACAATTTACTTAATGGATTTTGTTTTTGAAATTAATTCTTCATAGATAAAGTAACACAAGCTATCCTGTAACTTTCCTCCACAACATTCCCTTCAAGCAGCAGTGTATTTATTAAGCATTACTACAACCAAATGTGGATTAAAGATAATGAATTTTAACCTTTAGCATAATAAACAAGAATAACTTTAACCTCATCCCATCTCGTCTTGTACATTTGTCCTAAAACATTGCATAGGCCTACGCCCTGCATTTCACAAACTACGAACGTGAGCGCGGTGAAGCAAAGGAAACTCCGTGGGATCCGTCAGAGTCCCATCCAAACAGCGGGACGGTGGCGAAGAATGAAATCCACACACCAAACATCACGACAGGAGGCAGGACAGACAGAGAGAGAGAGAAAGAGAAGGAGAGAGAGAGAATAAAACGCCAATTGCCGAGCCGTCACGGACTTGTCAAGAAAACCATTGCGTCTGGCATTTGTGGAAAAAACGTATTTGGCTGTCACGTTATCTCTGGCCGAGTGTAAAGCGGTTAGCCCTATCAGACAGAAAAAAAAAGAGAGAGAGAGAGAAAAAGTGTGGCGTTGTCAAGGAGTGATCCGCGCAACAGTTTGTCATATCTGTGTGTCTGTGCCTCTTATCTGCTGAGGATGGGGCCCTCAATTCGATGTCTCTATTTCACCAGAGATTTGGAGACAAGGCGGGTGGTGAAATGGAAAGGGAGAAGAAGGCGGCGGGAGGAAGTAGGAGTGAGGAGAGAATTTGAAAGAGCTAGGATTAAGTAGCGCCGAATAAAGTCTGGGAGGAAACTAGTCTGTTGGAAGAGTCCACATTGGAAGTAAAGCAATGAGCGAAGACTAAACTAGAATCTTAAAAATGTACTACGAAAGAAGACTAAACGGGGCCCAAAGCAAAACCAATCCGGGATAAGTATAGACGCCCCATTTGCATTATCACTACTACTTGTGCTAAATTCATCGTTCTTGTCTTATAAACATGCTTTTGAATAGCTTTACTATGTCATCTTATGTATTAGAACTAGCATAACAAAGCAGACATGTCAGGAGCTTAAAAAAGAAGAAGAAGAAAAAAATCTTGCTGGGATGCTAATGCTGCTGTATGTTATTTTCTATTCTTTGTGTTTCATGTTCGGAAGAGCGAGTGGCAGCGCGCGAAAGTGCAGCGGCCATGGGGCTCACTCCAAACGTAATTTCGTTGTACGCTGTGACAATGACGGTAAATCTTTTTGTTCTGTTCTGTTCTCCAACTGTGTTCGTCCTGAGACGTTTCGGTGAAAGTCTCTTTTTGTAAGTCTTGAGCCATGTTTGTTGTTGTTTTCCAAAACTTTTCCAAAACCAGTACAATTCAACACTTTTCCGATGCCTGTTGTCTGTGGAGAAGGCTGCTCCATGTACAGGAGAGTTGGAAAGCTCTTTCGTCTCGATGAAAGTGGTGGACCTTTCTATCTGATTTCTATAGCTTCTTCGATCCATCATTTGTATTTGTTGGTTTCTTGATTAATAATCCTTAAGTTTTTCCAGTCCATCATGTGGTTATTCCGTTTACAGTGGTCTGATTTTGCAGACTTCAAATTGTACTATTGCGTCCTCTGTTGTTCAGCTAACGTATTATTGTGTCTTTTTTGTGAGAAAGAAACAACAGGAACAACAGCTAAAAAGACATATCACCTAGGCGACATGCGACGCCTCTGACAATGACAAAGTGACCGTCGAAACTAGTCAGGTACTAAACCATCTTTTACCGATACCTGTCTGATATAGAAGGAAAACGCTTTTACAAGTTGCAATGTGTTTTCTAACTACCAGTAATACAAATTTTGGTTAACTAAGAGCTGGCCTCTTAAGGATCTTTCACACCAACACAACCTCCAGTCGTTGTCAGTAGGTTTGAGCGACTTTTGTTGCCTTTTTACAGCAAACAATATACTTGAGATAACAGTCAGAATATCATATAAAATACGATATATTGCACACCTCTACTTCAACTACAGGATCTCCTTTAATGCAATATCCCACTTTTTAATCTGTTGCAAACGTGTTTTATGAAGTCCCAGTTATTCAACTCCTTGCTCTGTAGGATTAATACTTCCTAAACTGCGATTACACCAACACACACACACAACAGACGGAAAAAGTCCCAGGACCAAAATTCCTCATTCCAAACCCCTGCTCCCCATCGTCGCGTTTCACACTCTTCCCTCTCCTTTGTTGTGGAGCCAGTCTGGAAACCATTTTAGACCCTCTCCTCTCTTTCTCTGTGTGTGTCTGTCTCGCACTTTCGCCGATCTCCTCGTACTGGCCTAATCGGATCTTTTTTTCCTCCCCGTGTCTGGCGCTCCGTTTTTTTTTTTTTTTTTTGGGGAGGGGACTTCGGAGAGTGCCGGGCCCTGTTAGGGACGCAGCGTTCCGAGACTACGGGGTGAAGATGTGACGAGATGTTGCAAATAGAAAGAGATATGTGAGCTAGCTTACCAATCTACTTTTTTTTTTCAAATAGATCTGGAGGTGTTAGAACAATTCCCTGCTGGAGAATTATCTTATTGAAGTGAATAGCGACAAGAATACGGGTTGTTTTGTTGTCACACAGTTGTATTCCCGCCATCCTCATTATCTAATTTTCTGTCTGTGTGGTACGGCTTTTCGCAAAACTAGCTTTTGTCGAGTGAAAACACATTTCGTTCCGCAAACTTCTGGATTCTCGATGTGTTTCGCTAATACAATTACATCTATTATCAAAATGTCCTGGACTCTGTTTTTGTCATTGGATGTGGAATTTTGGCATTTTGTTACATTCTTTCAAACATTCAAACATTGTGTCGTGTCTAAGCGCAAGGGATTGGTCTCCAGACTTTCCATTATGTGAGAAATAAAGCCGATAATGGAGGTTATCTCACGTTGCGTCAAACTATGAAAAAAAGCGTTCTTGTGCAAGCAGCTTTTTACGATTCAGAAAAGGTGTTACTGAGACAACATAATACGATTACTAAACAGTTGTAAATAGAGTAGTATGAGTGGAGCAGGTGTGCTTGCATGATCACTGCAGGCAAATTTCTTAATTATTAAAAAAACATACCTAGAGTTGAATTTACTTGCTTGTCTGATGAAGCAAGTTTAGTAAGTCCTTGCTTCTCTCAGCCTCAAAAACACTTTTAAATATTCTAATTAGTGATGTCACAGGTAGAACTCAGGGGTCTCATTTATGAAACTTTGTATGCAATTTCTACTGAAAGTGCGAGTAGGAACAAAACACAACATTCACACATTTTTCTGCCTCTGAAATCTTGGACGCACAAAGTTAAAGGGACTATACTCGATTTTTTACAACAAGATAACTTAAAAACAGTTTCCCCCAGCACTGATATCTTGTTAATGTATCATTGAGGTGAAAATTAGTCAGTCATGTCCTGTCTACTACTACTGTTTGTCGCCAACGATTTCTGTTTTGTTTTTAGCATTGTGGTTAACTGTTGTTAGCATAGTGCTGCTAACAGCTGTGAAAAATCATTAAAACACATCATGATGAACAATTCTAAAGCTCAGAATGCATTAGCCAAGTGAGCAAATCATGTAGACTGAAGTAAGAAGTTTAAAATGAATTATTTCTGTTTGTTTACATTTTAAGAATGCAAAAATCAGGTAGTCCCTTTAAATGAACTATACTTTTTTTTTTTTACAACAAATAACTAACAGATATCTTGTTTGTGTATTTGTTCATGTGAAAAAAAAGTCTAATAATGTCCTGTTTGTGTCTGTGTCTGTTGTTGTTGTTAGCATTGTGGTTAGCATACTGTTAGCATACTGACACATCTCGCTCCTAGCTCCTAGTTTACATTTTTAAGAAGACAAAAATCGAGTATAGTCCCTTTACGAAATGTGGATTGTATTGCTCATTTCTTTGTCTTTTTATAAATCACAAACTTAACATTTTTGTACGTACGTACACGCGCTTTATGAATGAGACCCAGAGTTGTTCATAAATTATTTCTTTCAAGTAATCAATTAGATTGATACGCCAAGGAAATTGAGATATTTCCAACTTTAGATCAATAAAATGCTAATGAGAAAAAACATATTTTATAGTGTCATATATTGAAGTAACTGCAGCTTTTTCCGCATCATAAAACTAGTGACAGCACATGGCATGTTATGGAGGTTATGTATCGTTATGTAAGCAATTACTTGATTAAATTACAATGATGATAAGTTGATAATTGATAAGCGGCTATAGCATTGATAGCTACATTAGGATGTTTATGGTAAGGTAAGATAGAAATTTAACTCAATTCCTGACATAAAAAAGGTCCTGGACATACATTGAAATTGAATTGAAACTGCCATTTCAAAAAACGCAATGAACAAATCACAAAGGCTGGCTGCTATACTTCACAAGACTACAAAATACAGTATCTTGTAACATATGCAAATATGTCTTAAAACAGCTCACATTTGACATATTTATGAATTTGTCTGTTTGCTAACATGTTTTATTTTGTTTTTTGCAGAACTCTTTCTCTCAAATCAAAATCACAAATCACTGCAGGCATTAGTTGTGGCCATAAACTACAATGCCAAACAATAAAATGCATAATTTGTGTCCTTTATGAGAATCTACCCCTCTGATTACCGAGACATAATCCGACACAACACTACAGCCCCACTTGTTCCTCTGCTTAACCGCATTTGCATAAAAGTGAGAGAGACCTTTGTATCACCTTCAGTCACGTAATCAAACCACAACTGTTTCCTTGTTTAGCTGTAAGATTGGATCCAGCGCGAGTTCCAAATCGGTAACACAAAAGCAGACTGTGTGTCTTCTGCTCCAAAGAGCCTACGGAGTCTTTTGTTCCTGCACCTGTAAATGTGACGTCAAGATCTTTGCGGACGTCCAGAAATCGATCGCACTAGAGGAGCTGCGACTAATGATTATTCTGGTAATCAATTATTTCTTTTGTTTGATCCATTTGTAGTTTACTTTGGAAAATGGAGAAGGTCAATGTGAGATTTGACCAATACTGCAATAAACAAATGTTAAACTATCTTGAGTTCAGTACATATCAGCTTGGTTTAAGTAGATTTTATTTTGCTGGTCAAGTAAAATTATCCGCCAAAGGATGAAGAAGATATTCTTTCTTGATTCAGAGCTAGTTTTTAAGAACAAGCGATTTCTTATTTTAGCACAAAAAGTTGTATTCTACTTGTATGTGGAACTAGCTGATAATTTTACTTGTCAAATGTCTAATAAGAACATCTGATTAAATGTCTTTCTTAGGGTTTTTTTTTGCCTATTTTTCCTCTTGGGAGTGTTTGTTTGGCAAAAATTGCATAAAATGACTTTTCTGTCGTCACGGCAACAGTAAAAACTTTAGTTAGCTTGCTTGCAAACACCAATTGGAGATTGTGGACATTTTTATTGTTGCACAACAGAAAAATCACTCAAAGATTAAAAACCATCTAAATTAAGCTGAACAGTGAGAAATGTCAGAGAAACATAAAAATTGTTGTAGTTTTTCTGCTTTTCTGCTACTGTTTACATGATTATCTCTTGTTACATGCCACATGCAAGCTCATTAATTAGCAGTAGTCGTTATTAATATTTATTTTGAGTCTGCAGTTGCTTTTTCCTATCTTAGCCGTGTTTTGTTTTACGAAAGAAATTGTCATTGACTCTCATTCATTTCTGCCACTCACTGCTGACATTTAGAATATCATAAACTTGTCGCAGCTTTACTAATCACTTATATCACCAATAAAAATGGTTCCATAACAAAGCTGCTAGCGCCATGTGTATGTGCTTTGTGCAGCGGAGGTCGGGAGATTAAGACAAGGCAAGACTATTATACAAATGCCCTTTAGGTCTGAGCGAGGGAGACTGGCTGTTCCCGCTACACCTTAATTCGCCGAGTAATTATTATCATCCGCTTTTAAAACCCGAGGCTTATCCCGAGTGTGTGTTTTCTCATCCGCGGAGACGAGCGTTTGGGTACGTACTGCAGGTGTGGCGTGAGGACCACCGAGGACATGTACATGGGCCGCTTCTTGATCTGGCGTCTGAACCCGAAGACGGCGTTCTGCTGGAAGCCCTCCCGGATGTTGAGGATGTACTGGTTTTGGAGCGTGATGAAGCGCACCTCCTTCAGACCCCTGGCGCTGGCTTCCTCGATTAGCTTCACTACGGGCTGAAATGAGAATGCAGACAGATTAAAATGGTGGGTTCAGTCAACCTTTTTGAGTTTAGAAAATAGAACATGAATAATTTTGTTTATTATCAGACAGAATTCCAATCTCAAAAGTGAAAATCTAACAAGACCTAGGTTGCGTACACATTCTAGAATGGGAGAATGGGGTGTTGTCATTAGGTCAGACAATGAGCAAGAGCCAGTTCTGTCTTATAAACATTGTACTTTGAAAGATCTAAAAGCAGGGTTCTGCAGGGATTCAAAGGTCAAATTTGAGACATTTTAAAAAACACAAAGATACAAATTCAGATCTATTTGTGAACAATGCTGCTTTTTCAGAGGGTTTTTTAAGATATTATTTATATTTTGCTACAAACATGAAAAATTGTAGCAATGTGAATTTAAAATTGAGTGACTATGTGTGGCACGTTGGAAGATGTCCATCTGTGTATATGTGATATAGTAATAAATCATTCATTCAAATATCTAATCATTTAACAAAAAGATCGCAATTTATAAAGCAACAGAGCATTCAAGCTACACTGTCAATCAAATAACAGCCTTTGCTATTCAAACTTTTCTATTTAGGACTTTTTTAGACTTTTTATGACCCAGCAGAAACCTTATAAAAGGTATAATTTCATACATTTTCAATCAGTATCAGATGCATAATATTTGATTTACAACAAAAAGGACATTACAATATTAATTTGACCTGCCCAGCATCTGTGTTAAATAAGGGTCTGACATAAAAAAAAAAAAAAACTTAGTAAAAAGCACAAATTACATCTGTGCAGTTACGGGGCTTTAATTTGAGCAAAGTACTGAATAAAATAAAATTGATTAATGAAATCTGAAGAAACAATTTAAGAGGGACAATGCTATGTAAACTATGCATAAGTAAAATGCATTAATGAACTACATACATGCAAGCCCCGGTGAACTTTCTGTTTGGAAGCAAAACTAGGTCCAGTCCTTTTGTTTATTTCTTTTACGTACAATGTTTAGAGCTGAAAAGCACTTCTTAGGCTCACAATGAGATCACTGTATGCCATCATCAAACTCTCATGCTGGTTGTTTTTACTTTTAACTTGATGGCAAAATCCTGGTCTAAAAGTGTTGTGAAAAATGCTTATAAAGTCATTGAAGCGAAGAAAAGTGATGACTTTGGACGGCTGCAAACAATTTTATATGAACTAGTTTTTCCTTTCACGTTTTAGCGAGAACAGCACCTTCGAAGATACACAGGCTGAAGAGTTTAAAAAGATAAAACAAATAATTCTGTGGCGTCTTTATTATTCAAATCAGTAAGAACGGGTTTTAAAGAAGAGTCAATAATAGACCAAGGGCAGAGTAAAGTCATTTGCCACTGGGAGTGCACAGCTGGGATTTCAAAGCCTGTCTGAATTGATCTAAGCCAGACGAGATTGATTGATTGACGGTTGGCGTGTTTCTTTGTACATCGCGCCCTCTTACCTCGGAGTATTCTCTCCAGCCGAAGTTGTCTCTGCAGTAGTACTTCCACGTGGTGTGACAGTTGGGAGAGGGGCGGGGTTCGCGGTGCCGGGGGGCGTGGTCAGTCGTCGGACGCGGTCAAATTCCAGGTCGCACGCTCGCATCGCCCCGAAGTCGAGAGAGAAGACGCGGCCCCTGGAAGAGAACAAACGAGTGATGAGACAGGAGAAAAAATATGTGTACAACTCAAAATCAGATTCACACTTCATTCTTCGTGGGGCAGACCCTGTTGTTACATTTTCAGGAACTCGTCGTCGGCTCGTGTGCGGCTTGATTGAAATGTAAATTAGCCGAGTTTCGTGGAGGGAGATGACAGACGACTCCGACCGCTTGTTCAATGACTCATTTTGAAACAAATAGCCAATATGATTCTGGATTTGCATTCAAGGAAAAATAGGGGCACGCTTCTCTATTTTGCCGATGATTGTATATTTGAAAACCTGAGTGTCACAATGCAACACGAAAACCATTTTTGCAAGACTAGTGAAATCATTAACAGTAGAGATAGGCCAATGTGGATTTTTTTAGGCTGAAATTTGATATTTGGCCTTCTGCTGTGGGTAATAGCTGACATTTGCAAATCCAAATCCAAAGCACGCCAAACAAGAAGGCTTAACTTTCACTTTAGAAGTAGATAAAAACAAAATGTATTTATCTAAGATATCAAATATTCTGTGGCGTTATGATGCAAATATGCAGACATATTTTAGAATAACTGTATTGTTTTTAATTTTGCTTTAGTTTGTATTTAAAGGACAATAATGATGTACTTGTACTGTGTTTATTTTTTCCCTTCAAACTGACTAATCAGTATCTAAAGGCACCAAAATTATTAAAAACAGTGTATAAATCACAAATGACAGTCATGTGTTTTCTTCATCAAGTATTGAGTTAGAGCTTCATCTATTGATTTCAAAGGAAATTAAACAAAATAAACAACAAACCAAGCTTGTCTGATGTTGCAGAGATACTCAAAACAAGTCTGGAGTTAAAAACAGAAGATCTCAGACATCTACCTATGACATCACAGATCAGGAACCATTAGAATGTTTTTTTGGGTGCAAAGAAAAATATCCCACAGACAAAACTTTAGCTATGTTTTTGGGGAGAAGCAATTTTAGAACAAGATTAAAAACTCCAAATGTCAATTTTGCATGGAATGTCCCCTTTAATGCTTTGAGGACTATTGTGCCCTCTACAAAAGCATAGGCAAAAGTATTTAATGATGTGGTTTGATAAAAATATTGTCAATACAGTATATCAAATATTGTCTGTAACCGATAACGAAATATTATCCATATGTAATTATTGGTAATGTACTTTGAACATAATTAAATGTTTGAGGATTTTGTCAAAATTAAAAAAAACAAGTTTATTCATTGTAAAACTATGCATTAGGTAAAAAAGTGTATTAAGTAAAAAAAAATGCACTTGATCTACAAAAAAACTCTTTGAATCAAAGATGTTAAAAAATTTGCCCATTGTCGCAGATAAACTAAAATAGCCCTAATATGTTTTTGAAGCTAAATCCTATTAAAAAGCATTTAAAACAGCTGACAGCTAATATTTTGTTCGACTGGCATTTCCACTTCCACTATTTGAAACACTGGCCTAGCCCAACGTATATTACTGATTCTACATTTACATAACAGAAACTCAACAATAATACTTTCCCACTCTGCAGCGAATGTCAAAAAACACCAGTGAAAGCAGCTAAATCTGAGCAAAGTAAGAGTGTGTCGTAAGTATATCCTCCCTTAACCCCACACAGTCTGGGCATCATGGGTCAAATCCCCTCTGCGCACATCGCTGTCTCTGCTCCACTGCTCCAGCGCGACCATACGGCCTCTGGCAAATCCTTTCTGGGTCAGACATAGCCCCTCGCATGAATGTGGGCATGGCTCTGGCACGCTACCGACACGACGAGCAGACAGACCGGGCTATATGTGCTCGGGGATTAGCACACATAGTGAAAACACGCACGCAGCCTTACACTCTTAATGGCACCATCGATTTTTTTCTCTCTCTCGCTCTAAGCTAACTGGATTCAAGGTTGAAGGTCAATAGAGGCTAATTTGTAGAGGTGGGTAATGCTCAGTTACATTCATTTAAAGCTGGCGTACCTTATTTTTTTGGTTGTAAATGAGAAACTTTTATTTTATGTGTGTTGTAAATGTTGCACTGTGTGACAAAATCAGACTGCTGTGTTCTGTCTGAATCAAATAATATAAAAAGTATTTTATTTCACACAGTCAAAACAAAAGCAGTGCTCCGATTGGCTGTGCTTGCCGTGATGTCTGTCAAAATATGCTCTTAAACCATTATTGTGGCCAAAAATGAATCCATGTGGTTATTAACCACGTGCTGAAAAGCTTATAAGAGCTAGGACACATTTAAAATGTTGCAATGTGCAATCAGGTACCCAGCTTTAAGTACATTTTGAACAAGTTTGGCTTTACAAAGTACTATTCAAGCAGCTTACTTTTACACAGTATTTAGTAATATGTTAATTGAAATAATAGTTACTTGGGTTAAAGTTTTGGTTCCTCTTTCTAATCCGGTGTAAGTACATGACGACATCAATTTTGAGAAAAATATGTTTTGTTTTTTGGCACAGCAATTTCAGATGTCTATGAACAGACAAAAAAAAAAAAAATTTAAAAAGACCTAAACAAACAGGATTAACAGTTAAATGCAGACGATTACATGATATTTTGTTGTTTTTGAAGGAAATTATGGCACTTCAAAAACTGCTTTGCTATTTTCATCTATCAAATAACAATTTGATTTGTTTTCGATATATTGTGCAGCCTTACCACAGATGCTTGAATCATGCTGTAAACATTCATTATACTTATTTTGAACTACTTTACTGCTTTTCAATTCCTGGATACTCTCTGCACCTCTGCTAATTTATGAATTGGAAAAGTTTTTTTTTTCATGCTAGGTGTGCAGGGAAGTGTTAAAGTGGCGAGTTGCTAGTCCTGATTAAGAACGCGCTAGCTTGTGCTTGTGCAGACAGCTCGGAGAAGTGAAACCTCACGCTACACTCTGTATTCATTTGCATGTGGTGCCGGTCACTGGGGCTGTGTGCTCACACCGGCAGTTTCACTCAGGAGGTGATAATTACTGCCGACTCATCTTCTGGCTTGGGCTAATTATATACATGCTAGCTCAGGGGTGGGTTTTGCTAAGTCATTATGCGAGGGCATGACTGGAAGAGGAAGTGAAATGTGATTTGACTGGATTAGAAAACGCAAAGCAAAGCCATTATCTGGTCATCGGGTTAGCGGGAAGTCAAGGCAAAGTGTATCATCAATTGTTTTGCTAAGGAAGAAAAATGCTAAGTATAACGTTGTGCTGTGTTCTGAGCAGCTAGTGCTATCTTTTACGTGACTGTCTTCCAAATGTAATAAAGCTTCACTTTCAGCTTAAGCATCTATTTGTAGATCAGTGGTTTCATATTCAAATATTAAGAATTTAAACAGCAGAACAGAGGTTAAGTAACTAGCTAGCTACATATTTGTAGGCTAACTAATGTCCAAAAGCTGTTGTTTTTGGTCCGAAAAAGACAATAGAGCGTTTTCACGTGACGTCATCAAACGGAAGTCGGCCATGTTGCGATATGCGGCCGCTGTCATAACACATCCATGGTCAAAACAAAGTTAAAGCATGTGAATGTTCGAAGTTTGAAAAAAATTAAAATGGTAAACTATTGCCGTGTTCTGGTTGTCATATCCGTCTTATTTCGCCCGCCCATTTTTCTACTTTTACGCACAGAACTCGGAACACTCCGGTAGCTCTTCCCATTAATTTCACTGACGTAACTGCTGATAAACTTGCGGCAAAATCATATTCATGTAGGTTATTTTTTCAATAAGCTATAGTCATGTGCACCAACAAACAAGGCATATTTTCTCTGGATCGCTTGAAAATGACTGTTAAAGTATTTAATTAATCGTGTGCCGGTCGGATCGCTGCGATAGCTGCAGTTAGCCAAAGTTACATTAGCCACAAATAAACATCAAATGTTGTACTGATCACACAAAGGGAATATACACATGCTATACCTTGTTGAAAGCTTAGGACCTGTAGAATTCAGACGCTGGGTTTGATTTAACTGTCAGTGTATCTAATTAAGACTAGCCTACTAGATAGCGCAGCTACAGAATTGCCTCCTTCTCCTTTATGGAGCATCTGAAACATCGTTTATTATGCCAGCACTAACAGTGTGATTTAACACCCATGATTTGACGTGTTTTGCCGACAGCTATAAAGACAAAAAGCACAAATTGTGTAAAAGAGTGTAGCTAAAAGGGATAAACAAGAAGGTAGCTAATGCTGTAGCTGCACTGTTTCGTAGTTTTATCTCATTTAGATTAACTGACAGTTAAAATAAACCCTGCACCTGAATTCTACGGATCCTAAGCTTTCAAACAAGGTACAACATGTGTATTTGCCCTGAGTGTGATCAATACATTTGATGTTTGTTTGTGGCTAATGCCTTTACAGGCTAACCGCGGTCTATCGCAGTGATCCGACCCCCGGCAAGGGATTATTTAAACACTTTTACGGTCGTTTTCAAGCGATCCAGAGAAAATATGTCTTGTTTATTTGTTGGTGCACTTAACCATTGCATTTTTTGAAAATTTATCCTACCTGAAATATGATTTTGCAGCAAGTCTTTTCGCTTTTAGCTCGCAGTTAGCCAAAGTTACATTAACCACAAATAAACATCAAATGTTGTAATGCTCACACACAGGACATATACACATTATACCTTGTTTGAAAGCTTAGGATCTGCAGATTTCAGTTGCTGAGTTTATTGTAACAATCCATGAATCTAATTGAGATTAGCCAACAGCGTTAGCTATTTTCTTCTTGTTTATCTTCTTTTGCTACCCTCTTTTACACAGTTTGTGCCATTTTGTCACCAGCTGTCGGCAATACACGTCAAATACATGGATGTGAAATCACACAAATAGTGCTGGTGTAATAAACTGTGTTTCAGATGCTCCATAAAGGAGAACAAATGCCAAAGAGAATTTAACTTACGAGGGCAGCTTGTGGAGATCCTCACTAAATAAGGCAGATTTCATTTCCTAAGGATCTATTAAGTTAATTTTACACATGCAACGCTTTTTTTCTGAAGCTTCAAGTCGGTCTCGATATTTTTTAGATCCATTTGACTCGTCTTTTTTTGATAATTTATTCATATTTCAGCCGCGTTGTTTACATCGGTACCTCCATAATGGCGCCACTTCCGGTTTTTGGCCGGATCTGTGACGTCCGTGAAAACGCTCTATAGAACTGGAAAGGCTTTGTACCCGATTTGTATTTGTATAAGATAAGAATAAAATAAGTACTTTTGCTATTGTTTTAATAATGAGCTAGCATACAGCTCAACTGGCACAGCATGCATTAGGTAGGCTGAGTTAGCAAAACAGTTAACTGCAGATGTATTTCTTTTTTAAACTTAGGTAGGTCTTACTTATAGTGCTATAGACAAGCTTTTAATATGCATTTTCAAAATATTTATGAAAAATACATTCAAAAATTATTTCTGGAACCAAGCCAGTTCCATTGCCAAACTGTACTTTAGATGAAGCAACTTCTTTTGGCAATGAACTATTACAAAAGTACTAATCATTTTACAGTTTGTTCATTGTAAACTGATGCATGACCTTTTAGTGACAGAAATAGATCTGTGGACGTTCTGTTCAATCAGGATGTGGGGAAGGATAGAACATGGGTAAAACATAATGTCTGAGCGCTGAAACCTCACTTCTAGGACATTACAGAATTACTAAACATGCATGAGGCAATCAAAAACAACTCTGGGTACATTTGTGATGATGTGCAAACATGTTTGTAACCAGATGGATTGTGCTTAAGATGTCCCTTTACCTGAACAATAGGCTCCGTGCTAATGTTCTGTACTGGGCAAACAGACCAACAGAAGTATTATTTGAATGCATGTTTGAATATAGTATATGTCGGCTTACCAGAAATGACAAAAGATATGAAAAGCAAATTGCAAATAGGAGTGGCACACTTTGACTCATTAAAGGATTTGACCTTTGGCCGACAGCACTCCCTGTAACTCATTTGGTATGGCTTTGTTCTGCACTAACAGTGTGTCCCCGGCTCTGTTTGTGTTCTGTTTGAAAGAGAAAGCACAGAGGATTCACCGGTGGTGCTGCTGCCGCCGCTGCTGCTTTTTGACTGCCAGGGTGTTGAAGTACAAACAGTGTGTGCCTGCCTGCTATGCTACGGTGACACGGGCAAACGCGGCGCTGCCAGTAATGTGCCAGTCTGCTGTCAGGTTGTCCTCGGATCAGTTCAGCTTCCTCAAATAGTTCAGGATCAAAGAATGGGATGTTTTTTGGATTGGCGTGACACTATATCTTGGTTAAACCTATTTGTGATTGTTTATGATTGATCTATTGTATATTTTCCAGAAGACACATGTATCAGTCATTTACATTTTGTTCATTGTAAAACAGCTTAGAAATACAAACGGGTCTATAGACTTTCTGCCTAAACCACACAAGTGATAAGTTATAACTGTAAAAAGCAAGCCCCGCCTCTTATTGTAAATTGTAACTGTAACAAGCAGCAGATTATAGCGTGCTCATTTCTTTTATGGACAGTGGTTACATAACATTTTGAACCCTGCGCATTTTACTCGGATTCAGAATTGTTTGAGTAATCTAAATGATGGCCAAGTGGATGGGGATAGGTGTCAGACTAAAGGAAGATGGATGTGGGCAATTAAAACAAGTTAAATTGTGCCAAAAAAAAAATCACAATAGAATGGAGTAAAAAAAGCTTGATATTGGCCTTAAAAAGACAGATTTTTAAACTACGTAAAAAGTCTGTAAACGTCATTACATATTACTGTTTGGACTAAATCTTCGAAAGGTCTGAGAGACAACGAAAATTGGTTTGAAGGCCGCGTTTGGTCCCCCAGGCTGCAATTTTATACATTCCTGATTTAAGGACAGGTCTGCTGGATAAGTGTCCATTAGACTGATTGCTTTTGAACAATCTGCTTCTGCATTTTAGCAAACGACTGATTTTCTAATGGTTCTCTTTGGTATTAATGATCAATTGATTTTCTAACATTTCTGTTTGCTAAATCAACAATCTTGTGAAGTCCTCGGAAGTGACTGTTGTTGTGATGTTGTGCTTTATAAAATTAACTTGACTGATTTTGACTTTTCAATCAAACTCAACAAATCGATTCACAGGACATGTTTTTAGTGACTCAAGTATTTCAACAACTCTACATCTTAAACATTCATTCTTCCTTTAAAGTCTCTTCCCATCTCTCAGACTTTGAAAAATAAAATTCCAGCGGTTAAATTAAGTGCAATGAGAATGTTCGCTCCGATTGTGTTAACCAATCCGACGACGGAGAGAGCGAGAGAAAGAGTGAGAGAAAGAGAAAGAGAGAGAGACATGCGGCAAGCCCACGCTGGAACTCCACTCAAGACTTGGCTTGAAATGTCATGCCGCTCTGAGAGACCGTGGCCTCCAGATAGGAAAGGTCAGCAGATAATTCAAAGAAAGACCTATTTATTTTTGCCTAACAGGAAAAGTGGGAGTGGGAGTAGATGACTTTCTCTGATGAGTTTTTTTTCCCTCCAAGTGACGTGGGGCTAGCCAACCTGTTTTCGGTTTGTTTCAGAAGTTCAGAGAAGAACATGTTTTTGAAATGTTACAAAAATCAGTTTAATTGAAATCCTGATTATTCAAGTTAAAGAAATTCTTAATAACAATAGAATTCTATTGTCATCATTTTAGAAGAAGTCGATACTGGTTTTGTTTAAAAAACATTTACAAATTTAGACAAAAAAGTAAGTTTATCTATATTAACTCAATAGTTTCAGAAGATTTGATGTCATAACTTTAGTCACAAACTTTTTACTAGGCACAGTAAATAAATAAAATGAAATATTTTATGGTTGTTTGCTCCTGACAAGTGCAACGTGCAGAGTCAGTACAGATTTTGAATTATTGGTTCAGTTACAATGCACTTTCATACATGGTTATTTAATTCAATTTCAAAGCAAAAGTTTTTACCACATGCATGAAATTTTATTTCATGGCACGTTTTGAAAACATGTTTTGTCTCCATCTTTACTCAGCACAAGCTGAACATTTCTAGAGTTAAATATCCCCAATGTATTTATTTTCTACTTTTCCAAAAACCCATCCAAAGCCACTAGAAAAGGGGTGTCCAAACATTTTTCTTCAAGGGTCATGGAAACACAGACTAAATGGAGGTCTGACCTTGACTATAGAGAAGTGACCTTACAGTAAAAATATCAAATGGTTACATTTAGAAGATGTTAAATTGAGCCACAAAAAAAACTTTAATCCAGACCTACATGACATTAGTACACAAACTGATTTTGAAAATGTGATGATACTTAATGGTTTTTGGGCCAATTGTTCATGAGGTTTGAGAGCCAACAATGCAGCACCTTCCAAGGCTTGGAAATTAGAATATATTTTCCATGAATTTCTATGTTTTCTATGACTGTACAAACACTGATTGTAAGTTAATTGTGACATTTTGCTTTGCTGTGATTTCAACTAGAGCTGGAATTTTAGATTGTTGTTTTCAAGATGTCAAATAATACAGCACTGAATATATTGTATATACTAGAAAAAAAATGTAGGCAGCTTTTTTAATTCCAATACTGATTCCGATCGTGGCAGTAAGTATCTTCCAATACTAGTATAGGGACTGAAATTTTTTTCTTATCAAAATATAAGAAATTAGAGTGTCGTAAAGCTGTTATTTAGAGTGCAAGTCACAACTTAACAACTTAATCTGAACAAAATCTCACACAATATAAGAACTTGGATCAAGATCAGCCAGTAAATTTGTCTCATTAGCCAAAACCTGATCCAGCAAAATTCCCTGGATCTGTAAAATAAATGCCACAAAAAGAACGAATGGAAAATAAAAACTATGCTGTGAAGTATCTGACAAGATTCCCCAGACAGATAATATGGACTTACGGCATCATCATTTTCTACAAAGCAACTTATTAAACCTAAACAAAAAGAAAAAACATTCTAAGTGCATGTTTTAACACGTATCGTCTGAATATTGTCATCTGGAGTGCTAAAACTGCATCAAGATATTCCTTTTTGTAAACATCGCCCAGCCCTAATCGCACACTGAATTCGATCTCGCGTTTCCCAGTACTCAGCAAAACCTGGGCTAAATAAAAGGTTAAGAAAACGTTGGCGCTGTCATGATGGCGCTTAATCCCTCCGCAGCGCCGCCTTTGACACATAGACGCTGGTTGGAAATGTTCTCACGGCTCTTGGTACAGGGACCCGCATACCAGCATCAGTCATGCTATTGTGCACGTCACACAGTTGGGAGAAAGAAAAAAAAAAAAAGAAGAAGAAGAAGAGAGAGAGAACATAAGCGCCGAGGCATTTTTGACAGATTCATGTACGTACACGCAATCGTCAGCTCATCATGCCCGGATAAGTCAGTCAGTCGAGCAAATCTGCTGACGAAGCTCTAAGTTTTCCCCATTAGTGACTTCTACACCTGGGTTAACCTTCAAAAACAATGTTACTGGTTAAGCTGAGTATTTAATATTTAACTTCTGTCGGTGACTGAACTGATGTCGTGTTTGGGATGAGTTGTTTAGAATGGATTTTAGGTAATCATTACAGATATTACTTATAATGACGCTTTTCAGGGGAAGATTTGATGGATTTTAAGAAACTAAGTAAACATGACTGGAACAGAACATGATTTGAACAGTTTAGAATGATCTACCGCAGATACGTAAGAACTAGTACACAATCACAGCGTTTAATAAAAGAAAGCAGGGCTGCAACTAACTTAGAAATTGAAGGATCGTAGTGAACTGTAGACAGACTCCAAAGAAAGTCAAGTGCTTAGAGAAGAGGTTCTAAGTAATTGCCTGTCGCCTGCATCAAAAAATCTTGATCCTTTGGTCGACAATTTTAGGGATGCAAAACAAAACCGATCAAATCAAAACAAAAAACTCAATAGAATTTTGGATTAAGCACCAGTCCAGCTTTTTCAGTCCAGATACAGACAAGGCCGGCCCTGAGCATAGGCAAACTAGGCAGTTACCTAGAGCGATATCTGGTGGTGAGAGCGCCAAATTGCAGCCTCTAAAATGAAAATAAAGTTCTACCCCTCCTAAGCTATTAGTCAGTTTTATTTTATGACTACAAACAGCTGAACATATATAACAGACATACTTTTCATCCAAACATTACACATTTAGAGTTATGTATCATAAGAAACTGTAATGTTGAAGAAATTACATGTTGAAGAACCACTGATGTAAGCAATACCATGTTAAAATCGATTGTTCTATACAAAATTAACAGAGAACAAAAAGGACAAAATCTAAATACATTCCTTGCTTGTTGGCCTGCTAAAAAATCAAAGTGAGAAATCCAATGGGCAGAAAATAAGCTCTTAAATTGCCCAAGTAAAGTTTAATTTCTTAGTTAGAAGTGTTAATCCAGCCGTCAGTTCAAGGTGTTCTCGTTTTTTTTTTCATCTTGATCAATTTCAACTTTATTGTTATTAAAAAATGAAAGAAACAAAAATTCTGCTCCAACATTTGTTTTTGTTTTTTCTGACAGAAGATTGGCAGCGGACCTCACAAGAAAAACTACAACAAGGTGTCCGTGAAGGATTGCAAATATCTGGATTGAAATCTGATTAACACTGAAACTGCAGCGAGATGAAAAGATAAACCGACCTGCCTCGGAACACTTGAGAAAGAGCAGATTGCACAAATGAGAGTAAAAAGACGAAGGAACGGGGCCAAAATAATAAAAAAAAGGCAAAAACACACGTCGTTATCTGAAGTGTGGTGGAGCCTCTGGGGAGAATTAGGAAAAGAAAAAGAGACGCAGAAGGGGTGTCGATGGAAGGTAAGGAAAACTCAAAGTCATTATGAGTGGATGGTTCTGAGAATGAAAGGAAACGTGTGTGAAGGTGAGGTTTTAGTGTGACAATCTTTGTTTTATGGTTATTGAGTCTTCATAAGTCAATCAATAAAAAATAATAGTTAAAGTTTGGTGTAAGTAATGATTTGTAGCTGTGAGTAGTAAAGAGATTCTGTATCTGAGAGGAATATTCCAGAAATTCAACAGCACATTCTGACCAAATTCTGATGTGATTATTATTCTTTTGAGAAATCAATCAGTTTTTTAGAAAGCAAAAGTCACTTGAATACATTGCTGTACAATCTGATGCTTTTCTCAGCTCAAGTAAGGCTGCTCGATTATAGTTTGAATAATAATCACGATTACTTGGAACATAATTGAGTTTATGTTTATTCATTCTTACATAAAGTATTAAAACGTATTGAAACTTGTTAGTTGGCTTCACTAGGTTGTGCTCACTTTGATTACCCATTCAAGTCACAACCTAATCTGAATAAAATGCCCAATATATGAGACATTCTGGTTCAACACCAATAAATCAGCACCGATATTCGATCCCAGTATCGGATCGGTGAATCACTAATCATAACTGAAAATGAAATGAATTGTACATCCCTTGCTCAAGGCGAGTAATGAAACTTGTATAAAAATCAGATAATGAATGGTCGATTACTAGATTAGTTGACGATTGTTATTTTTAATCATGTAAATTAGCTGTGATTTATTGATTATCTTGTGTTGCAGTTAGGGCTGGGTGATATGGCAAAAAATTATTATTACGATCTTCCTGGAGACAGATCACGATTTCGATTTGATCACAATTCTGGTAGATTCATTAGAACATGTGAGATAATACAATTTTGGCAATTCTAATAACAGCTTTTGAAAAAATGCTAAAATCCATGTTTTATTCAATATATTTTTGCAAATCAAACCTGAAAATTTGCTAAAATTCACCTGGAACTTGACTTGAAGCAGCAACACAAAAGACCTCAACACATGCACTTCAAAATTCATAAAACTATTAAAATCAGACGCCCAAATTTGTTATAAAGAAACATACATGGCAACTCTGAGGCTAAGAGAAGTAGGTTGGATTTTCAATTTTAACAAACCGATGCAATACTAAAAGTAAAATCAAAAGCAGAGATTGTTTTTTGGTTATAAACCATTTCTTAGTAAAAATGCAAAACAATTTAAATCTAACAAAAGACAAACAACATTAAAAAAAGTATATATAGTACATACGTAGCATTACAAAGAAAAATAGAAGAAGTAAGCGTGGATAAGAGTATGAGAAGGCAGAGATGGACCCAGACCTGGCCTTGCTGATTCATACTACAGACTGTCAGACACACAACACAACACAACACCACACACACACAGCCTCGCCTTTTATTTCCCTCATCGTGACACGGTACACACGGAATCCCCTGCGATATCCACACACACACACACACACGGTTACTCAGCCGGTGTCAGGTCGCTCTGCCCTCGGTGCGCCGTGACTCCTTATGTGTTTTAATGACGACACCTGCTGCAGACAAAAGGAGACCTGCTTGTGTATTTGGGTCCCCTTTTTTGAAACGCGTACACAAAAAACACTAAAGAGGAGAGAGAAAAGGGATTGGAGTTAGAAGATCACGTGTAACTAAAGTGAAGAAGGGAGTTGGGTAAGACTTAAGCTGTTAGGATTATAAAAGTAGAAGTTTGGACAGGGACGGACTGGATGTACTTTTGAATATGGATGTGCAAGCGACGTTTGATTAGCTGTAAATAAAAGTATTAAGGTGTTTTTCTGTCTTTTTTAATCTGGACTGACATGCTTGTATAGAAGTTTTGAAAGCAGGGAGACAGAATTAATAGAAATCAAATTGAAATTGCAAGTTTAGTGGATGTAATGGGAAAAAAGAGTGTCATAATTAGATTAGATTTGTTTTAAATAGCCTACATGCACAGTTCATAAACACATTTCTTTTGGTCTATTCTCTCAAACTTGATGAAGCTGAATTCTGTTGTTAAAACATAAATCTGTCAGAGAAATTGCGACCAGTATTTCTGATTTAATTTATTAATAAATTGGTATTCACTGGAGATTTCCTTTCTGTCCTGAGGTGTGTGTGGTTTGTGGCTTTTCACATGCATTATATTATTTTAAATGAGAAATGATTTACATATTTTACAAGCGACACGCAGACCTGAGGCCAGACCAAAATTAGTTTCAAGAAGGTGCAAATACATGTCCGCTGAGAGTTTTTTTAGGCTGCAATTAGATTATAATTGGATATGTTGTTCTCACAGTCTCCAAAAGGTTAACATAAATACCAACAATATACAGTATATAAATACTAACACAAAAAAGCAACAAAAATACTCCAAACGAGTTAAAATAAATTGAAAAAGTTCTAGAATAAAACTGCTGTGAACTTTCAACTAAGAACGTAAATGTAATATTTCTGCATTTTTGTGTGACATTCTTCTGGACAATCATTTTAAATATAGATGTTTGACAGTCAAAATGAATATTATTTTAAGTACATTTTTGTTGCAATACAAAAAGTAACTGGGACTAGTCTGGGGAAGAAAAAGAATTTTGAAAAATGGTGGACCGTCTAAATATGAACACTAAATATGTTTACTGTTCAAATGTTCATAAAAAATACAAGTTCTGAGCAGTAATAACAGTGGCTTTGTTTTAAATGTCATTTATTAAGGTTTATTCTGTGTATTAAAGAAAAAAAAAAGTTCATATGATAAACTAACAAAAACACATTGAGCTGAAATCGTCATGAGGAAAGTCAAAAAGCATAAAAGTTGGATACTATAATTTCTGCACTATAAGCTGTTACCTTTTTTATTCCAAGGCCTGTACAACGATGTGGCTAAATTATAGATTCCCACTGACTTACAATCAACAAGTACTTTTTTGTTTTCTTTCCTAAATCTAGACAACGCTGCTTCTATTCTGGTCCAAAACTTACAGTAAGCATTTCATTCTTTTTCCCTTTGACACACAGCTTAAACTTTGAACCATGAAGCTTGTCCTGGTCCATAATAAACCTACTGACTATCTAGTTTAAGCATCTGTATTCTGACAAGCCAGTAATCTATAAATAAAGTGTAGTCCAGTCCTTCCTAGTTGAGTGAATCTCATGTTATCTCAGCTGTGCACCTGGTGGTTATGATTCACCCATGTCCACTTCTGTTTACAACACCGTTTATCACTTTGCGGTTGAGCAGCGGTAACTTGTGAAAATTGAATTAGGAAATGACCAACTCCCGACTAGTGCAAGTGTTTTTGTTCGCACTGGAACAGGAAGTACCGTGAGCCATAAGTGTGCTAACGTCAGGGTTCAAACGAGTGTTAACTGAAGGTATTTCATGTCTTTGGTGTTAAAAGATTTAGAAGAAATACAGGAGCTTTGGAAATGTGTTAAAAGATCTGAAAAGTATTTGTCTAATCAATATCTTCAAAACATCCAGGGATTATCAACTACATAATAAATAAAATATATTAAAAAAGAAAGTAGTTTACCAATGTCGATAGCACTGTCAAAATCACAATCGATTCAAAATGCAATTTGTTAGATCTAGTTTTTTATACAAAATTTACATTTCAACACACAAGTTGAGGCTGTTTTGGCTGTTTTACGTTTCAAACTAATATGTACAGTAGATAATTCAAAAACTGTTGGAAAAGGCCAAATTGTATTCTCTTGAAGAATTTTTGTACCAATACTTGCTCAAATGAGACTCAAGATTTGATTCTAGCTTTAGTATCGATTAGTATGTGATTTTTGATACTTTTTAAGGTTTCAAAACATGCCATGAGCTGAGAAAAACCCTACCCTGGGGGTACACTGACTGCGAGGCGGGTTTGGTTCGGGACACGTATGGGTTTCTTGCAAAGTGCCTGTTACACCAGATGAGGTCAACTGCGTTTCATCCAAAGCCACGCAGATTCGCATAGATTTCTGCGAGAACGCTCATATAATGGCTTGAAAGCTGCATCAGACCGTTGCGGTCCCCGGTGATCAAAGATGGCGGGCGCTGTGCGTCAATGGCTTTTGCTCACTGGCGTACACAGCCATCATGGCCGTTAGCTTTAGCCTTTTACTAGGTGCACTACAGGCTATGGAACATGCGCAGTTGTGTTTCCCCCACAATTCTTTGCGTGAGTTCTTGCGGAGTTAGAGTGTGAGCAGTGGTAGCTTTCTAGCCTGTAGAGGGATTTTCCCAATGCAGAACAATGAAGGGGCCACTGGAGCAATTTACAATGGCTACAACTAGCAATGTCCTATCCAAATAATATAATAGATCCATGCTTCATATGGATTTTTTCCTCAGACTCACACTGCATCTGCACTCCTTAGAGGGCAGTGTACATGGGCGCATTAGTTTTAAGCACCTTTTCAGTTTTGCGGGACTTGCGCAGGTTCCAGCCTACACCAAATCCATATTAATAAGAGCATGATGATTGCCTTTTAAAGTTTGCCTTTAAATTGGCACCAACAGAAGGTTCTTACGCAGCGTTATCTGCTCACAATGTGCAAAACTCTTTTCATTCGAAACAATCAATCACCAAAATAATGTCTTGTTGCAGCCCTGTGGAGCACCTTCTCAATGACTGGAACATTCCTTTGTACTGCCGAGTTCATGACTAAGACGGATTAAGCCGGACTTCCATGGTTTCTTATCATATGGATGGGATTAACCTGTGCAGCGGTTCATAATCACACACAGGCACTCTGCAGTTCTCATGTCTTTGTCCACACACACACACACACGGCTGCGTTTCCATACCGACGCTAGCTCTTGTAAGTCATCTGCTGCTCTTTAGATCGCTAACGATGTTATCATGTGCGGCTGGTATCCACGGTGACGGCGAGTGTGTTTGAAAAGGACAGATTATGCCGGAGTGGGGGAATTAGAAGAGGCTTTCGCAAACACAAAGCTTTGGTAAATAACTAAAACGACGGCTGTGTGAACAAATTACACAGTCGTCTCTTTTTTAGATGAGGGTGAGTCAGAGAGCTAAATAGACTAGCCCCGACGCTTAGTGACAATGAAACGATTGCGACCTGCAGGATATGCAACGCTAGCTTAGTCACATGGTGGTCATTAGCGCGATTAAGTCATGAAGCCGTTCTGAACACTTTAACATTCAGCAAACGCGTCGAAAGACACATAATCTAAAGCTAGCATCGAAATGACAACCAATTTCAGAATGAATTTGACCTTTACCATAACTTTTAAGGCTTGGGAAGCGACAAGTTACCATGGAAATATTGGCAAATCCACCATGTTGGTTCGGTTGAGAACTTCCACAGGAATACATTCGTCAAAACAATATAAACAGTAAATAAAACAGCTGAGAAACAACCATGAAACTGCTGGGTCAGTACTGGTTAATGTATATATCATTTTGTAGTGTCAGAGTATGATTTATGTAAAAGCTCTTTTTAGTTATAACAATTTCAAATCTCCATTGGTTTAACTTAGGGTGTGTGATGTGACGGTCCCAAGCCTTATAAGCCAACATAAAGTGCAAAATGTTACAAATATATATAAATGTTGAAAAAAAAAATCACATTTCAGCTAAAAATAAATAAAATAGGTTTTCTCGTAAAATATTGTTCAAAATGAGCCTTGTTCAGGTCTTGGTTAGTCAATGTTGAATGTATTGTTGCAAGTTGGCTATCACTCTACAAAATTCAACAAATAGGACAGGATGATATAGCCAAGATTTGTATCGATAAAGGATACAATTTGCAACTATAATGTAATTAACACCAGACAAAATACTCAATAATGGCATTCTAGAATAATTGTGCTAATGGCAAATATAACTTTTTTGTCTTCTAAAAATGCTGCTGAGAACCTTTATTTATGTAATCGGAACTTTGAATAATGTGTAATAAAGCACACACAGTCACGCACGTCAGCTATTGAGGAAACTGCTTAGAGGAAAAAAATAAATCTAAATCTTGCCTGATACGCTAATGCTGCAGAAATGTTTCAAATGAGTCTGAGTGTTTTCTGAGGCTCAGAGTGGAAAGAATAGTATCTCACAGACATAACTCCAGCTGTGTTTTTCGATGAAGACGCATGATTGGAAACTCAAAAGGTCAGCTTAGCGTAACGTGTCTCTTAAATTATTGCTATATTGAGAATTTGAGGTCATTGTGGAATTGAAATTGGCATTGAATCTCAATTATGCTTCTTAAAAACAGTCTAGTAGTGACAACGCTGTTTAAAAAAATTAAAGCAGGGGTACTAATTTTTTTTTCCTCACAATTAATACATTCTGTGTTTTGTAAAAGCAAAAAAAGCTGTCTTCATCTGATTAAACATTTTTATTTTTTCAAAAATAGCCATGTCTGAATCAGTACATTTGAGGAGATCTGATTGGCTGAGCAGAAAGTGCTAAGCCTGCGTTACTTTTGAGTCAACTGTTCTAAAGCTTTGTTCGTGGCCAGAAAAATCCTTACATATAAAACCAGTGTTGTAGCTAAAGTTTTGTCAGATTAGTTTGAAAAGTTTAGATAAATGCTTACTTTTTCGAGAAACTTGGTACAGCAGCTTTAACACACACACACAAACACACACACAAAGCGACTAATGCAGTTGTCTTTTGTAAACAAATTCAGATAATACCCCCTTGAAACAGAGTAAGACTAAGTAAATAATGCAAATGTCCTTGTTTGCATGTAAATTTGCTGCAAAGGATTCACTCAGTATCAGCATTTCTCCTTCTAAAACTACAATCGGATAAACCGATGCAACATTATAAAAAACGAGAGAATAATCAGTTTGTGTCTAAGTCGAGGCATTGCTGAGGCGCTGTTTTCTCACTGCGATATGTAAACACGGGAGTAGAAAACAGTGTATCCTGAGGTATTGTGTCTAAGGTGACAGATAAGTCATGCGTTTTGTGTTGTGAAAATGTTCAGCGTCACTGTTTGCAGTCAGCCGTTTTCCAAACAATCGGACCAGTTTTAGGTCAGGGCTGCGGAGCTGACGCAAAACTGAATGAAGCTTACAGATAAGGTGAGAGGCAGAGTAAGTGAGGCTAAGAACGACGACTGCAAGCGTTGACATTAAGGGTTAGGGTATTTATACAAAAAGTACAGGATGTCAACATTCTAATCAGATGCAAACATTTGTAACAACACTACGACTGGGTGATATACTGTATATAGGGCTGGTCGACTAAAATCCTGTCCTATTGACCAATTAATCGACCAACAGAGTGTGGAATATTTTGACCTGACCAAACTGTGCTCAAAAAACAAAATGTTTTGGAGTTCAAGCAAAAAATATATTATAGAGAAAATGAATATGACCGTGATTTGGTCCAAAATCTTCAGCTAATTTACTACTTTTAGTTGCTGTTCAACATACAATGAATACAAACGTATAATACAACAAGTTAGAAAGAAATAGGTATTTATCATGATACATGAGAATATTTTTTGACGATTTGCCAATAGAGCACGTAAATGTAATTTATTTTACAAATACATAAGCATTTGTGCTGATTTCAAGTTAGAATCAATGTGTATTTTTCATATTTTAAGCAAAAAGTGATATCTTATGCTTGCTCTTATTTTAAGCCAGTTGAAATCTACTCAAATTGTGTTAAATACGACTTATTTCAGGCACTAGTCACTTAAGATTATTATATTTATTTATTTATTTGACAGGGACAGTGCATATTAATGCACATCTGTAACAGTTACATAGAAATATGCCAGGTTATAGCAAAACTGCTAATTTCCATCTGTAGTCCCTAGGCAGATACACAGATAAAGACAACAACAACAACAAAAAAGTGTAAATCCTACAGTATTTAAGGAATTAGTCGACTAATAAATAATGTTGGTCGAGAATGCATCAACCAATTAATCGACTAAACGACTACAGAACTAGTGATATACAGATAACAGTTGTATTTTGAGATATTTTCTGCACAAGATATAATGTTGATCATATTGTAAATATCAAGATAATGTAATCCTGAATGAAAAGAGCTGATAAAATTGGTAAAAAACACCAGATGGTCACAGTTAATAGGCAAATGAGTGGATCATTCTATTTGGTATTTGTTGTAATAGTTAAATAATAAACGTGTCTTTTCCTGGCCATAACACACATAACTAATATTAAAGATATTAAAGCTGGATACCTGACTTTTTTGTGTAAATTATTAAACTGTTTTACCACCAAAAAGAACATTTGCTGCCTGAACTACTGCTTGAATTGAATAACAAAGCAGCGCTCTGATTGGCTGTGCTTGGTTAGTTTCACTTTGCTGTAAAAATATGTTCTTAAGCTTTAATTTCAGACAAAAATGTATACAAGTGGTTGGTTATTGACCATTTGCGGAAGATTTGAGAACTCGGAAGTATGGCTGTTGTCTTTGTCGTTAGTTGATTAATCAGTCGATGGAGTCTCACCGACATTTTTTAAGTCAATCAATTATTTTATTTTGATTATAAGGATTTACATTTTGGTCTAACTGTCTTTTTAGAAATAAAAATGCCCCTTTTTAGTGGTTGATGTCAGACAGAATTTCTACTTCAACAGATTTCAATACTTACATTCGATTTTGCAACATAAAATTCAGGTACTGCAGCTTTAATATTGGGAACATTTCTTCATTTTTTCTGTAGTTAAGAGTTTGACTTGATATAGTATCGTGACAACACTTCCTGCTTTATGTAAAACGGTGAAACTTTCTGACGTCGACTTTGTGCAAACACTTTAGATGACATCAAATAACTCCGGGGATGTTTCTGCAGCCTGGTTAAACATAGACGCGCTTTCTCATAATACGGGACCTTAAACTACACCAGCGCCGGAGAGGCCTTTGAAAAAAAAAAAAAACCTGACAACACCAGGTGGGTCGGCTGTTTACGGAGCACGTGCCCTTTGGCTTCGCTGGAAACGGTGATTCTACAACTCAGCAGTCGCATCTGTGTGTGGAGATAATAACACGTGTGACTTCAGCTCCACTGTAAGGTCACGCACATGTCATCGACGAGATAACTACATTTAAGAACAAAAATACAGAATTAGAGCAAGATAAAAGATAAACAAGACTTCAGAGACTTTTAGCCTAACTCAAGACAAGAACAACTACCGCAGCCACATAAGGCTCATTTGAACATAATAGATGTGTTTTTGCATATTCAGTGATAAGGGCTGCACGTTATGGGACGTTTTTCTGATCAGATTGTGATTTGCATTTCAAATATAAAATTCTGTTGAATAACTCTGTAACAACTAAAATACTGAAAAAACTGAAACATGTTTGAACAGCTCCAATCTTTAGGGATCTTCGGTCGGCGTCACTTTCCGCCCTACTGTGCATGCTTTATGTTAAAAGAGTCGCTCTCCGTCTGCTTCGCTGGGAAAACTTCTTTGAATAAAACAATGAAACTGGACAGGAGCAGCTGTTTTGATCAGGTATGAACCGGTCTGACAGACGTCTACTGAAGCTTGAGACACTTTTTTTCTCTCGCTGTTTTTTCACTCACCTGAATGTAACTTTTAGGGGTTGTAGGGTCAAATTTCATTCACAAATGTTGATTTAGCAGCATAACTTGTTTTGGCACAGTGATAAACTCTTGTAGTTAGCTGACAACGGTGCTTTTTAGACTTCTTTCCACTGTTTGTGTCTTTGTAAACAAAAAGAAATTATCAGTTTTATGTAGAAAATCACAAAATATTTTGTTGTTTATGAGGAAAGTTATGGCCCTTCAGTTAAATTTGCAATTAGCTAGATATTTCTTGAGCATATTTCGATGACAATATTCAGATATAAAGTCAGTCCAACAGAAAAGCATTCCAATGTGTCACCCTATGTTTAGAGGGCACCTACTATGTAAAACCTACATGTACTCTTATCATTAGTTTACCAAAAACAAAAACAAAAAGTCGTTTAAATCGTGGCTTATTATGGTTATTGTACAATGAAGGCGGTTATCAGTGACCGTTTATTTCTTTGCTGTATTAATCATTTGTGTGTTTACATGAACAAAATGTGAATATCTATCTGCAAGTGTGCCATAGGTTCTTCCTAAATATACAGAAAAATCATCACGGTCTCCTTTAAAACGGTCAATGTAACAAAGAAATGCCATTTCAGTTGAAATCAATTTACTGTGTCCATTAAAATGCAATCTTAACTGATTGTACAGCTACCATTCATCAGTGTATTCTTAACTAATATTCACTCCACAAGTACTTTGAGCCATTCCATATTCTAACTCCGAATCTGAAACTTGATAACGCGTCAAAACGACCTCATGTCCTCCTCCTGTCATCGCGTTCCAGTCCAAACTCTTTACACACGGGAACCTGACGTCACCGCTATCCAAACATGACTATATTTACCCCAAAAAAAAAAACTGCGATCGGCTCGTGCGTGTGTGAACATACAGTAGTTTGACAGGAAGCGCCGCATGCTCCTTTATGTCAGCCCCGAGAGCTGTTGCCAAATGCTTGCGTGTGTGTCGAGCTTGTAAAAAAAAAAAAAAAAAAAAAGGGTTTATCTGTCTGCGAGGAGGAGCGTGCATGTGAGCAATCCCAACCACTGAGCGCCTCTGTGTGTTAGCCGCTTCGTGTGAGCGCCTGCGTGCCAAGTGCCGGTGTACACAGGCGAGTGCGTGAGAGGGAAAGAGAGAGAGAGAGAGAGAGAAAGAGGAGGAGGGAGGAGAAGCACGCCTGTGTCGCTGCTGCTGCTGACCGCACAAGGCAACCCGAGGGTCAGGGAAGTTCACAGCTTTTGGAAAAGGCAGAGCTGTTAAGTCCGGCCTCTGGAGCGAACTGGGTCGTAGAAAGGGAATAAACGGCAAAGAGAAAGGGATCTAAATGGAGAAGTGAGATGAAAGGCTGTGGGAGGTTTAAAAGGAGACGTATGTGAGGTTTTGTGTAGGTAGGGCTAGCGATATGGAAAATAATAGATATCTTGATCATTTTTGGGTGAAACTCAACTATATTTGGACAATATTCTGTCAGTCCGACATAATGTGTTCAATGTCTCTTCAGATGTATTACTTTAGGTTTACTGATCAACAAATGTCAATCAATCGCTAGCAATCGTCTGAAATAGTGCTTAGTTTATTTTGTGTGTGTGTGTGTGTTTTAACTGTAGTAAAAAGAGACTGCAAATGGAACAGGCGTTTTCTAATTCATAATTGGATCAAAAAGGCAACTGAAATATGAACAAAATCTACTGTTCTATTAGCAAAGCTTGTTGTAAGCAGCTAAAAACAACTCCACATGGGGACAAATGCTACTAACTTTAAGCACTTATTCATTATATGATGAGAGATGATCATTTTCTAGACTTTTTTCCTGTTTTATAAAGCACTTGAATTATTTATTGTATGAACAATATCACTAATACATTTTTATTAGCCTATCTTGGTAACACTTTAAGTATACAGATAATTAGGCTTAATAAATCATTAATCATTAATAACAACTTAATAAAGGCTTAATTCACTATGAACAAATGTTAATTAGTAGATGAAAAAGTTTATTAATGCTTAGTAACTACTTAATTACTCCAATCCTGCCCCCTAACCCTAAATCCTAACGTAGCTCCTTATTTAAGTAATTACTAAGCATTAATAAACTTTTTCATTCATTAATTCACCATTAGATCATGAATTATTAAGGCTTTATTTATGCTTTATTCATGGTTTACTAAGGCCAATTAAGGTGTAGTTAATTTTTTTAGCCTTTTTTTTCCTACACAATATATTTGATATCCTGTAACCTTAAATTGGATTTATTGCCCAGCAGCTCTGCCTATAGGTTGTCGAAAGTAAAATCTATATTTTTGTTTTTTCGAATTAAACTTATTTTTGACAGCTATAATAATACATGTTGTCAATATTAAGCTTAACATATTGTATATAAAAGTACATTAAAAGAACTGAATATAAAACACAACTGGTCTCGTGGTATCAAAATTTGGATCGAACATCAAGTAATTTCTTAGTATCGTAATAACAGTTGGAAATTTTAGTCTCATGACAACACAACACTCAAACCTGTAGCATATGAGCAACAAGTAACTCTCCACCACGTTTCAAGTAGCTGCTAAGGGATTTTGGAATCAAACATCTTGTGCTGTATAATGCAAATGAACTACAGTAAGTGCATGCTTTTTATCATTGTAAAGGCAGCTGTAGCTGTAGGATACAAGCTATTGTTTTATACAGGCACCTACTGTAAATGTAAAAAGGCATAAATAGTAACTTATGGTCATTTCACAATAGATTGGAGATCATACATTTGTCCTCAGTAGAGACGTGCAGCAGAGTGTTGAATTGTAGATAATATTGTGATTGTTGTCTTGAAGATAGCAAAAATAGAATATTAATCAGCACGCTAACATCTGAGCTTGGTGGTGAATGCAGTCTGGGTCAGAGTTTTGGTCAGATTATTGAGACACGTGATTGGTTTTAAATGACTAATCAACTATTCGTTCTTCTTAAGTCAACCGAGAATGTCTCTAGTCAACCAAAACCCAATTTTTCCTATCGTTAAACTTTGACTCATACACTTAAAGTCATGTTTCATGCTTGTTTTGAAATTATATTGAGATTTATCTCAATATGGCCCAGTCCTAGTCCTCAAACTTTCCCAATCAATGTAACGAAGCATAACAATGTAAGTGGGATAGGAGGTGAGTGAAAACAGACATTTTCTGAACACTCAAGCCTCAACTGCAGAGCAATAACTGATCACACGGACACGCATGAATCAATCAATGTGACAAAACGCTGTTGTAATAAGGTTTAAAGCTCATTCAAACAGATACATATGTCTCCTTTAATACGGTTATGTTCATTATGCTTCTGCCAAGATTTAGTGCAAATGATGACGAGAGCAGTTTCGTTTACTTTTAGATTCTTCAGATATATATGATCAGATAATGTGTCTGCAAATCATGATGTCAAAATGTAAAGGTCATGGTTAACGTAGCACTAGAGCTTGGCGATACTGACGTAAATGGATTTCTCGATCATTTTTGTTTCAATTGTAATTTTCAGACGATATTATGTCAATCCCAAGTCTTTCATTATAATCAATCAAGTTTAATTATAAAATATGACTGTATTGGGTCTAGTTAGTCGACTAAAAGGACACAACCCCTATTCGAAACTAGTAATATCTCAGTGGTTTGACAATATTTATGTAAATAACTATTAGGCAGACAAAAAAGCAAGTAAACAAGATTTTTGACTAATACAACAGACAACAATTTCTACAGCTCTTTCTGAAGCTTATACTCGATACTTGTTTTTTGCATTTCTTCAAAACAACATTCACGAAAATATCTAAAAGTAGCACCTTAAAAACTGAGACTGTATCAATACTGAAGCTAGCACACAAACAAAAAACTTGATCTTTCCTGAAGATTGTAGAATAAGAGCTGGGCAATATGATTAAAAAAACCTAACTGAATCATCTGCTTTTTTTAATGAAGTCGTCGTCCGATCGTGACTTCCCATTTCCCTCTTTGATGCAGCTGTCTGTTCAAATACAGTCCTTACTTCTCTTATTGGTCAGCCTTTGTTAATAAGCTCTGGATGAGTGACAGCTGGATTAAGCTAGCGTAATGAAAAAAGTTGATGATTATATTCACCTCTGAGGCAAAAACTAAATAGAAATGAATCAAAAATTGCAATCTGGCTTCAAGTTTACTCAGAAATTGCTATTTTTATATCTTTTTACAATCCTAGTTTCAGTCTAAAATTGCTAGAACTCCTACTAAAAGCTTCTTCTTATTGGGTGCAGTCGCCGGCACAAGCTCAGTATGCAAAAAGCAGCCTTTATCGGTGGTGCATTGGCTTGGCTCGGGTCCATTCGTCAACACACACAGAAACGACACGCGGAACAGCTGGAGTGTTGACGCTTTCGGTTTTGTTCCTGCCCCCTTTGCCGCTGAAACCAAAGAGGAAGCTCTCTCGGTGCTGTTCCCAAACGCAGAAGTCTAGCTTATCGCCCCTCCACAAGAAGCCTATCTGCTTACTGCAACCCATTGTCGCCTTGTCACACAAAAAAACTCGGCTATCGCTTTACTGCACCGAGCCCATTCAGGAACGCCACAATACTCGCAATGAACTGTCAACTGTGTTCTTCCACCCAAAAAAAAAAAAGCTGAGTTTCTGTGGTGGAGAAATGGGATAGTGTTCATCTGTTGTTGTGTAAGATACGTTCAAAAGCTTAGGAATATTTATCAGCCACTTTGTATGACTGCTTGCATGGTTCCCACTTTGAATTGATATAACTGAAACTAGAAAACGTCATTCAGAGGAGAAATAGAGAAATTAAGTGTATCTGCTTCCTCTTAGTGAAACCACATCTAAATAAACCAGATGATTAAGAGAATTTAGTGCAGGTGCGAGGAACAGGACTTACTGATACTTGAGCCGGACTTGTTCATTGTCTGGGTTGCAGAATAGTCTCTCCAGTTGCTCTTGGGAATCGTCGGCTACGCTCTGCCACTTGTGCGTGCTGCTTCGGCGGATCTGCCAGTGGTAGGGCAGTACCGTGTGGTGGTGGGCACAATCGTTACCGTAAACACAAAGTCCTTGAAGGAAATCCACACAGATGTCCACAGAGTCGGCCTGGTGCGTGTGATACTGCAGTTGGGTTAGCAGCTCAAAGACCAGGTCCAGGGAAGCCTCCTCGCTCTTATCCTGAAATAGCTCCCCTTTGTCCGACTGAGCAGAGGGTAAAAGCAGGGGAAGAGTCTCCGGGACAGCAGTGCAGTCTTTGAGTGGCAGGCTTTTGGCCACAGAGGTGAGAAGGTCATTGCTTTTGTGGGAGCAGTCCTGAAGAGGGCTCTGAGCTTTAACTATGGGGGGTATATCCGTGCGAGAGGGGGAGCTCCCAGCCGGCCTCAAGCCTGCTTTTACCTGAAAGCAGTGACTAGTGTCTGAAGTGGGCTCAGTGATTTTGGGATGTTCCCCTGTGCGCTCCGTCTCCTCCAGTTCTGCAGTAGTATCAGCTATGTCCACATCAGTGTCCTGGGACATTAGTCCGGCCGAGCCGTCACCGCAGAGGACGTGTCCTTTAAACAGTCCTGGCTTATGCAGTTCTGTTTTACGACTGCTGCAGCACATAAGCTGCCAGGTGTCCGGCTCGGCTGGTTCCGGGGAACAAACACCCCGTCCCCAGAGACCAAAGTGTCCGTTCTCAGGAGACTGGTCAGGATAGGGTCTTCCAGGGCGCGGTGGAGGCATTTGGTGTCTAGTTTTCTCTGCTTCTTTTGAAGTAAGGTTTCACCAAAGGAATTTTATCAGACAGACCCACAATCTGGTTCTCTGTGAAGTCGTCCCTTCACCCATGTTTAAGCTGATATCCAGGGACAGCCCAGTCGGCACACCGTCTGCTGATTTCTGGAGAATGTGCAAAGTTTTATCCATGATCCCTTCTAAAGCCAAATTGCCCTGGGAGAGGAGAGAGAGAAATAAGTAGTCATCAAAGATAACACATATAATCCTATAAGCTCAGTTTCCAAGGTGAAGTCATCTTGGCGCATAACGCTATGATTAATAGTTGCTTGGTCGAGCTATTAAGTCATAAAAGTTCTCTTTCCTTTTTTCTAACACAGCCCTCGCCCTGTCTGAGCCGAAACGAAACCTGTCCTGCGACAAATACTGACTATCCCAACTGCAGCTGAACACGAGAGTTTTACTGCCATTAGCGCTGGAGACTTGTCAAGACACTGTGTGCGCAGATGCCAAAGCCTAGTTTCATTTAGTGAGTGGAAATCTTGTGGCTCATTGCAAACTCAGCACGACAGCACTAACCTAGTTGTGAGCTATTGTCCTCACAAAGTGCCGCCACGCAGGTAGATCGCTTTACAGCTCTTCTGTGAAATAGTCCTGCATAATAAGCATTAAATCTTGTGTCTTTGGTCTTTTACTCACGTCATGCCAGCAATTACTGCTGCGTCTCCAGGCTGGAGCGATAAAATCATTACTGTAACAAAACCTCGCTCTCTCGGGACTATGTATTTTGATCACGGGAGTCCGATACGCAGCCCCTGCCGTCTACGTGCAGCTTACACAACACTGGCCGAGCAAGTTTGCACGTAGGCTCCAGTCTCACACAAACACACCACCAGCACCAGCAGCAGCAGGAGCAGCGGTACTGCGGCGGAGCGCACACAGATCTCCACTGCACAACAGACACAACGGAGAGCTGGTGCTAATAACACGCTCTTTTAGCACAAAGCACGGAGGCTGGGGAGTTGAAAAGCTCTCCAAAAGCAACACTAGAGCCGCCTCGCATCTACCTGCACCAGGGTTTACTGATGTAGACTGTCTCGAGCTGCCGCAGTCCTCACAGTCCTAAAGAAAAGCAATGCTACATTTTTTGTGAACCCAGACGACAAGACCATACCTGCGCGATCAAGTCCGCCCCTCTCCCCCGCTCTCGACTCTCTGTGCTGGGTAAAATCCAGTGCGTTCATCGGCAAAGGGCTTATCCACTTGGAAGAAGAAAAGTATCCGTGCGGACTGGACTAAGCTATAGTCCGGTGTGGCTCCTCGTGTCCCTGTGCTGCCCCGTGGCTCTCATGCTCTCTGTTCTTCATGCTGTGAGCTCGTCTCTTTGTATCGTTCCCCCGGCGGGCAGACACACGGGCAGAGCGGCGCGGAGCAGACCGAGCGCACCGACAAAGCGAACACAGCTGTGTGTGCAATGAGAATGACGCTCACGCTCTCTCTGCGCGCACAAGCCCCTCCCATGAACCTGCTCAGCGCTGTGTGGGCGGGGCTTGTGCCGCTCAGAGACCGAGGGAGTCGTCTGCTGGAGCTCCGAGGGAATGCATGGGAACTCACTTTTTTCTTTTTTTTATTTGAATGTCAGACGAGTATGACAGGAAAATCCAAACATCCCTAAAATGAAGATATTGCCTGGACCTGTCAGTGGTTCTCAGGCTTTTCAGACCAGACGAATACCACAGGGGTTCCCAGTATCACCAGACCAAAACCTGGACTTTATCTGGTCTACGTGAGAACAAAGCCTGGTCTACAATGAGACTCAACAACCAAGAGTAAAGCGGACAAAACCAATCATTGTGTTTTCATCTTGTACACAGCAAATAATACAACTGTCCTGCAACAGGCCTATCGATTTGTGATACCAATTAATAGGCCTACTACTACTTCAACAACAACTACTACAACAACAACAACAACTACTACTACTACTACTAGTACTACTACTACAACAACTAGCCTACTGCTACTACTACTACAACTACGACTACTAAAACTACTACAACAACAACTACTACTACTACCACAACAACTACAGCTACTATTACTACAACTACTACAGCTACTACTACTACAACTAGGCTACTACTACTACTACAACTACTACTACAATTACTACAACTACTACTACTATTACAACTACTACTGCTACTACTACAACTACTACTACTATTACAACTACTACTACTACCATTATAACTACTACTACTACAACTACTACAACAACTACTACTACTACTACTACAACTACTACTACTACTACAACTACTACTACTATTACAACTACTACTACTACAACTACTACTACTACTACTATTACAACTACTACTACTACAACTACTACTACAATTACAACTACTACTACTACAACTACTACTACCATTATAACTACTACTACAACAACTACTACAACAACTACTACTACAACTACTACTACAACTACTATTACAACTACTACAACTACTACTACTACAACTACTACTACATTACAACTACTACTACTACAACTACTACTACTACAACAACTACTACTACTATTACAACTACTACTACTACAACTACTACTACTATTACAACTACTACTACTACAACTACTACTACTATTACAACTACTACTACTACAACTACTACTAACTACTACAACTACTACTACTATTACAACTACTACTACTACTACTATTACAACTAATACAACTACTACAACAACAACTACTACTACAACTACTACTATTACAACTACTACTACTACTACTAATTTGATACAAAGATCGGATATCGGTGTCGATCCATAAAATTTCACTTTAGTATCGGCTCCATGATATCGATTCAGCCGATATTCTAGTTGTGCCTTTAATTGGACATAATGAGACTCATTTACTGGCTTATGTTGATCCAGAACGTCAGTATATTTATATTAAGTGGTTTAGTTGTGACTTGCACTGTAAAAAATAGTTATATACAGTAACATGATCAAATGTCTTGTTTTAAAATAAATAAACAATAATAATGATAATAATGACCAAGTAAAATAATAAAAACTGCATACAGTATATTTTAATGTAATATTGATTTCTGCAGTTTTGTAAGCTACAAAGTTACTAAAACATTTTGCTTTTCAGACTGAACACAGCCACACTGTGGATATGAGCATGTAGCTGCCTGCAATGTGTCTTTAAATCTTAATATTCTAATTTTTTAAAAATCCAGAACAAGGGCGATCTTTGTTGAGCTCCATTACTACACTGTAAAAACTATATATCTAGACTTGCTTAAAGAGAGTTGGATTCAGAATTTGATTCTAGATTTGAGAACTTTTAACTGGGTAAAGATTGAATTGCTTATATAATGTAAAATATTTCAATTGTTTCAAGGTGTTTCTGACTGGTTCTAAGAGAATCTGGCTTAAAATAAGAACAGGTAATTGCCAATTGGATGAGAACATTTTTCTTAACCCATTGGCAAATAATTTGGCCCAAAATAAGAAGTAATGTCTTGAAATTAGTTCAAAACTGATCTAGGTCAATACAATAAACAGAGCTTAAATTATTCCAAATCCTTGAGTTCAAATCCTTAAATCAAGCAGTTTTAACTTGTCTTGAAATTCACTTTTTGCAGTGTATGATCCAAAGCAAGACAAAAACTGCAAATTGTAGAGTTTGTGTGAGAAAAATCTAAAATAACACTACAAAAATCCTAAGTATGTGACAGATTTCCAACGGCCTTGCACAATGACCGACAGAAACCTCTTTCAGAAGCAGCGTCACTGTGAACGGGGTGTGTTCAGGGACCAGCTGATTACTTCTCTCTCTGCAGGGGATGTGTAATGTTTACGAACCGCGTTGAGTCAGCTTTTCTGCGACCCTTGTTTTACCAGAAGTCGTTTTTAGGAACCGGCCGCGCTGCGCACTTTTCCGGTCTGTCAGTTTCATTGTTTGCACACACACGAGCCGGCTCCACACGACTGTTTCGACTCAGAAGATTTGTCAAAAGTACTGGTTTCTGCATGACAAGTTTGGTCTTACTAAAACAAAGGCAAAGTAACCAGTACTCCGAGTTTATTCAGTTGGTTTATTGTCTGCTAATGATTATCTTGGAGGAGAGTTGATGCAGGGCTTTTTGTCAAATTTTGCATTTCCGGCGCCAAGAGAGATAATATTTATAGACAGAGTTTCAGTGAATAGGGTTTTAAATCTTTATCTGGAGCAACTTTTTCTAATGAAGTGGAAAATGGACTTTTTGTGTGTTTTTAATTGCGTTTTAACATTGCCGTGTGAGCAAATGGAGATCGTTTTTGTGAGTTACTGTTCTGTCCCTTCTGAGCCTCAGAAAACACTGTTATTCATTTTTCAATTTTGTGATGTCATAGATCTCTGAGAAACGGTTTAAAAATCATCGCTTTCAGTATCTCTGCAACATTAGTAGTGAAGCAAACCAGGCGATCAGTATTTTCTTTTGCAGCCGGTAAATCTAGCTCCAACTCCAGAGAAGGCAAAAGTTATTTACTCAAGCGAAAGTACACATGAATGTGTAAAAAAACGACTCTGGTAAAGTATAAAAGTAAACCTGTGTAAATATACTTACATTAAAAAAGAGAAAAGTAGAATCACACTGCCAGAAGTAATGATTAGAATTCAGAACTTTTATCTTACTTTTAGTTGCTTTAGCCAGATTACAGAATACATTTGCCCAAAAATTGGTAATTTAGTTCATTTGTTTCACCTTGAAACAAGTCAAATCATCTAATTCCATAAAGTAAGACTCTTCTTTTTATAAACAACAAAGTGGAACTGGAGAGGACCACTGAAGCACAGCCAATCAGAGCGCTGCATTCAGCTCCTGATTATAATTCTTTATTATTCCATTCAGAGAGTATTCAGTGGTCTTATTGTTTCACAAAGTGCTGCATTTATCAGATACTCTTTTAATGGAAAACACAGTTTACTAATTTTCAACAAAAAAAGTGAGTTACCCCAACTTTAAGTGCAGTACTTGAGTAAAAATACTTGCTAACTATGTCTAACTCCCTTCCTGATGTGGGAAGCGCATGACTGTCATGTGTGATTCATTACTGCATTAGGTTCTCCAGGGCATTTTAAAGGACAATGTAATACATGAAAACAATGAAAGGATTTTTGCATCCATATTCAAAGCATCGTTTGGGTGAAAATTAGTTTGCAGCCTTTATCTTGTGTCTAGCAACAAAGTCTTTTGTTTACAGATAACACAGGCATGCTTGTTGCTGTTGTTAGCATGGCTAGTTGCTCAAGCTCAAGGCGACAGCTATATATTTGGCTGAAAATGAGTAGGCCTACATTTCAGTGAAAAATTTGTTAGGGGTGGTACATATTAGTTTTGTATAAGACGTTTTTCACTTATACAATTTAGCACTTGGTGATAAATGTGGCTCTGTCTGCTGTTTGGATGGTCCTCTCCAGTTTCACTGTGTTATCTGTAAAAGATGTTCTTAAGCTGTAATTACAGTCAAAAAAGAACGTATGTGAATGTTACCTATATGTGCTGAAGGATTTGTGAGAGCGAGGAAGCAGTTGGACTTACTTCTTGCAAGTTTAAGGTAACTTTTGAACTACACAGTAGATGTGAATAAAAGCACGATTGTGTAATGTAGATGTTTTTGTTGCACTAAATATTAGAAATCATGTTTTTACCCTGGCTTGCATGGCCACAGTTTGTTTCCATGGAGAAAATGTAGTTATACGCTACATTATGGCACAAAACTCAATTATGACAATGGTTCAAAGTATAGTTTTTATTTCTAATTAATAGTGTCTTTGACTTTTTACCTAGAAACTTACACAGTGCACCTTTAAGTCATAAAAACAACTGATATGCAATACTTACAACTCAAAATACTCTTTTATAGATATATCCTTCTTGACGAAACCTAAATTTCTGGCCCAGTGTGGTAAATGGAAACTGTATTGTGTAAGTAGAAATGAGTGGAACAGAAACTTTGGATATTGTTTATGCCGATGTTGCACAACGCACTGGCCTCAACTTATACAAGCCTAAATGTGCTAAACCATGGCTCTGCTGATTATCATATTCAACGTTCTGTTGTAATGATGATAATGATAAGGTGAGATGGCTACTGGATTGTAATGTTTACAAACTAGCTTCATTGGTCACAGAAGTCTGAACAGATTTAAAGCTGGGTTACTTGACTTTTTTGTTGCAAATCTGTAAACTTGGTCAAGATGTTACAGAAGATACAACACTTTCTGACAAAATTAGACTGCTGTGTACTGACTGAATCGAATAATAAATGACTATATTTTGCATGGCTAGCAGAAAGCAGTGCTCTGATTGGTTGTCACTCCAGTTTCACTTTGCAGTCTGTAAAAAGCTGAAGAAACAACAACAAAATACTGTGTTACATTGTGAATAAGGTCCAGACGATGTATACAAAAATAAATCGTCTGGCCACCGTAGTCTCTCTTCTGAATTCAGTGGACGAGATTGACAGATTAATCAGCCAATCAGAGACATGCATCGTCTCCCGTATGAAAATCAACATAACTCATAACAAAGGAAAAATATGGAAAAATATCACATGGAACTGAAAAACATCACGGATTTCTGCAGACTCAATGAGGAAAGCAAAAAAAACTATTTTAATGTGAGTTGAGTGAACTTAGTCTTTGGTCTAAATGACAAACAACCAATCGGTTTCTTTGTTTCATCTGCGTCACACAAATAAACTAACCTGATCGCCCGTACGTTGTGGAGTTGATCTGAAACACAGGCAGGGAGAGTGGTGACCAGACCCAAGTAAGTGCTCAGAGGACACCCACCAAACATGGAGAAAGATATAAAGTCCACTCAGAAAGGCCCGGGCCATGCGAGATTCAAACTAGTAATCTTCTTGCTGGTACCATCGGTGCCGCAACTTTAAGGTACCAATGACAAACTGAACTAGTTATTTCACCAAATCAATGTTGAAATAGGTATAATTGAAACTTTACTAAACATTTTACAAATTTCATCCCAGTTCAGCCATCTTTTGTGAAATGTACTTCTTGTTCCACAAAATAAACAAATAATAAAATTGGTCCAAACTCTTTTAATGTAAAAACGTTTTTTTTTTTTTACTTGAGAAATAAAAGTACACTTAACATTTTTTATGAGAAAATTGAAAATATCGTATTCTCCTATTGACATCATTCATTTAGACCTCAGATCTGTTTCCTGGTATTTTTAACATTTTTTTAAACTTTTGTTCCGAAAGTTGTTCTTGATTCATGTATTATTTATATTTACAACAAGTAATAACCTGCCAAATTAAGTTAAATTTAAAAAACCTGTCTGTACTTTAAAGGTACACTGCGCAACATTTTTGTCAAAAAGAAACTTGAATAAATGCATGTTTTTGTCATTTATATGTCTTTATTACACGCACACATAAAATGTATCAATCTCCATTCAGAAAATCCCAAAGTATAGTTTTAACTTTCCTGTGTAGATGACTTTTTATCTCCAGAAAGTTACACAGTGCACCTTTAAATGAGCACATTTTTAAAAATTGGATAACGCAAAAATTGGCCTTAAAACAAAAAAAATATGTAGAAAAAAATGTGCTAAGGTTAACTTTAAACGTCAGATTTTTCCTGTAATGTTTGCCCTTATTTTATTTACGACTTTAGACAACAAACTCACATACAGCGCCTTTAAGTTGACCTTTTACAAACCTGTTTTACGCCCACGCCAACAAACTAACAAAACAATCAGACCCATCAATTCACTTACTAACATTTCCACGCATGTTTCCAGACAACATCTTCTCCTCACTGAGTAATTTTGTCATTTCAGTGCCAGGAGCGTTATAAAAACTCTTCCATCTCAGCCCTTCCCCGCGAGAAGGAAACAGATTAGCCCAAATGCCTCCAACTATCAGCGCGATAAAAAGCCCGATGCCGTCACAGCAGTTCAAATGAGGGTGAGTAATTGGGAAATTGCAGGCTTGTTGTTGAAGACATGGCAGAGCTGACGTACTTGTGAGTAATCGCTCGGCCGCATACCTTCGGATTCCTCGGGATTCCTGAGTGGCCCACATGCGCAACGACGTTCTATTGTTCAGGCCCGGACTTGTTTCAGGTTCAAAAAGAGCTAGCTGTCTGCCGATGGCGTCTCTCTCTCTGCGCAGCTCTCACAAAGAAGCGTGACTGATGGAAGCGCTTGAAGTAACAAGTAACAACATCCATGCACCTGAAAAGACAACCGGAGGAGAGCTGGGTCAGGAAAAGGACGTTTGATATTGAACTAAAACAAACAAGCTAAACAAAGTGAGCGGAGATTAACAGTCGCACCACGCCTTATAACTACCTGGGAAATACCTCGCTATAAAAATGACTTGGGAGGTGGCTTTGTTTCCATTCTGTAAAGTCTGTTTCAACTTTACAATCAAGTCGTTTAGTGCGTAATTGCTCGGTGAAGCAGGAAGTTTAGCACAGGGTTTTTCAAACTTTGGTACATGTACTACTTGTGGTGTTTGAGCTTCTTCTGGTGATACTTGGACAGCTAGTATTAGCTTTAGTTAGTGTACATTTCTTCACATTTTGAATCATTTCTCAGTTAAATCTTCTGTGCACTGGTGTTTTCCTACTCAACCTGATTCAGCCTTTAGTCAGACTACAGTCCAGCTATAGATGCTGTTTAAATTTAGGTGCCTTTAGAGAACTGAATGTTGTTTTTGGGGAATTTGGTGCAAAAGTTTGCAAACCACTTTGTTAGCATGTTAGCTGTTGCTAGCTTTACTGCAAAGGCAAATCCAGGTTTTTAAGAAAGTAACCTAAGAGTTTTGCTCTAGCACAGATATATTGTTAAAGTAAAAAATGGTTTGTGTTGTCCCATTTACATCTAACAGGCTCTTTTAATGCTGTGAGTTTCAGTTTGCCACAAACCTGTGGATGGTCTCTTTCGTTCCATTCATTCCCTGTGGGGTAACAGTCGAGCCGCATTAAAATAAAAACTAATTTATTTATTTAAAATCACAAAGTATAACAGTATAATTTTAGCAACATAATCACTGGCAGTGTGCTCAAACCTTCATATAGAAGGATTATTTGTTTATCAACAGAAAGAGCCGCCGCTCAAAGATACAAACCGTGGAAACAAGTCGAGCCAGCGCCGTTGTCAGCGAACTACAAGAGTTTCTAATTAATATTTAAAAATCACAAAGCAAACAGTGAATTTCAGCTAGATCATCACTGGCATTGTGTTAAACCCTTCATACTGTATATGTTTATAGCTAAAAGCTAACAAATAAATAAACTTATATATAATTAAGCCAATTATATGATGTTAGCATGTTAGTTAACAGGAGGTTAGTCAGTTACTAAGAAAAGAACTTGTCAGTCAGGAAAGCCAAATATTTGAAATAATATGACATTGTTTGAGTCACTCTCTCTCCAGTCATTAGCAGATTCCTTGGCTAGCTCAGAAGATGCTACATTTTAAAAGAGCTAGCCCTAAAGCCTGCCAGATTTTAAACTGAAAAGACAAGACCAAAACTACTTCATGTTAAACTCTATACAGCCGTCCACATGTATTGTTCACTTATTGCATTATTAGCCTCTTAATTATGTGCAAGTTTTAACGTCACGATGAAGCTAACAGCAACTAGGACAGTTAGCCTATGAAATGTTTTATAATTCAGTGTAGAAGACAGTGTGGTTTTATTTGGACCATTTGAAAAAACAACATAGGTGTAGAGCTAAAGCTAATTTTATTATGTACAAAGTCTACAGTAAAGTGTATTTTAGTTTAGTTAGAGTGGGAATAATCATGATTCAACTGGTAAATGTTGCTTCAAACAGCCACGCCAGTCTTTTATAATGTGTCGCAAGAAGAAAGAAAGCTATTTTAATTACCAAACAAATAGAAGAGAATGAAGTCATGAAAAGTAGGTCAAGTTACAATCAATAGTTCATCTTGTTATTTATTATGGACGATTCAGAGATAGTCCGAGTTTGAGATCAGCAGAAGTTTACGAGCTTTCTGTCCAGACTGTATGAACACATGTTATTGGAGGTAGATCAGTTGAGTGTGACGAGCCTTGAGCCTGGACACGCCTGCTGCTCGACTCCCACGCCATGGAAACATCCAAACGCACTCAGCAACTCATAATTGGCCTTGGACTGGCTCAGGCGCTCGTGGGTGCAATAAACAATGATGAAAGTGGGAGTGTGTAATTATTGTCATTTTGGTCAGTAATCTTCCTCTTTTATGAATATCATAATAGAGACACGACTTTTAAATAACTGGGATCTGAAGGCTGTGGCTCTATCTGAGGAGAGTCGTATACAGAGTTTTATAGTCCTGGGTGACGGAGGGATTTTCCATGCAATGCCAAGTTTTGTTGTGAATTGTTGAAGGTATGCAATGCTATACGTTTAAGTGACTATAGACAGCAAAATGTGTTGAACTTACCACCAAATAAAAAAAAACGTTTTTCAATTAAAAGGTGATCATAATTGCATAAAATACAATAAAACAATCATTAAATCAAACTAAATAGCTTGAAAAATCTTGATATGTAATAATTTTGCATTTCACAAACTGGCCAGCTATGAACAATATGCTAAAAAACTCATTAATAAACCTCAATTCACTTCACCTTATTCTGCCCCCCCACTTTTCTTGGCAGCACACTTCCTGTTTAGTTCTGTTAGTAGCTAACATGTTAGCTTGTTAATCCTGTGATGCAATCTTAAATAGTTATAACGACGTTAAATAACATGGTACAGCAACGTTTGATTGTGGCTAATCTAACTTAGGCTAACGGCAGCTAAACCGGAAGCGTGCTGCCAAGAAAAGTGGGTGGGGCTTAATAAGGTCAATAAATAAAAAATCAGCTATTGGTAGAGTTGGACATAATATGAAAATGACATCTAGATACGTATTATTTGCTATTGAATATTGTAACATATTCAAATCAATATGCAGAACTCAATTTTGCACCAAATTTTGCATAATAGCACCACTTCTAAAAATGTCTTTTTTTGACTATTTACACTTCTCAACATTTTTTTTAAAGTACTGAGACTTACACATGCATGACATTTAAGCCAGGGCTGTTCAACTTTCCAGTGGGCCAGATGTTTCAGCAGATAGTGAACATTAGATTTGTAAAATAACTACTACTAAATCTGATCGTACTTCCCGGTTCTGGTCAGGACACGAGCTGCAGCTGTTTTACAGCTCTTTGGATAGGCCGGTGAGCAGGCCGTTACAAAAGTCTAACCTACTGGAGACAAATGCATGGATAAGTCTCTCAAGTCAAGCTTTGATACTATACCTTTGATTTTGGCAATGTTTTTTAGATGGTAAAAAGCTGCTGATGTTATTAACTTGATCAGGCTGTTTATTACCCCAGATTTTTAACTTGATTGAAGATTCAGAGAGAGAGAGAGTGAAGGTGACTGCTGACACTTTCTCTTTGTTTCTGTGGGCCAAAGACCAACTCAGAATCAAGCATTGGCTAATTAAGAACAATTATGTTTTCAATAGTTGGAGGGTGGATTGTGGGCTAGATTAAATTGGCTGGAGGGCCTGATTTGGCCCCTAGGCCTTATGTGGAATAGCCTTGTTTTAGGCACTGACTCCCTCATGCATTATACTGTATATATTCTCTGTCAGAGATACGTATATTTCTCTGTCTTGTCATTCCATTGTGAACAGCAAGTACAGAGGCTTAGACATGTGGTCCTTAAATTGTGGCTTAGACTCCACTGTCGATAGATGAAGTCATAGTATTAATTAAATTTAAATAAATAGATGGACCTTATTTAGAACAGGCTTAGATTGTCTTCAAAACATGCCGTATTTGTTATAGCTGTAAACAGAACGTGAAACCACTGCTTCTTTTGGTCTACTTAATCCATGCTTACTCTTTTCTAACTTAAAACTGCAGAATGGGACCAGAAACGTAGAAATCTAACCTTAACCTCCTTTCATTATCTTCCTTTATTGCCTTGATATGACAAATGGAAGTGTGATTTCCTCTTTATGTTTGCTTTACGACTAAATTAACGGATCATAACACTCAAACAGGGTCAGAAATGACTTTATCAGCCTGCATATGCATTTTAAGACCTTTCAGATTGTACGCTCCGATATTCTCATTTCCTCATAACCTGAACTGTCAAACAATTGTAAAGAATGATTGTGAGAAGCAGGCGAGCGTTACTAAAGGAGATAACATTACTGAACTACCTGCAGCCTGGTGTTTTTACAGCCGTTTTACATCTTCTAATGGATTCTGTTACATCTAATAAAAAAATGAAGTTTGAGATGAAGTTGTCATCCAAACTGTATCTTGTGTTGTCTCTAACCAGTCCGGCTGCTTCAAACGTCTGTATGAACGCTACACAAGTTCAGATAGCCTACATAGTTGTGATGACAAACGTGGTTGAAGTAATCTGACTGGAATCCTAGCATAGCAGGCAAACCCAAGTTCAAACAGAGTGTTTCCCATAAGTGTTTGCTTTACCTTTGCCCATGACGCTGTTTCTGATGGCAAATACTTCGGGTCAACAAGTGGGTTCAGTTTTACGAGCAGGAATTGCATACACTGACTAAAATATTTATAATTGAAGATATTATATGAACTTATTACATGTGTGTTGGATTGTTTTTAGACTTGTTGTGACATGAATAAAGAAAATGTACAGTTTTACCCAGTCTGTTAAAGTTGGAGTAACTAACTATTTTAGTTGTAAATCAGTAAACTTGTTTTTCACAAAAGAGTATATGATAATGCAGCGCTATGTGAAAAATGAGATCACTGAGTACTGTCTGAACTTAATAACAATGAATTTTTCATCTTATTGGGAGCCAAATGCAGCTCTCTGATTGGCTGTGCTTGGGTGGTCGTCTCCAGTTTCACTTTGTTTTTTTTGAAAAAAAAAAAAAAAAAAAGTATCATATTTGCAACCAAAATGAATACATGTCGAAATTAACCATGTGTCGTATGATTTCTGAGAGAAAGTTGTTAGATTCAAAACCTAAATCGTGTTACCCCACCTTTAACTCTCAATGGAAAATGCGTGAATATTTGCGACCAGCTGAACTGGCAAATGTCCACCTGTGCTATTAGTAAACTTGGAAATGCACAGTACACTTCCTGTACAAAACTGCATAACAGAACTGTTTATTATTGTAAAATGTAACTGTAACAGTATTTTGACATTTTTTATTGGAAAGTTGGCATGTGGCAATCTTTTGATTACATAAAAAGTTTTAAAGGGTTCCTATTGTGTTTTGTTTTTATTGTATTTAGTAGAAAACTAGAACATTTGCAAATCAGTCCAACTCCAACTTTAAATACCTACTTGGGTTTTGCAGTGTAAAAATCAAGTACCCATCTTTAAATCTGATTTTGACCCTTACTGATGGTACACAGAAGGCCTGTCTGAACCATTTGGTGAACCACTGTCCTCGATCTCTGCCCCATACCCTTCACAACCCTCTCGAATCTCTGACATGCATTAACCTTTGAGGCGCTCCGCCGTCTGCTCCGTCTGAGTGGACCCTTAGGTGACAATGACCTCCTCCCGGACTCATGTTCAAAGGCTGTTATCAGGAATCTGCTGCTGCTATGGCAACATGAGAGGAATGCATGCACTTTGGTGGTCTCTTTGATGATCGATTCGGAGAGTTTGGCATTGGAGTGCAGACTGAAGGTTCAAGGAGGACCGAGGTGAGGTTTGGAGAAGAAAGGAAAGCAAAAGAACCGAGGGGGGATGGGGCAGGGCATGGGCCAAGGTTGAAGGGCGGCTAAACAAAAGACTGCTTTGGCTCTGCTTTCCCGGGTCAAGGCTTATAAGGGGCAGGAATAGCTCATACAAAAATCCACCACTCCAGGTTAGGACCCCCCCCCCCCTTCTGTACGCACTTCCAACCCCCATCGCAGGGCTTCAAATCTGCCTGCTTCTCACACACACAGGTCACCCGGTGTGCCTGGACAATGAGCAGTGATCAAAGAGAGGCTCAAGGCTCAGGGGAGGGCCCGCGGAGGGGATTAGCCCGGGAGGGAGTGCGATCTTGTGAGGAGATGTGAGCTGAGCTGTGGGTCAGTAAGGCTAAAGTTGACCCCACCCCCTAAAACTGTCAAGGATTGGTTGTGTATGTGCCGTTTGCTCACACAGCCTGGTACTGCAGTTATCTCCCATTGTATTTAAAGGCACTATGGCTACTTAAAAAACTCAATTTCCCTCAGCAGAGATCTCCCGTTAATGTATTCAGGTGAAAATGAGTCAGCAATGTCCTGTCTTCATCTAATAATGTCCCATTTGTTCACACTTTGCTGCTAACTTTGTCCGTTGTTGTTGTTGTTGTTGTTAGCATTGTGGCTAAGTGTCAATAGCATACCAGCAGGTTGTAAAAAAAGCTTAAAAAACACATTGTGATAAACAATTCGGAGGCTCAGAATGCATTAGTAAGTAGGAAAAACACGTATACTGATGTAGGAAGTTTAAAATGTATTATTTTGGTTTGTTTGCAATTTTAAGGAAGCAAACCTTAGATACAGGATCTTTTACAAATCTGTATAGTCAAAAAAGGAAATATAAGATTTGTAAATGTAGACAAATGGGTGTTTACATACTATTTGCTGCACTGCCCAAAAAGTATTCGATATCTTGAACTTCAAGCTGTATTTTCTAGAGTTTATATACTACAAAAATGTTCTGGAATGTTCCATTTGTGAGTTTGCCCAACTCCAAGGAAATGGAAGTTCTTTGGAGTTGGGCAAGGAACATCCATTTCACATTAACAAAAGTTAATGTGAAATGAAGAAAACGTCCCCACGTGGCTGCAACCAAAAGTCGTCCTATTTTGACGCTGTGAAATCTCGTGTCATTTTTACGCTTTTTCATATCGTGCTAAATGCACGGTGTAACATAAGTACTAAAAATAGCTGTGAACTCCTGGTCAAAAGACGCTGTTTTTGTGTCGTGGTAAAAGTACGCCATCTAGTGAGACTGTGTTGATTATTCACTACAACATGTTTTAAGCTTTTTTCATAGCTGCCTGGTGAGAAGTGCCAGTATCATGGATCTATTACATTATCTGGATAGGAGCGCAATGTAAACAGAAACTGTGTTCGGTAGAAACAGCATCTACAGCTTTTTTCCGGATTAAAAGGTTTTAGTTTCGTATAAAACAACTTTTTAGGCTTTAGCTTTGGCTACGGTACCCACTGCTCACTCTGTGACTGCTCTGATTGGTCTGAACGGTCAGGTGTCATTCAGATTCACTCGGCTCAAGCTCGTCACGCTCACGGTCCCGCTCCTCGCAGGAAGAATCATGAGGGAAACACAACTGCACATGTTCCATAGCCTGTAGCGCACCTAGCAAAAGGCTAAAGCTAACGGCCATGATGGTAACGAATGCCAGTGAACAAACGTCATTGACGCACACCGCCTGTCATCTTTGATCAGCAGGGCTTGGCTGGTATGCTAACTGTAATTAGCCACAATGCTAACAACAACAATAGGTAAACTCTTTGGAGCTTGGTGAACAAACAGAACATTATTCAACGTAAACAGAACATTGATTTAAATTATTTTACTGTAAGAAATTGGTCCCTTAAAAAACTGTTCATGTTTAGAACGTAATGATGATGAAGACCAGAGATAGGCAATGCAGCTTTTGAAATAGCAAGAAATATTTCAAACGTTATTAAGCTATTTTTCAATTTGGTGATTTCTATAAGTAACTTGACCCATTTTTATTTTAGCTGCTAGACATTTGGATTAAACATATGACAGTATGTTATTGTGTATAACATTTACATGTCTACAGTCAATGGTTTAGCTATAACCATAATGTTACTTCCGCGATAACTCAAAATAGGAAATAATCAAGCTCACAGTTGCCAATAATGCATCAAATAAAATCATTCATTTATTCGAGATAAATTCAAGAATTTATTTAAGAAAAAAAAATTTTTTGTGTGTATGTAGTTATTCACCTTATTCTGCCCTGCACTCTTTTATTGGCAGTGCACTTCCTGGTTAGCTCTGGTAAGGTAGCTAGCATGTTTGACAGTCTTTCAAGACAATCTCAGACAAATAATATTGGCAATTAAAATAAACCCAGCGACTGAATTCTAGAGGCTAAACACATCTAAACATAAAGTGCACTGCCAAGAAAAGTGAAGAATATGGTAAATACACCTTGTTCCATATTCACACAGACCTTGCACCTTTTTATCTCCATTAGATTTACTAATCTTAAAGAAAAATATTTGGTCAGAGCTTCATCTGCTGGTTGCAAACTAAATTAAACATGGGGAAACAAGTCTGAATGATTGATGGACTAAAAACAATGCAGAAGATGTTAGAGCTCTACTTATGACATCACACATATGGGAAATCTGAAGTTGTTTTTTGAGCTTAAAGAGATAAGAATAGTATATACTGTGTTTTTGATTAGGAAGTAATGTTAGAATAAAAATAAAAACAGAAAAAGTAAATTCTGCCCACTATGTGACCTTTAACATCCACTGTTTGGTCACTACAGACTCCTTCAGCATTGTTTACTGTTTGGTTGCTGCGTGGCGTTGCGAGTGGAGCTGTGGTTGACGGTTTTGAGGTCAGGAGGTTGTCTTTGGCTGAGGCTGGAGGTGAGGCGTTTGGGCAGGCCTGACGCTCACTTGCTTTGGTTTGGTGTTGGAGATGTGAATAGGACGACATGGCTGTGCACGCCTGAGCGGACAGTGAAGAGGAGGACAGACACGGAGAGCCCGGAGAGTAAAGGAGACAATGGAGCAGGACCAAACCAGGACACACGCAGCACAGATTTAGAAGCTGGTTTTGGGATTGTAAGAAAACTTCTGTAAAAAATACTTCTTAGATGGAGCACAAAGACACAATAGATTTTCAGTATTTTTAGTATAGGGTCAGTATATATCCCCATTTGGAGGAAGGCGGTGTTTTGACAAGATATTGCAACTAAATTAAAATGCTTTAAAGGTGCTGTGTAACTTCTTGACCTTTTGATTGAGAAAATAAATGGTAGAGCGCAACGCTAACACAAAGTGCTCATGTTCAGCAGAAATAGAATCTACAGCTTTAAAAATTGTCGGATTTTACGTCAATTCTTACCTAGTTTCATATCATACATTATTTCCGGTTCAAAAGGTTTTAGTTTTGTATAAAACAGCTTTTTCACCTTTAGCTTTGGCTACCGCTGCTCACAATGTAACTCCCGCTCTGATTAGTCTGAACGGTCATGTTTGAGCTTTCAGCTTCTTTTGGATTCACTCGGCTCGAGTCCCGCTTTTTGTGCAAAGAATTATGGGGGAAACACAACAATGCATGTTCCATAGCCTGTAGCGCAGCTAGCAAAAGGCTAAAGCTAACAACCAAGCTAACACCACTCAGTAAAAGCCGATGACGCACAGTGTCCGCCATCTTTGATCACCGAGGCTTGGTCTAAACCTGCAACGAGTTGGCCACTGTCCAGGGTGTTCCCTGCCTAAGGCCCAAAGTCACTGGGACAGGCTCCAGCAGTAGAATGAATAATTTCACATGCAGCTTTAAAACAGCTTATTCAAAGACAAATATAAAGCAGGCTTACTACCTTCAACACTAGACCTGCGGCCCTTGGACTGTTTATTTGATTGGCTTGTCTACTTGACATGTCATTGCTTGTTGTCCAAATGCACATGTCAAACTCAAGTCCTGGGGGCCAGATGCGGCCATCCACCTTATTTTATGTGGCTCTTAATATCTTTAAGGTTTACTTACATTTTATATTATGCCAGTGGTAACCTAAGTGGCTTAACCTAATGAAATGATTTGTCTGAAATTGTTTGTACTATGTCAAAGATTAGTAATTTTAGTTACAACCGGCCAGTGTGGCCCTTTGTTAAAATGAGTTTGATTCTCCTGTCTTAATGTTTCCACAATAAATGGTCAAACACTAGATCAAAAAGTCTGTTTTACAGAAATGTGCTTTCAGTAAGGATAATTTGTTACACCAATGACTGCAGTCCAACCCTCCACCACTGGTCCAGGTTCGAATATGGCTCTTGGGAAAAAATAATGGCCCAGCCCTGGTTTGCACAGTCATTCAGCTCTCATATAGTCACACACATGAGTCTGTTTTTTTTCATTCTTCAGACAAGCACAGCACACACAGATCAAGTATACTGTTAGATGAGATTATGTAATTACCTTGACGTGTTTTGACGGTAACTTCTTCAATCAGGTTTGTCAAGTTGACCACGTCAAGAGCAGCTTTCGACACACGTCACGTCGAGCATCACGTGACGCGTCTGACCAGGTTACTCTCAAACATACCAATCGGATTACATCATCTCTAATCTATTGTCTGATACAGAAGCAAGAAAACATTAAACTATCTCACTAAAGAAGACAAAAGATGGATAAGTTAATAATGTGCTCTGGACCAAGCAGCTTATTGAACTTGTGTCCTACCTGAGCTGGTTGGTGCATGTTTTGGTTGATGTTGTAAACCGTAGTGCCGGGAAAAGCGCCTTACAAACGCAGTGACTTGAAATCCACACCTTCACATGACTCTTTCTGATCACTGCAGTCACAAAGCCTCTGTAGTGTCACGCTGCCAGTATTACCAGTGTGATATTTCAACATGTTCTACTGTGGACAAGCGTTCCTCTGAAGAGCTAAAGAAGATTAAAGGGTATATGACAGATAAGACAAAACGTCAACATGATTAGATTCTACTGAAGATTATTGATAAGATGTTTCCTGTTTCCTCTAGGTTGGCCTTCCTGGTTGTTTTTACTCCAGTGATTATTCCAGCAAATGGTACATGTGCTCAGGCTGCTATCAGTGACATTTGAACTCATCTGCAGTTTGAATATTTGCTTTTCAATGCTTTCATGCTTTGTCCTCTTTTGGGCAAACCATCATTAAACTGTATTACATCTGGCTTATCATTTTTTAGACCTGATTTAGTCTCAGTTCTGATCTGGTGGTACTTGGAAACCCCAAAACTATATGTGTACATTATAAACGTACAGAATGGTGGATATCTTCACTCTGAGTAGGATTTCATCTCCACAACAGGGAAACTCTTTTATGACTAAGAGAAGAACCTCCTCTTGCTAGTTTCATGGTAATGTTTTTCCTTCAGCACTAATCTTAGACAGTATAACATAAAACTCATCTATAAACATTAAAATGTCCCAAAGAATTATGGTAACGTTCTTTTTCAGTGAGATGGTGCAAATTACATATTTTCCTCTAGACAGTGTTGTGTGACATGTCTGTGTCTAATACAGCACTATGTTCATTCAACATAGATAACTTGTTTATGTTTTTAGCATCACACTAGCCTCTGTTTGTAAGGCTCAATGTGCTTTTACTTCAGAGAGCAAGAAAAAGAACTTATTCTGGTGAAGATGGAAAATATTGGCTACAGCGCCTTCATTTCTACAATGATATCGTAAACAAGGGCAAACACACGTTTAACTTACACACAGTTTAAACTGGGGTGCCCAAAGTGTGGCCTGTAGGCCAAACTTGGCCCATAAAGGGATGATAAGGTTTGTTAGGACTATTTATAAGATTACATTTGCTGTTGGAAAAATGTCAAATAACACAAATCAAGTTTGGTGAAAGATATTTCAATATTATTTGTTTGCAAATAAACTTTTTAAAAGTTTCACGCTTCAACATGAGACATTTTGGCCCGTGGAGGAAAATATTGACACATTTTTAAAACTTTTTTTGGCCCTCCAGGTAGAGAACAGTTACTGAATGTGTCCATTTGTATCATTTCTGCATTTTTGATTTGGGGTTTCTGTCTAGAACTCAGATGAGTTCTAAAACTGAAAACAGCCATAGCTGGTGGTCAAAGCATGATCCTGTCAGATCTCAGAGGCAAGCAGGTTAGGGCCTGGTTAGTACTTGGATGGGAGATCGCAGGAACATCAGGTTGCCAAGACACTTCACTCACATTGCCTCAGTGTCTCTGTACACTGGGTGAGTGGATCCTTGAATGTAAAGCACTTTGAGAGCATTGAAAGGTAGAAAAGCACTATATAGAGACCTCTCAACTTCCTGTCACTCTCAACTTTTGTGTTCACAAACTTGACTCAAACAGTGTTACTAATATTTTCTTACTGCAGGAAGTGTCAGACCAAAGTAGAAAACGGGGGTCAGGGTTAACCACATTTGATCTTGCCTTTTAATTCCCTTGACAGAACTGCTGCACTAACCTGGATGTTCTAAGTCTACGATTAGGACAGAGTAACTTCCAGAGAGGACTTCCCTTCCTGACTGGTGACGAGTGTGTGCTGTGAAGAGATACCAGGGCGTGCACGTGACAGGCTGAGCAGTGCACGTGGACCACAGCCAAACTGTCACTCACTGCAGCTTTGGACAGGAGGAATGTGAAAGAGAGAGAAAGCAGCCAGGCAGGAATACCTTGTCACTCACTGCTCTGCTGCAAGTCGCCAGGGTCAGACTGGATTGTTCAACCAGAGTCACCTGAGGCATTGTGAGAGTCAACACACTGGTGGTGTAATGTACATATTAATAGTCATTTGTATGTGTGTTAAAAGGTCTACGTTTTCATTCCAAATGGTAGTGGGCATAACAAGTGTTGTAGTCAGATTGCACTGACCAATCCCAGACCATGACCAAGACTAGACCAAAACTTTTACAAGTTGAGACCAAGACTGTTTTATTGGCACTATTGTACTATATGTAACTATATGTAAAAACTTAGTGGTCTTTTTGGAATCCTCACCCACACTTCAGCCTTTTACAAACAGCTCACAGATGATTTGTAGATGCTCTCTCCTGCTCCTCTCCTGTTTGTGTCATTAGATGCATAACATTAAGTTAGCAGCACTTCAGGATTTTACTTTTGCAAACAAAAAGATCAATTTCACGGGGCAAGAGAGATGTGGGCTTGAGCTAACAACTCAAAGCCAACTGAAATAAAGAGTTCACACACTGTTTAGGTGTTTACACGAGGCTATTCATTTTCAACTTGATATTTTTATGGCTCTTTCTCACAACCTGCCAAACATTACAGGCTGAGTAACAGATGAAGCATCATTTAAATGTATAGCTTTAAGCTGGATGATTATATGCACATTTCCCCACATTAACGTGAGCTGTCGTGTTCTGTTGTTTGGATCCATTTAAACTTTATAGCTTTGTTATTTTTGTAAATATTCAGTGATAACAGTCGGTGTTTTAAGTGTCATTGCATTCATTTACATTCAGAGCTCAGGTTCTGTTAAAGAACATGCTGATGTTCAGAGAAATCTTGTTACTCAAATGAGGCATTTTCAGAAGTGGTAGAACAGAGTACTGGAGCATTACAGCCCAGTTACAGCACTGATAACAGTGATGTAGGTTTGTGTGATCATCATTAGTTCTAATCTGATCAGCCCCTGTTTTGCGTGTCTTTTATGCTGTTATCGATCAGCGCACACACGCTGTTTGTTTGGATTCTGAGTCTCACGTGAGTCTCAGCGTGGATCACATCTCTGCTCACTTCCTGGTTTCATTCTCGGTTCATTTCTATTTACAGTATAAACAAACCGCTTCAGGGCACGAGTCAACTGGACCAAGACTGACCTGTCCAACAAGTCCTATGTATGCAATTTGGGCCTGGTTCCGAATTTCTCATTTTCACAGAAATTTAAAATAATAATCTGAAATAATGGCATAAAATTCAAAAATGTGTAACAACCTGTTACAAATTCTTTTGCTTGCCTTTCTCCACACGGCTCTAGTTGTGTTTGCAGAAGTCACATACACTTGTCTTTCTCCACACGGCTCTAGTTGTGTTTGCAGAAGTCACATACACTTGCATTTCTCCTCAGACACTACATAAGTGCTGTAAGTTTCACTTCAGAGATAGCAGAAGAGTGGACTGTGCTCTTTCCCTTTCCTTCTGAGGCTGACTGACCTGTGACTATGTCCCATACACTGCACTGATGAGCTGACTCCACTTGTGTGTGAGGAGTTTCCCTTTCTGTCTCCAGGCACACACGCAGGTCCAAAGTCTCAGCGCTGTTTTGTGCTATAACAACATGCACTCAATACAATGTTGTTGCTTCAAAGGTGCACGGGAACTTTTTGAACATAACTACACTAAATAAATGCATGTTTTTGCACTCAAAGTACTGGATTTTTACATTGAGCGGCCTTGCCTCAGAGTGGACTGTTATTTGGTTTATAGAATACTTTCATGGAAACCTGTTTATTTTTGCACAAATCTTATTTATTTTTCATTTAAATTCAGATTGTCCCACTTTCTGTCACCAGAATTGTGTATTTAACTTTTCACCTCTAGAAAGTTACACAGTGCACCTTTAATGGGTTGTTCACAAAAAGTTTTTAAAACAAATATATACATATGTTTTATTATAGCTGTTTTTTTTGTTTTTTTTTTTTTTTATTACAGGTCTTTAGTACAAAAGTAAAGTCTCACACTTGTACACATTGAGGTGGGCCTGGTAAAACCTTGCTGCTTTCTCAGAACATTGATTCAGGAGGAAGTTGCTTGTGCTTCTCATAATAATCTGCCTGTATCACTGTCATGCATGTTGACCAACGTATGAACTTGACACATTGTGTCCTGGTTGCTACAGAGCGACTCACGCATAGCGTGAGGAGGTAGCCACAGAAAGTTTAAATGGATGGTGGCCCGCTGAGAAAAGAGGACATAGAGAAGCAGCAGGAGGAAGTGGCACAGTGCTGCTGAGGCTTGTGCATGTGTGGTGAAGGTAAATGAGATGTGTAGGGCTGATAAAGAACCCCAATATGAAAGATAAGCAGTGTACTTTCATTTATGTACACAGGTGTCAGTCTGCAGACAAGCCACACACAGGAAAGGAAACCTGCACTTCTCTACTAAACTATTTGAATCTATGTTTATTATAAATGATTCAATAATCATATTCTACAACTGTAACATGGGTCGTGTATGATGACAGTAGAGTTTTTTTTTCTAATTGTTGCTCTCATCAGAACCATACCTGCAGTTTTGCTTTGTTCCAGTCACAAATATTTAAATTATTCTACTTTAAGTCTGTCTGCATGTCTGAAGTGCACTGTTCCACTTTGTGTCATTAAGTGGTTTAATCTTTTTCTCCTCAACATAATACAATTTAAGAGCAATTTTATGCAATGTATGGTGTTACTAAAATATGAATCTGTAGTAAAACGTAAATATATGTATTCAGAATCGGAACAGGTCTGCAACAAGTTATTCTATTAGTCGCAACTAATCGATTTTTTATTTAAATTATTGTCAACTAATTTAATAATCGAATAATCGTCAAGTTACAGGTAAAAGATAAAACCTCAGACAGATTTGAGTGACTACATACAGGAGGATTTATTTTGGATTAACAGCTAACTTTAAGTCTGATTATGTGATTATGATTGTGTTAGTATTCATGAATAATAACAGGTCTTCACATCCACCATAGAAAGTTAGAAACTGCTCAAAAACAATGTAATAACAAATAAATACTGACTTCTGTTGTTTAAAACGGCAGATTTTCATGAACATACTTAAGAAATGACTTGACTAATGTGGTATGCTATCCACTCACATCAAACAGACCACCTCCAGGACCTCTCTGAACACAAATGTCATTCTCTCAGTTGATTATTGATCGAGGGCACTGACCCGAGGCCGGCCGTGTCAGTCATGTGTCCAGTGTCCGAGTGTCCATCTGTCCACGGAGACGTATCTTTGACCGGGACAGATTGGACCGCACGTGTACAGTATTCTCACTCTCAAAGACTTTAGTGATTTTTCTGACCCTGTGCTGACATCACATCTGTCCTGATCAATAGTCCGAGTGTGTGATGGGATTCCTCAAAGACCACACACTCTTCAACAGGGAGATGGAGTTCTGAGGTCATGTTTTAAACTGCATTGGACTTATTGGTCTTAGTATCTTTTGTGTAGCTTTATATGATGTAAAAAAAAAAGGCTACCTGCTTGTAATTGCATAGAAATGTAAACTTAAAGATTGGCTACTCAACATAAAAAAAAATGTATAATAATAAAATTAAAAAAAAATCTCCTTTATTGTCAAGGTGAAATGTGTATGCCAAAAAATAGTCTTTGGTTTTTATAATCTAGGAAAAACCTCTGTTTAGGTTGTTAGCATTTGGCTAAATCCTAGAATAAAAAAAAAAGATATATTAACTAGTTAGCATGCAGACCATGGAAGTATTTTAGGAACTGGAAGATGAATTTAAGATGGCAGTACATTGTTTTCAATGACCTGTGCTCATAGATACAGACGGCATCTGAGGGAACGTCCAACAACAGACCGAAACTTATAATTGAGAGTTGAACAACACTCACTGCTCAACAATTACAACAGGAAAAATATTGCGTCAAAAAATTAAAAAAAATAAGACATGGAGATGAATAAAGCGAATGCTAACAGAGTTGCGAGCTAAATGCTAAGGTGATGCTACGTGCTAACGTATTCCTTTAACTGTCTGTCTGTTTACTTTTCTGCCGCACCACATCAATAGCTTACATTTAAATGTGAGAGTGACTCGACTTGCATTAGTTGTGTTAAAAATAAATTTAATTCACCAGAAAAATGTCTTAAAAGAGGTAAAAACCTTCAACTTGTTTTGGCCTTTACAGTGTTTCTCTCTCTCTCTCTATGACACAATTGTCCATTAATAGTCAATTTGCAAAACAGCTCACATAGAATTCCAAACAGAGTTTCAGCTTTTCAAAACTATATTTCAGCTCGGGCAATATAAAGTTTTACATTCAAAACAATTAAATTTTCTTTCAAAAGCAAGTTTTACCATCAAATCTCTCATAAATTCTTTAGGAGTTCTCTTGTGCTTTATCGGTCCTTTGACTTAACAACTCAGAAGCTTTAGTTCGGATCTCAGAGACAAAGTTCTATCTGTCATTGGGATTCACACTTCACACAAATGAACCTCATGTGTCCCTACATGTGTAAGGTGGCACTGGCATAGAGTTTGCAAGGTTGCAGAAGTGAATTTGTTTACATTAGCTCTGTGTAGCCATTAGCAACATTAGAACTGTGGCACGTAAATCTACTGTATGTTTCTAACAGCAGAAGCGCATACGCAAAAATACCATGGGTGCAGATACAATAATAAAGCTGCTGGAAGTCTATCTGTCCCAAAAAACATGGCACACATGTCCGATTTTCTAGTTCTGAATAGGGATTCTGATTTGAAAGACTGTACCAGAATTGACACTTCAGAACTCTGAAGGTACAAGCTCCAAGTACATGTCACCTCTGGTTTCTTCCACTTTCACTAAAAACATGTACATAGGCACAAGTGAGGGCCTTTATGAGATTGGTAGAACTGCACAGATCCAGAACAAACAAGTCTACTGTATATTGCTATTTGACAATACTCAATGCTCACCATCCAAAAAGAACTTATGCAAATTGTGCGTAGCCAGAAGCAGATAAGAGAAGCAGTTACTGGGCATCCAAACGATTCCCTAAGTGTCTCTTTCATTTTCATTCACCACAAATGCAACTCAATTTATTCTAATTTACATAAAACAATGTGCACTTCTCAGAATAAGCTTTACTGGAAGAAATATGCGCTTTGTTTGCTTCCTCTTCTCTGACCTCTGCCCAAATATGGTAATGACGTCTGGAACGTTGGTTTTACACGTGGGTTTTACAGTCGTTCCTTCGCTGAGTGGACTTAAACGGATGACATCAGTGTTTAGGGTCCGTTGGTCTTATCTGAGCTGGAAGTGACACAGGGCCTTTGGGTAAACACTGCAGAGGAAGCACGGCTCAGATGGAAGTCCACTGGTTCACGCTGGGTCAGTGTATGTGTGGCCTTTTCACACATGCTCACTGCTTTTAATGAACACGCTCTTTGTACAAGTAGAGCTGGAGGTTGGCAGGTTGAGTTGGGTCACAAGGGCAACTCATATGGTACATGAGGATTATTATTTTATATAGTTTGGACATTTTAACTTTTTGTTCAAGCTTTACTGAAGAGGGCCAAAGTGCTGAAAAGTTGCGGTGTAAATAAGTATATTTTGCAAGAACATGTGCAGGACCCTTTTTTTAAATAGTTTTTGGGTTGTTCCCATTTATCCTACGCATCCGTCTCAACGCTGATGATGAAGGTTTTCTTTTGTTTTCTCCATATTTTAGACATTTAAAATTGTTCTATTGAACCAAAATGTATGTAAAATTAAGGCTGCCTAAAATATTGAAAATACATCCTCATCACGATATTGACGCAGGCGGTACCGCAAAGATGTGCAACAAACAAAGTCACTTCAGTAAGAAATAAGCTAATAAAACAACTACGCAATTACTTTAACATTGTCTTGCTTCAGAACATGCTTGTTTTATAGTAATGACATTAATTGAATGCACAATATCACTTTTCACAGACATTTTCAATGTAGTTTCAATATTGTGCAGCCTTAGTATCATCAGATGGATCACAGAATAAAGGCCTTTTTTGTTGGTTTTAACAATAACTACATCAGTTTTTCCTCTTGGTGTCATTAAGTGATAGCATTTTCACTAGAGTCAACTGGGTATTTTCGGCTGTGGATCTGTCAAACTATTGTATTAGCCTTGCTTAGACTGCTTCACTTCTTTCTTTCAAAGGAAAGATACTCAAGATTGTCAACAGAAATCTCGACAAAATCTAAAATGTTGCCCTAAAATGCATCAACGCGTTTTTTCAACCTGGTTATCTGACTTAAGCTTAAATAACAACAAACAAAATGACTACTTTGTGACACGCACGCTGAATACAAGGAAGTTTAAACCAACATGAATCACCCTAACTAGAACTTACAAGTGGGCAAATGAAACAGGAAAAGAATCATAACATGGTCAGAAGTAAACGTAGAAGTTGGTCATTCCTGTTTCCTGTTCTGCTGTCAAGATAAAACCTAAAAGAACAAACGTGTGAATGAGTCAGTATGACAGCTGTAGAAATATATGTCTTTACTTCTCTTTCAGTGAATAGTATGGCCCATACACTGTTTATTCAAACCAACAGGCTCTAGCCAGTCTATCACCGCACAAAACACTTCACATTTGGATTGCTAAACATAAAAAACCCCAACCATTATGTCTTCTTTCTTGGTGCACTAACTTTCTGGAGACAAAATTTCAACTATAATTCAGTAGAAATAGAAAGTTTAAACCATACTTACATTGTTAATAGTAATAATGGTGAAAATGTATGTACAGTAAGTAACTAAAGCCAACAGGAGCAGGCCCTCCTCCAGGATAAATAATAATCCATTTTTATACATTCAAGCTCACTCAACAAAACAAAAAAATTGTGTGACAAAAAAATCTAAATGACAATTTATTTGAAAAAAAAAAAAAAAAAACTTACACAAAGCACTTTTAAAAACCCAAATATGCCCAAAGTGTTCTGTTTATGTCTAATAAAAGTGTGTCCAATGAAATCCAAAAAGTTAGCTTTTATGTTAGTATTTGGCTAACTGCTGTTAGCATACCAAGGCTGCAGAACTCCTCTTTACTTCTACAAGTGACAAAAATGCATCTAATCATGAACATAGTCAATAAAGGAACTACTAATTTTTTGCAACAAAATAACTTAAAAACAATTTTCCTCTAGCATTGATATCTTGGAAATTAGTCCGCAAAGTCTTGTTTATGTCTAATAAAATTCCGTTTGTGTCCAATTTTTTCTGGTGTTGTTTTTAGCATTGTGGCTAACTGTTGTTAGCATGGAGACTCCCTCGCTGCTAACAGCTGTGAAAAAAACATTAAAACACATTTGAAGCTCAGAATGCATTAGCTAAGTGAGCAAATCATGTAGCCTGAAGTAGGGAGTTTAAAATAAATTATTTCTGTTTGTTTACATTTTTTAGGATGCAAAAATCAGGTACAGTCCCTTTAAATTGGTAGATGTGCAATCAGATCTGTCCAGAACAGAGCGACATCTTATTCCTCTGGTTTATGTGATAACGCACATTAACAGAACACAATTTTTGCACTTTCAAGCATAACAAGCACTAAAACAAGCAATTTGTGCAATGCAAAACCATAAAAAAAGCAGACTGATTAGCATTGTTTAAAATTAGACTGAGAATGTTATATTATACTTTCCAATAAAATATAGTGATATTTGTGTCATCTGTTTGCTGTTCTCACTATTAAAAGTGGACATTAGAGTCTTAGAAGAAGCACAAGATACAACATCTTTACTTGAAGTTTGCTAACCTATAGCTGTTTTAAACAAAAATGTATTTATTATCCTGAACAGTGATTGGTAACAAAACTCAAACCTCTTAAATGTAGTCGACAGATTTGTACCAGCTGACATCATTAAGATCCTTGAGGGCTATTGCTAACGGCTATAGGAAAATAAACGCTCTAGAGTTCTTCGAAGCTTACTGGACTAGCTCAAATGCTAAGTGTACGATAGCATCAGAGTCGAACTGTGGGTCTACTACTTATCTGTCTATGATGGTATACAATTTGGAGTCTCAGAATACAGGTAAGTGAGCAAAACATGGCTACTGTAAAAAATTTAAAACAATAATTCTGTAAGAAGACCTTTAACATGCACTGTCCCAACTACTGAAACTGCTTATTCATAGTGGATGATTGGTTCTCATTGGTTGGAATGTTCTGGAGTATAAGAACTCTAAAAACCAATGTGGTACCAGCACAAACTGTCAAACCAGTCCTTGAATATAGATTACACTCTTTTGACAGTCTCGGTCTTAGCATGGCTCGTCTCATAAATCTCCTCAATCCCACTGATCTCCGATACCGCATTCTCCCACAGCCGTCATGTTCCTGTATTCAATTTCCTTGTTCTTCTTCACCCTTGAACATCTATCTTCTAAAACGACGTGCACACAAAGACTTGAGAAACCCACTCCCGGAAAACGGCGGCGGATAAAGTGGAGTGTGAGCGAGAATAGAGCTGGAGGATCATGTGGAAGTGCTATAAGACGGTGATTCTATTGACTGAAAGCGCGTCACAGAGAGGCAGGGTGAAATGGAGAATCGAGTGGGAAACGGGTCAGCCGCGTGGAGACTATAGTGTTGACGGGAAAACAGTTTGTTGCTAGGACGGAGAGTTGGTTTGGAGCTACCGCTTTTGAGCTTGTCGGCCTGTGCATGGTGTGTAAACTGATACGGGTGAGATTAAAGGAGCTGTATCTGATTTCTACTGACTAATAGTGTGAAAAACATAATCATGTAAGGGCTACACAACTTTTAGAGCAGCTAAGCTAACATACAAAAGCATGCTAACAGTTCAAGAGTGTATAGCCCTTTAGGCACGATGATTGAACAAGAGAAAATACAGGCTCAGGCGAAAACCAGACGAAAAAAGCAGATAGGAACATGAAATAATGTTCCTCACCAAACGCCGACTTGATCCTGTGACAAACCGCCGCATTTCCACTGATAAAAACTTTATTTGTTGCTCTGATTATCAGCTATTTCCTCTTTGTTGAGGCAAAACGCTGTAAAAAATAGTAAATTCTGAGCGTAATGTGTCCAACATAATCCAACCTCAATGTATTGAATAAACAACTTTAAATGTAGCAGGGCTTTGCAAAAAAAGTAAAACAAATGTTTAAAAAGTGACGATAAACTGGAAGTAGTTTCGTGTCACGGCGCCACAGACTTCAAATTATTACACAACTTTTTTGTGAATCACTCAGACCAATACCAGGAAGAAAAAGTTTAATTCAGGTAAATTTTCTTTTTTATTTGTTTAAAGGTTTTTTAGTTGTAAATTCGTAAACTTTGTGCTTTCCACTAAAAAGTATGTAGTGAATACAGCACTTTGTGAAAAAACAAATCCTGCCTGAACTGAATAATTAAGCATTTTAGTTCTAATCAGGAGCTGAATGCTGCGCTCTGATTGGCTGAGCTTGGGGTGGTCATTCTAGTTTCACTTTGTTGTTTGTAAAAAGACATTTATTAGCCATAAATGCAACCAAAAATGAATGCATGTCGATATTAATCATGTGTCGAAGGATTAATGAGAGGAAGTTGTCAGATTTATAACCTAATTTGTGTTTGCAGTGTAAAAATCAGTTACCCCATCTTTAAGAAAGCCTTTGTAATGTTTGAGTGACATCAGCTGCTGATAAAATTGATTGGCAAAATTGATTTTAGTTCAGTTCATGAAAAAGCCCATTAAAGCTCATTTATTTTCAAGATAATTACAGTTTCAAACCTTTTTTTTATCCTACTAAGACAATTTTTTCTCTCACTCTCTGGTTTATGTTGCAGAAACATCTGGATGGTTTATAGACCTAAAATCTGGAGCATTGTTTTCTGAGGCTCAGAGAGGACTGAACTCCAGCTGTGTTTCTGATGTTAGAACAGAAATAAATATTCTAAAACATCCATTTTGTTCAAATGAATATGTATGCAGGCTATTGAAAAAAACACATTTGTGCTAGGGCTTTTGCATCAGGATTGGTGTTAGCTCTCCAGTTGCAAAGAGCGAAAAAATTGTCATTACCCGATTTGAAACCAATCGATTTGACACGTCCTTTACAAAACTGACTTAACTCTTCAAAATATGTTTACTCTGTGTTCTGTCACTCTGTCCTCAGCAGTTTAATTACAGTATATCAAAGCTGAACCATTTCAGTTTTCATTTCAGTGTTTATTCTTTCAAATGCCATTGTTTCACAAGATCAATTAACTTTACTCACAACTACTCTTTTTTCCTTTCTTTATTAATTGTTTAAATATATCTGACTCAATCTCAAAATTGCCATTACCATGGTTACCTATAGCAACTTCAGTGCCAAAGTTGAGCATGCACCAGGTGTAAAACCATGCCAAAGCAGACCACATTCCAAATCAGTAACAACAGAAATGATTAGGAAAGGCTAATTTGCCTGGACATGTTAATGCAGGCGTGCATGTGTAATAAGTCATTTGATGACAGGCGATTATTTTAAAAAGTACTGGATGTCTACCTTTGATTTGGATTTGAAAATTAGTGTTTTGTGAAGCTCAGAGAGTACGACGTCTTAGATGAATGCTTCTCAAACTTTTTTTAACTGCTCCTTTTTATAAATCTTGAAAAATCACTTGTCCACACTTCAGTTTTATTTTACACCTAGTTTAGTTTCATTTTAGAGCTTATTTTGCTAAATTTACATGGCAACATATCTTTGCTTTGATATAACTTGACAATGTGAGTTCAAGACTTAGCTTTTCAAATGTACTCATGTGTATGAGTTAACATATCTTACAAGTTACACGTGAAAGACTACTCACAAATGATTTCAATTAACTAAATAATGTAAGTGCAAAATAAAGTTTTTGAATTAAACTTTCCTGTTACTTTTCACGTTGTAGACCTATTGAAGTCTGGATTTCATGGTGCTTGGAACAACAAATACTGTCATGGGTGGTACTTGGTGTGAAGAAGGGAACTTTTATATAGCCATATCGTAGTATCATTCATAGTATGTGCACTCTGACTGAGCCGTGGTCCTAGTTAAACAGTACACAAACCCAGCTGAGAGGACTAATCACCTCACAAAGCGTGCATGTCCTCGCTCTGGTGCGTGCGGCTCACGGTGTGTGCGTGCCAGAGTTTTTTAAGAGCCCGTCTCGAGGCACGCGCAGTAACCGGGCCCCTGAGCAGAGTCCACAAGTGACTCACACGCACACACCGGCTCAAATTCACACCCTCGACAGGAAGTGAGGACAACCCAGCGCTTTGTGTCCAAATACAGAAGCCATCACCTCATTTCCCCGTGCCACCCGAGCTCACAGGTCCGCAGCAGGTGGGGGGTGCTTCCTGCCAGCGGAGTTCAGGACCTCTGCCGTAGTGTCCTTGAGCAACCCACTGTGCGGTAACAGCTGCCAGGAGGAGGGCTGGACACAGAGCAGACACAAGGGTCACCAGAAGAGGACACTTAGGTGCTACACAGTGATTAAAGGAGAAATATTAGGATAGATTTCAGATTGGTTCAACACAGTTTGGAAGCAGTTTTACACAACAGCTATGTCATAAGTTTTTCTTAAGCCCTAGCTTTTTGCACTATGGTTGACTAAAATAACTTCTGGAGTTCAAACAAATGGCCTGGGTTTTTGTGAAACTGAGGATTTGTAGTTTTGGTCTCTGACGACGTTGACTCTTAACCAGGCTTGCGCCATATAGTGCCTCCACTCAATTTAAAGTGCAGTGTGTAACTTTTTGACCAAAATAGAAGTAATTAAAAGCATGTTTTGTCATTTAGGTTTCTTTGCTGAACTAAATAACAAAACAAAAAATGCTTTACTAGCATCATAGCAATTCTAGTTTGTGAATTTTTTTTGTTACTGACAATGGCAATGCAATATTTTCTAATTCTTATTGTGATCTGTTTAAGTGTCAACTTTTACTAATTGTGAAGCTGACTTTGACCTTCAGAGTTACACAGTACAAACTTTACTTTCACCCAGCAATGTTCAGTATTGCAGAACTGCAGACGCTTCCCAAAAAGCAGTACAGTCGTCCAATCAGCGAACAGGAGCAAACCGGTGTGTGGCCAGAACCAACCTGAGTTCAGATATCAAACTAAATCTGTTTAACCGTGTGTCCAATATCAGAATCACAATCAGAAACAGAATAGATTTTATTGCATTGTCATTGAGTTACAAAATTCACAAACTACTTGCTTTAATGCTAATATGCAACATATACATTAATAAAGCAATAGTATAAAGAAAAAATATTAGCTATGATAAAAATACTTTAAAAATATAATATAAAATATAAGGCATGCAAAGGAAATAAGTATATCAAGTGATAAAAAGACAATATTATGAAATAAACATTAACTTAGAATATGATTGTAGCCTATCTTTCAATTTGCAAGTTTACCACACAGAAATTGTAATGACAGTGACACACATGTTTATACTCTACTTCCTGGACGACAAAACGACAAAAAAGCAGCGATTGGCTAAACAAAAGAAGTTCCTCCTTACTGTGAACCCCAATGGTGCGATGTCAGACGTTTCTGCAAAGTGAAAGATAACCAGCTGATCATCAGGTAGTTGACTCTAACTATAAAGGTAAACAAAACCTGTCAAAATAAAAAAATATATAAAAAAAAAAAGTTGCCCAATGACCCCTCAGGAAGCAAAAGTGACTTTTAACTGTTACAGTTCCTATTCTCATTTAAAGGCACTGTAGCTACTCAATTATGTAGTCAGAAAAAAAAACATAAAGACATTTCCACATGTATGTAACTTATCTAATGCATTCTGAACCAATTAATTATTCACAACTATGAGTATTGAAGTATTTTCACAAGCAAAACAAGTTGAGCCATGTCAGTATATTCACTGCAGTTGGCCAAATGCTAAAAACATAAAGTAGCTAGTATTATTTTAAGAGTCTCTTGCCCACCATCTGGACTTATGACATCATCCCACTCTAGAAATGTGAATGCAAACCCATCTTCTGACAAACAAACCTGGTAGTAGAAAATGGAGGCAGAGAAGACGAGATGTCTTGTCCTTCTGTTGTAGGCTGTCACTCGCACATGCACAGGAGCACCAGGACGTGCCATCTTTCCACCATGTGTTCTGGAATCAGAGAGAGATCTGGTAATATTTAAAACTAAATAGAATAAATGGAGTATGGAACTACTGTCAATGCTTTTTTCTATTATTATTTCCTGATTAAGTGTGGTTTTATTATTGACCATTTCGATGATGATATTGCTTGTCCCATAGATGTTCTCATTGTCATAGTCACAGTATTAAATAATATTGTATGTCATGTGGTGGTGGAGTGACCGGTGTTTAACTCCACATGAAACTACTCCAACCCTTTCCTGCATGTTTAACACAAACACGCTCTTCATGGACTTTACGTGGACAAAGGCTACATTATTAGACTCTCCAAACTAATTTTCAGGTGAACTTAAGCCCTTCACGCGAGATAATATTTACCTAAGGATGTCAGTAAACTTGAAATGACGTCGGAGTTTTTTTTTACAGCGCAATGAGGTTGTACATCTGAGTCACGGTTTTTCATTGTAGTTTGTTTAATGATTAGTTTTTTATCTGTAGAAAAAATGCAGTTTGATTGGACAAGGATTTGTGGCAAACAGCAGTAATTTGGCTGAAATAATTTGGTTAAAATCTGAACTTAATGATAACCATACAATACACTCAAGCTTGGTGTCTGCAAAAGATACGTTAGGCATAAACTGACCTTAGTTATATGACCCTTCGGCCCATTTGACCTTTCCCCTCTGATGCCGACAGGAACTCAAGTTGATACTTACAAATGAAGTAAAGTCATTGGTAGTCACTCGTAAGTGTTAAAATCATTAGTAATTTGGTGCTACACATGCGGAAATACTCGGCTAATGCTAATGTTGTTGCTAGCTGTGTTACCCTCGCGGCGCGTGAGCCTGAGAATGGCTACAAGTCAATTTGCCTCAGTACTTGGTCTCATAGACATATAATTAGTAGACGCACAATCAGCAGCTCTGTTCAGTTGCTACAACACAGCGCGACGCCATTTCCTCCGGTAGACAGGATGACGCAATAATTGAACTCAACGGCAGAAGTTGCACTTTTATGTATAAAACGCACACAAACAAGCGATTTCAATAAAAAAACATGAGCAAAACAGACTGATTTGTGTCTAAACATTGGCGATGTGAGATTATATTTCTCAAACTACAGTATTCGTAGGCTGGAAATGCTATACAAACCCTGCACTTGTCGATGCGACAGACGCACCTCCACAAATAATTGAAGCTTAAACTTTTATTTGGTGTTATTTACATAATTTCACTTCTGTTCTCATTAGTAACATGTAAAAGCAGACGTTAGGTGGTCATTAGAGTCATAAAAGTTGCACAAGATCAGAAATCTCTTGTTAAAGTTTGCTAGCTGTTAGCAGATATATTTACAATAAAATACTAAAAGGTTTGTCAGGCTCTGACCTCTTCTAAATGTGGTCGGTAGGTTTGTACTATCTGACACACTCTGAATCTTTCATAACTTGCATTTTTTGAGGGCTAATGCTAACGGCTATAGGATAACAAACAAGGGAACGCACCGACTAGCTCAGATGCTAAGTGTTCGATAGCATTAGAGCTGTGTGTCTATTAATTATATATCTATGCTTGGTCTCCTCTCCTTTTTGTATGTTGTCTGTCCTTAAATTCTGTATTTATTTATGTATTGTATTATTAGCCTTTGCCACCCCTTTTTTGTTTTCTTTTGAAGAGGAAAATAAATTTTTATTTATTTATTTATCTTTTGTGCAAGTTTGAGCAAGTTTCACGTCAGTATAGCCCTGTTCCTCATGTCTCAACGCAAAGGCCAGTGTCATTTCTAGGCTCCATGTGACATCAGAATCGATTTGTCCACTCAAAACTGTGCGCTGATCACAAACACCTGCTGTCAAACCAATCACAATGCGACTCTTCACTTTCAGCCCCTGTTTTCACCTTTTTCTCTTTCTTTTCCAGCATGTTCAGCTTCACTTTAACAAGTGGGTTGTCTGATTTTTTAAAAGCATTTTTGATTTCACCAGAACATGCACCAGTATATGTATTCTAATGTCATTCCACACTCCCAGCAGCAGCTCCCTCTCCCTCTCTAACCCGTGTCCTTTAGCGCTCCCTGGTGGTCAGTGCAGGAGTGTGTATGATGACTGAATCCAAACATGAGTACGTGTGTGAGGATCAGGATTCTTCTGTGAGCAGCCACACCTTAGACGCTCATTAATTATAAGGGAGGGAATCACACGGGAGGCACATGAAAGGATTTGACTGTTGAATCATAATATTTTCATTTCGGCTCAAGAAAAACGACACCTAAATACGGGTGCTCAGGAGTGCGTTTCAAAGGCAGGAAAAACGCAAATAAAGCATCATTCTGTTTCATGTCAAAGCACAAACCTTCAGACATACATGCTATTATTTAATCTAAAAAAAAACATGCAAAGAGATTAAAATACATTGAACATTTACCGACAATAAAAATAATAATATACTGGAGATAAACGCATGGATAAGCCTCTCCAAGTCAGCCTTTGACACTATACCTTTGATTGTGGCAATGTTTTTTAAATGGTAAAAAGCTGCTGACGTTATTGACTTAATGTGTTAAAGTTCAAGTCTGAGTCCATTATTACCCCCAGATTTCTCTAACTTGTCTTGAAGGTTTCAGAGAGAGAGACTGAAGGTGACAGCTAACACTTTCTTATTGTTTCTGTGGGCCAAAGATGATAACTTTTCGTGTTTAGCTGGAGAAAGTTGTTTTGCATCCACACACTGATCTGTTGGATGCAGTGACAAGTGAGTCACTGGCCATACTCATTCACTTAGTGACACATAGATCTGAGTGTCGTCTGCATAGTTGTGATAGCTCACATTATTATTGCGTATTAACTGGCAGCATTGAAAGATTGAACAAAAGGGGTCCCAAGATTGACCCCTGAGGAACACCACAAGTCAAGGGCATGTGCTCAGACACACAATTTCAAATTTCAACAAAATACTTTCTGTCTTCTAGATGGACTTCAACCACTTCAGGGCACAGCCAGAGATGTCCACACAGTCCTCTAGTCAGTGTAAATTAATGTCATTATTGGCAGTGTTAGTTCATAATAAAATAAGTATTTATATTACCGTTATTAAGACTTAGACAATAAAAATAATATATTAATGTATACTTTATAATTTGGTTCAACGGAAAAACCAAAGTAAATAAAGGTAAAGGAGAGCAGGAGGAGTGTGAGGTTGCAGTGAGCAGTGAGAGGCGCTGTGATAATATGGAAAATGTGCTGCCTGCTGTGTGATTCAGTGGAGGATGTTAGAGCCATCTGGAGCACAGCTGGAAGACTGCGTGACTCTGGGGACTATACTCTATAGTATAGTAATAGTAGCACTGTAACCTTGTGAGGACTGGGGATTTACTTTTAGATCATTTGTTTTCAATACATACACATTTATCGACAAAAGAGAAATATCTTTTTGTTTTTTTTTCATTGTCATAGATGAAAACAGTTGTAGATATAGTGGTCAGATGTCCATGCACTCTCTGGCATGAATATGTACTAATTTCCAAATATTGTTTTGCATTTTGTCAGAACTGGAAGTTAGGCGTGGCAGGACCCATTCTACTGCTGCAGACTCTCACCTGAACACATGCAACACTTTCCAACCGCCTGATTCCACATCCTGCATCTCTGCTGCGCCACAATCATTATTGTAGTAATTATAGTCTTTGTAGTGAATGAGAATGTGTTGCACAGGTCTGCGCCTTAACTCTGCATCGCTGTCGGCCTTGAACAACACTGTGATCAAGTCTGTTTTCTTCTCTGTAAAAGTCCAACAAGATCAAGACATTATATTGATCACATAAATACATATATTCAATGTTTATACAAGCTTGACTCAGTATTCAAAAGGGGAAATGACACATACAACTGAAGCAAATTGCTTCATTGTATGACACATACAACTGAAGCAATTCCACTAATACACAGAAAGAATATCACAAAACTCTGAACACAAAATATCATCTGCTAGAACAAACCCCATCCCCAAAACCCCAAACCCCAATGGACCTGTGCAAACCTATGAGATGTGAGCGAACATGCACCATTGCTGTAGAAAAAAAAAAGTTATTTTGACCTTAAATGGTTAGACTTGCTGTTCTTCCAGCCTCTGCAACTCAGCAGAGATAAAATACACTGAATTAGCGAGGCTCTGCGCCCAAAGTCAAAGGGGTATAACAAAAACATGCATAACCTTGAACCTGGAAGTACAGAAAACTAGTAAAACAACAGTCAGAAGTCTTTATAGATCATTGTGTGGTCGCAGAATAGACACTCACTCTGCTAGAGTAATAGTAGAAGCAGTCAAAAGTAAGTAGCAGTAATATGAGCAAACATTGGTGCGTACGTGCGTTTGTGCGTGAGATGCTGCTGCTGTTCACACAGTTGGCATGGATCACAGAAAAGGGATAATCCCACCACACCTTCAGAACAGTCAGACAGGCCACGCCCACTCAGCAGTACAAGACACCAACCACCTTAAAGTCCTGTGGAAAAAAAATATAATTTGTGTCTTTCATGGTTCTATTTCGTTTGGGTTGATAATTGTCATTGCTCTGCCGTCTGTAAAATCGGGTCTATGTATGATGAATCTTTCCTCTTTGTATTTGCGTGAACATGACATCAATTTAATTTTTTAAAGTTAAGTGTATATCTAAACATTATTTATGAACATACTAACATTGTCTCTGTGACCTCTTGCCTCTTTTCTGCCTGCCTGCGTGCCTTTGAGCCTGTCTGTCTGTCTATACTATAACTGTGTTTGATGTGAGTCCGGAGGCTCCTGCACTGACAGCTGAGGAAGAGAGAGAGAGAAGAGAGAGAGAGAGGAGGAGAGGGGTAGAATGAAGAGAGGAAAAGGAGAGAGAAAGAGATGAAAAAAAGGGAAGGGGGATAAGGAAGGACAGAGAGATAGAAGAGGGAGTGAGAAAAAAGAAGAAGGAAACAAGAGAGAGAGAAAGAGGTGGAAGAGAGAAAGGAGGAAGAAAGAAGAAGAGAGGGAGAGAGAAAAAAAGAATAAACAAGGGGAGAGAGCAAAGAGAGGGAGAGAAAAAGAGAGAAGGGAAAGAGTTACGGTAATGAAAGAGGGATTAAAGAAGAGAGAAAGAAGAGGTGAGACAGAGGGAAAGAAAGAAAAGAAGGAAAAGGGGAGAGGGAAGAAGAGGAGAGACAGAGAGAAAAAGGAGAGGGAGAGAATGAAGAAAGAAGGAGAGAGAGAGAGAGAAAGAGGGAGAAAGTGAGAGAGATAGGAATGAAGAAGGGAAAGAGGGGAGAGAGAGAAAGAGCGAACAGAGAAATGAGGGAGAGAGAAAGAAAGAGATAGGAATGAGGGGAAGAGAGGGGGAAAAAGGGGGAGAAAGTGAGAGATGTGGAGAGGGAAAGAGAGGGGCAAAGGAATGAAAAAAAGAGGAGCAAGAACAAGCAAAGAGAAAGAGAGAAGGAGGAAGAGAGGGAAGAATGAAAGAGAAATAGGAATGAAAAGAGGGGAGAGAGAAAAAGCAGAAAGATACAGGAATGATGTGAGGGAAAGAGAAAGAGAGACGGAGAGAAAAGGGGAAAGAAAGGAAAGAAAAAGAAAAGAGGGAAGAGAGAGAAATGGGGGAGAGAGAGGGCGAGAGATAAAAATGAACAGAGGGGAGACAAAGAGAAAGGTGGAAAGAGAAAAAGAAATAGGAATGAAGAGAGGGAAAGAGAGGGATGAGAAAGGAGGAAAGGGAGAGAAAGGAATAAAGAGAGGAAAGAGAGTTGAGAGAAAAAGAGGGGAAATAGCTTGAATGGGGAGATACAGAGACAGTGATGGAAAAGGAAGATGCAGAGAGAAAAAGAGGTATATAAAGAGAAGATTAGATAGAGAGATGCAAAGATACAGAGAGAGAATGATAGAAAAGGGTAGAGGGAGTGAGGACTAGAGAGAGGTGAGAGAAGAAGAAGCAGAAAAAGAGAGTGGGCAAGAGAGAGAGAGAGAAGATAGAGAGAATACATAATGATTTTGTTACTTATGACAACTTTCAAACATGACAGAGCTTTTGTTAAGTGAGAAAAAAGGTGAAGAGAGACAAAATAATACTTCCTGAAGTTAGTTGTGACTGATTTCTGTGGTGTTGCAATACGAGTGTCTGAAATGTTAAAGGTGGATTTACATGAAACTGCTTCGTCCAGCGTAAGAGGTTTCTGGAATAGTGACTATGCGCAGACCAGACAAAACGTGTGACGCAAACAGACCACATTATGAAGTGTTTGTCAGGCTTATCGCGGTTTTCCTCAACAATGACAGGTCAGACAGGTGAGGTGACAAGAGCAAAGTCCAGCACCGTTACGACACAGAGCGACACGTGTGGAGCTGCCAGTTTCACTCTGATGGATTGTAGATGGTGTGTTGCACTGCAGAAAGGAATCTAGAAAGAAAACAAAACAGTGTCAGTACAGCAGGCTTACATGGCCATAACTGACTCTTATGTCTGTTCGTTTCAACGCAAATAAATGTTCCTTTAGGTATTGACCTTTTGCATGTGTCGTCAAGCTCTTCGAGGGAACGCCCACTTCAGCATAATGGAGGGCAAAAGCTTTGTCTGTGTGCATTACCTTTCCAAAAAACAGTAAGTTATAAGTTATTTTATCGATTTCAACTGTAAAATGGTTACATCCTGTTGTGCGCTAACAGGCAAGTGTGCAAGCCTAATGTAGCTTTTAATATTTCGATGAAAACAGATGTGTGGCAGCAGATTTGGACCATACATATTATGCGTTTTTGCTCAAGCTGAATTCATTACATGACTTTTTCTACTGTAAATGTGTCTTTAGATGCCTAACTCTGTCCACGTCTAAATGAATAATAGCAAATGTTTCACATAGCCATCTAACTGTACCACATTTAACAGCAATTTCTTGTGATTGTTAAAAGTAGTAGCTCACCAGCAGTTTTGTTTTGCAAAAGTAGATCTTCTGATGAAAAAGGTTGAAGACCTTTGCGCTAAGTTCTCATGGATTTACAGTGACCCCTTTATACAAGGTAAGTCAATGCTAATGTGAAAAAAGTATGACATTTGAAATAAAACGCAATGAATATAGAAAATAAGGTGCATTATGTGTGGCTAGCGCTAGCCTCACGATATACAGCCAAGAGATACTGTAAACCAGACTATTGTTTGGTATCAAATCTGAGGAAACCCTGTTTACCACATAATGATACAAAGTATGAGTCAGGTACGCTACATTTAATTAAAAAGGGTATGTATCTGCTAGCATTCATTAGCTTTTACAAATGGTCAAATGGTATCTGCCCATTATTCTGACAACGACGACACATGTAGTCTTTCCAAATACCTTGCTTTGTGCTGCCTAAAAGATGTCCAACCTCCACAGACAATGTACTGAACAAGCCCTACATAGCCATTGCTTTCTTTAGAAAAAATATGGAAATCTGTGAGATTTGTCAGTTTTGCTCTTCCTATAATTCACACACTTTTGCCCTCTGTCCTGATCCACCAACGTGAACATGTGACGAAGGTGCAAATGATCAATCATTTTTCACATTTAGGTACCTGTTCTCATGAAAAACATTACAAGAAAATGTGAACTTGTTTTTCCAACTCGCCCACTTTTCCTACTAGCGCACTTCCTGATTACGTATTTCTGCTGAGGTAGCTAGCATGTTAGCTTTTCTTCAAACAAGGTACAGCATGTGCACTGTGATCATTACAATATTTGATGTTTTTGGTTAGTGTAACTTAGATTAGCCGAAGTCAAACAGGAAGTGAGGCTTAACATTTTTTCTAAATAAGATTTCAGTTCTTCTCCAGCACTTAATCCCAGTTTATGTTGTTAGCATTTTGGCTAACTCGCTAAAAGTTATGAAAAGTGCTTAAAACCCATGATGGTGAATAACTCGGAGGCGCAGAATGCGTTAGGTAAGTGAGCAAAACATGGATGTGTGTCTGACCAGTTTTAGATACAATGGAAATGTAAATTATTGATCTACAAACGATGACCTCGTAGCTAATCTAATCCACTTATTTATTTATATAGTCCTTTATCATCATTCAAAGCACTTTACATCACGGCGTACACAGACAAGACTCTGCATGTTTTGGGTTGTCGGGGAAACTTCAGCTGTAAATCCCACTCAACCTTTTTGCATTGACTTTGAATTACGATGGTACTTATAGTCCAACTGCTGCACATATCGTATGACACGGAGAGTTTTGGACCTGTGGGTGAACTGATGTCTGGACATAATGTATTCTGTATGTACGCCACTTCAGGACGATTTATAAGCTGTGCCAACGCTTATCCAGGGAGCGAGCAGGTGTGGGACGCTGTGCCAAAAATATGTTCAGAGACATCAGACCACAGCGCCTGTTCATTCAGAAAACTCATCAAGTGTCCATGATGGAGAGCTGACCTTGTACCTTACAAGTACAGTAATAACATTCTTTTCCTGTGTTTATGGACTAACTAAGGGATTATTTAAATACTTTTGTTAATTCCAAGTTGTATTTAGGTTGATTCAAAATTACAGCAGCTCCAAGCTAGTTCAGAACAGTACACAGACACATTTTATTTAGCTTAATAGTTCAAAAGTATTCATGTTTTTACCAAGGCATACTCATTGTTCTACCTGAAAAGCTGAACAAATTAGGTAGGCAAGCAATAAACCAAAGCAGCAAATTAGAGTTAACGTTAAAGGAAACATTCTCTTCTTCTAAGGCACTGGGAAGAAGAAATGTATTTTTTACTAGATCTATGGGTTTCATCTCCCAAGTTTGGGTGAACTGAAGCTTCTCAATCAAGTACAACTTAGAGCAAGTTAATAATGAAAGAACACTAATAAAACATGATTACAAACTCAGAAAAGTGGACTAGAATAATGTCAAAATCAGAATAATTATGACACATAACACATATTAATGTATTAGTTGAAGTTTAATGATCAGAACAATTAGGCTGTAGTTGACTTTAGACATTTTTGGTTGGCTTGATAAAGAAATTAATGGTTTATTTATATGGCACATTTACACAGACAGATGTCTTCCAAAGTGCTTCACACAGCAACCCCCCTCTCTCAGTGATGGCAAGCTCAGTTCAGCAGAAGTAATTTGCCTAAGCATCTGGCACCTCAACTACCGATCAAGTGTTCCCTAACCTGCATGTTATTGGTTGGTTGGGAAACCGGAATGCCCGGGGGAAACTACCCAGACAGGGCAGGAACATGCAAACTCCACACAGAAAGGCCTGGGACGTGAGGGAGTCGAACCCGCGACCTTCTGTGAGGCCAGAGCAGATAACCACCACAATCACTTAGTCAATTAATGCCTTGTCCACACGAAGCCAAGCTCAAGCATTTCAGAACAAATATTTGTCCTAAACCACACATCGCCAAACGAAGCAGGGGTTTTAGGACACTGAAAACAAATATTTCTGAAACCAGGTCCCAGGGTGAAAAGATTTCAAAACTCTGGTTAAGCGTCTTTGCAGTTACGCTTTATCCCCAACTTTTTTTTAAATGATGACATCACTGCTCCAGAGTCAAGTCTCATCTGCAGAATGTACTGACCTTTATAAAATGTTCACTGTGAAAATCTGTATCTCATTGCACCATCAAGAAGACGTGAAAAAATAAATAAATCCACTACAATCTCCATTAAATTCGTTTTGAAGCTTTGTCAAAATATTCCAAAGACATCTGAAGCATAATTCACTTTCTCTCTTCTGTAGGTTTCTGTTGTTCATTCAGAATGTTTGATCAGTTTAAAAGAATTTTTCCGCTAAGTTTATGTTTACGTTAAACAACTACTGCGCATGATCCGTGTCATTTTGTGTGGATGCTCACAAATCCTAAGACAGCTCCATGTTTTTGCAGACCATTTTTAAAATCATCATCATTTTGTCTTCGTGTGGACAAGGCATTAAAGGTCCCTCTTTCTCAAAACGAGTGAGTGTCTCCATGTTCTGACAAATGACCACAAACTCAGAGGTTTGCAGCTAAACGAGATTTTTGTGTAAAAATTTGAATACATTTGCTTTCTAACTAATAAAACAAATGGCAACTAAGACACCAATGACAAAGTGATTTATTGACTGAAACCATCACCTTCTACACTTATTTGAACATTTAAATTTTTTTGATATACTCAATATTCCATTCATGCGTATCTTCAAAACAACTCACACATTATATAAGATTCGATATGATGCACACGTCTACTTTCAGTTCAATCTTTTGTTGTAGTCTTCTTCCAAAACTGAAGCTCCGATGACACTCTAGACTGTGTCCGTGCCTGTGTTAGCTGTTAGCCTCTCGTATGTAAACCTCCTCCGGCTGCTGCGTGTGTGTGTGTGCGTGGCAGAAGTCGCATGCTAATAAAAGGCAGATTTGCATGATTCCTGGCTGCGTGCTCTGACATGAGTGCATGACAAGCGGCGTGAACATGGAAGCACTTTGTTTGGCTGGTGTGCATGTCTCTTTGATCATATGGTTCAAGGTGCATGTGTGAAACCGGGGTTGGTAGTACGATTGCCCGCGAGAGCTTGACATTTTGGCACGGCACAGGCTGGAATGCGTGTGTTACTGTGCCACTGCTGAGGCTTAGCGTGTGGGAATGTGCAGCTACATGTGTGAACACTTTGACTAATGCTATGGTAAGATTTATTTACCCTTTACTTAACCCGCATAGTCACATTTAAAGATAAGATTATGAACATTATCATATTTCAAGGCAAAATAAATACAATACTGTATATAAGGAGGATAAAAGTAAAATACATTAAAGCTAAGGGACCTGTTTTCTATGCAAAACATGAAGTAGGTAATTACATCTTTTCAACTACTTTCTCACTCTAATAAATACTTGGTAAATATTATTAGTATTGGCTGCAATTATGTCTTAAGAACATTTTTTTACAGACAGCAAAGTGAAACTGGAATGGACAGCCAAGCACAGCCAATCAGAGCACTGCTTTTGGCTGGGGATGCACGATCCGACACTGGGATCGAATATCGGTGCCGGCCCAGGAAATGTTGCTGGATCAGGTATCGGCTCTATAATATCGGTTCTGCGATAGTATAGTGCATATCGGGGATCAGATACTTAAAGCCAAAGTATTGGAATCGGTATCGGAACTGAAAAAGCTGAATCGTGGTCCATCAAGACAAAATGAAGACACCTTTGTAATTTTCTATATTATCAGTGTTTACATTATTTTATGTGTTCATGATGTCAAATCTCGAGATTAAGAAAAGAGTCCAAATGGGCTTGAGTCAGAGACAAGACCAAGACTCCGTCAAGTCAAGACACCCAATGGAAAAACAACACCAGCCTCACTGTGAGTCAAATGATCACTCATCAGGACAGGCAAAACCCCGCTGAGCCGTTTTATCAACCTAACTTTGATCAAGCCCTCTCAGAGTGAAACATACACTCTTATAACACTGCAGACAGAGGACAGTCTACTTTGTTTTGAGTGAAAAACAGGACAAACATGAACACAATAGTCTTCAGACCAACCACTTGAATTTAGAGTCAACCACACATGTGAAATTTGATTCCAGGAACAGGAACTTGGTGCTTAATTCATTAGATGCTTATTAGAAATCACTACAGAAGTAAATATTCTAGAATATAAACATTTGCTAACACAGCCATTAAAAATGGCAAAGTGTGAAATAACTTGGTTTGGAAAAAAAGCAGCATTGTGGATGTGACTGACAACATCTTTTGCAAGTCAGAAGAAATATTGCACGCCCCTACATCTAGGCACTTACAACCTTTTTGTTTGTCTTTTGTGCTCTTTCAGCATACTAAACCAGGAATAAACTTCACATTACTGTTGGCAGGACAAACAAGACGCACACAAATGACCTTTCCGATCGAGAAGTTCCCCCGGCTCCTATGCAACCCCAAAATGTCAACACGGTCCAGCCTGGTTTTTGTAACAAGAATGAGCCGAGCGGGCAGTACGTTTGCATTAAAGTCTTTATTCGTTAAATATAACTCACACTTTGGGACATTGGGATCAGTTTGGATTTCTCTCTTCTGATGTTGATGCAAGAGGTGCTGAATAGTGGATTATTTGGCTCACGTGTGTTTTTGTTTGGGGGACGCAGAGCAGCCAAGAGGTCACACTAACTCCAAAGATGAGCAGAAAAGTGATTCTATACTTTCATATGAAATCCAATCTCTAACAACCAGAAAATGTTGCAATAAGTCTATCAAATTTATCAAACACAAAATTAAATTCATAAACAAATACAAATACAGGTCTTGGAATCTTGGATCATTGTTGGAATTATGTTTCTGAATGTAAATTATAAAAAAGTTACAATCACCAGTTGTTACGTCACCAGCTGTAAAAATTCAAAATCTTTTTTGAAAACGTGGAGATGTGTTGGTTTGTCAAGGTACATGAAGGTGCAAACCTATACAATTCTATTCTAACATGTAGAATTATTTGTATTGTTATAGGTCGGACTGATGAAGTGGCATGACGTTTTGTTTGGTTGCCGACGACGCAAAGGGGAAAACATCCACATAGCTGTACATGGAAATGTTTGTCACGACTGGAGTTAGATGCTCAAATACTAAGTTTGGAAACTGTAAACAACCACTGTGCGGTGGTGAGTGAAAGTTTAAATTTAAAGTTACTTTACGTTGTTGTTTTCCCCAACAAAAAACGTCACGATGACGCCAGTCCGACCCAGTGAATTAACCTTCGGTTAAAGATGCTAGAACTTGATTTTTTTTCTTAAATAAATTTCCCCCTAGCACAGATCTATTGTTAATTTATCTATTAACATGAAAAGTGGTCCGCACTTAAGTGTCTACGTCAAATAATGTCCAGTTTGTTCACCAAAATCCAAGAAGTTTGTGCTGTTGTTGTTATTAGCATTGTGGCTAACTGCTGTTAGCATACGGGCAAGTCTCGCTCCAAACAACTTTGAAAAAAGCTTAAAACAGAACCAATTAACATTTTTATGTTAAATGTCTTTGTTAGTCTCTGTGATAATGGTTACATATGTATTTGGGCAACAGCGTGCTGGCTAATCGGGAGAGTCGGGATGTTTCCCGGTGGGCAGCCTAACTTTTGGGCCGGTGGTTCACAAGGTTTGAAAGAGAGAGAATAATAGAGAGACAGACAGACAGCGAGAGAGGCCCAGCTCATACAGCAGCAACAGGCAAATGTGTGCATAGTGGAAGAGGCGGAACCAGCCGCTGCCTCAAGTCTGTGATGTGATTCACAACACTTGGTGCAAAATCAGACTCTTGACACATTTTGAGTCCAAAAACACGTTCCATATCCCATAAGTTCTCAGTCAAACTTAGTTTCAGGTAAATACATTGTTTATGCTCTGAGTTACGAGCAAAAACAGCTGATGAACAAACACGTCTGCAGATTTAAATGCATGAATCACAAAGCATAGCACATTTCCACACTAAACTTACACAAGATGCATGCGGACACACGTTTGTCCCTCATTGTAAGTCCGGACAATGTATTAACCATGTCGTGAATAAAACTGATTAAAGTATTTTTTGTAGTTGTAATACAAAAGTGAATGGGTCAAGTCCAGTGATTCTTAACCATGGGGCCTGGGCCCAAAGTTGGGCCGCGAGCACCTCCTTGAGGGCCACAAAATCAGTAAAATACAATACATTTGATATGAGATTGGGCCCCAGGTTACTTCTACATGAATACTAATTGAAAAAAAAAAAAAAAAACACGTTTGCTCTCCCTTTGAACATCATAGCATTGTAGAACTTCAACACATCCCATTAAACTTGAGTCTGAATATTATAATTAAGATCTGCCAAAAAAAATTATGTTCATTTTAGTCAATATTGCACAACTCTACTGTGTATGATGCATGCCCACTTACCCTCACGCACATGCTCAATCCTGCAGACGGAGAAAAAGTATTTAAGGTAAGAGTGGGCACAGAGTGTAAGCACATGTCTGGCGCTCTTTGAAAAGATAAATTCCTGTGTCCTTCTCCCCCTCACCTCTGTCTCTCTGAGGGATGCAGCCAGCGCGCTCACCTCCGGCCCTCACCTCCAGCCCTCTCCTCTGCAGCCTCCTCCGCCTCTGCCCCACTCAGACGCACCTCACCTGGATCACGTTCACACGGCTCTGGGGAAGACATAAATCACCCACGCTAAAGTCAAGGAAGCAGAACACTGCACGGCAAAAACAGATGCAAAAGGGTTGGGATTACTCAAATATTTGGTTTATTACTGTGGAACGTTCCAGATAAAGCACAAACGTCTCCATCTTAGCAAATCTACAAGAGAATATGTACATTATACAGTATACACAATTTTTTGTTGCTAAATTAGACAATAAATAATTAGGGATAAATCTTTTGCAGTTCTGATCAGTGTTGCCAGATTTCGTTCCATGACTGTTTTTCCTATTTCAAATCTTGCCTATTTGGGCACCACAATCCACATTTCAATATTTGGAAAAACTTTTATCTAAATTTGTCTGGCAAAACAAAATGTTGATGTGAAAGAAAGGGGTGGCCTCAAATTGAACATTTTTAAATTATACTATTGGGAAGCCCAATTGAAATCAATAGTGGCCTGGATCATCCATGCCCCAAAATGCACTGGGTGTTATTGGAAGAATATAATAATTTCCCTCTTGAGTCTCCCATTTCTTAACTTGCACTCACAAAAAAAAAAATCAAGATAAGGAATATACACTAAGGCCTGATTATCAAGCCAGGTGCTAAATTGCGAGTGCAAAAATAAAATAAAAAAGTGTGTTATTCATGAGCGTTTTACACAAACATTAATATTGGAAGATGCACAAACAACAAACTAAACAAAACAGTTATGAACCACCTCCAATTCTTCATCTTTAGAGTGTGTGTGAGAGAAAAATGTCATCTCTGCCAAGGTTTTGCTCCCCCTAACCCGGTTTTCACATGAGCAAATGCTTGATAAATCTGGCCCTAAGTGTTTGGAATCAGTCTCAAGCTGGCCCTATATATGAGAATATTGAGTTCCCACCATCTCTTCCAGATAGGAGTTTTCAAAAGTGGTCTGAGAAAGGTTTGATTACAATTGATCAATTATTTGAAAAAAAAAAAAAAAAAAAAAAAGCAATGCATTTAAAACGTTTGCACAATTAAGAACTAAGCATGATTTATCTTTAAATTACCACTACTTTTTACAAATAAGAAATTATATTACAAAACACAATGCCTGGGAAATTATCAGAAAAAACCTACAACAATAAAAACATTTTATTGCCTTGATTGAAAACTCTGGTGTCTTAACATGTTATTGACATGTCTGATACTACAAACCATATAAAACGCAATGGCAGATAGAACTGAATGTAACCTTAAATGACACTACATGGAAGAGTATTTGTTCTGGTTGTCATAGTGGAGTGGGAAGTCAGATCTGGAAGGAATTTTAAGTTAAGATTCTTTAGAACACCTTTAAAAACCTTTATTTCCAAATGTAGTAATAGCGATAAATGTTGGAGAAATTGTGGACTTGTCGGTGATCAGACTCACATTTTTTGGGACAGTCCAGTCATACAAGGTTTTTGAATTAATGTTAAAGATGTCCTACAAACAATATTGACAATTAATCTTTTATTGGACCCCTCATTGTTCCTGTTGGATATATTCTCTGAGGATCTTTCCTGAAATCAAACATTTATGCTGCATCTTCTACTTATGACTGCAAGAAAAATAATACGTAAGTAAGTAAGTAGTAGTAAGTAAGTAATCTTTATTTGTATAGTGCTTTTCACAGACAGAGTCACAAAGCGCTTCACAGTGAGATGAAAACCTCTCCTCCCCACGCAGTGTTAGTAAACTGCCCTGGGTCAGCTCACCAGAGGTGATCTGCCTAAACACCTGGCGCCTCAACCTCCGACCACCACTAAGCGTGTATATATATATATATATATATATATATATATTTTTTTTTTTTTTTTTAAGTGGCACCTTAAATTGTTGTTGAGCACTAATCAAGCTCCAATTATAGACTTTCTCAAGTAAGACACTCATGCCTCAGTGTTTGGTTATATACTTTTAATTTGATTTCTGATTTTATTTTGTCCTAATTGATTATGATTATTATTTATACATGTCTTGATGTAATGTATAAATATAAATGCTAATATAAGCCCCGGTCTCAGGACTTACTGTTGAAATGCCTTGTTACTTGTGGCAATAAAAAATCTGTTTCCAGAGTCTTTGATTTTGCGCTCTGTGCTGAGAATGATCAGACACCTGTTTCTGCTTTTGTCGGTCTTAGGCTCAGCACAAGGGAAGCGGCTGGAGTCTCAAGAACAGCAGAGGAGGGTCTATCATGTTTAACCTTGTAGGGTTGGTCAAACAAGGTTTGTGAACAGCTCAAACCAGACAATAAAGCAAACAGGCATGATGCCTGGACTGACATAAACTCGAAAAACTATCTGTGCTCAGAAGGTAAGACCCTCCACAGATGCGGGGCCCTACGCAACTTGTGAAGTCTGCGTATAAGGTCCGACTCTGGAGGAGGCTCTATTGAGCATTAACACATCCACAAGGGAAGGTGTTATCACCAACTGAAACAACAGACGTTCACCTGCTCCTCAAGGACCTGACTGTCATCTGTCATCTCCACTTCCAATTTAAAGAAACTAACAACAAAGCAATCAAACAATCTAACTAACTAACTAAGTAACAATGAAAAATCTAACTAACTAAGTAACAATGAAAAATCTTACTAACTAACTAAGTAACAATGAAAAATCTAACTAACAATGAAAAATCTAACTAACTAACTAAGTAACAATGAAAAATCTAACTACCTAACAAAGTAACAATGAAAAATCTAACTAACTAACTAACTAACTAATCAGAGTTAAACTCTGATCAGAGGAGGCTCTATTGAGCATTGGGGGAGCTGTTTAGCACCCCCTGGAGGAGGAGCTAGCAGATGTTTCCCTTTGGGCTGAAATATAGCCTCTATAGATCAGCCTGGGCAGTGCGACGACCCCAGTAAGGATGTAACACACTGTGGCCTGAAGCGCGACTGCCCCTCCAAAGGAAACATTCCTCACTGCTGACCAGAAGGAGGAACTCTCCTCGCTTTTGGGAGCAGGATCTGGTTCAATAACACCGTTGGTGTCAGAACCAAAGAGGAGCTGCTCTGAGTGGCCTATGGTGTCCCAGGCCTCCACATCCTCCATGATGACATCCCCATCTTTATCATACACAAATCTCTCATAATAGTTGTCAGGAGACAACTGCTGATGAGAGACTTGTGGTTCCTCAGGTTCATCTGAGACTGACCACAGGTGTATGCGTCTGGGCATGTTCAGGTCGCTTGTAACAGGAGCTCGAGAAAGTACGTCTTGCTTCACTGAAAGGCTGGCTGCAAATGACTGGATTCTACTGACCAGTTCAACATTCTACTTTCAGCTCTGGTGACACGTCATGGGTTTCCATGGAGATTGAAGTCTAACTGTGCTTTGTGATGTCATCAACCTAGGAGTCTGTGCACAGAAGGTCAGTTTGGTTAGTTTATATTCAAAATAGCTAACTGCTGTACTTATGAGCATTTCCTGTTCAATTCATTTCTCATTTCTCAGTCTAAAGTGAATAAATATTCTGAAAGTCAAACAGTGAACAATGAGTTGTGTGAATGTCTCAGGAAACATGTTAAAGACTTCACAAATCAGGAGAATCCTTCACTAATAGTCATTTTTGATTTGCAAGTTAATCAAAAAACATTAGTAGAACAGCTGAAGTCAAATATTTAGGTGTTGTCTCTCATCTAAAATTTGAATGTGATTATAAAGAAACTAACAAAGATGGTAAGGACTGATCTAAACTGATTTGGCTTGATAAGACCTTGCCTGTCATTAAAAGCTGCAAAGTTGCACTTCCATGCAATGATACAATCTAATTTTTCATATTGTACAGTCTGGGGTCAGGCCAGTCAGTCAGCAATGAAAAGTGCAGTGTCATTATATAAACAGACCCTAAAAGTGAGGTGGCACTACTGTAACATTTTAGAAACTTTTTTTTTTTTTTTTTTTTAAGTTTGGATAATTTAAAGTACTTTTAAATGCCTCAAGGGCTGTTGTCACCACCAGAGGCAAGACCAGCAGAGACTGCAGACATCCAGATGTAAGACAGAGCGCATTTACAGTTAAAGATCCACAGATCTGGAACACCTGACCTGCCGAACTGAAAGCTCTCAGATCGGCGACTCTTTAACTGTAAGATCAAACAATGGCTCAAAGCCAGTCCAAGATGTGAACATTAGAATTGAGTGTTTGTTTATTGTAAATATTCTATGTCATTTATTTTCTAATGTTATGTATCGTATGTCTTTGTTCTGTGCAATAAGGGACCGGGTCTGCTAATGAGCTCTGAGCGATATGTTCTATGAATGTGGCATCGGTTGCACTTAACAGGACAACAATGTTTAATGTTTTGTCCTTTTCAAATAAACTAACTAATACATTTTTTTTTTTTTTTTAATTCCACAGCGTTAAATTCACCAGATCATTTCGTCCACAATCTGGGCTCCACTTGGAACCAGAAATCAGCTGAACACAAAGCATCTCATTTAGACTTTTAGAGCGGAGTCTCAAACTCAGATGGAGGTGGGGCTCCTGAAATGATCTAGAGTCGTATTTCTAAAACTTAGGTCTATTTAGCATTACTGTATTATATCAGGCTTATATTTTATTGTCTCCCATGTGATGAACTAAAGTAAATAAAAGTGTGTAACCAGGGTCACATTGTCCTCCCAGGAACATGGCTCACTGCAGGAAAAAAATATCATTGGTCCATTTTGTATATTCTGTGATACTTTTAGATGTATTTTTAAAATATTTGTTTATTACTGATCGAATAAATAAAATGTCTTTAGCTACTGTCAGTGACAATAATTGTGCTGGTTATTTGTGAGAGTTTTTATTGTGGGCTAGTTTTGACATATTTCTGTGAGTTTTATGTGGGCTTTGAGCTGGAAATTGTTAGTAAAATCTGGCAACACTGGTTCAGATACCGATTACCAATTTTGATACTTGGTTTTAAGCATCAATGGAACTGCTTCAAAGTCATCAAAGTAAATAAAAATATAGTTTTGCATGAATCAAGAACAAGTTTGTGGAGAAAAAGTAATAAATTATATTCAAAATAGCAGGAAGTAAAGGCTGTGTTCAGTGGAACAGTCTACCTACTTTTGTAAGAGAAGCACCAACTTTTACTACATTCAAAAGTTATTTAAAGGAGTGGCTAAGATCAACACAAACATGCAAACACAATGTTTAAGACCATATTTTATGGGCTTTAGGGTTTATGCAATACACACAGCAATTTAGGATTTGCACAATATACGCAGCACTTAAAGGTTGTATGGAGGATTTTCAAAAAATGTTTGTTGTCAGTCTTGGTCAAAAACATTTGCATAGATTTGTAACAGCCTTGTACTTATGCTAAACAAAAAAAAAAGAATTATAAAAATATTTAAACTGTGGACATGATGAGGCCAGTAAAACGTTCCTCAATAAATAATGAGGTACCTTGTTATCTATTGGCCTGTGAACCTGTCAAGCAAACCCTCAGTGTTCCTAAGTACCTCACTGGCCCAGTTGCAGTGAAGGGCGTGGCTTTGGGAGGGGAAGCACATGTGCATCTTTTGAAAAACAACAAGCAGCTGTTGGATTTGAAAAATCCTCCATACAACCTTTAAGGGCTTGTGCAATACACACAGCACTTTAGGATTTGTGCAATTGTGCATGTGCAATAGAACTTGTGCAATAGGATTCATGCAATACACTTTATTACATCTGCATATAACTCTTCAACTGTTGAACTTTATTTAAATATACAATAGCACTTTATTAACTCAATGTGTTGTAAATTGTGATTTGTGTGACCCTCCTGAGTTTGTTTGTTTTTGAATCTCTCCTGTCCTTTGTGTAATCAGTTTTTAATGTGTTTTGTATTTTAATGTGTGTGTGGCCTTAAAGCCCATATGACAGATTAGCTACTATTTTCAAGAAACATAGCAACAGCGTTGCTTACCAAGATATTAGTCTTTGTTTCACGAAATCATTTATTGTTTAGCAGGAAAATACGATTTTATTGTAAAATTTAAAATCTCTTCTGCCTTGAACATGTAGGTGGGCGGTGACGTAGGCGGAGGGAGAAGCTTGACTAATGTCCGTGATTCTCCATTGACTTGAATGTATTTTTATGTTATAAACATCGGTGTTTCCCGACCATATTTTTCCTGCCAGGACATTTTCACCTCCCTCAGTATTTAGGCTACTTTTTTAATTTATCAACAAAATTGCTTGAAATGTGTTTATGTGTGTAAAATAAATTAGCAGAGTAACTTTAATCTGGAGACGGCATCTCCTCCTCTTCTTCCTCCTCCTCTCAGTGAATCTCTCAGCGTCTCACACACTGTTATGATTAGGGCTGGATACCATTTTTTCCTGATACCAGTACTTTAACGGTACTTGCTTTTCGAGACCAGTTCCTTCACTGTTCTTTTTTCGGTTTTTACTTTTTTCAAGTGTTAATAATAATAATAATAATAATAATAATAATAATAATAATAATAATAATAATGCATTGGATTTATACAGCGCTTTTCATGACACTCAAAGACGCTTCAAGTTATGCATTATTCATTCATTCCATACTCGATGGTGGTAAGCTACTATTGTAGCCACAGCTGCCCTGGGGCAGACTGACAGAAGCTGCCATTTTGTGCCATCTGCCCCTCTGACCACCACTAATCATTCATACACACACTAGGGGTGTGAATTGCCATGAATCTGGCGATTCAATTCGTATCACGATCCACACCTCACGATTCAATTAATCCCGATTAATCCCGATACTGACACAAATGATTATATATTGCAATTAATTGATAATTATTTTTGTTTTTATAGATCTATACTGTTAAAGTACACTTAAAAAAAACAAAATGTTATGAAATACAATTTATTTCACTTTTTGTAAAGTATATTACCAACAATAAATTCAAGTAACAAGTTGCATAATGATCTTTAAAGTTAGGGTAACTTCTTTACTTGCAAATTAGTAAACTTTGTGTTTATTCATTAATAAAAAATTAGTTTTAAGAATCGATTCAGACACATTTTGAATCGATGCGAGAATTGCACATTAAGGTATTGCGATTAATTGCCGAATCGATTTTTTATAAGCAGCCCTAACACACACTAGATCCAGACTAGGCTATGAGGGTGAAGTGTCTTGCCTAAGGACACCACAACGAGTTTCTCCTCTGTTCATCCCACTGTGGCACCTGAGGTTCCTCCACGGTCTCCCATCCGAGTACTGCCCAGGTCCAACCCTGCTTAGCTTCTGAGATTATGGCTAAAATCTGGCATATTTACATATCTTCATTAATGTGCACTGTCCCTTTGTAAATAAATAAATAAAGCATAGTCTTACATTTACTCTGAGGAGTACAAAACCTTTATGACTCTGTAAATATAAATGTTCTCTTTTATGTTTGTGTTTAGAAACTATAGAGTGATGTCATCATTTACTGTAAGGAAGTATTCTAAATAGCTAAGCTGTGATCAAATCTGTAAACAATTAGAAACGTGACTGCATTTTTCTATTTCTATATTATTATGCCAAACTGTTATATAGTGTAAGTCTTCTGGTATAATTCTTTTTGGTCCAACTTCAGTGCACTTTATAACCCAAAGCCAATGATCTTTTAATACTTCCTGGTTGCTGATTCAAACTTTACAGATAGTTGTGTTATGTGTTTCCTCAAAAGAATGTCAAAGGCAGAGGAGAGCGAGGGGAAAAACTATAAAGTGCTATTCACAAGTGGTGCCACATGTGAGTGAGAGAACATTCATAGACTGTTCCTCTGGTCCGCCTAAGAGCCGGAGTTTTATTCAGAGTGACGGTGAATCTGAAAATAATGTCGATGTGAGGGTCACTGGAATTTAGTTGGGATATATTGTGATCAGAGTTTGGTATCAGACCATTTTTTGATGCAGAGGTGGAACCAAGTCAAATCTAAAGTAAGTCTCAAGTGTTTGGCCTCAAGTCCAAGTCAAGTCCCAAGTCAAAGAAAGACAAGTCCAAGTCAAGTCCCAAGTCAAAGAGAGACAAGTCCAAGACAAGTCCCAAGTCTAAAAGAGGCAAGTCCAGGTTAAGTCCCAAGTCAAAGAGAGACAAGTCCAAGTCAAAGAGAGACAAGTCCAAGTTAAGTCCCAAGTCTAAGAGAGACAAGTCCAAGTCTAAAAGAGGCAAGTCCAAGTCAAGTCCCAAGTCAAAGAGAGACAAGTCCAAGACAAGTCCCAAGTCTAAAAGAGGCAAGTCCCAAATCAGTGCCCCACAAGTTCATGTCGAATCTCGGCTTTTAGTTTCATATCTTTTCTAGTGCTCAATCAAATGACTTATTATATATCTCATATTACTACAATTTATTGTTTTGTCTTAGTAAATTAGACCATTTAAAATTAGGAGAGGCAGGGCACAGAGCGCCAAATCCAAGTCGTCTCAAGTCATCAAAATCAAGTCCACACTGCTTTGGTGGACTAATTTATTTTTATCCGAGCAACTCCAATGGTAATTGTCACAATTACACTCAATGAAATGAGCTGATATTCTATGTCACTGCTCTGACGTCCCTGTAATGGTCCACATGGTTATAAGCTATTTGTAAGCCCTGCAGAACCCAGTGTCAGTGTGTTGTCTCTGGGTTTGCTGATTCATACCATAGGCCCTTTTCACACTGCAGCTAGTTCCGGTCTGAAAATACCTGTGAATACTTCATTCTTGTCCCGTTCATTCCCTGTGGAGAATGAGCTGAAATGCCGTAAAATAATTACATAATTAATAGGCACAAAGTGGATAACAAGTTATAGCCAAATAAATTTGCAGCATGTAAAAACCTTCACATAGGAGATAAATATTTCACCATGGAAACCCCATGTGTTTATAAAAAGTGCTGTTGTTAATGTAATTATTAACATTAAAATAACTCTACAAACTGAACTAGCTTTTTACAGAAACAATTGGCCTGACATTTGATGTATTTTTTAATCAAGTGGTTTGCTTTATATTTAAGTTAAACTATCTGTTGGCATTTAGCATTGCGCCCAAATTGCACACTTTTATAAACACACAGGCTTTCCCTGGTGAAGTGTTTCCTCTGTAGGCCTATGTGAAGCTCTGAACTTGCTGACCGCGGTCATCTAGTTGAAATCTGCTCTCAGCTTTGTGAATTATAAATACTGAATCATTAAGGCACATCTCGGCAAATTTTCCATAAGGAATTGACTGAACAAGTTGGAACTATCCACAGGTATAATGCAAACTGGAACTAGCCTAGCCGCAGCGTGAAAAGAGCCTATTGCCACACCTCTAACACCTCTTTGTAGCATTGTACTTAGCACAAATTTTAAATATGGTGATTATACATTTTAGTTACGACATTCGCCCAGTTAATGTCACGCAACAAGTCAAATCAAGATAATATATTCAGAATGACTTCTATTCATTTTTAGCAGTGTATTAGGAACTATGTAACTAGAAGTGGATCACACACTCATACTATATTTACTCACCCTTTACCATTGACACACTTACATGTATAGTTCGACTCCATGGCACGCGTCTCCGTTAGCTTAGCCGCGAGCTAACGGGAGAGCTCAGAAAGAATTTGCCCGGTGATAGGTGATTTATCATGACCGATGGTTTGGTCCTGAGGGCCTGTGGATGGTGGAGTTCTGAAACACGACTCTCCAGCTGCAGCGGGGCCTCACAGCAGTCTGCGTACGTGTGCGTGTGTGAGTGCCCGGGCTTTGTCATGCTATCAGTCATTGTGGGTTGTATGTTTGCACGCTCTTACTCTGCTGTAGTGGTGTCAAATGCCCCACAGCAGCCAGGTTTATAACGCGAGGTTCCTATGCCACGATGATGCTGCTTATTTGTTATGACTACATGTGCACACTTGGCCTCTGGAGTCAGTCACTAGCCTTATGTTATAGCTATCATATACTGGGTTTGAGTTATGTAGCTAGGTCTATTTCAGTCTAGTTCTGGTTTGCATTAATAGTGTGGATTCTCACTTACCATTCCAGTCATAAGGGGAATTATAATACTAAAAATCATAAGTAATGTAATGTAAATGTAAATTTGTCCAACTCCTGTCTCTAACTAACAATCTGGCACACAGTTATTGATCTCATCTTTAAGTTTTGACATCAGCCATTGCTTTTACAGACAGCAAAGTGAAACTGAGGTGGACCACTCAAGCACAGCCAATCAGAATGTTGCTTTCAGCTTTCTAGAGACAAAAAAAATGTTTGCATTAAAGTCAAACACTACACAGCCATCTGAATATGTCACTAAATGTTACTTTTGCAGAATACGTTTTGGTGGAAAACATAAAGTCTAATTATTTACAGACAGAAAAGTTAGGCACCCCCTTTTAAAATGTTATTTTACACAAATCAGACAAGTTCCAGCTGATAATTATTTGTGGCATGTTAAGACCTTCACTGGGTAAATAGCCTACCTCATCAGGGGTGAGGTGTTTATAAAATGTGCTGTTTGTGTCTCAAACAGCCAATGTAACCTAAACTGAATTTAATTAATGATGTTAAAATAACTAACTGAATTAGCCTTGTACAAACACATTCGGCCTGAAAAAAAAATCTACTTCATTGTTGTTAGCCTTTAGCTTTGAGCTACACCTACCTTTACCTCGTATGTGAAAGTTTGAACACACTTCCTATTTGATCTGTGTTTTCTTTTTAATATACATGAATCTTGGCCCATCTCAGTTAATTTTCCATAGGAATGAACGAGACAGCAACACACTTTTGAAACAGAGTAAATGGCTTAGTCACAGCGCAGAATAGGCCTATTTCTGTGCTAATAATGCAAAATCCACCAGCATTATGTCACTTATCTGAAATTTGCCATTCACAATCAGTGAGACAATAAATGTTTTTTTAAATTAACAAAACGTGGCAAAAAAAAAAATCAGAAACATTGATTTTAAAAAGAACATAACACCCTGTGACGTTTATGTTGAGATTAAAAAAAATCTATATGTATTTTCTGAAAATTTTATCTAACTGGCACATACGGGTCTTAAAGAAGTTTAAGAATCTACCATAATTTACTTGTGGGATAATCTGAATCTTTTGATTTTCTTTTTGATTGGCTTAGGCAAATATTGATGTTTCACAGTTATAAATTGAAAGTACATTTTAAAAGAAAAAACACCTAAAAACTACCCATCTCGACTAGTAGACTTTTATCAGACGATGAACAAAAACTCACTTGACAGACAAAAGCATCATGTGAGTTTGTCTGTCCAAATCTCACACACACATGCTCTGTGTCTCAGTCAGAGCTCAGCGGGACAGAGCAGAGCCAAACATGTGCCTGCTCTCCGTGACGCTCACACTGTCTCCAGTTTTGTCATGTCAGAAGAAGAGACGCACAGCAGGAGGACAGGAGGACTTCTGCAGATGTTTACCATGAGCAGTTACTGAAATATGGACAAGTATTGGTATAACATTTGTGCTTGGAGTAGAGCTGAAGAATTGTTTTGTCAATCCCAGTTTTGTTGTTGAAACCATCTAATATACAATAATAAAGTATTTCAAGTGATTCTGTAAAATGGGCCCAGTTTGACAGCTCTGTTTGAAATGTGGTTTTGGAGGTTTAGTGTCACTTTAATTATTTCACAGTAAACACCGCCCTCCTGTGGACAAACTCTGCTACAACAGTCTGATACTGCACTGATCAAACAGTATTTCTGAATTGTTTTATCTCACACAATCACAGTCACATTTGTATTTTTTATTATTGTTGTTTTTGATTATTTAAAAGCAGAGGTGGGACCAAGTCAGTGTTCTGCAAGTAAGTAAGAGTTGAGTTTGAGTCCTCTGCTGTAGTTTCAGGTTTCTGCAAGTCTATAATTTATAAAAAAAAACAAAGACATGTTATATTTCTACAATTCCATCTATTTTTTATAAATGATCCCTTTCAAAACAAACTTCTTGTCACAAAAAGGAAGGAAGAAGGAACATCTTGCAGTTTGTAAATGTAAAGTTACACAACTTATTTTTGAGGAGAAGCATCAAGTCGTCTCAAGTCACTGAAATTCAAGTCAAGTTTATTTTGCCTGGAAATTATTGTACCACTTCCCAACTCTGAAATAGCAAATGAACGCCCCCTCATGCTGTAATTACTACTGCACTGGTAATCACAAATGAAGAACACTGAATGTTTTTCACTAATTTTATTATCTAGATGTATACTGTTTGACAGACAAAGTTGAACGATATCGCTATTTCCCTTTTTTGTAATAAAGTAAACGTTTTTTTTTTTATCCAGAGTAATCTTACATCCATTGAAAATTATTCATTTACTGGATTTACACATATTTGTCAAGATAAAGTGCATTTATAACAAGTTTCCTCTTACAACCACAAAACCATTTGAACAAACTATTGTTAAACCACTTCACAAGTGGATTTTACCATCTTTTCCAGAGCAAATCAAGTCTTAATAAGTCATCAAAAGTGACTCATGTCCAAGTCATGATTTGCAAGTAAGTAATCTTTATTTGTATAGCGCATTTCACAGACACAGAGTCACAAAGCGCTTCACAGTGAGATGAACCCCTCCCCTCCCCACTCAGTGACAGTAAGCTGCCCTGGGGCAACTCAGCGGAGGCGATTCACCTAACACCTGGCTCCTCAACCTCCGACTATCACCAAGTGTTCCCTAACATGCATGTTATCAGTTGGTGGGGAAACCGGAGTGCCCGGAGGAAACCACCCAGACACGGGGAGAAACATGCAAACTCCACACAGAAAGGTCCCGGGCCGTGCGGGAATCGAACCCACGACCTTCTTGCTGTGAGGCCAGAGCGCTAACCGCTCTGCCACCGTGCTGCAAGTCCATACCTCTGCTTAAAAGTAACTATTTTGTCAGTAAGTGTAACTCAATACAATCCACTAAGTTACTCAAAATGACTGAGAGCAAAAAAGGACAATAAAAAACAAAACAAAAATGTAGTGTTCTCTAACAAAGTCCGTTATTTCATTACCGTGAAATCCACTCTTCACTGTCATTTTTATTTTATTGCAAACTGAGCAAAAAAGCAAGTTTCAGCACAAACCTTTTGAGTTCACAGCACAAATCACCAACACGTGCAGTCAAACCAACTACACTGCTGCTGTCCGCTTTTATTTTGTTAGTGGGGAATTTAGGCAGTTAGCTTAACTTCAGTGTTGGATAAGTTACTTTAAAACTGTAATACATTATAATTACTAGTTACAGGGAGAAAATGTAATACATTTGTATTACAATATTACTGTCTCAAAAATGTAACTAAGTTACACTACTTTTAGTTACTTTGAGTTACTTTGAGCCAATTGGAGCTCATCTCACATTTGTTAAAACATTGTACAAAACTAACCCTATTACATTTACACTTGATTACTAGTTAATTTATGGAAATGTGATGTCACAACACATTTTCCTTATACTATTTGATTCACCTTTAAGCCACAGACAGTATTTAAGTGGTGTTTTGGTCCTGAAATGTCGTTTTCAACAGAATATAAAAGCAATTAATTTATATGAAAGTAACTTGAGTTACTCACATTGTAACTGTATTATATTATCAACATTTTTATAGGTAATGAGTTACACTACTTAGTTACTGAAAAGTGGAATATATTGGAGTGACTAGTTACAAAAGTAACTAGTCACTCCCAACACTGCTTAACTTTAATAAAAAAGGACCAAAAAAGGAGCAAAAATTAGATTAATAAAGCGCAATTCTCATACTCACCAGCAAACAGCAGTATCCCCTCTCACCATGCTTCCTACGCGCCATTTTCTCTCGCCGAAGAAGCCCCGCGCAGTGCCGTTTCCGGGTTTGTGCTGACGCGTCTCTCCTCTCCCCGTACACCGACGTGTCAGTCCGCTTGTACCCGCACAGAGCAGCACACGGGCCGCTCACTCTGCAGACAACATGCCCCCGAAGAGCAACACCAAACAGCAGTCCGAGGAAGACCTGCTCCTCCAGGACTTCAGCCGGAATCTGTCCGCCAAATCCACCGCACTCTTCTACGGAAATGCTCTCATCGTGTCTGCTATTCCCATTTGTGAGTAGTGCTCAGGCTAACTGCTAATGTACAGGCTAACTAGCGGCTTCATACATTCTCCTAAAGCGTTAAAAACATGTATCATTTGAATAAACTGAAGTAAAACTAAGCAAGTCTTTATTTAATGCGTAAAAGCGTCAGAACGTAACTTTTACGCACAGCTCCAGAACTTGCCATTGGCAAAACATGTGAACTTGCTTGATTTCTTTACTCATTTTGGACTCTTGAGTCATTCATAAAATTTACTTTGTCATTAAAAAGTAGATATGAAGTGTAAAATTAGTTTGTAACTGCAAAATAGCATTAAAATAACATTTAAATAATTTCTAGCTTATCATTCAAAAAGCTTACGTGGCATTTGGTTCTGATTAGACTGAGTTGGAATGCAACATGCTAGCTCATTAATTAGCTGTTTCAAGCATTAAACATTGTTTGTCAGTCAATGGCACATAGTACATTATTTAATTCAGTGTGAAATTATAGTAACGTCATTTTACGCACAAGTCTCGAGCATTATTATCGTCATTGCTGTTTACCCTCGTCATATTTCTTTCAAGTTAAATGGCTTTACCCTACACTCCCAGAATATATTTTAGAAGTTTGTCAATAAAGTAGTTTTGTTAGCAGGACAGAGCAATCTTGACTTACAATAAACACATAAAAAACAGTAACAGCAAAAAGTGCATTTGCAGACACATTCTTTACAACCAGTTGATTAACTTAAAATAATAAATGCAATTGTAATCGATTAGCTAAATAATTGTTGGTTGTAGTCCTTCAAATGTTGGTGTGTTGCAGGGTTGTTCTGGAGGATCTGGCACATGGACCTGGTGCAGTCTGCAGTTCTGTACGCTGTCATGACTTTGGTCAGCACCTACCTGGTGGCCTTTGCCTACAAGAACGTTAAATTTGTGCTTAAACACAAGTAGGGCCTTCTTTAATATTATGTTTTCAGTTTATTTATGTTTTTTCTTCCGATGTGGTATAGTTAACAGCTGATTGTTTTCCTCCAGAGTTGCCCAGAAGCGTGAAGATGCAGTGTCCAAAGAAGTGACCAGGAAACTGTCTGAGGCTGACAACCGCAAGATGTCACGTAAAGAGAAGGATGAGAGGTAACATGTCCCAAAAAAGCAGACTGTGGCCAGACTGATTTTTCCTCACAGAAAGGGGGGCATACTGTTTACTGTATTACATTATGGTGCAATTCCAAATCTAATTTATGTATAAAGAACATTGAAAAACATTACTTTTACTCATTATTTGAGTCATATTTTTGTTGAAGTAACAGGAATATTATTTGAGTAAATGTTTGTGTTTCACTTCTCACTGTGAGTAAATCTATATTTGGCAAAATGTCACATTAACTACATAAAAAAAATACAGTGGGAAGAAAAATATTTGTGTTTGTATTGGCACTTGGATTTCTGCATGATTTGGTGATAAAATGCAGTCTGATCTTCATAAGTCACAACAGTAGACACAAATTGTTTCAGGGTATATGCCGGAAAGTGAAATCGCTTTAATTATTGTCCGAACTTTTGCGGAAGTTTAAATCAATGAAAAGCCTGTATGATGATTTGGGGGTTAAAAATCTAAAGCAATTTTTCTGACCAGGGTTGCAGTTGAGATTTACGTATTATTATCAGAGTTTGGCCTAGAGTTCATGTTTGAATTATGTTTAGCACAATTAACAAAATAAAACATACAAATAAACAAATTCATAAAAGAATTGCATGTTAGCTGTTTTTAATCATTTGCAAAGCTCTAATCTACAAGAAATTATTTTTTTTATGCAGTCAAATGTTTTATTTGTGAAGGAAATACTTAAAAAAAAATAATAATTTATTTGCAATTTGATAGTGCTAGCCAATAAAATTGAGATATAAGTAAGTGTACAGTTCTGCCCTACAGGAGTCCCAGATTTTATGTATTTTTTGGTGAAATGGATTATGTTTTCTGCTTTTTTTTCCTATATATATATATATATATATATATATATATATATATATATATATATATATATATATATATATACATATATATATATATATATACATATATATATATATTTTTTTTTAATTCTAGAAAACTTTTTTTTTTCCACCCAGTCAATGTTTTGTCCCTTCACATTCCCATTCTTGTACCACTACGTGTGTAATATTAGTTGGAAGTAATTAAAATGTTGACTTCTCTACCCACCTGTATTTGCATGTGAGGCTCGAGATTCACCTACCACAATCATAACATGTGTTTTTGATTGATGATCAGTCCTGTATTTGTGTTCGTCCAGGATCCTGTGGAAGAAGAATGAAGTGGCAGACTACGAGGCCACCACCTTCTCCATCTTCTACAACAACACTCTGTTCCTGGTGCTGGTCATCGTCGCCTCGTTTTTCCTGCTCAAGAACTTCAACCCCACTGTGTATCCTTTATTAACCTCAAGATGTCATTTCATTCATTCATTTTCATTAATCCCGTTAAGGGTCGCGGGTGACTGGAGCCAATCACAGTAACTTTGAGCCTTAGGCGGGGAACACTCTGGACAGTGGCCAACTCGTCGCAGAGTTAGACAGACATTCATTCTCTCATTCACTCACTAAGGGAAATTTACAGTGTTGCCCAATTAACCTAAACATACATGTTTTTGGAGGTGGGAAGAAACCGGAGTACCCGGAGAAAACTCACGGTGACACGGGGAGAACATGCAAACTCCACCCAGAGAGATCATGAGATGTTGATATGGTCCGACCTGGGAGTTGAACCCACGACCTCCTTATTGGGAAGCCAGAGCTCCAACCGCTCTGCTACCGTGCACCCCATATCATTTCATATGAGATGTTGTTTCATATAATATATTCCACAAAACTAATATGCATCACCTCAAATGTTGCTTTGTCTGTATGGGACAAAGTGTCGAGCTTTTGCTTGCCTTAACCTATTTTGCACATGAGCAAATGCTTGATAGATGAGGCCCATAGATTCATCTTGGTCCTTAGTCAGATCATTATCACAATTTTGGAGGTCCGAATTCAGCTCTGACAAGTTTATACCATCCTTGAGTCCTTGGACAAGACACTTTTTGTATTTTTCTGTGTTTGAGTGAATGGCTTTGACAAGCATAGTAGCAATTGGTTTTAACAGGGCAGTTGTGGGTAAAGAGGGATTAATTAACAGTGAATAACTACACTAATTAGGAGATCTTCTCCCAAGCCAGTCATATTTCCACTCTTCTTTTGCAGTGTACTATGAGAGCCTGATTTGTGTTTTTGCCTTAACTTTCCTTTCCCCAGTAACTACATCTTGTCCATCAGTGCCTCGTCAGGACTCATCGCTCTGCTGTCAACAGGCTCCAAATAAAGAGACCAAATGAACAAACAAACATGGAGGTTTTGTTTTGGAATAGGGAGGAGACAAGTTGTTTTTTTTTTACGTTCAGGTTCAGTGAGAGGAGCGAACAGGGAGGGAGATTTACATTTCAACTTCATGAAATTCATGATTCAACGTCTGGGGCTCTCTCTCCAGTTTTTGTCTGTGTTTTGTAACAATAAAAGTGACTGGGAATTCTTGTAAATATTTTTGTTGATTTTCTTTTTTTAAACACACAAGCTCACACAGTTTTTTTTAATTGGCAATGCAGTACTTTTATTCACACTTTGTATATTATTTACAGAGACAAACCGTTATGGATACACAGACGTACACACATGGAATACTGTCACTACTGTCCGTTTGAATTGTAAGGATCATCAGGTTGAGTAAATTACATACAGTACATTGGATTATGATACAGATTTGAAAGTCCACTCAAACACATTTTGCCTTGAATAATTGTGACAAAGCTTTGTTTGGCCAAAGGATGTGTCCGAATTTATAGATTTTTATTTTTTCAACTCACTAATCATGTTCAGAAATGTCAGTAAATCTATCCAAAATTGAGATTATAATGCTGTTTTCTCAATCCTGCATTTTAGGCTGTCTAAATCTCAACCATTCAAAAAGCTCTGTTCCACCTTGTGATGTCATTAAAGGCCATGTTATGTATATTTTATTTGCTTGAGCTTTTAGTCGAAAAATTGTTGCTACTTCACAAAAATGTACCTTGTTTTCTTGTTTCATTCAAACATCTTTATCTAGATCTTCTAAGCTCAAAAAGCTCTGTGCCACCCTGTGATGTCATTATGTGGCCGTCTTAAAATAAGCATCAATAGACAAACAATACTTTGCAAAACAGTAGAATACTTTTCTTCTTGTGATTCTTGTATGACATCACAAGGTGCATCAGAGCGTTTTCAGTTTCAGCCTAAACATGCAGGATTTTTGTGTTCAATATGTAGAAAATGAAAAAATAAACAACTCTAGGTTTGTTTTTGATGAGGAACCAACATAATAACACACATCAATATTGTGTGACATAGGCCCTTTAAAAGTAGTTTAATATTACCTAGTTTAGCCTCAATTTAACTACATTAACCTATTTTGTGACTAATTTAGATTTCAGTTGAGTTGTCAAAAATGTTACTGATATTTTCAGTGGCTACCTACAAAAAATGAAGCAGTTAAAACAAGGCTAAAAGAATAGCTGTTTCTTCAAAATAGGCGAGGTGAAGATACTGAAATGACACTTGTGTGGAGCTTAGAAACACACTGGGGGCCAAATATGCAAGATTTCTGTGTTTAAATGTGAAAATACTTTCAAGATATATTTTTGACGAGGAAAAAAAATTACCAGCAAAGCCCCTTTAAGGATTACTTAGAAAAACTATGTAAAATAAGACTATTTTGATCCTATTCCAAATGTTCACTTTAAGTTTAACGACTTCGGGCCAAGAAGCAAAAAAAGTACAACCATAATTCAGCCAATGTCTCTGTTTTTAAGAAATGCTTTATAAATATTGAAGGCTCCCAAGAAAAGACGGAAATACAGTAGTAAGATGAATTCATATTTCACATTTTGTAATACTGTCAATCTTAAAAATCCTGACTGTTCAAATGGTTTTATTACACAAGTTCACAATCACCACATCAACATTTTGGATTTGTTTGGAACTAGAGAATCAGATCTACATTAGGATTCAGAGTTCAGAATCTAAATTATATCATTTTTGAGTAAAGACAAGAAACTCTGTCATGACATTATACTTTCAGCTGAAATACACAAGACACGTTCTAACAGCGACATGTTTGGAATCATCCTCCCTGAACGGATTTGGGGTCAAGGCACTCTGTCTCTGTCTCTCTGTCTGAGCACACCTCATAGTCACTTTCCTCAGTCTGACTCCACATCTCTGCTCTATTAAATAGGTTAATAATGAGCTTTGCAGTATTACCAGTTTATCTAGACCTTTGAAGAAATGTCTAAATGGATTCTAAATATTCTAAAATAGAAGCAAAAGTTGAACCTATCAGCTTAGCTTATTTTTTGTATGTTCTGTTTACTTTACCACAAAAACTACAGGCATAATAGTACTGATGAATCAATTTCAAAATTATTATTATTTAATATAGAAACAACCTTACAGATATTTTCTTTGAAAATTTTAAATGGTTGTTTATAACAGTGGTTATATCAGTTTATGTCAGTGGTTTTATCTGCAGGAAGTCTTATGTTTGATAATAGTTTAAAGGCACAAGCCTTGATCAGAGTCTCCAACCTATTGTTCTCCAAAGAATTTTGAAATCATGTATTACACTTCAATTCAAATTTGATTAAAGATCTACCCATAACCAGTAGATGCATAGCTGTGGGCACTAAGAAACAGATAAATGTGGTAATGTTTCATATACACCTCACTGTACTTACTTTTTTGCGACTGCTAAAGAAGTAGCTCACAAACAATTTTATTTTGTACAAGTAGCTCTCCTGGGGAAAATGTTGAAGACTCCTGTTTTAGATAAATTCATCTACATTTAAAAGGTTAAGTACACTTTATTGTCCTCTGCATTTGACCCATCCTCAGTGTCCCTGGAGCGTCTCCTCTGGACATTTGAGGTGTCAAACATGGTTTAGTTTTTCACACGTCATAGGGGACCCGCAGGTTGAGAACCACTGATTTATACAAATACTTCATACTATTAGTAATTAGACCTGTACTTCGTACAGTTAAATGTACAGTCTTTTGGTCGTCTTCATCTTAGAATTGGGAGCATTTAAAGATGAATAAGGCCAGATTGTGGGCAAAAGCCAGTTTATCTAATTAATAATATTGTATTTTGCCATGAAATATCTAAAAGGTATCTTTGTAAATATTCGATCTGATGATTTGTAATAGTCACTAGATCCACTCAGTGGATTGTAGAATGTTGTGATGTCAGCCTATTGCACGCTGGGGGGAAAAGAAATCACAGAATTCTGAGTTTTTATAGCATGGCCAACCTTTTCCCTGACCTCTGAAATGGCTTGTTTTCCAAGAATAATTACGCACTTTTGAAAATAAAGACAAAATGTACAACAGCCACGTTACTTAATAAAGTTGAGTTAGCGAACCATCATCACAGTTTCTAGTTTGTCGTGTCACAGAAGGAATGGAACACACATGTTAAGACAGCGGGACACAGTTGTAGCAGAAAAGTTGAGGCTGGAGGAGAAAAGACCGAAGCACTATTTACACTTGAGAAAGAGGCTTATGTTACACTTTGTACAGTTCAGGCAAATAAAACAAACTCCATGGTTTAGAATAAATACTGCTCTCTCTGCTGCGTCTCACTTTGCAGCCTTAACAAAAGTCTTGTGTTGAGTACAAGCACAACAGGTCAAAGGTCAAGTCTGTGGAGTCCATCTGCAACAGCAAGGCAGTTGAGTTCACAGGCAGAAGGGGGCGCTACTGCTCTTTCAAATACAATACACACAAAGCACTTCATGTTCCACAGAAGTCTTCTCTTGTTTCTTCTACAGATAGATGGATTTCAGTTCATGAATCGAAATATCAAAACAGCCCCACTGATGACACGGGTGAAAAAATACATGTGTGGTCTCAAAGTACTACTGCGCTTTCACAGTTTAGCCAAATTATTCCCACAAAATAAAACATTGCTCACGCCCCCCCCCCCCCCTCATATTAATCAATCTCAATTTTCAATCTTTTGATTTAAAATCCCCAACCAAATAATTGACAATTTGAGTGACTGAATGTCAATCTCATCAATTCATTGCTGTGGCATCAGATGTTTATTCAGCAGAAGTCACTCTGAAAATAGAGTCCTGCAGAGCCTTTGTATTCCGGTATGAATTTTTAGAGCCGACAAAATATAATTAAAGGGGACCTATTATGTCAAATTCACTTTTTAAGTTCACTTTTTTAAGTTTTTAACCTTGTTATATTGGCCTTCCTTCATCGTTAGTTTACTCAAAGTTATATTTAAATTGACTCATGCATGTTTGAGTAATCTTGTTTTGTTCTTCAGCTGCAGCTCAAGTGCTCAGAAATCCTTGTTCTCACCTACCACCTATCCCCTCCCACTTGTCTGTACTTACTTGTTATAATTCAAAAGATTAATACTCAAAGTGAAGCATACATGGTTCAATACTGTCCCATATTCACTTATCAACAGTAAAATATAGTTTTTTTAAATCTTTTGCTTTTTACAGTTACATTTTAAAGTGAAGGGGCGGGGCTTATCAGTTCTGCAGTTTTGAGCAGGAAGTCAATAGAGCTGTTCCTATTTTTAAGTTGTTTTAGATCAACTTTGTGTTTTACAGTGAACAAAAGGTAAATTACTGATCTGCATATGTTCTAGTTTCTTATTAAATATATAAAAAAACACAATAGGTCTCCTTTAATAATGATTGACCAGAGCCAGATTGAAGTAAATGCAGAAAATTAAAGATGCCTTAGTTTCAAATATTTAATACAGACCACTATAATCATGTGACATACAGCACTGATCCTTTGCCTGCTGAATAGTTATTACAATAGACTATACCTCTATTAAGTTAGTTCATTTGTGGGAATAATCTTGGTAAACTATGGCTACAGATTCCATTTTGTGGAATTAAAAGGTGATAAAAAACTTTATCAGAATTGAAAAAAAAAATTCAAATCCAAAACTTTACCAGAATTTTTAAAAATCCAACTGCGTTTTTAGCATGTGTAACTCCCACATTTGTAATCAACTGCAAACTTCACAAAAACTGGTCCAATAAATGTAATAAACTTGCATGTGTAATATATTGCTGTCCTAATAACTTTGACTTCCACAAACATAATCACAAACTTAATAAGTATTACATTTGTGAGGATTTCTTACGTTTGTGGAACTGTTGAAATCACATCTCAGTACAAATGTAATAAGTGCACACAAAGATTGTTTTTACGTTTATGCTAGTTTAGTCTGATCCATTAGCTAGTTTTAGTTCACTTTGTGGAAAATGTTTGCGGGGACTATTTTTGCTTCAACCAATTGTTGCAGCCAAGCACATTAGTCCAGGAAGTAAAATGTAAAACGTGTACGTCAGTAATCTTTGCCGTTTCTGGGCCAAATTTATCAAGCATTTGCACATGTGCAAAGTAGATTAGGGGGAGCAAAACCATGGCAGAGATGACATTTTTCTCTCTAAACATGCACAATTTGAGGTGGTTCATATCTGTTTTGTTTAGTATTTTGTATGTGCATCTTCCAATATTAAAGTTTGTGTAAAATGCTCCAAAATAACACAGGATTTGTTTTATTTTTGCACCCACAATTTAGCACCTGGCTTGATAAATCAGACCCTCTGTGTGGTAAACTTACAAATTCAAATTTTAGGTTTGTATTTGACACATGGTTAAAGGAAGAGAGCTCAATGGCTGGTTCTGACCAACACAACGCTTTAATTCTGTTAGCTGATTGGTCAGTTATACGGTACTTCCTGGTTTTTGGGAAGTGCTATCCTAGTTCAGGATGGTTCTGGCCAACACACAGCTTCCTCTCTGTTTGCTGATTCGCTGATTAAACTTCCTGGTTTTGGGGAACCATCTGCAGTGCTATGATGCCTGACCTAGTAGCTGAAGTGAAATAAAATTAGCAGCGGCACAAGATGGAGCCAGCTTGGCAAACTTATTACACTTTACTACAGGTTTAGTACTTATAAAATGGACCACTTTTTGTTAAGTTTGCAGAGATTCTTATGTTTGTGGTTGTAGGGACGTGTATATACTACTTCTGAATCAAACAGCCAGTCCTTACAAAAAGCTCACTATATGCTCACTATAGGCTCATTATAGGCTCACTATAGGCTCACTATAGACTCATTATAGGCTGACTATAGCCTCACATGCACATCTGCAGCCTTCATGATAAATGTCTTGAATACATGGTTAAGTCTCTCAAACCGGGGCTAAATACATTAGGTAGTTAAAGTGAGTTCAAGCCAACAGGGAAGAGCAGAGGCCTCATTCATATAAAGCTGTTTCCCGTGTTGTTCAGTAGTAAGAGCAGGCACTCTATAATGCCAAAACAAGTCATTCTGCATAGCTAAGAATCAAAGCAACACAAACAGGCCTAGATCCATCATGCAGCCGTCCTCTGGAGCGGCTAAGGTGCTTAACAACACTGTTCAAATCCCCCACGGGACATTTGTGCTCGAAGAAGTTGTGTCTGTTTATGTGGACTGTAGTACGATCATGTTGTTTATCTGCGGAAGGTGCCCCCAAGCAAGGCACTTTTAACACTTAAGAGTGTTAACACAAAGGAGAGTTGTGTTATGAACGTGAGCATTAAAGGCGAGACACTGCAGGTGAAGAGAGAAATACTACATCTATAGCTATCAATGCAACTCACAGAAATGAAACTAAAACATTGATTTGTTTTTTCATCATGTCATGTTGTCATTAAAGGTGAAACAGTTGGCTAAATTGTACACATCAAGTTGGTAAATTTAGGCAATTGACCCCCGCTCAATGGCTCTATCCAGCAAACATCACCAGAGCCAAGCTTAACTGTCTTATTTCATGTAACTGACATATGAGATAGTTAAGTAATTATACCTCATTTAGTTTTTGGGTACAATTGGTTTGATGAAATTGTATTTTCAGTTCAACTGTCCTACAGACAGGACAGACAACAGTCCAACTGGATTGTAACATTTTCCAATAGGACTTTGTCCAAAAGAATAAATTAAATTCAAATACTGTCCTTTACTTTGTCTTATGAGATCAAATCCAGGGATCAAGGGATTTTTTGACAAGAAAAAAAAAAAAAAGAAATCACATTTTGACGCATTTTTAAAACTAAAATAGACACAAGTAATAAAAATGAAAAACATAAAAATTAAAAGCATAAAAATCCAACAGTAAAAACAATCAAAATCATGTTCAGTTTGGTAAGTAGGAGCTGCTTTAGAGGCTGATATTGTGTCCATAAAACCTTATGAATAAAGTAGATTTAATTAAATAATAAAATGTTTTTGGAAGGCTGATTGGAAAATGGTGTTGTTTCCAAGTGAAAACTAGTATGCTCAGAGGTCTTGCCTGCAGTGACTCGCCTTCAGCAACACAGTGTAACTTTTTCAACGACCATTCCAAAGACATTCATTCAAATATTGAATTTATACATTATAAAAGTCATTATGTATGCTTTTTAAATGTCATTTTAGAACTACATGAATAATACATGTTTTAGGATTCCATATCATCATTAAAATATCAGATCTTTAAATATAGTGGATAAACTGTATATATAGTAGGTTGTGGAATCAGTAGCACTAGATAGTTGTTGCCATTCAAATGTAAAAAGAAAACAACTTTAGAAATATAGTTTTGATGTCAACCTTTTTGCTCTTTCTACACAACCTGAAAAGTTACAAGGTTTTGCTTTTGAAAGTGTGTTTTTCGGAGCTGGAGCTGAAGCTGTGCATAGTAGTTGAACTGTACAGCGTAGTAAGACTTCCACAAGCTGCTTCTAGAGGCGGAGAAAAGCTGCAGTTTCTTGGCTGGACAGAACCTGAGGAGGAGGCGAGGAGGAGCAGAGCAGAGGAGGAGATAAGCGGCAGCAGCTTTAGGAGCGATAGTCCTTCTTACTGTACGGTCTGTTCCCCAGGATGTGGTCGATCTCAGACACGACGTGAGAATTCATCTTCGGGAGAACCTGGACCATGAAGAGAACGTGAGGTAACAATGATATCAAAGACCAGGGACATAGCTGATAAATGCCTCACCTGGATGGCTCCCAGGTTCTCCGTCAGCTGCTCTGGGTTGGAGGTTCCCAAAAGAACTGAACTCACACCTTCATTTCTTAAGCACCAGGCTGGAAAACACAAACAGCAAACATGCTCACAGAATCCACTAGGAGGAGCCATTGTGCTTATCACTTTTTGTTAGAAGGTCTTTTCTGAATCAGTCATTCAAACACACTCTATTTAGAACAACATTTAAGTTTTTCTCTTACAGAAATATGTACAAAGTGGATTTATATTTGTGTTATGCTGTTTTGTTCTGGTGCTGATGTAGAAGACAAGATCACTTTTTGTTGTACTTGAAACATAATTTAAAAAGGCACTGAAAACAACTATATAAGTGATTTCTGTACCAAGTTTAATTATTTCTAATTGTTGTCCTGTTATATTGTAGGGTCTTGATGACAATGTAAATTGTATTAAATACTTCATTTTTTTAAACCCGGACTCCTGGAAACTAGCAACCACTTTGGTAAAAGCTAATGTGGTTTTAAATTATATATCGATATTAATATATTCTACTATTTCTCTCCTATGAAGCTCAACAGTGGGAGATTGCTCTGGTTCTGGAAGTAAATCGCCCCATTGTAATGTGCCATAGGCTTTTTGAAAAATTTAAATATTAAGAGTTTAAAGACTAGCTAGCTATGTGCAGTTGTTTAAGTCTAAAAAGCACACCTATAACTTAAAATTCAGCAAAATGTCTAACTGTAATAACTTCATAGTTAGTAAAATGGCAGAAACAGATTTTAAACTTTTTTTTTTTTTTTTCCAAGTTCAGAATGCCATGTCCCATTCTTTCTTTTTAATGCAACTACTTCAGTGCTTCCCAATCAGGGGGTTGACCGAGATTGAATGAGGAGCCCTGGTGAGAGGGTCAACTTAGAAAAGTAGTTATTAGTGCAGTTTTGGAAGTAAAAGTAGCACATATGTAACTGGGAATGGACACAAGAATGAAACAGCGGCCAATTGTTGTTAGAGCTGAGCAATATCATGTTTTAGATAATATTGTGAATGTTGTTTTTAAGATATGCAAAAATGCAATGTCTAATGTATCATGCAGTCAAAACAAAAGAGCAAAAAAAAAATATGTGATAGATAATTATAGATTTGTCTAATAATTTAACACAATGAGAAGAAACCAAGGTTTTTGTTTTGTTTTTGTTTTAATGACAATAAAATATTTACCTGGAATAAGATGTATTTTATATGTTTTGAATAGATTTTGATTGATTTGAACTAAAAATATCTTATTTCACATAAAATATAAAAACATACACTGAAATTATCGTAAAGGGTTTTGATGTTGAGAGAAAGACTAAAATGACTTGTTCTATTGACAAATCTTTATTTTAAGAAAGTCAAAACATGCTCAAATTTAGATAAACACATGCTGTTTACTTTTTGGCATATGTAAGGTTGTTTTCCAGGGTAGTAACAAATTATTTAACCCATTTATGTTGGACTGACAGAATATTATCTAAATACTGTAATATGTCAACAAATGATCTAGGTATTCTTTTTTGTCAATGTCAATTTTCTGAAATGAATGCCAAGAGAGCGCTTAGAGGAACGAAGGTTGGGAACTACTGCACTAGCTCCTTTTAAACTCCAACTAAAATGAACGTATGTGAAATGCCGTAGCCCTGCTGTGATGTCGCGTGCAGTCCCTCACCCACTGCGAGCTGGGGCAGGGTGCAGCTCAGCTTCTCCGCGATGTGGTTCAGCTCCTTCAGCTTGGCCTGCTGTTTCCTCCCATCCTCACTCACGATCTTATCCTTCAGCCACTGGTACGACTGCACACACACAAACAAATCAAATACTGTAAGCACGTGAAGATGTAAAAGAGCCTAGGTAAGTTATTAGATCAAAATCATTCCAGGCAAACTGTGCAGTCAATTCAATTCAGTCTTTTTGAAGCTACTACTTGATTGATTTCACAGAAGAACATACTGTATATATGAACAGAAACAAGTCCTGGTGTGTATCAAATAAATCATGTGTTCAAAGTAGGTTAAACAAGGCCGCTCAACTCTATTGAATAAAAGACTTATGGCTCTTTGGAAGCTCATTGACCATCACATTGATTCTCTTTCAGGAGTGGCACAAGACTAATAGACCAGTCCAGGTGAAAATGACATCTGTATCAGGACACATTCATTATTAACTTCTAAGGAAGGTGCCCATTTGTAACAAAGACAACAGTGTTTCAGACGACACGATAGTTTTGATTCAGGACCTTTCTGAATTGAATGTGTAACTTGACTTGGATTTGAAGCTCTGTGACTTGAGACGACGTGATGCTTCTCAAAATAAAAAGGTGTAATTTTACTGGAACAAACTGGCTTTAAAAGATTTGAAAACACTTGAAACTAAAAAGAATCAAAGGACTTGGGCTCGACTTAAGGCTTGACTTGGACTTGCCTCTCTTAGACTTGGGACTTGACTTGGACTTGCCTCTCTTAGACTTGGGACTTGACTTGGACTTGCCTCTCTTAGACTTGGGACTTGACTTGGACTTGCCTCTTTTAGATTTGGGACTTGACTTGGACTTGCCACTCTTAGACTTGGGACTTGACTTGGACTTGCCTCATTTAGACTTGGGACTTGCCTCTTTTAGACTTGGGACTTGACTTGGACTTGCCTCTTTTAGACTTGGGACTTGCCTCTTTTAGACTTGGGACTTGCCACTTGACTTTAGACTTACTTGAGAGTTTCAAACAATAACCTGGTTCTACCTCTGTTTTTTCCTGTTATATTTCTATAAAAACAGAAACTAAGCTCATATAATGTCAACTGTCAATGTAAGAAATGACACTTTAATCAGCCCTGAACTTTAAAAAGTAGAATTCTTTGCATGAGCAGCCATGTTCGAAGAGCTGGACAAAGTAAATGAACTTTTCATTTAGATTCTGTAAAGGTCACATTTCTCACTTTAGAACTCATTCTTCTTCCCTTGCCTTTTCACTTCTCAAACGTTTGTCACAGTCAATCCTCTGCTCCAGCTGTGTCCTTGCTCCCTTCCTTTCGACCTTTCTTTTAAAGCAAGTTTTGTTCTCTCAATACAAAAGCATATAGAATAAAAAGTACATTCTGCACCTAAAGATGTTTTATTATCTTGCAGTCATATTTGGGACATTGTAATGGGCTCAATGTCACAGCTTCTCCATTCATTTCCAATAGAACCTGTGCAACAATGCAAAAATCGACTTTCTCTGGACTAGTCGACACGCAAAACTAGTGCACGTGAAAACCTCATGATCGTGCACACGCAGGCTGGCAATGTGATCCTGAAAGTTGAAAATGGTTCAACTTTTGTACAACAGCCAATCACAGCGTATTTCTTTGGCATGTAGGAATGATATGGCCTTAGAACTGTGCTAATTCTGAAGCACACTGAATTAAAAACTCTCGCTCTGTCCGGTTTGACCATATTTTACATCTAACTATTTTTTGAATCAAGAGTCAGATTTTTCTTTCGATGTGAAGCAGAGTCAATAAATGGCATATTTTAGTTATTTTGTGCACATTTCTGGTGGCTCTTTAAATGCGTTTTACCTCTGAAATGAAAGTCATATGCTAAAACTACCTTCTTTTGCTTGAATTTAACAACTAATCAAATGTGTGGGAGCCCTGGATCTGCCCTGGAGCAGAGCGCTACACGTGAAGCTGCAGTTTATCACTGTCCATGTGTTTGATTGTAAACCCTCTGCGATGAGGGTCGCTGGCCACTATCATTTGTCACTCCCCGTGTGTCGAGTCCATACTAAAACACATTTTTCTCCATAAAAACCTATTTCACCAGCAAACTCTGTCAAACATAATTGTAGAGATCTGCAACAATGGTGTACATAAGGTAACCAAAAAATAATAATAATAAAAACACAAACTGTGGAGATTTTGGAGCCAGTAAAACTTTGGCCAATAGAAGACAAAGCTACCTTGTTACCTATTGGCTTGTTAGCTTGTCAATCAAACTATTCGTATTATTCTGTCCCGCTCGATTTCTTGGCAGTGCACTTCTTGTTTAGTTGTGTTAAGCTTGTAGAATTAATTTGCTGGGTTTATATTACACAGGTTTGAGATCGCCTCGCAAGACAGACAAGCTAACATGTTAGTTACCTTGATAGAACTAAACAGGAAGTGAACTGCCACGAAAAGTGGGCGGGACAGAATAAGGTGAACTGTAACTCACTGGCAAATAAAACCATGGAAGAAGCAGCACTGGGCAAATCATAAAGCTATGTAATTTTTTGTAGATTTTGGCCCATTTTTACATTCTGCTAGGTAACAGTTGTGGAATTACCTTTATATATGCATATTTGCTGTACAAAAGACAGTTATAAACCTAAAAAGTATAATAAAATCTTAAATATAATCATGTTCACTACGTTTTGCTGTAAAACATAATCTAACCTGTCATATACACTTCAAACACTTACTTTCATGGATGCTCGGGAAGTTTCCGGAATGCCGTTCTCGTACTTTCCGGTGATGATGCCACAGGCCAAGGGCGACCACGTCATAGCTCCGACTCCTGGAAAACGTGTCGTCATGGAGACCAGAGGCAAACAGTAGCACGTCGCACAAAGAAGAAGAGAGGAAGAGGTGTGAGTTAAGATGTGAAATGCTGCAGTGAAAGGTGAAAATGTATGGGCAGAAAGAACATTTGAAACAGCACTGAGCTCATTGGGCCTGATCACACGCACCACTGAATAATGTCACCACAGGAAGTCTAACTGTGAAGGGCCAGCTCATTACACTGTACTGGAACACAAAGGGACGCTGAAATTTACACACATATTCTTAGATGAAGATTAGTACTGTGCTAAATGAATGTGCTTTTAGAAAAGAAAGTAACTTAAAATAAGTTTCCCCTCAGCACAGATATAAGTATCTGGAGGTAAGTCTTATCTAAGTCTGATAATAGATTGTTGCCCACTAAATCCAGGAAGCATCTTTGTTTAAGTGGTTGGCATTTGACTAACCAATGTTTGCATGTCAACACAGCAAAACCTCGGCTTCTAAAAGTTGTGAACAGTGTTACTACACAAATAAATGAATAATTAAGTGGCACAGAATCCTCAGACCCTTCTTACCCTTTTCGTCACGGTCCCTCTATCCGGAGGCAAAAATAAATAAAAGTCATACCTGTTGAATTAAAAGTTTGAGGATTTATTGCCATTAAAATGTTGTTTTGTTGTTAACTGTAACTAGTACATTGGGGTCTAATGTTAGCCTGACCTTACCCAGTCCTGCACGTGCAGTTTGATTTTCAAATTAATTGTTTTTTATTTAGAATTTGCTAAAATTGTACTGTTGTCAATCATTCAGTTTTTGTACACAAGACCCTTATTTCCTAAGCCTTTGACCAAAGCTAACACATTTTCAGAGCTGCAAGCAGCCAATTTAGTTGAACTATAGTCCAACTAAATTAAATTATTCATTAAATATTTACAAAAATGTGTTGTCTCTGAAGCACTAATGGGAAATGCAAACATTAGCATATTTAGCGTAAGACATGAATGAACCGTTAGCAGAATTTTAGCCACTTCTGAGTCTAGCAAAGTAAAACAAACCTGAAACAAATGTAAATATATATCGTGAAAGAGCAGATCCAGATCCTCTAATGAATCACACACACAAGCACAGACAAAATGTTATCCACCAGAGGTAACTACACTAGCTGACACTGGTTTAAATGGACACAACGTCTTCATACATACATGTGGGCTGCTGTAAAAAGTATAAAATTACATTTCTGTTTGTTAACATTTTTAAGCCGGTAAAAAAAAAAACAGCCATAGTGCTTTTCAATAATAGAAAAAAGACTAAAAGCTGCAGCACTTTACTAGAAATTACAACACTTATAATAATAAGACTTTGTTTCTCAAAATGCCTTTGACTCAAAGTGCTTCACAGTGCATTACTCATTCAGTCTACACTGCTGTGTCCTGGGCAGACGGACAGAAGCCAGGCTGTCAGTCTGCACCATAGGCCCCTCCAACCCAACCAGGCTATGTTCATACTAGACTGACTCTGCTTTTTGCACCAGTCTGGCACAAAGCGATCTACTTTCCCAGTTAATTCATACTGTATATAAGTATGGTACTTGCCTATCTTGTGGTAGAGCTCGGGCAGTTGCACCTCCACCTTCTCCCTCTGAAACAGATGGTACTCAGCCTGCTCACACACCGGAGGAATCAGATTGAACTGTCGAGCCACAGAGTACGCCTCCTACAGACAACACAAGAACACATGTTACAGTTTGAGTTTTTAGGTCCTGAAAATATGTGGCGTATACTTTATATATTTTGTATATATATACAGTTGACATTCATGTTTCAGAAGAAAAAAGAAGAAGAAAAGAAGGTAACCTATGGAATAAGTCATAGTCGTAGTCATTTACACTTTTTGAAGGACAGAAAAGTTAATTAGTTAGTTTGTGTGATTTTAAATATTTACAGCAGTCTTATTTGTAATTAACTGATCGCCTTTGAAGTAGGGTGACCATCTTCTAAAAGTGGGACAGGTTTGGGGATTTGGTGGAATACATATACTGTTTTAAATCTAAAATAAACACTATTGTTTATACTCTACAGATACATATGAAATTTGAACAAGTTGTCTGTATAGCCTAATAAATAAATACCTAGGTTTTTATTTTTTAAAACTTATTTATCTTATTTATTGGAACATTACTTTTGGAACAGGTGACAGTTCATTTTGGCCTTTAGATAGAAGTTGATTTAGATGACTGGCTTAGTGAGTGAGTGAATGAGAGAGTGAATGTTTGTCTGTCTAACCCTGCGGCAAGTTGGCCACTGTCACGGGTGTTCCCCGCCTAAGGCCCAAAGTCACTGGGATAGGCTCCAGTCACCCGCGACCCCTAACGGGATTAAGCGGTAGAAAATGAATGAATGAATGAATGAATGATTTAGAGGTTTCTTGTAGTCGTGCCTTTTTATTTATTTTTTAGATGAGTTTAGTGTGTGCCTTGTTGTTTTAAGTCATATTTCCTCCGTGGCTAATGGAAAAGCACTTTTTACACAGACATGATATGCTGGACAAGACAGGTGGTCACACTAATTTGAAGTGTAGAAAGCATGTAATGAACTTAAAGGCATTATTCTCTTTTTACCCTAATAGACTGTCCATTAAAATCCAGGAAGTGTGTTTGTTGTTCGCATTTGTCAGTTGTTGACAAAGTTGGGACATTGTGAAAAACTTCAACAAACATGTCGACATAAATAATTTGGAGGCTCTCAGATAGGGCTGGGCGATACGGCAAAAAATTAATATCACAATTTTCTTGGAGCCAGATCACGATTTCAATTTTATCACGATTCTTGTAAACTGTCTATTTTCGAATTGCTTTTGTTTAATAACAATCATCTGCTTTTTTAGAAAGTTGCTTCTTCATGGTCATTGTCTAGATCCAGCCGTCACAGGCTGATCAGTGTTGTCAGATTTTCAGAGAAAACAAGCGACCAATCCTAAACCAAGTGACCTCAATCTTTCAATTAAAAAAATATATATATATTAAAAAATAATTATTTAATTATACCGTTGTGTATCTCCACAAACAAGTTTCTAGCCATTTTCAACATTTATAACGACTTTTAGACGTGAAACTATGCTAAAGGTTTAAAATATTTTTAAATCAGACCTAAAAAAAATGTGCTAAAATCCACCTCTTTTATGACTTCAAAATTCATAAAAAACTTTGAAAAAAAAAAACAAAAAAAAAAAACAGCCTAATCTTGCTATCAAGAAGAAAACCTGGCAACTCTAAGGGTTGAGAAAAGTAGGAGATAAAAAGGCTGACTTGCAATGTGAAAAAATATTTTGTCAAGAAGCAGTCACAAGAAATCCGAGGCACACTGAATGTAGAAAAATAAAAGTCCTTTATTTACATGGACAGCCTACGCGTTTCGACACAACGTGTCTTTGTCAGGGCAAAAAAGTAGGTTGAAAAAAAAAAACGTCTGTATTCGAACAGATGGATTAAATAGAGAAATGGGAAATCTCGATAAGACGATTTAATCAAAAAAGAAGATTGTCACAAGGATGAGCTCACAATTAGATTTTTATCACGATATTGCCCAGCCCTACTCTCAGGATGCATTAGATAAGTGAGTAAAACATTTGGACTGATTAAACAAGTTTGAAATTAAATAATTTTGTTATTCATAATTTTGTTGCCAGTTGTAATAAAAATAATATATAGTATGACAATAATAGTGTGAAAAAAATGAAATTACTTAGTTCATTCTTGTGAAAATGTCTAATTGCAACACCTCTTTAGCTGATTTTTACAGGAACTATTAGTCATTTCTATTCAACCATTGAGTCCCCTTGTGCATTATTATCATCATTATCAGCTCCTACAGACAAACCTCTATTCAAACTGTCCTTCCCTCTGTACGGGACCTTCCAGTGTATCATCATGCAGCCATGGGACTCCACATAATGGTACGGTAGCGTTCTAATGTCAGTGCTGTCGCAGGGTTTACAAATGACAGCGTGCCCTTTGCTTTGTGCTGTGCTTCCTGGGTCTCACACGTTCATTACTGGACGCTATCTAAATGACTCCTCTTTCATGTAGCCTTGTGTTCTACTGAGATATGTGCTCTCTATGTGTTAGGCGTGATAGAAGGCAGGCTGGTGATTGGATGAGCAGGAAGAGGAGCACCGCTGGGGTCCAAGTCACTAGAGTGTTTTCATTACCGTGACCAGATAAGAAGAACAAAGCTATAGATGAAGGGATGTTTTCTGTGACAAACGTGGTGTTACGAGGCTATCAAGAAGTAATCTTTGAGAATCTATCATCCACTCAATCAGGGGTTTAGGAGGAAGTGTTTAAAGATGCACTACGTTACTTTCTAGTGGAAGATCTGCCACCTTCTTGTCTCTATGGAGCTGTTCCTGGAGTAAAACCAGGCCAAGTTCTGCACTAGACAAAGGAGCGATGTCGAGAACTTGCATGATGAGTTACAGTACACACAGACTCTTGAAATGACACGCATGTCAAGCTAACTTTTGTGACTGCTGCCCACACTAGAGCCGACCAGTCATTAGCAATGAGCAGAACTGCCAGGTCCAATCTACAATCAACATGAAGGAAAAAAAGTACTTGATTTGTTCAATTTTCTGCAGGCTTTATCTTTTAAAACTTTGCTACAGAGACATGCTTTTTACAGAAAAATGTCTGCTTTTCAACTGAGGGTTGTTTTATTTGTTTTCATGTCAAGCAGAGTCAAAACCATCAATTTGTTCAAACTTCATGAGTGTTTTTCACACTTCAAAAACATCAAAATCTTTTAGAATTCTCATTATCTTTCTTCTCAATTCCTTGTTGTGACTTGTGAAGCTGCTGCTGATTGCAGTTAGACTGTCTGTTTGTTTGATTTTAAACCTGCTGTGATAAGTGTGTAGTTACTAATTTGTCAATTTGTTGAGCTCATCACAGGTCATATCTGTGGAGAGGCAACTCTTATTCTTTTTTATATAAAAAATACTTACAACTGCTTTAATGTGAGACAGGCAAGGGGTAGTGGAACCAGAGCTGCATTGTTCACCTTTAAGCTGCTCTTTGTGCTCAAACTAATATACTGAAGTACAGTGGTCCCTCGCTCTATCGCGGTTCACTTTTCGCGGCTTACTGTTTCGCGATTTTTTTAGTGCAATTTAGCTTTTTTTTTTTACAGTGCGCGTCCTATACACGTGCGCTGTAGGTGCCTTTCTCTCAAACTCACTGTTGGGACCGTATCACATCGCAGCATTCACAGGCAACAGCACAGAAGCTCTTTTAGAAAACTTTGGATCATGCAGGGGAAGCTGACCTGACCTTGGACGTTTCTCCAGGTGAGGATTTGACTCTTTGAGCTCGTAGTTACGATGATAAGTTTGTTCACGCTGGAACGTCATTTGTGTAGTTCAGAGATGTGTTTGAGGAGCGTGTTGTGACTTCACTAGAGTCCGAATGTGTTTCGTGTCAGCTCTGGAGCCGTGTGATCCGTGGCTCTGCGGTCGGCTGTGGAGCGCAGCGGGACGGGTAACGTTCAAAACAACTTGCACTACTGAATTTCACAGTGAATCATGTGTTCAGCGCATTATTACCTGTACAAAAGACACTAAACATCATAACCAGGCAGGTTATCAACTGAAATTACTGGTAATAAATGAAGATCACTACTTCGCGGGTTTCGCCTTTCACGGGTTATTTTGAAACCTAATCCCCGCGATAAATGAGGGACCACTGTACACTTTAATGAGTTTCTCACAGCTGGATTGAATAATGTCACATTATTTGTGGCCGATTTAACAGCAGCAGAACAGTCCACATCCACCTCTGGTCTCTGAGTAAATTTAAGCTGTAAGACACTGTAGAAGCTAATCAGCTGCAGTAGTAATGACCAGAAGGCAATTCAATCAGGAGAGACTTGTAAAAGTATTTTAACTGTGCAGTTAATCAGCTTCAGATGTACATTTTAATTAAAATTGTGTGTTTTGTAGTGATGGAATTCTTTTATAGCTGATTAGCCCATTCAAACTTTAACTTTTTATTAAGTTTAGGAAAAAAATAATGTTTGAACAAAAGTCTACTCAATTATAGGAAACATACAGAACAGCCAAGATGTTGAATATTGTTTCCTCATCAAAACCCACCTGTCCTAGAGTTATAATTAACTTCAGCACACTCGTCTGATGAATCAGTTTGTGTAATGTTTTCTGTCCTACATTTGAGAGATTTCTCGAGAAACTCTCCTTTCACCTAACCCTAACCCACGCCCACACCAAGCTGTTCAAACGCACTCATTAAAGAAAATCAGAGCAAGCCTTGTCTGACTGTCAGCAAGCCATGATGTGATGACGTTTAGGTGGGCCGAGAATATGTTTCTTACACATTTAGATCAATCAGTTTGCATGTTTTCCCATGTTATCGTTGCCTTTCTCCCAAAAACATCGTGTATAGACCTACTGGCGACATTAGTATTTCCCTGATGAATAAGAGAGTGAATCAGTGGTTTACATGTTTGGGAAATCAGACTATATGATAAATAAACAGACTCTATTTAGTTTTCCCGTCAAACAGGGCAGGCCAGTTTTGCTCCTTTGTAAGAAAGTAAACTGATTACCCTGGAGAGAGATGGTCCGGCTGTGTCAGTTTACTACTGCATGATCCAGGAGGCAAGATGTTGATGTACTTAAACATTGTTAATATTGTTTATTATTGCTTGTTGTTTGTAGTATTGTCTGTAAAATGACACACTAGTCTTTCTGGGACATGTAGGACTGTGTTAAATATTAAAACTGTATAAACATGTAGTTAAATATGAAGCTCTGTGTGTCACTATATGCAGGGAGCTTTATTGTTCTAAAATTCTTAACTTTAATGCTGGAATGTAGAGTGAGCAGGGGTTGTGAGCATGCATAGTTGCATTTTTCAACTGCAGACCTATTGACCTACAGTTTACATGGGCGTTTACATGGAGGCCAGAAAAAACAGATAACTAGCCTAGTCCAATTCAAACCAGGGCCCTGTTCTACAAACATGGCTGAACTTATCCTGGATAAGTTTCTCTAACCCGGGTTGACTAACCCAGATATGAGCCTCTCTGGATAAACTGTCCTTTGAAACGAGTTCACAAGTCAGTCTGTTAACCCTGATTTCTTAATGAAGCCGTGCGTGTTCACAGAGCAGAGGCGGGGTTAACGCAAACTGACCAATCAGAACAACCAAGCTGCAGACTTCAAACGTGGGGAAACGTCAATCATGGAGCGAAATATACGAGCGTTAAAATCTAAGCGAAGCAAACGCGCAGCAGCTTCAAGTCGGCGCTTAAGCGACTAATATACAGAAGTTACGCTGCAGAGTTCATTTACATGTCATGTATGGATATAATAGACTTGTGCAGACATCACTAAACATTAAATAGATCGACCAGTAGCGTCTTTAGACTTTTGTCTGAGTCAAAGTGATGCGTAAAAATCCACAGCCAAATGTGCAGTCATTCAATATTTCTGACAATGAAAGAGTTTATTAATCATTATACAGATTAAACAGGATTCTTCAGTCTAGTCACTGTTACATATAAGATCTCATGGCTCCTCTTTATAAATAATGTTTAAAACAGTCCTATAAGTCCCCGAAAGACCACTGGGTAATTTTACAGACAATATTACAAACTGTTTTTATTAATAAACAATAAAACTGGTCCAATTGTTTTGAGGGGAAAACCAAAGAGAGTGTTTTTTATCCTAGTGTGATTTCTCTTGTTTTTTTGAAAACCAGTTTACGGCTCTTCAATTGGTTTACCTGGGGTTACACTTTGGAGTACTGGTTTAAATCGGATTAGGCTAGTTACCCGGTTTTCCTGGCCTCCATGTAAATGCCCTGATGATTCTCTATACGCATCTGTCTCTATATGTTTACTCTCTTTGTGTAATGAGTTGGCGACTGTTCAGGTGTTTCCCCACCTAAGGCCCAAAGCCACTGTGATAGGCTCCAGTCATCCAGTACCTCTAACAGTAATAAGCGGTTGAAAATGAATGAAAGAATCAATACTGGAATTAAAATGTAATGTTCAGGAAATAGAGGTCATTATATTCACCATAATCTCCATAGCCGTCCATCGAGACGTGCCCCAGTACATGGCCATCCCCTGGTTGATCACGTACGTCATGGCTCGAACTATCTCTGCAATTTCAACCAAAACAAACATTAGATTAGCCATTCGTCAACGTTATAGCACATGTATGAGCTCCACATCACCACACAAGAATAATTAAAGTAATGAAGTTTTAGTGATGGCCTCAGAAAGTCCAGCTGGATCATTGAACACCACACTTATTGGTCTAATCTTCTTTTAAAGACTGTTAAGTTCAAGGCAAAGTAATGAAGAACAAACTTTTTTTTACTTGAGGTCAGCGTCTGGTTTATTCCATAATGCAACAATAGTGCTTTGACTATAAAATATATGAATTTATCAGTAAATATTTTCTTCTGTTTTGTCTCCCAGTCTTGTGGCGCTGAGAAAGCAATTGATAAGTCAGAATAAATAAATCAAAGCTGCATCGCTCTTGGAAAGGCTTTGAGAATCTTTAGATAAAAAACAGTTTGATTGACAGCGCAAAAACATCCAAACTTTTCACATGTACTTTTGCCTCTCACACAAAACCTAACTGACTAACAAGCTCCTACCTCCACCTTCTGATCTGCCCCTCCACGCTGCATTTTAATGATGCAATTAGCTCTGTGCAAATCATAGCTAGCGCCATAAAAAAAAAAGTGATTAGAACTAGAAATGCTACTTATAGAAATTACTGTAACTAGTGTCGTTTGGACTGCCACATTTTTTTTTTGCTTTTCCTGTGTACTACTGAGCTTCTAGATAATGTATGGTAACTGATGTGTAAGTGAACCAGTCAGGAGATCTCTAATGGTGTGGAAGATCGCTCTGGTTCTGAAAATACTGAAAAACAAAATATAAGAGTTTAAAGGCGTGTTGAGGGTTAGCCAGCTATGAGCTAACTAATATCCACAACGCTGTTATTTTCAGTTTACATGTAAAACTTAAAATTCAACAAACACATTAATAACTTTGTTGTCTCTAAAGTTTCATGAACAGATGTTAATAAAATTGTAGGTCTTATTCTCTTTACTCACCACAGATTATTATTTTAAAATGTTAAAGACAAAATAAAAAAGATATGAATTGTGTTATCAAACGTGTCTTTCTCAAAATAACAACATAAAAACTCAAAGTTACCAGGTTAAGCTCAAAATGATGGCTTTATATTCTGAATTATGACTTTAAATCTTGAATGTAATATTTTAAAGCCCAAAATGATCACTACTTGTGGGATTTTTATATTGTAAATACCCTGGCGAAAATGGGGTATCATAAAGAATTCTTTTACTACAGCGCCTGACAGTAATAATGTGAACTTTGGACTGGCATGTGATCTGAGCTGTTGTAAACATTACCAATACGTGACTTTTGTCTTGTTTTATTTGAGAAATAAAAGCAGGAGCTCTGGAACTTCATTCTTCAAACTGATTCTCACATGGCCTTACTGTAGACACTTTCTACTCAACAACTTCATTTACAATAATAAACATCAAACTCAGGTGAGTCAAAATGTCAATATCTTCATTTTGTTGACTTTGCTTCAATATTATAAATATTAGGGGTGTAACGATACGCAAAAATCATATTTGGTTTGTTTTTAATTTTGAAAGTTGACGGTTCGGTATTTATCAGTACACTTTCAGTTCAGGTTTCATTTTAAAAATGACAATAAATATGTGTATGTTTTCATTGTAAAAGGATAATTATTCTGTTAATATTAAATTAACACTGATGCCCTGAGTCAGGAATATTTCAAAGAAACAAAATTTTTATATTGAGCTTGTCCTGCAATTTTTCTGCAATTTTTTTTCAACTAACGTTGCCTAAATGAGCAGTGACACATGACGTGTGTATATGCACAGCATTGTACATCGCTGGAAGCTCAGAGAAGCAGCATATTTTTATGGAGTCTTCGAGACGGTTCTATTTGATCCACACACATCTATTGAGCGGATATGTGAATGTGGCGATGACGACTTTTTTCACAAAGAGTGATGTTTGTAAAGGATTTTACTCACAGAAACTGAGTGACTATGACTGTGTGTGCTGCAGGTAAATGGGACATGGCGACAGCAGTGAGTCCAAATGTTTGTCTCTTTCCCATGATGATTTTGAAGTGTTTACGAGCACCGAGTCATGTAAATCCATCAGAAATATTCACGTGGCACCAAGTAAGTAGCGCAGATGAATTAAAACCCAAAGAAGAAGTTCTTAAAACTCCAAAATATAAGCTAGCCTAATAGTGTTCATGTAGAAACATGTCGTGTGTGAACAGTTCTGCCCCGGTTGCAAAAAATCAAATTTTTTTACATAAAATAATAATGAAACAGCCACACATGCACCGAACCGATTCACTATGAAAATGTGTATTGTTACACCCCTGATAAATATCCATTAACTCAGCAAAATTGTCTACAAAAATGGCCTTTATAAATTTCACTAATAGTAGAAGAATACCACGTTTGAAGAACAGACATTGGAATTACCTGAGTGGATTTACATATTTTAGTTTTAAATATTCAGTATTTCTTAAAGAATGCACCAAAACTTTTACAACATTATAAACTTCAGCTGCTTTCACTTCCCTATGTTCTGCATACAATCAGACAACTGTAGGTAGTGAAGAACACAAGAAGGGAGCGCTGCTGGGTCCAGTGTACAAAATATAAAAATCAGGTGCTCTTCAAGGATTGTAGAAAGACATAAAACCAGGACAAGACCTTCTACAAGAACGTGAAACGAGGATTAAAAATCCGAGGCACATCTGATATTAAAAGTCCTTTATTACAGACCAAGGGACCAACGCGTTTTGGCCAGTCAGGCCTTCATCAGGGCATACAAATTTAGACTTCACCAGCTATGTTAAATACGAATCACCCATCATGTGACAAAGTCACGTGAGGATGTACCAATGTATACAAAATTATGTTCATATACAAAAAGACAAACAAGGTTTACATAAAAACTTCACCAAAGTAGTTTAAAATGTGAGGCAGATTGTAGGTAGTGTTTGAAGAAAGCAGAATGGAAAATGGTTCCTAAAACTTTTACTGTAGGTGAGCTTTTTGTTTGCCCTCAGGTGAGACATGGCTGCTGCTGCTGCTTTGCTGCCGGAAGGAGACACTTCTGTGCTCTATCTGTCTGGAGGAGTTCTCAGAGCCAGTGACCACTCCCTGTGACACAACTTCTGCAAACACTGCATCTGTGAGGGTGGAACACTGATGGGCCCTGCACATGTCCCCTGTGTAGAGAGGTGTTCCAAAGCAGACCAGAGCTTAGAGTCAACACACTGCTGCGTGAGCTGGTCTCAGAGTCCAGACTGAACAAAATAAAAGCAAATCTATGGACCACATGCCCATCTTTGCAGAAGTAGAGTGTGATGTGTGCTGTGAGCCCAAGCTGAAGGCTAGAAGACCTGCCTGGTTGTCTGTCCTCGTTCTGTGAGACCCACCTCCAGCCTCATCTCACAGTCTCTGGGCTGAAAAAACACCAGCTGATAGAACCTATAGAAAACCTGGAAGACATGGTGTGTCCTAAGCACCAGCGCCCCTGGAGCTCTTCTGTGGCACTGATGAGAAGATCGTGTGTATGATGTGCTTTGTTCTCGAGCACAAGAACCATAAACTGTCGTCTCTAGAGGAAGAGTATGAGTGCAGGATGTCCTCTCTGCTCCACACTCAGGCTCAGACTCAGCACATGGTGGAACAGAGGAGGCTGAAGGTCCTGGAGATCCAGCGCTGTGTGGAGCTCAGTGACACAGAGGTCACCAGAGAGAGGCTGTAGGACTGCAGGTCTTCACTGCTCTCATACAGTCTGTTCAGAGGCATCAGGAGCTCTTCTTAGAGAAGCTGCAGGAGAAGCAGACCAGACACACACAAGAGCCCAGGAACTGGTGCAGCAGCTGGAGCAGGAGATCTGTGAGCTGGAGAGAAGCAGTTCTGAAGCAGAGACGCTCTTACGCTCTCAAGAGCCCTTCCACTTTCTACAGTGCTACTCTGCATTCACGCCCCCTGCTGGGCTGGAGGAGTGGAGCAGCGTGAGCTTTGAACCAAAGACATGTGAGGGCAGTGTGGCTCGGGCTTTGAAGGAACTGGAGGAGAGTCTCTCATATGAGATTAAACTACTAGCTTCAAGATTAGAACAGCAGAGACTGCAGAAGTTTGCAGTGGATGTGACTCTGGACCCACACACTGCTAATCCATGGCTTGTGCTGTCCAAAGATCTCAAGCAGGTTTATTGTGGAAATGTGAAGCAGAAGCTCTCAGACTCTCCTCAGAGGTTTGATCGATGTACTAGTGTGCTGGGAAAACAGAGTTTCTCTTCAGGCAGGTTTTACTTTGAGGTTCAGGTCAAAGGGAAAACTGAGTGGGATGTAGGAGTAGCCCAAGAGTCCATCGGGAGGAAGGGAGACATTATCTATTGCCCAAAGAAAGGATTCTGGTGCATTTGGTTAAGAAGCAAAGATGGATACAAAGCTCTTGCAGACTCTCTTGTACAACTGTCTCCACAGCGAGCTCCTCAGAAGGTTGGTGTGTTTGTGGACTATGATGGAGGTCTGGTCTCCTTTTATGATGCAGATTCTGCAGATCTCTCTACTGTTTCACTGACTGCAGCTTCAAAGAAAGACTGTTCCATATTTCAGTCCCCTTCTAAACGCTGGAGGCTCAAACTCTGCTCCTTTGGTCCTCACTGCAGTGGAGATCGGAGCTGCAGGAGACATTTCATCACCAGTGAATCAGGATCAGAAATAACTGAACCGTGGTGGTTCAGCTCTGAGGCGGCAGGACTGAGACTTGCTTAAAGACACTTTCTGCAGAGTGAAGGTATACTTATCTTTGAGGTGGAGAAATGCAGCTTAAACAGCTACCATAAAAAAACCAAAAAATGACTTTAGAACTGACTTTTAAAGCAGAACTAAGTAACATTTTTACCTTGTTAAATGCCAGTGTTTCTGCTGACCTCAAAAGCTTGGCGTGGTAGGTGGTAGACATTTTATTTTTGTCTAAATGCTCTAATATTATGATCTTATTTACATATCAAGCAAAGTTAGAAATTAGTATTTTATATATTTTTTTTTTTTCTTTTACCTATGTAAATATGTGCAGCAGAAACACTGAAATGTTTGTAAGTCTCTGTGAGGATAGTTGTGTCATTTGAAGCATGTGTTGGCTCAGTTGTCGCTCATAGGAAATACAGCAACTGCAACTTTACTTTGCTGCACATTCCCGACCTGAATTTCTCTCATGAGAAACTCTGGCTCTTACATTTTTTTTTTTTTTTGGCAGTGTAAAATGTGTTTAGCTGTTTTTTACACTGCAAACACGATTTAGGATTTAAAGCTGGCAACTTCCTTTCCTAAACCCTTTAACACATGGTTAAAATCAACATGCATTCATTTTTGGTTGCAATTATGGCTTCCTCTTAATTATTTAATTCAGACAGTACTCCGTGGTCTCATTTTTCCATTTACTTTTAAGTAGAAAGCACAAAGGTTACTAATACAGTATATAGCTAAAAACGTTAGTTAGCCCAACTTTAAGTTTTATTACACAAAATAGCTGTAGGAGAGCACTGACACTGAAGCTGATTAGTTCTGCATTAATATTCAGTGTCATGACTTTTATCAACTTGAAATTAAAACTCAAAATTGTGACTTCAATACTTGGGGTTTTGAGTTCCTGTGGCTCTTGTATTTCGTTTTTCCTAGTGTAAATGCGCTTCTATACGGAACTTGTGAATAATTACAAGCTACTGAAGAGATGTCTGGCTAAATAACATCATGACACTGCAAATAGCAGAGTAAGCTTAGAATTTGTCCGTCCTGTTTGTAAGTAAAGCACTTCTAAACGCCGGTTGTCTCACTTGTTCTGGCCCACAGATTCAATTATTATTATTTGATCTTGATTCCTCTAAAGCAGTTCTTTCCAAAGTCCACTCCACTGTGGCGGTGCGAAAAGTGGAAACAACACAATTCATCAGAGCAGATCATGAAAAATTCACAGGCTGGTGTTTGGGACCAATGAGTTCTTAAGATTTATGATTTTGTTCTTTGTGGCTCCACCGCACAACACTGCCCTCCAGCCACACTTCAAACAGACAGAACACACACCATCAAATCAGACCTATTTCTACTTGTTGCATCATTTTATCTTTGTTTATTGAATCACAACAAACCACATATTACAATCTAATGTCTAAATAATGAATTTCATGCTGAGCTTCTGCAGACATTAGCAACTGAATTTATTTGAGAACTCTAAACACATTTGTCTTTGTGCTTTCACCAGCAAGAAAGAATTTAAAAATCTAGACTAGAATAACTGTGCATTGTGACTTTTATTGGGTTGACGAAGTCCCTGTGCCGGAGCAAACTGAGGTTTGGAGGCCAGATGTGAAGTTCAGCTTGTTTTTATCAGGCCCTGGGGATGTTTATAAAAATCTTTAAGATAAGTGTTACTGTACATATAAGTGTACTCTATACGTATATTTGTTTTTTGATTGACTTACCTATAGAGTACTAAATAATATTAGAAAAAGCCTATAATCTACAAAAACAGCGCAAAAATAATAATAAAATAAAAAAGATTAAGATATTGCTTGATTCTAGGATTTCACATTTCAGAAATTTTAAGATGCATTTATTATTTACGGATCTAGATTATTTTCAAGTTGTTTCTGTGTTGGTTAAGAACATTTTACTAACCTCATTGGAAAATATTGTACAGTTTGTAATGAATTATAACTTATATAGTTAAAATTATTCAAATTCAAATCTAGGATCCAAATCATGTTATTTTTTACAGCGATGACAGAATTTGAATTTTGCCTTCAGAAGAAAATAGTTTCCCACTCCTGATCTGTATTGTCAATGTAACTAATTGGGTGACAATAGATTCACAGTTCTATTCTACATAATAGAATAGGTATAATAGTACAAGTATTTTGTTATAAGAAGTGATTGTTATTGTTTTAAGCCTGAACTATTCTTTTCACCTTTAAACCATCTTCACTTGCGCTGGCCTCTGAAAGCTGAGAAAAGTACTCTATGTCCTTGTGATAAAATATGAGGTTCAGAATGGACTGTGTAAGTGAATAAAACATGTGACTGCTATAAACTGTTTTTATGACTATAAAAATCAAGTACAGCACCTTTAGTTAAACATTACACTTAAAATGTTTTGCTTATATGGACAAAAACAATAGACAGTTCTGTAGGTCGGTAGAATAAAAATGTAGTCACTGTTACCTAGGAGATATCATTTGGATTTGTCTACAAATTTGTAGAATTTACGTTGAGTTTACCTTCCATGGGAGTGTTGCTGTCTGGACGATTGGCAAAAACGACATCCACATACTCCATCTGCATCCTCTGAAGAGAACCGTTCAGACCTGAAAACATAAGGCAGACACAATGTCTTTTAGTATTGTTTGGATAGAAGTAATACAACTGTATGATGTCCTTTTGGTGGCAACAACATGATTTGATCCACTGAACATGTGTATTGTGGAGTAATGCTTTATTTTGATAGGAAAGAAGAAATATTTTGCACTGTTTGTATTGTTTGTATATGATCAGTTTTAAACACCTTTTCTTTGGCATCTCATCTCTGAAAATGTAAATAATGCATCTACTCAGCACACATTACTATTTATATTCAATGCTATCCGTTTGAGATTATTCTTGAATCTAAGTCTAAGGCTCCAGTCACTGGCGACCCCTAACAGGATTAAGAGGTAGAAAATGAATGAATTTGTAATTTTTGTTTTTCCACTGAAATGTGTATGATAAGAATTTTAGTTCTTATCAGGAACCAAATGCAGCTCTTGATTGGTCCTCTCAACTTTCACTTTGTTGTTTGTAAGAAGTTATTTTTAAAGCCATAATTGCAACTAAAATAATTTACATGTTGAAATATACCATGTGTGGAAGAATTTATGAGAAGAAGTTGTCAGATTTAAAACTTAAATTGTGTTTGCAGTGTGAAAATCAGCTACCCCAACTTTATTTAAGTTTTAAAAAAGAAAAGCCAAACAAATGTGCCTAAACCAAGCCTATAGACATGGCGGCCTGCAGGCCTAATGTAATCCTACCCATTATAATAAAATAGGCCATCAGCTGGACCACATTATAGAGGAGCCGGGGAACACTGTTTCTGGCAAACTGTTAACAGAGATAGCTCTGCAACATGGCAATGAGCAATAACGACTGGCAGATCAGATATCTGCAAAGCTTTTAAAATCTACTGAATCAGACATATTGCCATTGTAATTTAAGACCCCATTCCTGGTTTTTATGTAGTTCTCAATTGAGGTAACCCACATATAAACTTACATAAGTCTGGTTTAGCTCTAGGTTTAGTCCTTCACTGTATCTGCTGTTATGATCTGGTTCAACTCAAATCTGGTTGATAAATAAACTGCTTTAAACTTGTTTTTATGAGCAAATTTGTTTTCATTTTTAATTACTTCTGCAAAAATGTCTATGTTTTTGAGTTGTTTGTCAATCTAAAACATAGCCCTCCAAAAAGCATGTCTCACTGAAAAATGTAATTTATTAGCCCTGACATAAACACTTATAGGTCTTTTGCTTGATTAGACAAAACTGCGCTACACAGAGCCGCAGGGCCCCGCATTTGTGGAGGGCCCTGCCTCCTTCTGAGCGCTGATAGTTTTTCGAGTTTATGTCTGTCCAGACATCATTTTTGTTGGCTTCACCCTCTGGTTTGCGCTGTACATAAACCCTGTTTGACCAATCCTACAAGCTTAAACGTGATGGACCCTCCCTCCCCTCTTCTGTTCTTGACACACGGCAGTGTTGGGCAGAGACACAGCCTCTTTCCAGTGCTGAGCTTAAGACTGACAAACGCAGAAACAGGTGTCTGATCATTCTCAGCACAGAGCGCAGAACCAAAGAGTCTGGGAACAGTTTGAACAACAAATACATGTTCTCGGTCTCAGAACCAACATCTGCAGATCACGAGAATGACCGCGGCGAAATACGGCACATTTATGTTGAATTATTTCAAGAGACACATAAAACATGAGGCTGTTTGTCCCCAAAAAGTTTCAGATATTAGTATTTGTGTCTAAAAAGTCCAGCGCAATGATGCAGCTAATCAGCTGTTTCAGCGTCAGTGTGAAGAGGGAAGAGGCAGAGCTCACAGGGAGAGGGACAGGGCTGGGGCTCCACTTGGACACCAAGTGAAACTTGAGGAGAGGTGCAATGATATTAATGATAAAATTATGCATAAATTAAAGATTTTTGGTCTAAAATAGCTCACTCCAAATTCAAAGGTTTCTGGGGCAGAATCTTAAATTATCTCTTTCTTATGAGAAATAGTATTTAGCTTAAACTTATTTGTGTCTGTTGCTTTGTGTATAGTTATAAATTATAATGAAAAAAGTAAATTTAAACGCTGCTTTGGCTTGACTGATTAAGGTTTGTAGAAAAGACTGAAGGGCCCCCGAAGCTGATTTTTGCTTAAGGCCCCCAAAAGGTTAGATCCGGCTCTGGTGCTACACATATCGAACTGTGAACCTTTTTCTCTGTAAGCTTTGATGAATCGTCTCTAGACAGTTGAATGTTGTCTCGCGCAATCTTTCCATAAACCGTTCAAGCAGCTGCGTGTGACAGATAGAAATAAATTGAATTGGAATGGAATTAGATCCTGCAATAGATCTATCAAACACGCCTACCACACTTACCTTGCACTCTGAAGCAAATGTAAACACTACTAGGTAAAATATAAAGGATTTTCTAGTATTTCAGAAGTCTTCCATTATTCACACGACTTCGCCTCAGTATCAGCTGCTGCATACTTGGTGTTTACCTTCTATAATGTGCTTCCGCGATAGGCCTCTCTCCGTCTCGGCTCTAAATGAGACAGAGACAAACAGCGTCAATAAAACAGTCCGGAGAAGTAACATCAATCACTGCCTGACCTCACAACAACCCCAACGCGGCAGCCCCATGTGCAAATGAGAGCTGTACATACACAATATATACAGAGAAGTGTGAAAGTGTGAGGCCCCGGGCGGTTATCAGTGAGCACAGGTGGACGTCCCAGCAGAGGAGTGGGCCAGAGAGGATAAAACTTGATTTGTTAAAGTTTGAATTTCTTTAGGAGCCAAGTTAGAATAAATGCTTTTCATGGATTGTGAACATGAATAAAGTATTTTCTGTCTCTGTTTTAGGGATCATTTCAAAGTATGCTGATACTTAAATGATAAATATGCATACTAGTAATGGCACAGTTGCTTGTAGGTTCTGTTCACGTCCAATGACAATAGGCCAAAGTTATTTCAATCATGTAGAGGGCAGCTAAAATGAATACTGTTCTCAAAATGATAATGGCAGTTTGTTTTTGTGGTACAAAGGGTTAATGGGTTAAGTAATCTAATCAGTGTTACCGCAGAACTCACCAGATTTTAAAATAGTCCAATACAAACAGTGTTATTAATAGGAAAGACTTCTTATAGGGATGTTCACCGTCATCAGGTCATCACATGTTCATCACGTGACGCTTTAGTTGGCAAAACATTTAAAATGTAACTGACACACACTGAAAAAACAATGATTATATCTTGTAGTGTGACAGGGTTTGCTCACAGGTTTGACAAGAGCCACCCAAAGAGCTTCTACTGTGTTTGGGAGCTAGTTTTGATTGTACCAGACAGTGAGCAATCAAGACCATACTTTGACGTCAGATGTTGGCTCAACGAACATCCCGATTGCCCAACCATCTGATCATCATGACATCAAATTCAACTTGAAAACAACCCATTGGGTTATTCCATCATTTTGTTTATTTTTTAAAGGCACACTATGTACATTTTTGGCAAAAATAGACTTGAATAAAAGCATGTTTTTGAAATTTATGTTGTTGTTTTTTTATACTAAGTAAATAATACAAATGTGTAATTTTACTGTTAGCTGGCTTACATGACCACAAAATGAACTTTTCATTGGCTTGGAGGGGGCCTTTTTATGTTTCCATGGAAAAGCTTCTCCCTTTGCTGTATTTCTTCCCATTATGGCATAAAACATGCTGATCATCATGAAAAATGTTCTAAAGTATGCCTTTAACTTCCAATTTCAACTGAATCATGAATTTGACTTTTCACTGCCAGAAAGTTCCACTGTGTCACTTTAATTATTGCTTTTTGTAAAACTTTCTTTTATACAACTTTGGGATCTAACTACGTAGTGATGCAAAGTTCACAGTTTCCATTATTCTTTGAGAAGGCAAAGGTAATCTGGATAAAAGTTTTGAAGATTGAGATGCTTAGAGTTAGGATATGATATGATAGAACTAGTCTAGTAGAGTCAGTAGATTTTCATGCTGTTCTGAGGTTGATTTCCCCTGCCCACTGGGAGGAGTTTAAACCTGACACTGCAATAATTTATTTTAATAAACTCACTATGAATGAAACTGCCTGATTAGCATTCATTTTCTCACCGGACCTGAGTGATTAAAGAGACATTAGCAGTCTAATAATGTCTGGCTGGACGAGCCTGATCACTGCTGAACGACTTTGTCCACATGACTGCCTTTGAAGCCTTCACTACTAAAGTTTTAGATGTTCGGATCAGAAACATGATTGTATGCCTTGAGTTTAGATTTAAGAGTAAGATTGTAAGGGGAAGAGTACGTCTATTTAAAAAATTAAAAAGTTAAAAAGTCCAAAACATTTTTAAAAGAGTGAGAAGGATAACCATGGAGGCCAATGTTCCAAATACAAATGGAACAGACTGAACAGGAGAAATACCATTAAAACCTCTGATAAAATGTGATTATGTATGTATAGTGAAGTTATTGTGGGTTTGTTGTATAAAAATAGATCTGTTGTGTTCACAGTTAAAGTTTGACTTGATTTGATTATATCTTGCACATTTGAATACCATGATGCAGATTAACAACTGGATCAGAGCCAAACTTGTGGGTGCAAAGATCTGCTCAGAGGAAGTTCCAGCCTGACCACGGGAAAGAATGTAGGAGGGGCCGGCTCACCAGACTCATTCTCTATGGGATTATGTAAGATAATTATGCTTTAATAACTTTTAAGACTTTTAAATCAGCCCGCACAACCATTCAGTTTGGTGTAATGTTTCTTGTGGTAAATGTTAAGTATAGTTTTACAGCAGGAAAGTTTAAATTTATGAAGAAAATAAAAAGTTGAACAGTACAGAAAGTGAGTGAGTTCTACAGAATCTCTCCACATGTCATAAAAAAATCACCAAAATGTAAAGACTATTTACACATAACTGACAGTTTCCTGGGAGTTTAAACAATCTATAAAATTAAAGTGCCTTAAGGTAGTATCATTTATCAAATCATAATTTCTTTCAATTTCATTTATGTGGCATTTGGCCATTTGGCCATTTGTCATTCCCCAGTCGGAGTCAGTGCCTAATTTGAGTCAACATTCAATGTGCGCCTACGCAGAAGTTTCTGCACAAGCGCAAAAACAATAGTTTTTTAATACGAGAACAAACCACATAGAATATGTTGTATTTATCATTTACTACTTAACGTTAGAGATAGACCGATATATCACTTCCTGTCCACGAGCGGGCACGCAGCGCGGCATGTCTCGTGTCCGTTTCTTACCACCTTGAATTCAACGTTACTACGGTTTTGGATTTATGGGCACCGATTTATGGGCATTTCTGTGATGCGGTTGTGATTACTGTGTGGACTTTTGTGTGGCGGCTATTTTGGCACGGCAAGCGTCTCAAGCTCGCGCTAAAGACAGCTAGCTGTTCACCAGAAGCTAACAACAGCCAGCTAGTCTGGCCGCGTAATCCTACGCGTCGCTGGCTCATCAACTTTGGTTCACCATCAGCAGTATGCCTCCGAAAAAGAGCCCAACGGCGGAAGAATTTGATGACTTGAAGAGTTCGATTGAGTCCCTGAGCGAAAATGTAATCACTGTCCGAGAACAGCAAGGGAAGTTGATGGAGCTGATCGAGGAGGTAAAACAACTGCGTATTCAGAATGGGGAAAAAGACCGGCGTATTTTGGAGCTGGAGAAACGAGTGGACGATCTGGAGCAATACACTCGCATGAATGATGTGGTAATCACCGGCATCAAGATCAAGCCTCGCACGTACGCCCGGGCAGTAGTGGCCGCAGGCAGCGAGGAGCCCAGTGAGCAGGAGACGCACTCGGTGGAGCAACAGGTGGCATCCTACCTCCATGGAAGAGGGATAGAGATGGACCTGGAACACATCGAGGCCTGCCATCCACTGCCCACTGGAAATGGGAGGTCACCAGCCGTCATCATGCGCTTCGTCAACCGAAAAAACAAGCTCGCCCTTCTGAAACAAGGACGGAAATTAAAAGGAACAGACGTCTTCATGAACGACCATTTGACAAAGAGAAATGCCGAAATTGCCAGAAAAGCACGACTGCTAAAAAAAGATCACAAAATACAACACACTTGGGTAAGGAACTGTAAGATCTTCATAAAACTAAATGGGACCCCGGAGGAAGCCAAAGTCTTAATGGTGAGGAGTAAAGAAGAACTTGATAAATACTGACATGAACGCAGGTAACTCACTACACATCCCATGCTCACTACACCAAGTAGTCTTTCACAGACAGTTGTAAGGGAAAGCAATGGCATGGATATATTACAAAGACACCTTCACTTCAGACAAATGGAACTGGACACTTTTGTATATGAAGAAGACACAATTGATCCAGCTGCAGATATAGACCCAGATGCACATTTTCTTTCTTCTATGTTTAAAAAATGTAGTTATATTGAACAAGAACAATTTGAAAATAATGTGAAAATAGAGGGCAAATTTTCGATTATACATGTTAACAGCAGAAGTATGTATGCAAACTTTACTTCTCTCAGAGAATATTTGCTACACTTTAATCACCCTTTTAGTATTATAGCAATAACCGAAACATGGTTTAATGTTGACAAAGGCATAGATTTTGATCTTGATGATTATAATCTAGTGTATAAAAACAGAGAAAACAAAACTGGGGGTGGGGTTGCTCTTTATGTTCATAACTCACTCAGATATGTGGTCTTAACTGATATCACACTCGCATTAGATGAAATCATGGAATGCCAAACTGTTGAACTGCTCAATGAAAAAAAGAAAAACATTCTTGTAAGCGTTGTGTATCGAGCACCTGGTTCAAATATTGACATTTTCAACGAATGGATGGAGAAACTGTTTTCTACTGTTAATCATAAAACATTATTTGTCTGTGGTGATTACAACATAGACCTATTAAATCCAACCAAACAGAAAAATATAGAGAACTTCATAAATACTATGTTCTCTATGTCCCTCTATCCAACAATAACTAAACCAAGTAGAATAACTTCACACAGTGCTACGATAATTGATAATATCTTCACAAATGTTATGGATAATCAAATAACCAGTGGCATCCTCATCAATGATATTACTGACCATTTACCTGTCTTTGCGGTTTTTGATTATGACATTAAAAAATGAAACCTGAGAGTAAAGTAATTTGTAAAAGAATTATAACTGAAGAAACGATAAAGGAATTAAGTAATAGCTTAGTGCTCCAAGATTGGAGCTCAGTCTTAAATGAAACAGATGTCGATAAGTCATATAATACTTTTTTGGATATATTCATATTTTTGTATGATAAACACTGTCCTGTTAAGGAATTTAAAATAAAAGGTAATAAAACAAATAATCCTTGGATGACAAAAGGAATAATTAACGCTTGCAAAAAGAAAAATAACCTTTATAGGAAATTTGTCGATTCTAAAACAAAAGAAAGTGAAGAGAGATATAAGAAATACAAAAATAAATTAACAGACATAATTAGAACAAGTAAGAAATTATATTATAAGAAACAGTTATATGAAAATAGAAGTAACATGAAAGGAATGTGGAAGACATTAAACAGTCTAATTAAACACGAAGTTAGAAAGTCTGCATATCCAAAATATTTTAATGATACAAACGGTGAAATTCACAATATGAATGATGTAACCAATAGCTTTAATAAATTCTTTGTTAATGTGGGTTCACAGCTGGCAGCAAAAATTAATGACAACAAAGCTTGTCAGTCTATTATAAATGTTGATAGAAATCCATATACTATGTTTTTATCTCCAACAAATGTTCAGGAGGTAACAAGCATTGTTCTCAAGTGTAAAGGCAAGACATCCAGAGATTGTCATGATATAGATATGGCACTAATTAAAAAGATTATAAATGACATAGCAAAACCCCTGACGTATATCTGTAACTTATCACTTCAGTCAGGTCAGTTTCCTACAAAAATGAAAACTGCAAAAGTAATTCCAATATTTAAAAGTGACAATAAACACTGCTTCACAAATTACAGGCCAATTTCATTACTTCCGCAGTTTTCAAAAATTCTTGAAAAACTTTTTAATTCGCGTCTTGAAACATTTTTAGATAAACATCAAATTATCAATGAGAGACAATATGGGTTTAGAGCAAATAGAACAACCTCAATGGCAATCATTGATGCAACTGAGGAAATCACAAACGCATTGGAACAAAAACAATATGCTTTAGGTATTTTTATCGACCTGAAAAAAGCTTTCGATACCATCAACCATGATATTTTACTTAAAAAGCTCGAACAATATGGGATTAGAGGGTTAGCTGGTAACTGGTTACGAACTTATCTCACTGAGAGAGTGCAGTATGTTCAAATGGGAGAGTACACTTCTGATATGCTTGGTATTGCTTGTGGAGTTCCTCAAGGCTCTGTTTTGGGGCCACAACTGTTTAATATATATATAAATGACATCTTTAATGTATCTCAGCCATTAAAATTTATACTATTTGCAGATGACACGAACATATTTTACAGTAGTTCAAATTATAATGAACTTGTTTGTACTGTAAACAAGGAACTTGATAAAATAAAAAAGTGGTTGGACTGTAACAAATTATCGCTTAATTTAAAAAAGACAAAAGTTATGATCTTTGGTAATTTAAAAAATAATACAGAGCTACAAATTCTGATTGATGATGTTCAAATTGAAAGTGTTAGCGAGATCAAATTTCTGGGTGTCATAATAGACAATAAATTATCATGGAAAGCCCATATCAGACAAATAAAAAGTAAAATCTCAAAAAGTCTCTCAATAATAAATAAAGCAAAAAGTTACCTTGATCATAATGCTCTACGCACATTATACTGTTCCTTAGTGCTCCCATACTTCACATACTGTGTTGAAGTGTGGGGAAATACATACCAATCTACACTTAATCCATTAGTTGTATTGCAGAAACGTGCTTTGCGAATCATCCATAAAGTCGGATACCTTGAGCACACACATGCTCTATTCATACATTCAAAGCTTTTAAAAATTCCTGATCTTGTAAATTATGTAACATTAATAATACTATTTAGAGCTTCCAAAAATGTGCTACCAAGTAAGCTGCAAGCTTTGTTTACAACCAAAGAGAGAGCTTACAATTTTAGAGAGTATGAACAATTTAAATTGCCCAAGGTTCGAACTACTCGAAAAAGCTTCTGTATATCAGTACATGGTGTCAAACTTTGGAACAGTCTGGATATACACCTCAAGCAATGCCATAGTATCAGTATGTTCAAGCATCGATATAAAAATATTATCTGGTCAAAATATATAGAGGAAGAGTGTTAGTATAGTTTCAGTAACCTTGCAGTGCTAGTTTTGTACCTACCATTTCCTTAGCATTGTTTGGTACTTGCTGTCCATCACTATTGTTGGTATTTTCTGTCCATTACCATTGTTGGTATTTCCTGTCCATTACCATTGTTGGTATTTGCTGTCTGTTACGATTGTCTGTATCAATAACTTTTTCTTACCATTGTTGGTATCATTGTTCATGAGATGTAATATTCAAGTCCTTACTTACTGTCCCAGAATGTAATCACCCACTGTGTAATGCAAGCATAACAAGGAAGTAACTGATGTTAAATGAATGTTAAGTAAACAGTAACAAGGACATACGGGGTGGGATTAAATAAGTTTTCTTCTTCCCACTCCTTTTTGGGCAAATCTAAATATCTCTTATTTTGTTATTGTTATTGTTGTTGTGTTCTGCTTAGTTTTTTTTCTCTTTGTTTAATTTGTATGAAATTGCTATGGAATATGGCCACATACTGTATGTTATACAAAAGAAAAAACTGTTAGTCTGCCCAAGATAAATAAATAAATAAAAAAAAAAAAAAAAATAATAAAAAATATATCAGTCGACCGATATCAAGATTTTTGCATATCAGCCTTATTTTGGCCGATATTTGATCAGGCAGTTGTTTGAACAGTCGTCTGCACAGTAGAGCTGCACTCACAGTGATCTGCTGAGCTCCAAGTTACAGTACTTTTGGAGAGAAATGATACAGTTTGTTTTATATATCTCCATTTTGCTGTAATTTGAAAAGGAGCACTTTCTTGAATGACTCTTTAAAATGTTCTGTAATGTGCATAAACATGTTGGATTCATTAAACAATGAGACAAAACAATAATTTAGATTGAACTTTTTTCTTTTTTGGATACACTATCTCATCTCAGCTATGTTCTTTTAAAACTAAAATAAGAAAATTGGCCTCAGAAATCGGCCTCAAAAATCGGTCACTGATATCGGCATCGGCTGACAACCTGAAAAAAAAAAATAAAAATTGGCCCAAGAAAAACCCATATCGGTCAATCTCTACTTAACGTTCATGAAAACACAATATTTAACTTTCAACAAACAGCTCAGGGGTCTTATTTATATAGTGTGCGTACATACATACAAAAATATAACGTACACCACTTTCCTTGTTTGGCTTGTGACTTAAAAAAAAAAAAAAAGACAATTTGACATAGAAATGAGCAATGAATCCAATATGAAAATTTTCAACTTTGTGCCTTGAGGTTTCAGAGTTGAGGCAGAAGAAGATCTGTACTGAGAAAGTAAGACAATATTAAGTTTGTACAAGTTTGTGTTTTGTTCATAGGTACATTTTCAGTAAGAAGTTTACGGAAGGTTTGATAAATGAGGTCACTCCGGTTGTCACACAGTGTTAAACTGAACATTTTTTGTGACTAAGGAAAGTACAATATTTCACATGACTTTTTCAAAACATTATTAAACTTAGATTTTATTTTATTTATCTCTGGCGATCAAGAATACAACTGACAGAAAACATCTTTAATTGTCGCTGGCTGTTTAAATAATGAAAATATAGTCAACTAGCATGATTGACTCATTTTCGGCAAGTGACTCTGATTGGGGAATGACAGGAACCATATTTAAGCTGGACAAACATGGCATAGATCCTGTATTTTCACTAGGTTGTCTAATCTGTCATATGCACTTAATCTTTGCATTTATAATAAAAACACAACAAATTCACTGGCAGTTAAGAAACAGACAAAAGCATCACGAAAAGAACTAAATCTAAACTCCTTGAAACTAAAATAGAAGTATTGATTTTGTGCAGGGATTTTTTTAATGAAGCGACGTGACTCATACTTACTTTCCTCCCCAGTAAAGTTTGGTTGTTATGACGAGACTGGATCGCCTGAGAAACACACAGAGATTAATGAGAATGAAGCTACTGAAAAGCACATATCCCTATTTGGTCTTCCAGGCTCGCTTTCTACAACCCGAGTGTTTAAACTACACACAAGCTAAGTGTTTAAACAATCTATCACAGGTGCTCTTTGTACTGAATCCCACACAGTCTTCCTTCAGAACCTGTCATCACAATGAGGTTCACTGCTCTGTTCAAAGTATCCAGGCAACTGAGGCTCCTGTCAGCGTCATGCATTGTTTTCATCCAACAATAGCCGCAAGTTTAATCTCTGGAAAATATAATAGGTGTTAAGAACCAAAACTGTGAGCTGCACAGACGAGGATGTTCAGGTCGTTAACTTTCACCAAACTGCTCCATTAAGCAGATTTGGTGTTCTTCTTCTTCTAGCGTTCTCATTTAAACTGCCTCATTAGGTGTGGTGCTTTGCGTGCTTATTTTCAACCATGTCAAGGTTTTCAAGTGGTTCAAAGCGAGCAGACATTTACATGGCAAATATTTGAATGCAAATTGAATTATTTTTAAGAATATGAATATTTGTTAAGCTTGTGGTTTCGCATGAAGCATCTTTATTCAAAATGAAATCAAGTTAATGACTTCTTTTACTATTTTTATCTTGCAGAAACCCTGAACTACATTTATAATCAATCCCATTGTGTTTTATTACAGTTACAACTCTAATAGAGCCGATACAATGGGGAGTTCCTCAAGGGTCCATATTAGGCCCATTGCTATTTGTATTATATATGAAAGATTAGTTATGTTTCATGATGGTCTTACCCTAATAATGTGTGCTCTGCTTTGCTCTGCAAATATATACATACACATAAAAATGTATGATTTGTTTAGCCAATAATATTTACAACCAGAATGATATTATTTGAAAAAGAAAGAGCATTTTGACTGAGTGACCAGAAAATATTTGTCTTGTTAAAATAAAATAGTTCAATTGTTGCTATTTTGTTTGGATTGCAACCCATTCTAAGCAAGCATCTACGCCAACATCTGCTTTTTTTACTCACATTTATTTATTAAGCCTAATTTACTAACATTCATAAGTATAAATTTGTGTTTTTGATGTATACAATTCTTTCACATTTACATGTTTGCCAATGTATTGATTTTTAGTTTTTATTTAAAGACACACTGTGATGTTATTTTACCTTAATTTATTTATTTTTTACTTGGATGTTTTTGTGTATCTTTATGCCTCCCGTACACAGACTGCAAGGCGAGTTTGGTCCGACACGTACCGAGTTTTTGGGAAGTGCCTTGTACACTAGCCACAGTCCACTGTGGTCCGTTATTGCGTAAAGCCACACAGATTCCTGTGGATTCCCGCGAGGATGCTTATATTATGACTGGAAAGTCGATCGACCGCGGCCTCCGACAAAAATAGACTCTCTGCGGATTCTTTCCGCACACACGCGCGACGTACATTTGCTCTGCTTCGATGTCTGTGTACAAGGGCACATTCAAGCACTTTCTAGATCTTGCGAGAGAGTCCTGCCTCGCACTGAACTCGCACTGGTGTACGGCAGGGGTTACTCTGAGCAGGCTTGTATCTTCCTAAGATCAACTCTTTTGTGTCCTAAAACAGGGGTTCCCAAACTTTACCAACCTGGACCCCCAAAAAACATGTAACCAACTCAGCAAAAACAAACAGATGTTTGTAGTAAGTTCAAATGCATGTATTTTAGTAGTTTAGTACTTTATATGATCAAAATTCAGTCAAGCATGATTGCTTCTAGTAAAAAAAAAAAACAATTAAATACCATGTCACCATTGTAAAATTACATCTTGAAATTATCTCACAACGCCAGCTGCCCAAGAGGAGCTTGCTTGTTTCAAACCAATTCCACAGTTTATTGATGAAGAATGCCTCAAACTAACATTTTAACTTTCTATTTCAGTGATGCGCTAGATTTTTCATCCCCACAAAATCGCAATGTCACCATACAGATAAACTTGTATGGTGCGTGTAATTATTGTCTTTGCAAAGCTAGAATTCTAAGTTAATTAAAAGTAAAAAGTCGATTTAGCATAACAAGTGTCACTTCATGATAATTTGTAGTAACAAGCCACATCAATAACACGTTTGGTTTGTAAATATTGATGAGGACGTGGGAGTTACATCAAACACATTTAAATCAATTTGTGCATAATACTACACATGCCTACACAGCACAGCCTAGAGACAAACGCTTTTCACACATCTGCAACCTCATCAAACGCCACCAGTATATTTGCCTGTTGTAGCATGCATTCTTCATCAGCGTTTTGAATATTTTATAAAAGCAATCTCGCATATTACCTCCAACATTTCTTCTTGATGATGTTCCCCAGAATGATCTCAGCCCTGCGAGGCAAAGACAGCGTTATTACAATTACAAGTTCATAAACAACATCATTTCAGCAGCGCTAATGAAAAGCCATCTTGTTGTTAGTTACAAGACGTATTTGATTTTTATTTGGGGAGAAATGTTAAGCAAATGTGCTGACATCTATATTGGCATTTCTGGAAAAGTCTATGGTGATGTAAGAAAAAAAGGTGAGCGAGAGCATACTGTTTCTGAGCAGGGTTATAAAACATTTAGTTTACCAAAATTTCATTCTATTTCTCTCAAAATCTTGGTTGGAATATGTCTTGATCTTAAAGTACAAGAATATTCAGTATGGAAAAAACACTTGGATTAAATTTGAAGTTGCTTGTCTATTAGATAGCAGTAAATATTAGCAGTAAATATTGCATAAATTAAATTTATACATAGGACAGAAGGGGCATAAATTGCAGGTCATCTGTAGATTTTTTTTTTTTATTCTAAGAAGTCTCTTTTTATTGTTGTTAGCATTATGGCTAGCTTCCATTTGTAAACTCACAAGAATCTTTGACAATATTTGGTCACTTCAATGAACTAAAGTTTGAACACCTGCGAATTCAGTTCATTGGACTGGTGTGAAACTAACCGTCTGATTGGGTGCGCACCAACGAATAGCACCCACGTTGGAGTGGTCTTGGTAAACTTCCAATGGACTCCAGTACAGTTCGCTTGTGATGTGAACACTAATGACCCGATTCGACCCAACTTGGACTTTTTGGTCAATAGAAACTTCTGTAGCACACAAAGTGCAAGTTAAATGACAATTAAAATGAGACGTATTGCAATGGCGCAATAATTATTAACCCACATTTTTTGCTATTATCAGACAGATACATGCTATGTTATCATGTTTGTCTGTGATAAGATTTGAATGGATTTGTCCTAACTAAGTATTCCAGGGGTCTGTACAGTCTTATCATCAATCTTTAGTTGAACATCAGTGATAAAAAGTCTGTAATTTCGTCACCTGCTCATCTCATGCAGGTGTCACGTCTCCGGAAGTAAACTTTCTCCGGCTCAGAGACAATATCAGTGGCTCCCAGTGATCTAGTCTGGAGCGCACATGTCTGATGTTTGTTTAACCTGAGTCCAAAATCCAACATTGCACAAAATATGAAGAAACTCAACTTTTCATGAGCTGACACAATTCTGGTCGGGACACTGTTTTGTTTTCTTTTAAATCAGTATCGTCTCAGCAAAAATGTGGGGAGAACACAAACCACTTTCGTAAAATTAAACAATGTTTGTTTCAACTCTTAGCCCCCAAGCAAACCAATTTTATTTTCTAAAAATCAATGAAATTGCAGAAATACAAGATATAAAGAAGCTAAAATCAGAGGACTTGGACTCAACTTGGACTTGTAGGGCACTGACTTGGACTAAACTCAAACTACCCAAAGACTTACTTGAGCCTTGCAAAACAATGACTTGGTCCTGCCTCTGATCATTTTTTGGAAAAAGTGTATTCATTCACCTGCCCCCAGCGTAGACCTCAGCGGTATCAAACAGGTTCACTCCGCTCTCATACGCGATGGTCATCAGCTGCTCTGCCACCTGCCACACACACAAGACAAATACTTTTGATTACTAATACTAACAAACACGAAAGCATACATTTTTTAAAATGATAAATTATGGAAATGTAAGTTTTAAGTTTCTACTTTGTGAAAGTGTAATAAATTAAAACTGTCTGGCTTTGTGCATTAAAGTGTCGCTTCAGTTGTTTTAAATGAAAATAAATGTCTGTTTTGTTTATGATCAGGAAATTCATATTCAAAGTCATTTAAAAAATTGTAAATCATGACTGAAGGAGGAAAGTTTGTGATTTAAGTTTTGTCATATCAAAGTGCAAAAACTTCAGAATGTATTGACTGTTTTTATGCAGTTTTTCAATATAAACAAAATTATTCCTGGAACAAACTATGAGAAGCTCTGTATTTCTTCACCTCACATACAGAATACTGAATTACCTTATACAATACTGACAGCAAAGTCAAAGCAAACATCAATCACCTCTGGGTTTCTACATTATTCATATTCCAAAGAGATATTGTAATTAAACTGGACCTTCTGAAACAAACACCAGTGACTGTGGATGATATTTCTCTCATTATTCAGTATGAGCTACACTTGTAAATGATATCTTCAGGTGGAATCATGGGTTCAGCTCAGGACACTCACTGTGACTTATTCATGAAGGACAAGCAGGTCTGATCTAACAGTCTGCATTTACATAGTGTACAGTTACCTGCTGTACATGAGAGCTGGTTACTGCCACAGGGAAGCGTCTTTGGAGCTGTATTTTACAACCTTTTTACCTAATGTTCATGTGTTTGATATTCTCAAAATACAGCATAATGATTAAAAGTGCATTTCCCCATCACCTGCTTGTCTCCATGGACATTTAATTGTTTTGCCTGGAATATCCCATAGTATGGCATTAAAAAAGTCTTTCTCCATTGGGATAAAAAGGTGACATCACTAGGCCAAGTTACAGGTGAGATCTGTGGAGAGGCAATCAGGTGCAAACTAAAAATGCAGGTTTTTAAGACTTTTTTTAATTTAAATATCGCTCAGCTAGAGCAGCTTCTATAATCTTATCTGGCTTGTTCAACCTAATCTTCCAAACTGTAAGTTTACTATACTATAACTATATTTGATTTTTTTCCTTTTCCATTTCTATTGGAGTGTGAAAATCAGCTAATCCTTCTTTAAATGTTGCAACAGTGGGCAACCATAGTGCCAGGTAGATTCTATAAAACTAGTTGCCTGATCTGGTGTTTTCTGTTAACAGGTGAGAAGGTAATTGTTTTTAAAACCTCCACCTCCTTCTCCAGGATGAGCTAGTCTTCGTCCTGCTAGATGAGTCATTTCCCTCTGCTAATGGGGTATAGCTCTGCAGCTCCTCAAACTCTATCTGCAAATGTACTATGCACCAGTCCTGGTCAATTACAGCCTTTATGTCTTATCCCAACCTGGATTTTTTGAGTTTTTTGTTGCAGAGAAGAAGGGTCTAAGGACAGAGATGCTCTGTTTATCCATTTGCATTTGTGCGGAGAAATCTGCTTGGGTATTTTGGATTTTCTAATGCTTCTGTTGGTATTGACCAGTGACTGTTTCATTGTTTGATTTTCTAACATTGATGTTTGTTCAATCAACAATCTTGTGAAGTTTTCAGAGGCGACTGATGTGATTGAATTGAAATAAACTAAGCAAATTGTATTATTCAAATAAACTACAACACAATGGCTCTGAACAATTACATTTTGCAGAACCAGCTCTTTCAACCAATTCATTCAGAAGAAAATCCCAAGAGGAATCCTTTAATAGTTCCCGATCTTCTCTCATTCCATCTCAGAGCCCAGAATAATGGATTTCCCAAAGTGCGTAAAAGAAAAGACTAAAGAAAAAAAGAAAATGAGCAGTGTATTCTTTTTCCCAAGTGCTCTGTGCTCTCGGGAAACAATTCATCTAAAACTGTCTGGGGCATCAGGGTCGACAAAGACAAGACGGCAGCATGGCAGATTTGGAAAAGGTAGACACTGCTATACAGATTTCAGACTGACAAGTAAGTTCAAATGAAGCAAAGATGTTGAGCAGAAACTACTAAGGTCACATTGAATTGAAGAAAATGTCTGTTTCCTGTCTTACATTATCAAAACCATAGTAGTTTAATATAGCTTAAGATGGGAAACTTGAATGAATTTACCTCATATGTGTTTCACATTACGCATTATTCATTCATTCCATAGTCGATGGTGGTAAGCTACTATTGTAGCCACAGCTGCCCTGGACAGATTGATGTAAGCCAAGCTGCCAGTTTGCACCAATAATACACACACCAGATTCATACTAGGCAATGTGGATGACGTGTCTTCCCTAAGGACACAACGGCGAGTTTCTCCTCTGTTTGCCCCACTGTGGTACCTGAGTCCCACCCGAGTACTGTCCAGTCCCAACACGCTTAGCTTCTGAGATCTAACAGGATCAGGTTTTGGCAAACTGGTATGGCCACATACCAGCTTGTTTTAGTGTCACTTAAATATTTAATTATATTAGTGCACTTCTTCACTTTTAGCGGTTGATTCTCCAGCCCTTAAGAACAAATTTGTTCGTAAGAACGTGTCATGAATGAGGCCCAATAAGAACAGTAAGAGAGAAAGCACACTTTTGAGACAACCGTAACTAGCCAAGTAGCAGCATGTAAATGCCCTATTCAAAATGTTTTGTGTGCACAAGCTACCACTATTGGCAAATACTCAAATGGAAGTTTTAGTCTGGTAACCAACAGGATCAAAATACAAGTCAATACTGGAGGTGCTACAATCAATTGGCCACCAGACATGATTGGGCCAATAACGGCACAGATCATGTGATCGTCAATCTGCAAAATGGTCCTATCAGATGCTTCGATCACACTTTATACAACTTATGAAAACTTTCTCATAAAATTTTCTTATAAAATCCTGTTAACATGCGCTCTTGGTTTGATTTACGTCTGTACTGCATCCACTGCATCCACTGCTCTCCGTGTCAATCCAGCTTAGCTCTGTCTGCTTCTGGATCGAACCACGGAGCTGTGATCTCACCCGCGAGTCTTATATTAAGCAAAATACAGGTTTTGGCCTTCTGAAGCACCAATGACGCATGTTCAGGTTGTACCAAATGATTTCACACTGCAGCCAAAGAACATCCGGGCTCTCCTGGTTCGCATTACGTTGACAAATTCTGACAACAAACAGTCTAAACTCATCCAGTTTTGTTTTGTTTTTTTGCAGTGATAAGATCAATATTGTCCAAGTCAATTTTATTAATTAAACATATTAAGCACAAATATGCCTATACAATAATAAATACAATAAAGAAACTACGAATCAATCTGGTCAGTATCGGCTGATCAAAATTCAAATGATGACAGTGGTGATTGGCCTCAAAATCCTGATCGGAGCAACTCTAGTCAGTCCAACAGAACTCTTCCTGTGCGGCAGGTAACAGTTTTCCTCCGCTGTACTTGTGTAATCCCTGCCCAGACGGAGAGTTCACAGTGTGGATGCTGCTTACTCATGCACAAGAGCCACAAGTGTAACCATAAATCACACAGGGAGTTTGAAGAGCGCTAAGTTAGATGAAGGCAGATCAGGCGCAGTCATAAAGCGTTTCAAGGTCGTGTGGGCAGAGAGTGGGAGGTGGCTGCTGCGCGAGTCGGACTAATGTGTGGGTTTCAATGTGTGAGGAGTTTTTATTTGGGGGGAAATTCTTTGAGAAATGACAACAAGTGAAGCGCAGCCGGAGGTGATGCAGAGGCCCACTCACAGGGAGCCAGGCGTAACCAGCACAGACAGAGCTGCCCAGGTCACATGCACAGGCACAACAGAGAGCACTGCACACTTTCAGCATTACTAGAAATAAATACAAACTTAAAAAGTATCTGCATTTGAGTATGGTTTTAGAAATGGATTTGCTGAACTTTGCTTTACTAAAAACTAACTTAAAACAAGGACAAAAAAGGTACTGCACTTGAAAGAGTTTGATCAATCACTGTTCCTAACACTTTATTTCTATTCTCTTGAGGGGGTTCCACCTTAACAACAATGATGCGCTGGAATTGATCCACAGCATACACCAAGTGTATTTCATTGTATGAATGAGGTCACATCAGGTTGATTCTCGGAGTTAGCTTGATGTATCAGCCGGTTTCATTTCACTCCATGAAAACCGTCTGACGTCTCAGCATTGGAGCTTGTTTGTTCGATGGTGGGCGGTAGGGACGAACGATATCAATTTTTCAACATCGTCATACAGTCATCTAATATACCGCTACCATCTAACCGTCAGTCTACTAATTAAAGCCAAATTTATATTTGTCATTGCCACACATTCATTATGTGTGTTTTGCAGGCATTTGTGATTGTTTTTGCCTTTGAAATAATGTTTTTGTGAAGAGATTAAAAAGAAAGCATGGTGTAAAGATCTGTATGCAGCAGGGAGCCGGGTGCACCAGCTGGTCGGCTCCTGGATCCCACTACATGGAGCTCCGCTCCGCCCCAGTCCGCCTCCGAAAGTTGCTGCTATGTCCACTTTTGCTGCTGCTCTATCTGTGAGCTGTGGCACTTTACCCCGGACCAGCCCATAGTTTCCCACATTTGTAAAGTTTCAGCGTTTTTGTGTTTTCCTTTGGAGGACCGCTCATTTAACTGCTGCCCACTACTTTGTATTGGTCACGTCCACTGACAGGCAGGGCACAACTAAAAAGTTAGGTTACAGCATCTGATATTTCACGACATAGAACAGCTTGGCAAAAAAAAAAAAAAAGATAATGTTTTAATGTTAATGTTTTAGAAAATAGTAACTTCTATATAGAGAAAGGACTCCTGAAAAGGGCCACATCATGAAATTAGCCAAGCACTATTGAATCAAAGATATATGGTCAGCTTGAAACTGCATAATTTTCTATAAACTTGGTAAAAAGTTCTGTACTTGAGATGCAATCATTTCTCTTTTCAGCCCATGTAAAAATCCACCTTGAATCCACCTCAGTCAGACTCCGTTTTGAAAAGAAAGTCATTTGGTGACTCAGCTTGTGAAAAGTTTGAACAAATGAGTCACTTTGTTCTTGGGCGTAAAAGTCTTATTCACAGAGGTCTGACTGAGCCCTGACTAACAAACCTGACCGCCTGAATGTCACTGCTCCTAGATTCTAACATTTCTCTTTCTGTTTTTAAATGTACAGTGAGGGACATTTTTCTAACTGAAGGTCATTATTATTTATCTCTATTTCGGTTTGTTTTACTAATGATTGTTTTTGTGTGTGTGTTGTCTGACTTCCCTTGGTGCTTTTGCACACCAGGCCAACATTGTAAATAAGAATTTGTTCTTAATGTTTTGCCTGGCAAAGTAAAGGTAAAAAAATAAATAAATATAGTCTACTGTGTTACATTGTAGCAGGTTTAGACTATGTCTCACATTTTGATGAAATATTATCACTATAATACTAAAGAAAGTCTACATAGGCCAACAGTGTTTCAATAGCCTGTAGACTAGTCTGAAAATCAAAATGATCACACATCGCTAGATAAATAGAATTACATAAATCTATTGGTAGATCTTCAGCTGGTGCTCACTCAAAAGCAGCTCACAAACTGAAAAAGGTTGGTGACCACTGGTCTAAAGTTTACTCATGAGAATGTCGCCAAACACAAAATATAATCCAAACTTTGCCGTAACATCCTCCTGCTTATCACTGCAGTTGAAAGTATAATCCCAAATGTGAACCACCGTTGCTCATGTCTGTACATGATACAGCCAAATCAGTCTCTATTCTTCTCCTCCAGGTAAAGAGTAAAAGTTTGTGTCAAAAGCAAATGTTGTGTGGCTCCTTTGTACAGTGCTGCGTGTGGAGAGAAAGTGAAAGTGAAACTCAAAGCTCCATGTGTGAGTCCAGTGAGGAACAGATGATTATTTGCAGCACTTTAGGTTTGAGTTGTTACTGAACAGACTATAAATGTGTATTAAAATATAGTTTGACATACTGTGTGCAACATTGGCTGACAAATAGTTTTGGGGCTTATGATTAACATTTAAAAAGAAAACAAGAACTGAAAAAAGAACCGTTAAGGAACCGGTCTTAAAAAGCAAGAACTGTTAAAGTACTGGTATAAAAAAAATCCAACAGTACCAGCCCTACTTGAAAGCGCGACTTTTTAAACTCAGAAGCATGACGTTTTAACTAAAGTGTTTAATTGAACATAATGAGACTAATTTACTGTCTGCTGTTGATCCAGACCGACTCATAATGTTGGTCTTTCATTATAAATAACAGTTACATAACTCTGTTCACCTTATTTTGCCCCGCCCACTTCTCTTGCCGTGACACTTCCTGTTTAGCTCTGTTAAGGCAGTAAACATCTCACACTGATACAAGAGTTAAAATAAGACAAGAGGTTGGATTCTGCAGGCTAACCTCGCTAAACAGGACGTGCACTGCCAAGTAAAGTGGGCGGGGCAAAATAAGGTAAATAAGACCAAAATTCTTCTGTTTTAGTGAGAAAAAAGGAGAGAAAGAGAAGAGAGAGAGAGAGAGAGAGAGAGAATAACTGACTAACTCACACTAATCACACAGCACTAAAAATCAACATGGTGACACTAACATCCCTGCTTTACTCAGTTTAATCTGTGAAGTTTAGAGTTTTGTTTGGACATTATGACAATCTTGCAGCTGCTCCAGTCACAAGATGGCCGCCGTGACAGCAGAAGTCACGCTCTCTCTAGTTGTTCTTCTAACTTCCCGCTGCAGCCTCTTTCTCTGCTGTTCAGGAAACATCAGACTGCGTTTGCTCAGAGGCACCTCTGCAGATTCAAACCCTCAGCAGTCACAGGTGAGTGTTACTGTTCTTCCTCTCAGCAGCTCTTGTGAAGCTCTTGTCCTGCTTTGGTCTCATTTCTTGTCCTGCTTCACTCACGAAGCAGCTCAAAGACTTTTCTCAGGAAATGAAAGTGAAAGTAAACTTCATGTTTTTCTGTTAATTTTATAAATCATGATTTTTGATGATTGCTTTGTCTTTGCAGAGTGCAGCTGAAAGAAAACATTTATGTTAAATTTGTCTGAAATAAAGCAAATTGTTCTATGAGACAGGAACCGCTGTGACAAGTCTGTCTCATTTTTGGCAAAGCACCAGCGTCACAAACACATGGTTCATGTTGGTGCGGTTCACCCTCTGCTGATTCAAACTTGTATTTTGAGAACATGATTGCGCATGTGCCAGCGTGTGTGTGCGCGAGGTGCAGGGCGCGGTTCGTGAGTCTTCTCTTGTAAAGTTATCACGTGTGTCCATCACCAATCAGCCAATCACACGGCTTCATTCAGTGAGACAGACGTGAGACAGAACAGAGTTAAAATGACTTTATAACAGAGTCAGAGATCAATTGTGATCAATACAACTCCTCCAGAGCACAGAGTAGATTTATCCCTCAAATACATTAAGGGGCCAATAGAATAATATTCATTTAAAGACAATTATGTTTTTATTATAAAATAGAATTAGGTGGGGATATTATGAAAAAATATTTGTATGTATATTTATTTATAAAATGATCAGTCTGTGGCACTGCTCACGTCGACCTGAAGCCCAGGCTGCTGTAGACAGACCACATCCTGTTTTGGATATAGTCTACAGATTCTCCATAAAGTTCAGCTGAGAAAGTTTGCAGACCAATCAATCCAGGCAACGCCCTGGTCACTGAACAGCTTTAGGTAGCTTTGGACTGTGTGGGAGGAGCCACGACCTGCTGAAATCAGAATCTTTACAAGTTGAATGGTTGAACACTGTAAAGTTCTAATGTCCAAACATCTACAAATTTTTCTGGGCCTTTACATGCTTAAGGATCTCTATCATCATCTGCTGCTGTTTTTTTCCTTTGTCAAAGTAGCATCTACAAGACATTTTAAATCACAGGGCTTTAAAATGGGGCTTAACTCGTGTCCACACAGACAAAGGGACCAAAGCTGCTTCACTGATCACAGTATTACTGTGTTTGCTCGCTTTGCAAAGTCACCTGAACTTCATGAAGATCTATAAAGTCTTGTTCAGAGAAGCTGAGAGACACCAAAGCCAACTCTGCAGATGAGCTGAAGGCCTCTGGGCTTCAGGTCGACGTGAGCAGTGCCACAGACTGATCTCCTCCAGACCTCACCACACTGATGCAGTCTCTCTCATCAAAAGACCAACCAAGTGTTAATGCAGAGAAATTAACACGTTTCAGAAAGAAAATGTTTCTTTTTGAATAAGCTTTGTTTAATAATCTTCAGAATCAGAATTGTGCAATATTCAATTTTTAAAGACACAGAATGTCACTTTTTTTTTTCTTAAGTCAAAATAATATAAAGTTTAAAAAATAAAGTCTGAATTACTTCACTTTATGTGTCATGTGTCTATATCATACATTTCTTTGACTTTAAGAATCAAACTTTTTCTTGATATTCTATGACTTTTGAGACAAACCTGTGAATCTGTGGAAACACTTTGATGGTGTAAAGTTTGTGTTTTAACAGTAAGTGTGTTGTGTTTGTGTTTAGAGATGTCGTCCACCAGTGAAAGCAGTTCTGAGAAGATGCTCTTGTGCTCTATCTGTCTGGAGGTGTTCTCTGGAGGCCACTCCATGTGGACACAACTTCTGCAAACACTGCATTTGTAAAGCTTGGGAACTGATGGACTCTGCACATGTCCCCTGTGTAACGAAGTCTTCTGCAGCAGACCTGAGCTGAAGGTCAACACACTGCTGCGTGAGCTGGTGTCAGAGAAACACTGGACAAGAACAAGAGCAGATCTGTGGAAGAGAAGCGTGCCTTTGCAGAGGTCCAGTGTGATGTGTGCTGTGAGCCCAAACGGAAGGCCCTGAAGTCCTGCCTGGTGTGTCTGTCCTCGTTCTGTGAGACCCACCTCCAGCGTCATCTCACAGTCTCTGGGCTGAAAAAACACCAGCTGATGGAGCCTGTAGAGAACCTGGAGGACAGACTGTGTCCCAAACACCAACGCCCCCTGGAGCTCTTCTGTGACACTGACCAGAGCTGCGTCTGTACTCTCTGTGTCCCTCTAGAGCATCAGAACCATAAGTTTGTGTCTCTGGAGGAGGCGTGCTCACGCAGCAGGTCCTCTCTGCTCCACACTCAGGCTCAGACTCAGCACATGGTGGAGCAGAGGAGCTGAAGGTCCTGGAGATCCAGCGCTGTGTGGAGCTCAGTGACACAGAGGTCCACAGAGAGAGGGCTGTAGGACTACAGGTCTTCACTGCTCTCATACAGTCTGTTCAGAGGCATCAGGAGCTGTTCTTAAGGTGCTTTCAGACCAGAGGCGTCAACTCGCGGCAGACGCCCGCGGTGGCCGCTATTATTCGAAATTAGTCGTGTTTCTCGCGCGACCAACTTGCAGCTTTCAAACCGCGCGTGTTCATGCAGCCACGGCATCTGTGACTCTCCATTTTGAGCCGTGCAAGTCTGATGTCAATGTCGAGTGGATAAACATTGGACTCTGGTGTGAAGAGCTCGCAGGTGCGTGAGTTCGACCCAGCAACAAAACAGCGATGAAGACATTGTATCTGTAGACATATGCAATCTTAAACTTTATAAATCATTCTTCTGTACAAACACATTGTATTATCGTTTAAAATACAAAACAGGCACTATGTCTTATTTAATATAGGTTATGTAAGTGCAGAAAAAAAATATTGAATTACTCGTGTGGGAATTGACTCGGACTCTGGGGTCTCAATTCTGCGCTTTACACGTGCGCCACCAATCAACTGTGACTTGCAATGGAAATGACAGTATATAAATCCGGTTCAGTCGAATGAGCAGGTATTTTGTCCGGACATCGCGTTTATTGCTGTGAAAGTAAAGTTATTTGACCAAAAGAGCGCTGGAGATCGAGGTGCTGTGTAGGAGCTAGTAACACAGAGGTCCAGCAAGATGAGGAGTTGTAGAATGCAAAAGGTCTGTCACTGACTCTCATACACTCTGTCAGAGCGCTCAGGAGCTCGTGTTCTTAGAGGAGCTGCAGGAGAAAGCAGAACCAGACCCACACAAGGCCCAGGAGCGGGTGAGCAGTGGAGCAGGAGATCTGTGAGCTGGAGAAAAGCAACCTCTGAAGCAGAGACGCTCTTACGCACTCCAAGACCCTCTGCACTGTCTACAGCGCTGCCCTGCACTCACGCCCCCATGCTGGGGCTGGAAGGAGTGGGAGCAGCGGTGAGACTTCGAGGGGCGAGGCGTCTTACGCACTCAGACCCTCTGCACTTTCTACAGCGCTGCCCTGCACTCACGCCCCCTGCTGGGCTGAAGGAGTGGAGCAGCGTGAGATTCGAGGGGGAGGCGAAGCTGAGCTGAGGAGAAAGCAGAAGTTTGCGGTGGACGTGACTCTGGATCCAGACACTGCTCAACCTAAACTCGTTCTGTCCAAAGATCTCAAACAGGTTTATTGTGGAGATGTGAAGAAGCAGCTCCCAGACTCTCCTCGGAGGTTTAATAAATGTGTTATGGTTCTAGGAAAGCAGAGTTTTCTTCAGGCAGGTTTTACTTTGAGGTTCAGGTCAAAGGGAAAACTGAGTGGGATTTAGGAGTGGCCCAAGAGTCCATTAACAGGAAAGGAGATATCACCGAATGTCCCGAGGATGGAATCTGGAGCATTTGGTTGAGAAATAAAGATCAGTATGAAGCTAATGCCAGTCCTTCTGTTCATCTGTCTCCAGCTCGAGCTCCTCAGAAGGTTGGTGTGTTTGTGGACTACGATGAGGGTCTGGTCTCCTTTTTTGACACAGATTCTGCAGATCTTCTCTTCTCCTTCACCGGCTGCTGCTTCAAGGAGAAACTCTTTCCATTTTTCAGTCCCTGTTTAAATGATAAAGGCTTAAACTCTGCTCCCCTGGTCGTCACTGGAGTGGAGACTTTCACTGATGCAAAGTAACAAACATAAACTAGACTGCTTTTGATGGTTTGGCACAAACTCTGAAATTCCAACAACAAAAATCACTTAAGATTCTACACTAAAAAGAAACAAAACAGTACGTTAAAAAGGAGCAGCAGCAACAATCATTCAGGGAAAGCAGATATTTGACTGTAACAAATAAATAAACAATACTGCAAAAGTGTGTGTGTGTGCTTTGTTTTACAGTGCAGTAACATGATACAAGCTGCTCTATACACTCACTAATGTTTGATGCTTTTTGTCATCTGTTACGCTCAGGACTTGCGTTTTAACTGTTTTTTAACGTCATTAACATTCACACAATTGTCCGACTTATGCATGTTAACAATAAGAATTAAGGTGCTTGTGTTAACATACAATCACCTCTTTAATTACTTTCAAACCCACAATAATATACAACCCACATGACCTCAGCCTCAATATATCCCAGTATATCTACGTAGTTTGTGCATAGCCAAAACTTCTTGTTAACAGCTGTTGTGCTTTATAGTTGCAGTCCATTGAGGTCAAAACCAGTGCAGTGAGCAGAGAATGTGCAGTATCTCCAGGCTGGGCTCACACTGACATTGACCTGGTCTGAGGACAACAACAGGGGACATTTTCACCCCAAAAGCAGATGCCCACACTCTGCTAGAACAGCCTCGGGTTAGTTTCCAGTCAGGCTCTCTAGCAGCAAGGACAATATGTCTCTTCAGTGTGGCATGACACCACTTGTATGAGCTTATATTGTCTTACCATCTCTTCAGTGAATGGTAATTCAGTAAAGCCCATGTGTTTCACAGGGAACATAGCAACTTTAGTGCTTAACGTTCACTGTTTAAGTGTTAATAGGAAAGTATACATTTGTATTATTTTTACAAAATGAAAGTTCAAAAGCTTAGTGCCTTTTTGAAAAAGGTCTTTCCTTTCTGTTAAAATCTCATTGTTTTCTTTGTTCTGTAACTAAATTAGCCGCGTTTGTGCCCCACTGAAAATGGTTGAGAGTGTTAAGTGAAATAAATTAAATTAAATAAATGAATGAGAAATTTTGTGTTTCATCTGACCCTTAACTCCACTCACAATCCATACCTTGTCATAGTTATAATTGACAAACTGGTGAATTTTGGTGAATGGCCATATGAGAGGTGGGGCTTTACAATTCTGCAGTTTTGAACAGGAAGTCAACTGACTTGTTTCTAGTTCTAGGCCTTTTTCGATTTTGGGTTTATGATGATAAAATGTAAATCTACATTGTCATAGTTTATTTTTAAAACACATTAAGTCCCATTTTTGTAAAATTGGATTTTTATCAAGCAGCTGATTTCAAATGACTATTCTTTTTGTTGAAAAGTGTCAAGATAACCATTTTGAACTCTATTTATTTTTCTCGCATATGAACTTTTTGAGTAATCCCAAATGTTCAGGGATAAGTGGTAGGTGAAAACAGGGCTTTTCTGGGCACTCGGGAGGATAATAATAAGATTACTCAAACATACAGGAATCAATCTAAGTATAATGTTAAGTAAACTTAATGATGAGAGAAGACTCTTAAAAATGTATAAAGTGAACTTTAATTTCGGGAGCAGGACCACACCCCCTTCATATCTCTCCTGGTAGCTACATATTTATTTGCCTGTTGATAGCTCTCTAAATCATCATCTACGTCAGCGGTTACACTAGAGATGAATCCATCCGTCATCGAGACAGAGTCCCAAAAATTCCGTCATGAGGTATATTTATCTGCCATCTTTTGTCCATGTCTATGTCTATGTTTGTTGTTTTCTGACGCAAAGGCTGCACAGAGGCCAGAGCAACTGACATGAGCATAAAATTTTCTTAAAAGAAGTTTCTTAAATGCCATTAAAGCATCTGCAAAAGTCGATGCATCCATTTGACATTCAATAATTGAAATGTGAGTGATGTGTAGGTCTATGCATTTCTTATCTTGCAGTTTCTGCTAAATCCACACTGTATTTTGCCCAAACTCCATGTGGTATTTCCATCTCTATGTGCATAAAAGGTCCTTCATTCCTTCGAGAAGTTTTTCTAATGCGAGCCAATGCGAGTGCAGATGCTTGTAACTAGAAAATTGCAGGTGCTTTTCTCCAAGTTATGATCTGATAAACATCAGTTTGCCTGCTAGCGATGAAGGAAAACCCTCTTTTTTTTTTTTTGAATGAAGCTGTATTTGCGCTCTCTGCAGCTAAAGTGTGGTCAGTGAAGCTGCCGTCTTCCGTAAGCGTCAGCACTACCTCGCGCTTCGTAAGTCGTCAGTCTCACAGCCTCTCTGACGGAACAGCATGCATTAAGATTCAAAGGATTCAAAGCGCATTTGTCCCTGTGTGGGAGAGTGCGAGGACGGTCGGGATGCAGGGCTCTAAAGCAGTAGGCTAAAAGTTCAGCTTTAACTGTGATGTTGTGGTCTAAAGTCTAAAACAAAAACACCAAAATGCAAAAAATATTGGCTTCTTTAACTTCCAAATCAAACAAAAGCTTGTGGTCAACTCTCCTCATCAATAGAAGACACAACAGACTTGTATTCTAATGCAGCATTGAAAAGGGGAAAGACAAATGACTGCACCATGAGTTACATAAGTTCAATGTCTCCCTTGGCTCCAGTGCGACTGCAGGACCCCAACAGCACAAACACATGACCCTTATGTCCTCTCTGTGCTCACCGACGACATTAAAACTTCAATTGAATCACCGCAGCCAAAGCCGTGTTCAGCCTGTACTTTATTTCTCCAAAGTGGCCCATTACGGCGTTAATAAAAGATGAGTAAATGTGAGAGAGATAGGGCTGTTGGCAGAAAGAGCCTGCAGAATGTATCACAGCCAGTGGCATGGACACAGCAAGGTTATCACTACACAAGAGCCATCGTAAAGTTTCACCAACACTACTTGACCATTTGAAAAAGTAGGTCAAATTTTCTGAAAGAAAAAAAATAGGAAAAAAAAAGGACTGAGGACTGTTGGAAATCCTTGGTGAGGTGGTTTGGCAAGAACTTAGAAAAGGAAACTGTGACTTTAAAACTTTTGAATGTCAGGAGAAAGTTAGGTTGCATAAAAGTGCTGACACCTTCAATCACATCCAACTGATTGAATTCTGTGATTTGGAGAATTGCCAGTCTACCATTTTGAGATTCTGGACAGATGTGTCTCTCACGAAAGACGAGATAACTTTTTCTCTCAGCATTTGCGTCCAATGGCTTAGCAAGTGCTGACATCTGAGAAAAGACTGCATGTGCTGGTGTGGTACATTCTGACACAGAACCAGACCATATATTGCTAGAAAAATCATAAAATATAACCATTTAAAGTCCAGCTGATTGACTTTGGTTTTGCAATCAGGTGTTCACTGGGTGAAAATGCAGCACATCTTTTGCCCCAGAGCTGACAGTGGAACTACCGCTGTGGGAGGTAGTCGATATGTAGATTTTTTGAGAGCTAATCAGAGCTTGACAACTTGACAACGACTGTTCACTTTCTTGGAACACCAGAAACAAACTTGTTGAATGAAGGTTGCACAGCCGGAAATACTTTGTTTGAGAAAACAATGCCTGGAGCCAGAAATCACTGCTGGAGTTCAAGGAAAATACTGGCATTGATGGCCCACTGCAACAAGACAGCCTGGAGAAGATTATGGAGATACAAAAGAAAGCATTGTCTGGAAATAATTCAACCAGCTTTGCAGGTGACAATAGTAATATTGTTAGCTCTTTTGACTAAACAGACACTGGTAAAGTGACTGAATACCCTGGTGAGCCTAGTCTGTAAGCCTGAAAGAACAACTAGACATTTTGTTGCCCATGTAGATGTGACCTGTCAATTCAAAAGAGAAACAAGTCAAACCACTGGGCAGAAGAAAACAGCAGAACTCATAATTGCTGAAGAACTACTCAGCAAGGAGCAAGGAACAAAGTGGTTTGTTTGGCCAAAAGAACTTTGCACAGAGACCTGCCTGTGCTGAAAACTCTTTACAAAAGCAGACTTTTAAACTGAGCTATTCAGATCATCAATGATCCCTCTCACCCTGGAAATTACATGTTTGAACTTCTTCGGAGGTTGGAGGTATTGCTTTATTAAAGGCAGGTCTGCACGCCATGCTAAGAGATTCTTCGCACAAGCTGTTATGAGCGTGAACAATGCACTTTAAATAAAACATCTTTAAAGTTTGACTGCAGAACTTTGACATTTTTTACTGTACTTTTTTTTATATTTATTGATTTCATAGTGTCAATTGTGTCAGTTGTGTCTGTGTTATTTGTCCATGTCTGGCTGCTATGTCTTATGACCACTGAGCTTCTCTTACACTGTCTTCTCCAAAGTGTTTTTTAACTACAAATGACAAATAAACTACCCTAACCTTAACCTTAGGAGGTGGTCCAGGAGACAGACAGTAATGACAAAGTCGGGCGGATGATGCTGATGAACTGACAACAGCAGCTGTTTTGGTGGCAGTGAATAAGATACTACCTGCAGAAGACATTATTATCTTGGAGAACATTGAGAAACTCTTTGAGGAAGCAGACATAACAGAATGTAAAGTTGTTAAAGCTGTTTTTTTCATCCTTTTTGCAAAGCTGTCCAAGTTTCTGCCACCACTTCAACACGAGCTGTTTTTCTCAAAGCCAAAATGTCTCAAACATTTCTAGGCTTCACAAGGAGGATCATGACAGCAGGACCTTTTAGATCCGCCGACATCTGAAAAGAAGGATCTCTGTGTCCAACCAACAACAAGAACAACGAATATACGTTAAAATAAATGCATTTGATTTTGTACGTTAGTTCCAGACATTCCAAAGCCCTATAACTGTAGAATAGCATTTGTTGAGATCAAGGAGAAAAATGAATAATAAGACCTTAAATCTGATTGATTACAAATACATAGCTGAAAACATGACAGAGAAGTAAGAGTGTACTTATATGAACATCTCAAACAATGTGGACCGATTTGTTATTCACACTTACCGAGAGAAAATTAAGCAAAACCAACACGCAATTGTCACAGGTTTGCAACAGTGGTTCTTAGTAAGTTCACACTCGCAATTCAACTAGCGCCACTTCACAAGACAGAATCTTCTATATATACTGCATTGCATTTGAAGTGAACAACCTTGGTGCTAAAAGGGCCGATGCAATTCTTCACTCTTCAGACATTTTTCAATTTGATCAAATCCTTTCTTGTGCAGATCTCAAAATACAAGACGGATTGTTTCATGCTCACATTTTTGTTCTACAAAGTCTTCAATCCATGTTCCTTAAGCATGATGGAGGACACACATGTGGAAGATGCCATGTTTCATTAGGAGTGTTGGAATTCCTTTAACACTCTTTTAAAGTGCTTTAATTTGTTGTGTGTTCAGAACCTTCACAGTTTTCCTGTTACAACTATTACACATTGAGCCAGCTGATTACATTATAATATGCTTTCTTTGAGTTTTAGAAGTTAGTATTATGCTAACACTATTGGAGAAAGATAATGGTGTAATTTTGTAATGTGTGAGGCAGGTGTGGCTTTAGTTTAACTATGAAATTCAACTATTGCAAAGCGTCATAAACCGAACATAAAGCCATACCTCATCTGTGATTTGTCCACCAAACGTCACCCACGTTCCTGAAAGAGAAAAACACAACATTTCAATAGAAATTCTATGACAAAATTGTTTTATTATTATTTTCATCTGACCAATTCTTAAAATAATAATGCTATCTAACTTTTATTTGTGGTTAGTAACAAATACAAAGGTCTGCTTAGTTTGACATCTACAAAAGAAAATACACCAGATTAACAACAGATTTGAATTGTTGTAGAAAATCTCCTACAAGCCATGCACTGCAGAATCTGAGCAACATGCAACTACTTTCGTTTCTATTTGACCAAAAACCCAAAGAAACCCATTTTGTTAGCTGTGCTGCCCCAGGTCTGAAACTCAGTGCCACTCACTCAGAATGTTCTGTCTACAAAAAGAATGATGTCAGTCGTAACCTCTGGCCAGCGCTTGGTCAGTAAAAGCATCTGACTTTGGAGGAAGAAGTCACAAGTACAATGTTAAGTGTTTAGTTTGTTGGGATTTATATTAATAGTCAGTTGTATTTGTTTTAATAAGAAAAAACTATAAGATTGCCTGGCACAGATCACCAACAGTGGCACCAGATTGCATTACATTTCTAACACTAAGAAGCTGGTTTAAGAATCTCTGTTTACTGCCCTCTGCACACTTCCTCGACCCTCTGTCTCCTCACATCAGCATTATGGGAAGACTTGAGCTCCTAATGGCCCTGCGAAGGGTGTTGATAAGGCAGACAAAAGCCTGAGCCAGGAGACACTAAATCCTCCTAACATGACCTCTCTGAATTATGCATCGATTTGATTCACACAGTGAAAGTCATTTTTAGGAAGGGGATTTGGAGACACCTGCTAGTATTTACAATTTTTCATGGATCTTTTGTTCAAAAATGTATTGTACAAGCAAGTACAACCTGCAGTTCCCAAAATGTAAACAATATTTCAAAAGTACATTTTAGAATCAAGCTATTAGCTATACATATGAATGTCAGTTTGTCATTTCAAGGTACTTCATGCAAGGGTAGTGTAGTTCATTTATTTTATTTTTTTTAACCTGTTCTTATTTCTAACCCAGTGAACAAAATATTGTAAAATTATGCCCTTTGGCATAATTCTCATCATTCTCTAGCAAAAAACAATCAAAAAACAATCATCAGAAGATGGCGAATTAATCAGATTTCTGAAGTGTAAGAGTGGGTGGATATTCTGCTTACACTATACAAGATGGAGACGTTGACAGCATCGGTCAGGCTGGAACTTGAAAAATTCATTGATGTATGGAAGGGATGGTTACGGTATACCATACAGCATAGACATGACTTTGCGTAGGAATTGCTGTAAAAGGTTGAGCAGGTAAATTTTTTATCTGATTTTTATATTGTTGTTTTATTGTACATTGACATACGATCTATCTTGACCCTGGTTCAGTACTACAATGTTATTTTTTTTTTTACATATGTTGTTTTTTTTTTTTTTTTCTTTTGTTGTTCTTGGAAAAAAAGTACAAATGCAGTTTGAAATGTAATTGTGTGTCTACATGCTATTGACTTCTCCATCATGTATAGATGTCCAATTTGAAAGTGAAATAAAATCCAAATTAAAAAATATATATATACTGTATATATTGTAAATAGTGGGAGGGCTATAACAATCACACTGGCAATCTATTAGTTGTGCAATTAATTAATTAGTTGTTTGGACTAGTGGTTCTTAAGCTGTGGTCCCTGGGTCATGTTTTTTGAGTTACACTAATTTTTTGTAATATTAATCATTACTTACATTTTTCAATTTCTTATGATATACAAACATTCTATGCTTAGGACTGTATAAAAAAAACAACCAAGTAACTAAGTAACTAACTAAAAATATCATATTTTGAAATAACTTTGATGTATATTTCAGATTTTGTCTGTGATGTTATTGTAAAAAACAACAGTGGTCCTTGTGATATTTTTATATTGATGTGTCAGGGTTTAAAATGCCAAAGACCATGCAATTCAGTGAATTTGACAAAATTTTAGACAGTGACAAAACAAAAATATTGTGTATGAACATAGTGTTTTTATCAAAAACACATTTTCCAGGTTACTGCTGTTCTGTCCGAGTCATAAACTTTTTTCTCAACTTGTATGTTTTGTAAATTTTCTGTAGACCAGTTCACAATGATTCGAGACTTAACTGTCTTAAACAAAAACTATTGCAAAGTGATGGATTGGGGATTACACCAGGCCCTGATTTTAAGTATTAAATTTTAAGCAAACTGAAAAACACACACAAAAATGTCTAACTAATGTCTATAAACGCAGTTAATCACCATATTCAAACTGTGTAGTACATACTTTTGACAAGTTCACAGGTGTATCATTTTAATTGCTTATATGCTCACTTGCACAGCCATTAAATCCCCCTAACTTTCTCTTTCTCTCTCCCTCTCTCTTTCTCACACAAACTCCTCACTCTATCCATCCCGACATAAAACAATTACTGAGTCCACCTCGGAGATCGGCTGATTCTCCATCTGCCTCCTGCTTCAAACACACCCGCCAACACCAAGGTCAGCGCTCATTACATTCTGAGCCCGTCAGCTGAGAACAAGCCCACAGAGGACACAGCGCAGGCAGCACCTTAAGGAAACATGGAGCCGCATAATGACAGTATTACACGTAACAAGAAGGATACAGTCTCATTATACGGCTAAATCAGCACATTTGTAAAGTGACAGCAGGTGTAGGGTTAATGATAAGAAAATGTCGACACTAATAAGCGTTACGCGGAGGTCAATCAAAGTCAGTGTAAGAAGCTTTTTTTTGAAACTTTACTTGGGAGGTAACCTTGAGCTGTAGATTGTTGAATTATAATGGCTCACTGAATGGCTTGAATTCACACAACTTTCTGAGACTTGAACTTGTCTGACGAAGTTCATCTGACAAGTATGTTAAGTGAAGAAAACAGGAATGAAATTTAGACCTTGACAAAGATCTGTGAAGTTGAACGAAATAATGAAAATACTTGAGTTTTGTTATAATGGTGCTATTAAAAGTTGTATTTCATTGATTCTTGTCTTGAATTTGAGACAGAGAAGTTCTGTTTTGACCTACCCTTTATCAGTGTGAAGGATACTTTGGCATGTAGTACTTGCACCAAAATGTACTTGGCAATACAAGAAAAAACAACATGATCACTGTCATCTTAACTAGGTATTTCATGCTATTCGTTTTTACACCAGGAAAGGTCACGCGTCAAGACAACCCTTCTATTACAAACCTATTTTCTTAGCATCGTATAGACACACCTTTTGGATGAGGTCAGGTCAGGAGGTTTTCTTTGGGGTTACTGTCTAAACTTAGGTCTAAATATAAAAATAGGTAGGGTTAGGGTTCAATTTTGGTCTAAGGCGGGGTCGGCAACCCGCGGCTCTAGAGTCGCATGCGGCTCTTTGGCGCCCCCCTTGTGGCTCCCTGGAGCTTGTCCAAAAAATATAGGGGTGGAAAATTGTGTGAACATATTTTTTGTTTTAATATAATTTGTGTAGGAGGAAAAATATGTCAAACACTTACAAAGTGTTCTGATGCTGATTAACGTGTAGAATAAATATTTAATTTCAACATTTCTGTCAACGAAGGTTTACGTCATAGCCGGGCGACACGTGCTTTTTTCAGGTCCGCGGGTCTGCGGCTGCTGTTACAAACCGCCAGGTGCGTCGGGCCATGGCTCCAAAAGCAAAAAAGAGAGAGATTGAACGGCGGATTCAACAGTTTTTTGGACCAAATCATTTGCTTTCATTGCAAATGTGGAAGTTTTATCGCAACCAGGAAGGTAACAAGCGGGGAAGCTAGCTGTTCATTGACGATGAGGACTCGAGATCAACAACAAGCAGCGCGGAGGAAAAGCTAACCAAAGAATGAATGAAGAACTGTTTTTAATGCACGAAGACAGAAATAACACGTTGAGTTCGTGGAAAATAAACTGGATTTAGCGGAAAGAGATGTGTGGGACTGTGCGTCAGGTAAGAGGCTACACTCCAGTCACATCACGCATTGTTGAACGTCAAATGGACACGATGCTTGTTGCAGATGACTTAGTGAGACTTCAAGAGCTGATTTATGCAGAGTTTAGTCATGTTTTGATCTGCGTCGTGTAGTTTTACTTCATATTAGCGAAGTGCAGCCCTTCGCTCTGTGTAATCTCCAACAGGAGCGGGATGGACAAACGTGTCCCGCGTCTGTTCGTGGGGTCGAATTATGTCATTAATTACCCCCCAAAAGTGCCACTTGTAGTCCGCGGTGCGATCTATACGTGTTTTTCCCTCCTAACAAATGTATTTTGGCTTGTGAGACTTACGTTTTGGAGCAACTTGTACGCTAATCTTGAATGATCATTTTGTTACATTTTGATAACGGTTGATAAAGCTAATATAGACACTTACAGCATGTGTTGTATTCATTGTAAGACTTTTATAAGGCTTTCAATTTTTTTGCAGCTCCAGACAGATTCAATTTTTGTTTTTTGGTCCAAAATGGCTCTTTGAGCATTTTGGGTTGCCGACCCCTGGTCTAAGGCTTGGAGTTGATTAATTTAGGGTTAGACTTTGTTAATATTTGTGAATAAAAAACACATCTTTACATCTACCATAGAAATGAACTGGGACAGCAAAGCATGTAATAGAACAATTAAAAAAAAAAAAAAAAAAATAGAAATTGCATTCATATGACATAGTTTTGGTAAAGATACATTTCTGTGAGACAAGACAGTTCTACAGGATTATTGTCTTGATTACATGTTTTATTTTCCCTGCTGGAAAAAAAATGGAATTTTTCAATTGTGGGACAAACAAAGGATAACTTAGTTTGTTTTATCTTACAGACAGCATGTTTCAGCTACAAATGTCCAGAAGGGCTGAGATCAATGAGCTTGCTGGGGGTTATTATTCTGTTGGAAAGCCTATAATTTGCAATTGAGACCAAGCTTTTTGATACTAAAGAACACATTTTGTTCCAGAATGCTACATAGTCTTAAGACTGTATTGTACCTTGTATAGATTCAGGACGCTAAAGTCTGTGAGATGCATCAAAACTTAGACTTTTTGTTAGAGCTAATTTGGACTGCCAAAGCATTCTAGTTTTGTCTCATCGTGTCCAAAAGATATTCTGAGAGAATCTGGGAGAATTCTCCAATTTAAAAAGTGACAGGTAAATGCTTAAATCTACTCATTTGTATGGAAGACATTGTTCCTTTAGCACTTTTGAATATTAAAAAGTGTAAACAAATATGCATGCATAACATTTAGGCAGAGCATACGCCAACAATATTATATCCAAAAGGAGATCTCAACTTAAATGTCTAATGAAGAATCACAACATGCATAACTTTCTGGCTAAGTAACCATACAGATCACTTTGTCCCAACGAAGTGAAACTTGCCAAGCGGAGGGTCAAACTCCTGCCTTTGAACACAGTCTGAATGCAAAGGAACAAATTGACATATTGTGGTGGATACACATCGGGAAAACATCAATCAGACTTGGCACCAGAGAGTGAGAAGAATGTAGATACGATGTGATGAATAAAGAGTAGGAATGTTCATCTTTTTGACCAGGAGTAGTAGTTTTGGAGAACAAATGAAATGTAGATTCTATAGAACAACTTCTTCCTTGGACATTCTTTTGCTAACTTAAGTTGTTTTTATTTTTGTTGAACATTTTTATTTCTGAGGAATGGGAATGCCTATTTTTTTTTATTAAAGTACTTTACAAAATGTATATATTATTGGACTAAACTGAACTATAATTGTTGTGTATTGTACATATTCAGTTTCTCGTTGATGTGAGTGTGTTTGTGCAAGCAGTTCTTGCCTCACAATACAATGTGATGAAAATTACTATAGCAATCATCTGCATTATCAACAGCTTTATTATGTTGGGTACTATGGAAACGCTCGGACGTGGTTGGAACCAGCGAGAGGTTGTAGAAAGAAATATAAACATGAAAGAAACAAAACAATTTACATAGGTACTAGAGATAAAATGAAATCTAATGTTTTTTTGTTGTGTTTTGTTGTGTTATTTGGGATATTAAAACCAACTTATCAGACATTAAAATGCAATTTGTTTCTTGTTCAGCAGAACTGGCCTGTATGGTTTGGTGGAGATAAAGAATTACAATGACTCCAATTAAGTAAAAAAATAAAAATGTTTAGACATGCATAAAATATCTGGGATCGCACAGAGTTGAAGCGTAAGTTGTAATGATTAACGTTCATCCTTGAACAACACTTTTTTTTTACATTTCTACCAGTACTGACAGATAAAGTGCCTAATATCTCTCCTTTCATTAGTTAAAAGCCAAACCAAACAATGCTTAACATAGCAAAATTGAACACTGGCTCAGGAGACAAAATTAGGGCAACGAAAGACACTTAGCAAATTAAAGTAATGTCTGAGCAAATGCTCAAAAACAAGTATTAGCATAGCCTGCAGTCTTTGTTTTTTTGTTTGTTTGTTTTTTTAATCAAGTGTCTACTTTAAAATTATAAAATAAACCCAGTGATTGAATTCTCACCTATGCTTTCAAACAAAATACAGCATCTGTATATTTACTGTGATCATTTCAACGTGGCTAATGTAACTTAGGCCAACCGCAGCTAAACCTGTCAAGTGCTGCCAAGAAAAGTGGGTGGGACGGAATATGCTAGTGATTTTTCGATTATTGAAATATTCGTCAACTAATTTAGTAACTGAATTATCCTTAATGTATGTCTTTGTACAGTGTTGTCACATTTCTAAATTACTATTACACTATTTCAAAACAATTTAGGTAGGAAATGAACTTGATTCTTGATACCAATGTCATTACCTTTGACATTTTCAACAGAAGTAGTCATTTTTTGTTGTTTAAATGTATGTTTTGTTCTAGTTGTTATACAGTATGTAGTTATTTTAAAATGTTTAAGCAAAGACCAAATTGTGTTTCCCAACAATATTTGTTTTTAGTTCAAATAATTGAGAATCTAGAATTGTTACTAGCTTACTGATTTTGGTAGCACTTTAAAAGACCTCCACGGTACCTACCAGTTAAGTACCATGTCAGTTACTAGTAACTAACAGTGACACTTACTAGTACTTACTCTGGTACTTACTGTGGTACTTACACTGGTACCTAGAGTGGTACTTGAGTGGTACTTGTACCAGCAGTTACTGGTACATACCACTGGTACTTACTGTGGTATTTACACTGGTACTTACACTGGTACCTACAGTGGTACTTGCAACAGCAGTTACTGGTACATACCACTGGTAGTTACTGGTACTTACTGTGGTACATACACTGGTACTTACACTGGTACCTACAGTGGTACTTTGAGTGGTACTTGTACCAGTAGTTACTGGTACATACCACTGGTAGTTACTGGTACTTACTGTGGTACATACACTGGTACCTACAGTGGTACTTTGAGTGGTACTGTACCAGCAGTTACTGGTACATAACACTGATAGTTACTGGTACTTACTGTGGTACTTACTGTAGTACTTACACTGGTACTTAAGGTGGTACTTGTGTCATCAGTGACTGGTACTTACAGTGGTAACTATTCGTACACTTACCACTTTTAATAATTTGTGGCACACACATATGTTTCAGTGGTGGTATTATTGGTACTAAAATAAAAAGTAGAGCTTATAAATTATGAATAACAATAAAATGCAAGTGTTAAAAAAGCACCACTGTCTTTATTTGTGTCACAACAATATTGGGTATTGACAAATACCAAAAGTAATTATTTGTTTCAGTAAACAAAACAACAGAAAACAATTTACAACAATCTTAGCTTAATTCCAACATTTATTGATTTCTACCATGATACATAATGGTAAATAGTGGTACTACAATGGTACTTACTACAGTAGTTGACAGTTAACTACTGGTAACAACGGGACCTGTTCTAAAGTGACACATACTGGTACTTGAGTGGTACTTACTACAGTAGTTGACCGTCAACTACTAGTAACAATGGGACCTGTTCTAAAGTGACACATACTGGTACTTCAGTGGTACTTACTACAGTAGTTGACAGTTAAGTACTAGTAACAACGGGACCTGTTCTAAGTGACACATGCTGGTACTTCAGTGTACTTACTACAGTAGTTGACTGTCAACTACTGTAGTAAGTACCACTGAAGTTGCCCCACTGTGGCACCTGAGGTTCTTCTGTGGTCTCCCATCGAGTACTGCCGAGGCCCAACCCTGCTTAGCTTCTGAGATCTGACTGGATCAGGCTTTGGCATGCTGGTATGGCTACGACCATACCAGCAGCATACTCGTGTAAAGTTCCAACTGTAGAGTACCAAGTAAGTACCCGAGTAAACCGTGGATGTCACCGTAAGCTGCTAGTCCAAGTTCCACTCAAAGTTTTACCCTGTAAGGTACATAAGTAACACACAGTTAAATAGCAAGTAAGACTAATGATAAAGACTGAGTTAACTGCCGTACAGAGTAACCTCAAGTACCACTGTAGTGGTTACCACAGAGTTCCAACTTTAGTAAATACCAGTAACTACCAGTGGTTAATGTACATAGTAACTTGACAAAAGTCACTTTCATAGTACCAGTGTAAGTCCATGTACCTAGTAATTTTTAGTACAGTACAGTACTGTAGTACCAGTAAACTTAAATACCACTTCGTACAGTGTACCAGTAAAAACACAGTAAGTACCAAGTAACTAGTAAGTGTCACTGTTAGTTACTAGTAACTGACACGGTACTTAACTGGTAGGTCCGTGGAGGTCTTTTAAAGTGCTACCCTGATTTTGATACAGTCCTACTTTATTTAGGTTTCAGAGCAGTTGAGAAAACCTCAGCGATAATGATAAGCGATAAAAGTTTTTGACCTATACACTAGTTTGTCTGTAAATCTGCACCTTAAGCAGCTTTATCTCGGCTCCATATTTGCCGAAATCTTGTATTCAAGTGACCTTTATATTTAAACTGGTCTAGAACCAAAGTATGATCACATTAGTCCTGTGCTTAGGTCTTTGCATTGACTCCAGTGGCTCAGAAAAAAAACAACAACTTTATAACAGCTCTGCTTGTGTTTAAGTCTCTCTATGGACTAGCACCAAAGTACATCTCTGACATTTTTTTTTAAAGTAAATTTTATGATGAACCTTTCGATTTTTAATAATGTTGTTTTGTTTTGTATTGCAATTTTTCTGTACCTTTTCCTTCTTTGAATTGCTTTGTGTATTAATTGTTCTAATCAAATAAATCTGCCTTGCCTTACCTATGCAGCTAATCAATTAATCAAAAATAATAATCGTCCAGCTAATCGATTACCAAAACAATCGTTTGTTGCAACCCTACAAATGTGAAAGTCCTTGTATACTCAATTCAAACACTGGTTTTCAAAAGAATATCTTTTCAGATGTCTGCTGTCCTATGAAGAAAAGAACAATGTGGGTGCATTAGTGATCCTCTGTGTGAGGGTAAGCACTTCATCCACTGCACCACTATTGGACCAAAGAAAAAATATGGACTTGGCATTTTACTGTGCACCTTAATACACATCTGCATTGAGATTGTGTGCATATCCAAGACCAAAACACAGCAACAAAGCTAATGTACAGTGCCCTAGCCCCTTCATTAGTAACAGGGGGAGTACATGTGCCCTGGCCTGTAGCGCGTGTGGTCTCTAATAGGACAGACCAACACTACAGAACCGCTGACGCTTTTGGAAAACGCTGACCAGCAACTTCAACATGGATTGTTTATCTCAGAACTTTTGTCAGCCAATTCAATTATTTAGGAGATGCAGAAAACACAGGCGCACCTTCCCAAACCAATTAGCAGTGCTGAAGGGGTGCCTCCTGGAGCTGAAGCTGGCAGGACGTCGCCAAGCTCCTCCGGTTCACTGTGGCACTGTTTTTCTTTCTTTCTTTCTGTACACAAGTCAATAGTTCAATGAAAGAGAGACAAAGAAAAAGAGGAGTTGTTACATGTATATGATGTAAAATCTACTTTTCAGACTTCTTAACACGTCATACAGTGTTCTCTAAACTTTATTTAAAAATGTAAAAGCAATGCATGTGAGCATCTATCGGCTTGAAGGGGACAATGTCTGTTTCATGTTTCCTACATTATCCAACATGTTAAAATAAGCCATATACTGTAGTTATTTTTTAGGGCACACATGCAAGATTGACTGTCTCAAGTTTTGAATCCTGTTCTAACATTACTTCCTCATCAAAAACACAGCTAGATGAGTACTATTTTTCCCCTCTGAGCCTCAGAAGCCTCTGATCTGTGGTATCTGAATTCTACACTGCTTTTAAATAGTGTCGTCATGATGATACAATCCATTTCTTTTGATGTCATCCTGAAAATACTAGTATTTTAATGGAGTTTTAGTCTTTGATTCACTTGAACATTCATGAACATTTACATTAGGACTGGGCAATGTTCCATTATCAGACACCTTTGCTGTTTATACAGTATAAATATGCAGTATTTTATATTTTTATCATTGAGGGGGTGGGGCTGTAGTGTGAGAGGAGAAGGGGGCGGGGCTTTGCAGTTGCAGAGAAAGCAAGTAGGGCACAGCTCTCAGCTGGCTTTTTTCTGTTTGAAGAGTCAGCCTCCGACTTGTGATAAACTAAATTAAATGATGATCACTAAAAGTACAATAAGTGATTCTGTAGTTTGGTCAGATTATTTACCCAAGAGTTTGCGTTGCGGATGTTTGCGTTGCAGATGTTTGTGTTGTGGTCGTGAGCGACTTAAAGCTAAACACAAATATGTTTTTACGAACTTCTCCGTGATCATAAAGGCATTATTCAAAGGCTGACGGAGAGCTCACACTTTGCTGTATAAGTGTGCAAAGTGCATGTCTCCAGGCCAAATCCTCTTTCTTCAGCAATGTCCTTTTGCACCGCTGAAATTTAAAGAAGTATCGATACCTGTTCATACAAGTATCTAGTATCGATGCCAGTTTTAGTATTGATTTGCACCTTAAAGTGCATAAATCACCAAGACTCGTTTTGAGCATTTCTGCAGCTTCAGCATAGCAAGATTTGATTAGTTCCCTGTGTCATTTCCTTTAGGGTGATGCTCTAATTCTATGGAAAAACATGACTGTCGTGTGTTTACTACACTTTTTATTAGCTCTGGTGCATGGGATTCAACGTAGAGCTGCTTGGAAGACTCTGAAGGATGGGAACAATGCAAAAAAAAAAGTTAATGTAAGCTATGCATTCTCATTAAGAAAAAACTGCTGACATGAGATAAAACAAATGCAAAAAAAAAATTACATAGTTTGCATCAATTTTTACTTACATTGAGATAACAGCAGAGTTTCAATACAGAAAATCTGATTAGGCTTGTTATCAACTGCTCTTAAGCTCACAGTTTTCCTTCAAGATTTTCATTTATTTCATTAGTTTTTATTTTGAAAAAAGCAACATGCCAAACTTTCATAGCACTCAGAAGAGGTGGTAAAGAAAAAAAAAAGTTAATTAAATAGCCGCATGAATCGACTTTAGCGTTTTATATAGCCTGAAGCCGCTGTCTGCTCCTGGAATAATAATGGGGTTTGCCCGCTGCTAAACTGTCTACTTTTACAGCAGAATTAGCATAAATCTTCAGATCTGCACCTGTAAAAGGCACAGAGAATCCTCCTGAATCTTAATGTGGCTCAAATATGTGCATTAACCGCTGTGGCTCTGTCAACTGTCACACTTTTCAAAGGGTATTAACAATAGCCGCTTGACAGTCCGTAATGAAAATGTTCATTATTTGAAAGATCAATGTGTCGACCGCCAAATTTGATCAAGATCGTTTTATCAGTGAATGGTATGAATGCAAAATTTTAATATAAAGTTTATGGAATATTCTAAAAAGGCCTATAATATGATAACTGTGAAAATTGGTCAAAGTGTGACAATTTTAGGAGCAAAATGAAGACTTTGCAATTCCATAGACGGTTTTAAACTGCTTTCTAAAGTAGGACTGTGGCGATATGGCAAAAAATGTAAATCAAAATGTTCTAATAGCCAGATTATGGTTTCGATTTGATCACAATTCTTAGACTATTTTCTGTTTCCACTTCACTATGATTGGCTTCAGGCCTAGCTGTCACTCACAGAAGGACAAAGGCTGACCGCTGTTACCAGATTTTCAGAGAGAAACAAGCAACTAAGCTAACATTCATAACGACGTTTAGACATGAAAAATCCATGTTTCAGTCAGAAATGTATCTTTTTTTCTAAATCACACTTGAAAAATGGCTCAAATTCATCTCTTTTACGACACAAAATTTGTTAGAGACTTTAAAAAAAAAGCGGCCACTTAACAACTCTGAGGCTAAGAGACGTAGGTTGCAAACATTATGCTGTATTTGAACAGAGAAGTAATCACGATATGACGATTTCTTCAAAAGAAAAAGGATGATCGTCACAGAGACGATTCACTTCGCTCTATTCTAAAGTCTGATACTGTTTCATACATTGTCACAGGTGCATTTTCAATAAGAGTTAGCCTTAGCTTCCACCATTATGAGCTACACATTTAAATATTTGTATGACTGACAGCCTTTCCAATAGAACCAAAGAATTGCGAGAAAACATCTCATTGCAATGTTTATTTTAATAAACTGGTGGCAGCAAAGTTAACTTTATGCCCAAAAACAATACCAAGCAGCAAAACTTTCGTAGCACCGCATGGAGTTTGTGGCACATAAATGATACAATATTAGTGTAAGTTAAGGTTAAAGGTAAGGCTAAGGTAAGGCTACACTTTTTTTTCTCCGTGGGGAAATTTGTCCTCCACATCTGATCCATTCTTCAGTGCTTCTGGGACATGTTCTCTGCAGCAGTAAGCGCAGTGAGCATGAGTCTCTAAGCACGGTGCAGTGCTTATAGATTCATCTCTAAATCTTCTTGCTAAGCTTGCTCAAGGCTAGCTAGAAGATTTTAGTTGCTTGCTATGAGTTGCTATAAGTCAGACAACAACTGACTAGATATTTACTGTTAACATATTTTTTCTAAACATTCAGGGTCTGATTTATCAAGCCAGGTGCTAAATTGCGGGTGCAAGCGAGAAGAAAAAAAAAAAAAAAAATCATGTTTTTTTGCGAGCAACTTATGTAAACTTTAATACTGGAAGATGTACATATAACATATTACCCAAAACACATATGCACCAGCTCAAATTCTGCATCTTTAGTAGATGCTACGCCAAGTTTTGCTCCCACTAACCTGTTTTGCACATGAGCAAATGCTTGATAAATCTGTCCCTCAGAGTTTTAGTGTGCCTTCTTTTTAAAATAATTTCATAGAACACTAAAATTTCAGTACTATGCTGTATTCACCTAGCTTTACTTGAGTGTATGAAACTAGTCACACACATTGAGATAATTCTTCACAATGCGACAAAAAAACAATTAGCTACTATTCTGACATTCTTAAAATTCAACACAAGTAGTTATTCTAGAGAAATCAACAAATGCATATCTTTGCACTTGGTAGTGAATCCAAACTTTCTGTAGTTCTTCTTCCTGTAGAGATGTGGCTGGGTGGTGTTTGTCGCAAGGTCCCCCGCGGCTGCCTGTCTGCCCCGGGCTCAGCGTGGTGCAGGCAGCTGGCATTCCCCTGACCTTCTCTGCTCTGCTCAGGCTAACACAGCAAACACAGTAGTCACAGAGGAGCGCAGTCAGGGACCAACACCACTGACATTATCCACCATCACATCCTACATGCTCATTTCAACTGCACCCCATCTCTACTTTTGGATTTTTCTAACTTTGTTGATCTTTTGTACTTAGTAAACATGGGCTTTCTGTTATGAATTTTGTGCCAACACCTCAATTTATGCGTGCACTAAAAATTGTGGTAACACTTTACAATAACTACACCTTATTTCGCATTAATAAAGCATTGATAAAGGATTAGTTAACCATTTACAAATAATTTGTTAATCATTTATAAAGGTTAACTAATCATTTATAAAGGGTTAATATCATATATCTATTAAGCATTGACAAAGCATTAAACCTAAATAAAAATACTAAATATTAATAAAACATTAATAGCAATACCTTACTAAACATATATAAATGTTTATTGAATTGATCAATTAGGCCTTTACCAAGGATCAAATACTTTCTTTTTAACCAAACACGACTATTTTATTATTTATAATAGACCATTAATTGATACTTTACAAATCCTTTATAGAGTCAAATTATCCCTTATAAAGCAGCTATTAAGTGCTAATAATGGATTTGGTGTGAGCTCATCTAAAGTGTGAACTACTTATGCTTTATAACTTACTTATAAATGTAAATGATAAACATATCCCATGTTGCCAATTCATTTTAAAATAACAGTCAGTTGACGCTTTATAAAATCTTTGTAAAACACAATTGTCAGTTATAAAGCATCTACTAACTGTTAATAAGGTGATTGGAGTGAGCTCTTCTAAAGTGTGGACACATAATACCTTATACATGTTTTCGTAAAGTACTTATGGAATGACAATGAATATGGCAAACGAAACCAACAAAAATCAGGTAAAATGCACATAGAACAATATAATAATCATGTACAAATACACAGATACATCTTTATATTTTATTTAAAGTTAACATTCAAATAAAACATGCATGAAAAGTATCAAAAATCACATGCAAAGAGGATTTATTTCTTTTTTTCTATGAGGTTTTCACTACATCAGTTTAAAACGAATAAATATTCTTTAGATCAGACAGTTGTGGTGAATGTTACAGAAAACATGTTAAGACTTTACATATCAGAGGAATATTTCATCAGAGGACACTTGTGTGTTTAAAAAGAGACATAATGTGTCTAAATGCTAACGCTAACAGGAAGAGGTCGTACATACAGAAGTTAGCTATTTTGAGCGTACACAGCCAACTGAAATTCCGTGCACAGAGCCTATTAGGTACCAAAAATAAATAACACAAAAGATCCCCAAAATATGTAGCACAGTCCCTTTAAATCGGCAAAACCTTTACACTTTTAAAATTAGGACCACAGCTTTAATCTGGATTAATCACACATTTCCCAAATACTGCCTTTCCCCTTAGCTTTTGGTTTTCGAATGTTTTTTAGAAGATGCTGGAATTTCTCAGACTTTAAGTCAAGTTTACTCACGGTAACGGAACCTCAATTCAAATAATAAAAACGTTGCAGGCCTGGAAAGTTTCTTGCAAAACATTGAGAGCGTTGAAATTCATCGGATCCGAAGTCTTGAGCGGGCGCGATGTACCGGGCGGCTCCGTCTGTGGTTACACCCGGCGTGGTGCACGCTGACGCCGCCTCTTTCCCTCGCGGCTCCCGCTCCGTCTCCCCGCTCCGACTCCGGCCTCCGGACTCCGATCTCACTCGCAACTTCTCTGCTCACAAAGTAAACGAGTCCGCGGTCCTCAACTGAGCTTCCTCGCTCAGAATTATCGAGTCCTCGGCTTTTAAAGAGTCTTTTTTTTCTGTGTGAGCCTCCCGCGCTCCAAGCAGGTGCAGCAGAAAGAGAAGGAAGTGTAGAAAGTTCCAGCGCGTAAACACACGCAAGGTCACGTGTACTCACGCAATGCGTAACAACGGCCAATCACAATCGACTATACAGAGTGAACACAAAAATGACCAATGAAACGTAGTAATATAAGAACAGTTAAAAGTAAACAGAGGCGAGGCAAAAACAAAAACCTCTAAAGATATTATTTAAACTAGATAATCTAATTCGAGCTTTTACATCTACATCCAAAAATACATATCCTGGATAAATAGTGCAAAATAATGTGTCTCTGTTGCTAAAGTAAATAAACGTTTACTTACAGTATATTATTTTTTGTGTGACCTACTTGTGTGTAGTGAAAAGTTAAACAAACTTATCATCACTTGTTACCTGGTAATACTTAAATTTACCACTGGGCTACATATGGAAGATGTTTTTTCCCCACTCTTAACAAAAACAACTCATTAGAAATGTTTAAAATGAATTGGCAAACATGGAATGTCAATTAATGGTCTATATAAATAATAAAAATAGTCGTGTTTGGTTAAAAAGAAGTATTTGATACTTGGTAAAGGCCAAATTGATAAATTCAATAAACATTTATATATGTTTAGTAAGGTATTGCTATTAATGTTTTATTAATATTTAGTATTTTTATTTAGGTTAAATGCTTTGTCAATGCTTAATAGATATATGATATTAAGCCTTTATAAATGATTAGTTAACCTTTATAAATGATTAACAAAATATTTGTAAATGGTTAACTAATCCTTTATTAATGCTTATTAATGCGAAATAAGGTGTAGTTATTGTAAAGTGTTACCAAATTGTGAAAAGCATCATAAAAAAGGCATCACAGTGAAGAAATTGGAAGTTCGCAATACATTAGAGCCTTCAATGCTAAGGTTAATAAAGCTGAAGTTACACACACTTCCTCCAGCTGTAGCGGGGGAATCCCAAATCGTTCCCAGGCCAGTTGAGAGGCAAGGCAAGACAAGGCAAATTTATTTGTAAAGCACAATTCAAAGTTAATTCAAAGTTTTTACAAAGTTATTGATGACATAGGCCAAATATCTCTTTGTGAATCTCTTTTAAACTATGTTTAAATGTGAAAAACACGGAGCTGTTCCTGCAATGTCCATTTGTATATTATATATTTAACTTTTGAAATTTTTGGACTAATTACTTCTGTCAATATTGGTCCTATTATTACGAAATAAAAACAGGGACAGAGTTTAGACTGTTTTCTATCAGAATAAGTCCGCTAAAGGTTTGTGTGTGGAGGCGACGTTTTACTCCAGCTGCTCAAAGATACAAAACATGGCCATTCATAATAGCCTATGTATAAGGAAAAATCTTGTGAGATAGTTCTGTACGTGTGCGCACAGTATTGTGACAGGTTGATCTCGCGAAATCTTGAGTCACAAGATCTCATCCCATCCTTAATATTGCGTTATGTAACTATTATTTATAGTGCGAGTCACGACTAAACAAGACTAAAATGTCAACAAACATTATGAGATGTTCTGGATCAACACCAGCCAGTAAATGAGTGTCTTTATACCCATTAAAGGCCCAACAATGGTATCAGCTGAACCGATGTCATGGAGCCGATACTCGATCCAGCAAAATTTCTTGAATCGGCACCGATTTCTAATCCTAGTATCAGATCGGTGTATTCCCACTGTGTGCACAGAAGTCGGCATGTTCATTTCCAGTTTAGTTCATTTCTATGGGGTTTTCACTAGCCAGGCTGGTGCCACCTAGTGCTTCCGCTCAATTTCATTTCACTCCAGCTACTAGGTCAGGTATCGCAGAACTGCAGACGAGTTCCCAAAAAGCAGGAAGTACGGTCGTCCAATCAGCAGGCAGGAGCAGAGTGGCATGTTGTAGTAGCAGACTGTATGCGTTGTCGTCCTTTGACCTTCTGTCAAATATTAACTTAGAATATAATCTTGTACCTTTTAATCTGCCAAAACTTAAAAAACAAAAACAAAACAAAAAACTATAAAATGCACTTAGGCCAAAATGTTCCTGGGAAACAATGTGACCTTGTTACACTCTTATTTACTTTAGTTCATCACATGGGAGACAATAAAATTACAAGCCTAATAGAATAATGCAAAGTAAAATAATTATGGTGAACTTATTGTATATACGTATGTCATATAGGAATATGTATAGTCTAATAACATTATTTATATAGACTCACAGAGTCAGGCCTAAGTTTCTTGACCAACCCTGACTCAATCATTTCAAGAACCCCACCTCCATTTGAGTTTGAGACCCCTGCTCTAAAAGTTTAATGAGATGCTTTGTGTGGAGCCCAGATTGTGGACGAAATGATCTGGTGAATTTAAAATTTTGATTTATTAGTTAGTTAATTTGAAAAGGACAAAACATTAAACATTGTTGCCCATTAAGTGCAATCGATGCCACATTCATAGAACATATAGCTCAGAGCTAATTAACAAACACGGACCCTTATTGCACAGAACAAAGACATACGATACAATATATTAGAAAATAAATGACATAGAAATTTTACAATAACAACAAACACTCAATTCTAATGTTCACATCTTGGACGGCTTTGAGCCATTGTTTGATCTTACAGTTAAAGAGTCGCAGATCTGAGAGCTTTCAGTTCGGCAGGTCAGGTGTTCCAGATCTGTGTAACTGTAAAGGCGCTCTGTCTCAAATCTGGATGTCTGCAGTCTCTGCTGGTCGTGCCTCTGGTGGTGACAACAACAGCCCTTGAGGCATTGAAAAAACAGTTTTATAAACAAGTACTTTATAAAATTATCCAAACTTAAAATATTAAATTTTTCTAAAATGTTACAGTAGTGCCACCTCACTTTTAGGGTCTGTTTATATAATGGCACTGCACTTTTCATTGCTGACTGACTGGCCTGACCCCAGACTGTACAATATGAAAAATGGATGAAATCATTGCATGGAAGTACAACTTAGCAGCTTTTAATGACAGGCAAGGTCTTATCAAGCCAAATCAGTTTAGATCAGTCCTTATCATCTTTGTTAGTTTCTAAAAAAAAAATCACATTTAAATTTTAGATGAGAGTCAAAGACAACACCTAAATATTTGACTTCAGCTGTTCTACTAATGTTTTTTGATTAACTTGGACATCAAAAATGAATTAGTGAAGGATTCTCCTGATTTGTGAAGTTTTTAAGTTTCCTGAGACATTCACACAACTCATTGTTCACTGTTTGACTTTCAGAATATTTATTCACTTTAGACTGAGAAATGAGAAATGAATTAAACAGGAAACGCTCATAAGTACAGAAGTTAGCTATTTTGAATATAAACTAGCCAACTGCTCTGGCACAGACTCCAAGGTTGATGACATCACAAAGCACAGTTAGACTTCAATCTCCATGGAAACCCATGACGTGTCACAAGAGCTGAAAGTAGAATGTTGAACTGGTCAGTAGAATCCAGTCATTTGCAGCCAGCCTTTCAATGAAGCAAGACGACTTTCTCGAGCTCCTGTTACAAGCGACCTGAACATGCCCAGACGCATACACCTGTGGTCAGTCTCAGATGAACCTGAGGAACCACAAGTCTCTCATCAACAGTTGTCTCCGGACAACTATTATGAGAGATTTGTGTATGATAAAGATGGGGATGTCATCATGGAGGATGTGGAGGCCTGGGACACCATAGGCCACTCAGAGCAGCTCCTCTTTGGTTCTAACACCAACGGTGTTATTGAACCAGATCCTGCTCCCAAAAGCGAGGAGAGTTCCTCCTTCTGGTCAGCAGTGAGGAATGTTTCCTTTGGAGGGGCAGTTGCGCTTCAGGCCACAGTGTGTTACATCCTTACTGGGGTCGTCGCACTGCCCAGGCTGATCTATAGAGGCTATATTTCAGCCCAAAAGAAACATCTGCTAGCTCCTCCTCCAGGGGGTGCTAAACAGCTCCCCCAATGCTCAATAGAGCCTCCTCTGATCAGAGTTTTACTCTGATTAGTTAGTTAGTTAGTTTAGTTAGTTAGTTAATTTTTCATTGTTACTTTGTTAGTTAGATTTTTCATTGTTATTAGTTAGTTAGATTTTTCATTGTTAGTTAGTTAGATTTTTCATTGTTATTAGTTAGTTAGTTAGATTTTTCATTGTTACTTAGTAGTTAGTTAGATTTTTCATTGTTACTTAGTTAATTAGTTAGTTAGTTTGATTGTTTGATTGCTTTGTTGTTAGTTTCTTTAAATTGGAAGTGGAGATGACAGATGACAGTCAGGTCCTTGAGGAGCAGGTGAACGTCTGTTGTTTCAGTCGGTGATAACACCTTCCCCTATGGATGTGTTAATGCTCAATAGAGCCTCCTCCAGAGCCGGAGCTTATACGCAGACTCACAAGTTGCGTAGGGCCCGCATCTGTGGAGGGTCTTACCTTCTGAGCACAGATAGTTTTTCGAGTTTATGTCAGTCCAGGCATCATGCCTGTTTGCTTTATTGTCTGGTTTGAGCTGTTCACAAACCTTGTTTGACCAACCCTACAAGGTTAACTGATAGACCCTCCTCTGCTGTTCTTGAGACTCCAGCCGCTTCCCTTGTGCTGAGCCTAAGACCGACAAAAGCAGAAACAGGTGTCTGATCATTCTCAGCACAGAGCGCAAAATCAAAGACTCTGGAAACAGATTTTTTATTGCCACAAGTAACAAGGCTATTCAACAGTAAGTCCTGAGACCGGGGCTTATTTTAGCATTTATATTTATACATCAAGACATGTATAAATAATAATAATCATAATCATAATCTTACAAAAATCTGACAAAATAAAATCAGAAATCAAATTAAAAGTATATTATCAAACAGTGATTATCCTTTCTCATTTTCTCCAGCTCTGCCAGTATGCTTGAGTCAGCGTCGTGGACCACCATTAGCATTAGCGCTAGCATCATTAGCCACACTCGAGGTCAGAGTTAGCTGCTTCAAATGTTTGTTTTTATCTTTCGGTTGATCCTGTTTGCCGGGTACCTTGCTCCTCAAAGTTGTCATGAAGATTTGTGCAGAAAATGCTGAGTTTTATAATGGATTAGTTAAGAAAATATATCAATTTGGACGGAGCAGGTTCTTTACGCTGCTACCCGAAGCATGACGTCACCAGAAGTCCCTGAACAGTCTGAACAACAAATACATGTTCTGTATTTTATAAGCTCTCAGCCAGTCTTTATTTTGCGTCAATAGGACAAGTATTGTCTGAACTACGCACACAAATAGCTGATGAACTTAAACGCCTGTAGACTGCAAAAATTACTGCGACAACGTATGACGAATTTCTGCACATTTGTGTTGAATTCTTTGAGAAGCCACATAAAACATGAGGCTGTTTGTCCCGAAAACGTTTCAGATGTTAGTATTTGTAGTGAAACATTCACTGCACATCTGGGGTCTCATTATAAAAGAGTAAATATCTACTTGGAAAAGCTACTACGAAAAAAAATGAGATTTGTCCTGAGTGAAAAATTATCCAGATTTATAAAACCTTCCGTAAGCGCTCTTTTCCTACTGAGCAGCAGAAAACTGCGGCCAGGATCCCGCCTCTGGCCCGCCCCCTTCACACGTCCGCCTCACCATAAACTAGGGCTGGGTATTGCCAAGAGCCTTCCGATACGATACGTATCCCGATACAGTGGTCACGATACGATACATATCCCGATACATGTAAATGCTGATATAATTTCCTTAATATGTCACATATCAATGTCAAATGCAAAGGAATTTTATTTTGAAACTACTCTTTATGTTACATACAAGTGTCTTACAAATAAGCTATTGTTTGGCTAAATAGTTTCAGCCTTAACCTGCTGTCCAGGTTTATAAGTGTAAATTATATACATTTTAGTATGCCGATACGTATCCCGATACACCTTCCTGTAACGATACGTGTATTGCCAATGAGCTTGTCACGATATATCCCGATACCGATACATTGAGTACAGCCCTACCATAAACGGATACGCAAATGAGCGATTTAAATAAACATGAGCTGATAATGAGTGAGTTTGACTGACAGAGGGAGAAGCAGAGGGAGGAGCAGAGGAGACACGATGCAGCTGAACACATCGCACAAGCTCAGGGGAAGTTGATTCAAGAGTGATCTTTGCTTCTCTGAGACACTTTGACACACTGTCACTGAAAACACAATCATTTTAAACACGTTGGTTGCCTACTTTATCAGAAGAAAAAAAGATCGTTAAATGGACATAAAAGGGGGAAAAGTCATATCGCTTTTAAAAAGCCTGCGTGCGTAAAAGGACGTGTCCACGCTGTGGCCCGGGGTTAAGCGGCGACTTGAGGAAAAGACGGTGGACGCGTGACGCGCGTGCTCTCTAAACGCGGGTCAGACTGTGTCTAGTGAACGTTTACTATAAAGACTAGATACTGCTGCTGCGGGATCATTCAGCGTGAAGCGCACGTGCCTCTGAGCCGTGTTTAAGTAAGTCTGTCACACATACGCAACCTCCAAAATGTGCGGAGAGATACGTAATGTTTCACGTTCAAATGTTTTTTTATAAATCCCAAGTTTTACGCAAAAGACTGCTCCGTACTTTTCAAGGCTCATTTTGTGCGTAAGTAAGAGCTTTAAAAATGAGACCCCAGATCTTTGGAAGTTTCAGCATTTTGCCCAAATATTGGAAGCTGCATTGATCCTCTGGAACACAGGACAAGATGCTTCAATCCCTTCCCCCTAAACCACATTCCTACCACTGATTTATGACACCACAACACCAAACCAAAGACTGATAAAACCAGATGGTGTTGAGAGAAAGACTATTTATTCAGAACACAGGATGAACTGCCATGTACAAAGTGTGACAATGTCAAAAATGTGTATATACTGTACATGTTGTGTAAAGTGCCTTGAACTGCTCAGACTTTGGTAAGAAAGCTGAAGCACAATGGTTATGCCTGAGGATATGAACCTCACACAAATGCACAACCCCAACTTTAACCAGAGCACTACAAGCTTCCCTGTTTGGACTTTTTTCCCGCCAAAGTGGGAGGGACTTCTGTCCAGTAAGTCGAACACTCAACTTCACACTCAGTTCAGTTGGCAGTACACTCGCAGTCAGTTTTGGACACTCTCGGGGGAGCCTAACAGAAAGTTCTCTCGTGGAGTTCCTTTGTTGGACGTGTGTATCTAAAGACTAGTATAAGGCCTGGCCTCGGTGCAGAGAATGGAGCGGAGGGACAGCACTGAGCTCTCGGCCCCTCGATCAAATCTTTTGGACTCATGGTTCTTGTAGCCAAGCAAATAGTCACAAAGGTGCAGGGTGCAAAATCGCTCCTTTTGAGAATCTTCAAGACAGCCTCAACTGAGAGATGGAAAGACAAAGACATTCCTCTGGGCCAATGCCCTAAACATTTTTGCAACATCCATCAGCCACGGTCTACTCAGCGACTCTCAACCACCACGTGCGGGAGCAGAGGGCAGCCACAGCGTGACTCTTCAACCTGGGATGATCGAGAAAGACTCAGCCATTGTCCACTCTGGTTGTATGAAAACTGTCACATTGGGCTGGTAGACACAGTTAATGCAAACAGATTTAGATAAACAGTCTAGACTCTTATTGTACTTTATTTAAACACTGTATGTCATTTACTGGTCAATAAATCTTCGTAAACCACAACTTATTTTGGTTAAGTGCACAATTCATTTTCAGAATGGAGTCAATGGAAATTTGAAAAGATCTTACAACCTTCAGATTAGACTAATTATTAATTATTCAGTAAATTGATAATTAATTTAAATATTTGGTATTAGAATCAACTCTTTCTCACTTGGTGAGTGGTGCCCCGACAGTGCTCTCCCTGTGAGAGTCCAGTGTCAGTGTTTCCTGACACTGTCAGTTTCCTATTTGAAAACACTGACAACAAGTGAAACTTAAGGAGAGGTGCAAAGATATATTCATCATAAAAGTATGCATAAAATTTTAAATGTGTTGGTCTAAAGTAGCTCACTCCAAATTTGGGTAAAATGCATCTGTTTTATTCAAAAGTTTTTATGGCAGGATCTTACTTTATTTCTTTATTGTGAGACATATTATTAAGCTTACACTTATTTTGTCTGTCGCTCTGTGTATACTTATAAATTATAATGAAAAAAGTCAATTTAAACGCTGCTTTGGCTTGACTTGATTAAGGTTCGTAGAATCGACTGGAGGGCCCCCAAAGCTGATTTTTGCTTTGGGCCCCAAAAGGTTGGCCTCCACCATTCTTGATCAGAGTTTCACTCTGACTGAGAAATTGTTTTGAACAGCAATGAAAAACAACAAAAATCTATTGAAAATGTGATGGTGTTTCTTTAGCAATAATAAAGCACAGGACTTTACAATTACTTGTGTGTTTGTGTTTTTAGTTCAGTTTGCACATAGAGTGTAGTAGTGTGAACTCGGACCAAGACAACACTCATGTTTTTGACCATTTCTTTTCAGTATCGTTTGCAAATCTGTTTAAATATGTGTTTAACATTTTCTTTGCTGAGATTACTTAACCAAATAAATACAAAATATGCATAGCAATCAGGACAATGTTGCGAAAAAACTCAAAAGACAATTAAAACTACAACATTGCTAGTCACAATGAGTAACTAAGCACATTATGATAAATATTTTAAAGACAATATTCTCGATTTTTTGCAATTAAATAACTTCAAATTAGTTTCCCACAGAAATCTTAATGTATTTATTCAGGCAAAAATCAGTCCGCACTGTCCGGGCTACGTTTAACATACTGATCCCACACAGCTCCGCTCAGACTGTCGGTGTAGCTGCATAGAGTTATTGTCTATAAGGACCATTCCACATCCCATGCCAAAGTTTACAATACATTGTAGTGAAAAAGTCAGAGGCTCAAAATGCTTTAAGTCAGTGAGCAACACATGCAGACTGATGTCATTCCTACACTAAGCCTGGCTGGAGCTTCACTTTTCAGGCTGTTACAGAAATGCACAGGTCATGGGTTTCTGGGCCTCTCCGGGATACTCCATATAAGAACGCCAACTAATACGCAAACTGCTGACACACTGTACACTATAACTTCCAAGTCTCGCCTAGCATGTGCTTCTTTGGAGTCATATCTACTGCCAACTTTCTTACCAGCGGCTGCAAAACGGCCCAAAATGTAGAGTTTATTTGCGGTAAAGGCGTTGTATTGATGACACAAATAGTCGGCTGTGTGCTGCTGTCTGCTTCCCACTCGCAAGCTAAACTCTGAGCTAAAACGGGTCTGGCTTTGACTCCTGTGAGGAACTTTTACAGCCGCCCACAACAGCTTCACATAGAACCAAGCGATGCAATCCACATTATAATCCATCAGAACTTTACTATTCCAGTGGTAAGTTATCTTCAAAAATTGCAAAACGTTTCTTTTAATCTGTGTACTCACCAAGTCCTAGGCACGATACTCGCAGTCCAGACTTCCCCAGGTTTCTGCAAGACAAGAAGAAATTCAACATAAATTAAATTCTCTGTGGGTAAACAAACACAAGCAACATGTCATTTTTAACAAGACAATGCATGAAAGAGAAAATCGGCGGATAACACTCCAGCTGTCTCACAACTACAGCTTGACTTGTGGAGATGAAGGAGGATTCAGTGACATATGTGCATCAGACAGAGCAGAGCTATGGTGATTATTAGTGCATTTATGAGAGAGAATGCAAAAGATGGCAGATGAATGGAAAAGTACAGTGCAACAGTTTGAAAGCTCATATTCAACAGTGTTTCAGAATATACTGTAGATCAGGGCTATTCATTTTCCAGAGGGCCAGATTTTACCAAGGACCACGGCTTCGGGGCAGGTAGTTTCACAATCTGCCACTGCTTTTGATATGTGTTTGTAGCACCAGTGATTATAGATAATGCTGCAGTGTATTTTTGCTCTACAAACTCCAAAACTGAACCTCCAGTATCTGAACATTAAACCAGATCTAGACCAGAACTAGTTCTAGAGCAGAATTAAACTTAAATCAGGAATGAACACTAAAAAGTGACACGTTTAAATTGGATAATGAGTGAACAAATGCTTAAATTACATCATGTTTATCTTTATTTGACCATATTTTAACACGTTTTGCTAAAAGAACAAGAGCAAATGGGATTGTTTTGCTAAAACTACAACATTTTCTCATTGGAAATGAGTCAAAAAATGCAGCTGGAATTGAAAAAAGAAAACTACACTAGATCCATTGGCAATCTTATTTCAGGGAGTTAAAATATAAATAAAGACAACTATAACCTAGTTCAAAGACATTACTGACACATTCAGAAATTTAAGTTGGCCACTTTTTCCAGAGTAATAACCCAAAACTAAACCTACAAACAAGAAAAAAATATATTTTTGTAATATTAGGAAAGTGAATTAAGGGCCTGATCAAACTTTTGGAGGGCCGATTTGGCATCTGGGTCTTAAGTTGAATAGACCTGCTGTAGATGCTGAACTCCCCTACGTCTAGTCAAATAAACCATCAAAGCTTATTAGACAGAATTGTAGCTTAATATAAACCCACTGGCGTCGACACTAAATTAAAAGAATAATTTCTCACTTTGCTGGTCAATCTCCATTTGTACGCTCATCTACCATCATGAGCTTTGGGTAATGACCGAAAAGACAAAATTGTGGCTACACAATGTGGAAATGATTATTCTCTGATGGATAGATGGGCGCTGACTTGAAGGGTAGTGCTTGGCGTAGAACCGCTGCTCCTCCACATTTGAAAGGTCTGCTGAGGTGGCTCAGGCATCATTCTGGTTGCCTCCTTGGAAAGATGTTTGAGCATGTCCCACCAGGAGGACACACGACATTTTTGGCACCTTCAAAAAACTAATACCCGACCGTTACTGGACTAAATTCATCTAATCGAGCTTGAGAGAATGCCATGGCTTGGAAATGAGTTGTGGCAAGTGAAACACAGTTTCCGGAAAAAACGTAGATATCCAACAAAATTACAAAAACTTACAATAAGTCAGATCCTCAGCCATCTCAGCTGGTTTGTCCCCTAAAAGGTCTGAATAAGGGGTGCATAGAAAGAAAGTTTCAGCTCAGATTTCTGCCCCCAAGTTTAGATTAGGCAGAACAAAATTAACGGATGGATAAAATCTATTATCATTTGTACGCTCCAGACATAGGACTTTTTCTCAAATAATTAGCATAAGAAAAATACTGTGTAACTGTGTAACTTTGCTGGTAAGTGGTATTTTAGATTGTGTTTGTTTTTAATCTCATGTACATCCCCAAACAAGTAAAAGCAAAAGTATTTCTATGTAGACAAGCCTTACGTAAAGAATTTGACAAACTGAAATGCAATCGCAGTAAGAGTTTTATGGTCTATTATCAGCTTGTTTATTTTTGTGAGCTATTCCTAATCAACAGCCTGGTGTAATCAATGCAGTAGATGCCTTTAATCCGGCCTTTGTCTCTCTGAAGGACATGCTGACAGTACAGTGAGATGAGAACAGTCATCGGCCTGTGTCCTCGCTCCTGCTCCTCCTCTGGTACATACACAAGCGAATGTTATTGTCACTGTCAAAGCAATTCTGACAACATTTCTCTAACCCAAATTTGTCATAATAACTTCTGATAAAGTGTCATTCTCTGCACCTCCAAATGGAAGTGCCTTGACTCTAACACGGGAATCCCACATCCTGCATATCCGCTGCGCAGCGCTGCACCACAGAACACCTCCGATTTGTGCGCAAAGCCTCTCCTACTGGATGCATGTTGTCCCCGCCGGGCTGCGCTCCGCCAGGCTGCGAAGCCTCGAGAGGCACGAGAAGAGCATGCGCGGAGAGGACAAGTTTATGAAATAAAAGTTTTAAATTAAAGCCAAAATAGCTCTTTATTGTGCAGCAGGAGTGCAAAAAACGGCCGTGTTTGATGGGATCGCTCTTTGGCTCTCTTCACATGAGCTTATGTGTGTTTTCTCTCCCCCACGAGGGCAAAAGCATTACGTGAATAAGTCCGATAAAAAGTATTCTCCTGTCAGTGTTTAAATGACATAAAGTGAAAGTTTACAGCAGACTGAGTTAAACTGGCAAAGCAACTATGCATATAAAGATTAAATACAAGTACTGTGATCAAAATAAAGTCCGTGCCAAGTGTTTTTACCTTGAAATTCCGGACGTAGTTCACGTTCTGTTTCCTGTTTGGTGCGCTCTGATCTGTGGAACTTGATCCGGTCGGACGAGGGCGCAGAAGATTTTACCGTTGATCCGCAATTTTGTCGGACGGCGTTGGAAGGACGGAGCTGAGGCGCAGACCTGCGCAGCGCATATGCAGGATGTGGAACGTACCTCATTCATTACAAAGGCTGCGCAATTGCTGCGAAGGTCGTAGCACTGCGCAGCGCAGCGGATATGCAGGATGTGGAATCAGCCCGTAACCATTGTAAATAATACAGTGAGTATTGATTAGAGCTCCATTGAAAAAGTGTCCAAGTAATTCAAGGTGCCAAATGCCACAACAAAAGCAAGCACACAGTCTTTCATTCGGGGCTGTTGTGCGTAGGTAAGGCTGCGTTCAATGGAAGTGAAATAAAATGGCAGTTGCAATAGATTGAATCACAAAATGTCACAAAGAAATGTCATTTGCAGGGAATGAAATGTCCTGTCTTCAACTTTGATTTACAAAACGACACTACAGTCTCTTGTTGACTTGAAAAAACCTACCACTTTTAAATAAATGACCTTGGATAAATAAATGGCTACGTTTACAACTATAAGTCACTGCACACAACCTCGCAGGGATGCAATTCTACTTTTCTATTTCAAACCACAGATAAAACTGGTTCTGATAAAACTGAATCACTTCCATTCTTTCAAGTTCATCCTCCATGAATATTTGTATTGCTTGATAAGAATAAAACAAAATGCATAGAATAAAACAAAATGCATTGTCCAACAGTTGTGGCCAAAGCGATTTTTTGGTGCAGCTTCAGTAAAAACTATTAGCTTGTCGGTAATAATTAGTGTTTTTTCAACAAAAAACGCCACTAACACAATTCTGATGCCACATATTAATGAAGCTCTACAAACCTAACAGGCATCAGAAATCAATTTGTTTTTCAACTCTGTGTCTAAATGATGTGATAACATGTTACTACAACACAGAGGCATAGTCCATGATTGGTGGACACACCCGTTCAGGCATTGAAAGTTTAGGTTTCTCAACTCTTACGTGCCAAAAATGCATCAGCTTCATTGATGCAGAACAGTGCCAGCTGACAAATTCACGGCGCAAATTCGCTGGATGCCTCGAAATGCGAGTTTACATTGACATATCCTCCTGAGACCCGAACCCTTGCATGGCATGCTTTATTAATTTCTCTGTGTTATTTGGGGTGATTGGAACCTGATGAGTGTAAAACGAAAAATTACCTTTTTACATTTTGCAGTTTTTGAGAAAAATGCTGTCCACATATGTGAACATCCGTTTATATTTTAATAATTTTTGATAAAACACTATAAAATCATAATTTAATAATATTTTGAAAAAACATTTTTTAAGTGCCTGAACTCAACAAAAAATTTTCCTGAGTGTAAAAATAAAATGAGAAACAGCATTTGTGCCACTTGGAAGAGTGTGCCTCATTTGAAGTGTTGCTAGAAAGTGCATGAAGACATGTGCTTTTAACACTGTAAAAAACATTCTGATTATATTGTAAAGTATTCTAAATTAAGACTGCTGCTGTTCTAAGCTGTCCACTTATATTTGAAAAGCTTTGTGACACTTGAGATCTGCCTGTAAGCAGAGAAACACCCTGTATAGAACAAATTAGTCTTTTGCTCTGCCACATGCGACATTCTTCAAGTTTACCATCTCTGGTGGAAGTGCAGCCTTTAGTAAGCCACATGTAGAGTTGTGTTTGTGGTACAGGAACAAGCTGTTGGCTAAAGCTAGATCTGTAATGTGCATTATCATTAATAGTGTCCATTTCTTAGTACAGCCACTCATGCGATGGTAACTATTCTATCCTCAGTGGTGTTTTGTGCTGAGGTGCTTCTTCCATCCTTTTTTAAAAAAAATGTTGTTCTCTGTCTTGCACAATTTCATTCTTATGCTAAAACTGGGCCTGATTTGGCATTAGCTCATAAGCCTTCTATTGCCCCTTTTTGGACAGATTTTATGACTTGGACCTGGTGTTGTTTCATCAGGGCTATTGTTTGAGTGGTTATTCACATCCTGCTCTGTCCGAGAGTGACGTCTGACTGAGTGTCATCTAATCTAAACAATATCCTTCATAATAATCACGTATATGTTTATGTCCTGGTCAGATTCCACTGTAGAATGGAGTTCTCACTTCCACCCCTGTACTTTTCACTGCTGCATTGGTCCTGTCTTGGAAGTTGATATTCAGGACTCACAGCATCACTGTTGTCTGATAAATGTTTCACCTCAGAATTGTTTCCATCAAAGGACCAACTCTATTGCTTGTGACAAGGATAAGCTCTGGATAAAAAAAAAAAAAAAAAAAAAAAAAACTATATGAGGAAAAAAACACCCCTAAAATCTACCCATATTTGTTTAGAACACATCCTTTATTGGTTCGTACTGCAATAAGTAATTGTTTTCTACCATAACCATGCCAAAATACAATTTAATTTCTACATATTTGTGTTAGCATTTTTCCTTTTCACCAAAACTAACTCCCGCTGTCCACATTTGTGGACTGCATGTTTAAGAGCATGCTAGATTGTTGGTGTTGCTAAGTTTTCTAAAATTTAACTTCCATAGTAGACACTGAACACTTATATACACATCTGAACAAGAATTAGCCATAAAACTTAATTTATTTTTTTACCTTGGCAAGACTTGTACCTGGAGTTCACAACTGAACATTCAGCTGTGTTGGCAGCCATCTTGAATCTAAATTATAATGTGTTATGCACTCCTGTCACCACTAAGTGGCAGTATAATAACCTCTGATGTGGACACCAGGACCTTATAGAGAAAAATAGTGTATTGTGGTATAGACACCCCAAAATGTGTTTGCCACATATGTGGACGCCAGGTCTCAGGAGGATTAAAGATAAACACATTTAAAATACATGTAAAAAAGAGGCTTTTAATAATCAAAACTGCCAGCATGATGTATAGTTATATTTATATTACACTTGTCACTCTGGAAATTTTATGTATATATTTCTTTATTGTATATTGACTGTACAGTTTTAAATTGTATGTATAATATTGTAATTGTTTTTAGCGTGACTACTTAACGCCTGTCCAGGGACAGCAGATGAAAAATAGCCATTTGGGCTAATTCGGGTACATTTACAGAAATGTTTATTAATATACATTGTCCCTGTAAAATAAACTAATGAATACATAAAAAACTAAGCGCAGAATCACTGTCAAACTGTGTTTATGGGGTCAAAATGAAAACATCTACTGTTTCCAGGTCTTTATGCAAATTCTTTGTGCAAACTCGCTCATTTTGCATTTATGTGTGCAAAAAATGCAACTGTGCTGCCGTGATGCTTTTTCATTTCACGCCGGCCGACGTCACATCGTGTTGATGTGACAAACGAGCCGCCCAGGTGGGATATATAAACTCCTCCTTCTGACACCACTCACCACTGGTAAGGCAAACTGGAAAGCGGTCGCTTGCTATAGAGTCATTAGTCATATAGCTCAGCTAGACAAACGTGTGGTGCGAGTAAAAAGGTGTGCAAGTTCGATCCTCGTTTCGGTGTTTCATTTTTCTCATTTTCAATTTTAGAAAATACTCACACGTTCACATCATAACCTCATGTGTTATGTAGGCTAAAACAAAGGCTTCATACATATGTCTGCAAAATTAAAAAAAATAATCTTGACATGCAAGTAAGAAACAAGATCTGTGCACAGCCTCAGAGCTGTGAACTTCTCCACATGTCAGGATCGCTCCCACACAAAACTCACATCACTAATAAACTCGCTGTCTATATTTGTTGCTGTCAATCAATGTCTGTTCACACCACTGGGCGTACCTTAAAAGGCCTCCAGTTATCTTCCACTTTTGCAAGCCTGTTTGAGGTTCAGTTGTGGGTGGAGTAAGTCTGACCGCATGTTTAGCCTCACTTTAACAGGTAAACCTGACTCCTAAATGCAAAAGAACTGTCCAGTCTGAATGCAAGGTTACAAGGTTCTGATAATACACGTGTTGGGTCGACTAACTGTAATGAGCCCAAGGAGAGCAATAACGAATGAAAACACCCTACGATTTTTTTTGCAATCATATGACTATTCAAATTAGCTTTGCAGTCACACCTTTTCCCCAGTTTTCACTTGTACAATACATAAAAAATATATTCAGACTAGGGCTGGGCGATATGGCCAAAAAATAAAATCTCGATTTTTTTGGACCACTTTGGACGATTTCGATTTTAATCGATTTTATTCGACGTCATCGATGACTGCCGCTTTTATTAGAGCTCATAATATTTTAAAGCATCTTTAAAGAATGAGCCAATGAGATTAACTCGTTTTACAGTTTAGCTTAGTTTAGTTTTATTACTTAGTGTCATACACCATTTTTTAAGGGTGCCCACCCCACATAAGCTTATAAGACACATAAATATAAAGCAGACAGGCTTATCACAATCAGTAAATGTCATACATATTAAAACTAATAATAAGTGTTTGCTGCTGCATCTAATGCATAGGCCTACTAGCATTTGCAGCCATTAGGCCCTGTTAAGTTCATCATTATGATTTAGTTGTTTCATATCTAAAAGTTTTAAGTTTGCGAGTGTTCAACTCTCACTCCTGTCACTCAAATTGTGTTGCCATAGTTACTCACACACGGAGGGGAAAGGGGCGGGGCCTGCTGGCTGCTGCTTTTTGGGAGAGAAGGAGAGAGCATGGGAGAGAGACGCTGTGGACGGCTTTTAACTTTATCAGAGAAAACCTGACAAAAAGCACACGCAGCAGCTCGTGTAACAGCAAAAACAAATCAAAAAGACGCTAGATTTACCGCGGGACTTTTCTAGAAAGTTACCGCGAGTCCAAGCGCTGAAAGCGGCCGACTCACCCGCGGAGAAATAAACTCGTAACTTGTAGAGATTAAGCTATAAACCACCTCTAAACGGCTACGCACGGCTGTTATTTGATTAAAAGGTCCGCTAAACATGCGCAAGGTTTCTGTTGTCTGTTATTTGTGAGAGTCGAGGGAGAGCTCTACAAAGCCGCTGAAGGTGTCCACTCAGGCGCGCGTCTGGATGACAGTGGACTGAGCTCGATTTTACGATTTGGCCATTTTTCGCATCGTCGATTTGAAAGTTCCGAATTAATCGAATTAATTCGATTAATCGCCCAGCCCTAATTCAGACATTGCAATATTTCACCTATACTGCACACATGCTCTTTTCTGCACAATGGGTTCATGGGTCTGAATCAAAAAATGTTCCACCTACCCAAGAGCACAAAATCTGTGGGTACTTCAGCCTGATTTATTCAGACACCGCTAATGCTAAACTGCAAAAAGGCAAAGATTAAACTTGACATTTTACCCTGCCCAAAGCCACTCTTCTATAAGTAGTTTTCACACATTTTCTCAAGTACCATGAACAACTGATTTGCCTTTGGTGTGTGTGTGTTTTTTTTTTTTTTGCAGCTGAAAAACAAAGCAAGATCATATGATGCATCAGTAATTCTCAAAATCTATGTGGAATATAAGTAGAGAAGTAGATTTTTTTTTTAGACTTACTTAAGCACAGTTTGGTCCTCCATAAAGTAAGCTTATTTAAAAAAAAAACAAAATTAAGTATTTCTCTCACCACTGATGAGAGTGTAGTGCCTTTGCAGGTGCATGCTAAAACAGTATCTTCATTTATCAGCTTATAGCAGTACAGGTGGCACACTTATCCAGGGGGAGGAGTCGGGGAGCGTTATGTCGGCACTTTTCTTTATACCCTGGGAACTACAAGAGAAGATAATTGGGCTTGCATAACAGCATCATCACTTTTATGGAAAAAAAGCTAAATGTGTATTCCAGCGTTTCTATACTTCTGGCCACGTTGTTAAATGTAGCTTTTGCTAAGTCGAATCAAGTAAATATTGTTCTTATATTGTCATTTTTATCAAGATGTTAGGTATTGCATTTGTGAGTGAATCATGGTGAGTAGGTTTCATAAATATAAACAAAATAATGACAGTGCTTGGCAGATTTATAAAGAGAAATTCAAAGATAAGATGATGAGGCTAACAATGCTGCTTCTGTGATGGAGTTGGTTTGTACGCAATATGAGAAAGGTATTCAATATTTTAAACAGGCAAAACTTACCTTTATAAACCATTGACACATTTTATGTACTTTTATGTTAACAGTCTCCAAAGAAACGTAAATATACAACGACATGTCAAAAACTTACATGGTAGCACTGAGTAACTTTCTAGAGGTGAAAAGTCAGCTACACAATTTAGTAGAATTCGAAAGTTACAAATATGCTGTGGGACTTTCTGAAAGGAGATTAATAATTTTAAGTTAAGTTTATTTGCCATTTGCAGTAATAATTTATGCCATAATATGAAAAAAATCAGCAAAATCTTCTCTGCAGAAAAAACAGCCATCTTCGAGCCCTCCTCTAGCCAAATAATAGACTATTTTGTGGCCATGTAAGCCCACTCACAGTAAAAACGCAGATTTTTATTAATAATTTAGTGTAACAAAGACATCCAAATGACAAAAAAATGCATTTATTCAAGTTTATTTTGAAGTTGAAGTTTAAAGTTACACAATGCACCTCTAAGTATGTTTTTGCGCTTTTTTCCTCTACATCAATATGTTACGAAAAGCTAAAGCATAAAATACCATGAATTTTGGTGAAGCCAAGTGGCAATACTTTCTTTGGTTTAACAGGTAAGTTTAAGCTTAAAGTTACTAAAATAGTTTAGGACTGGGGCTTGGGGTAGGTTAAGATTTACCCATTAAACAAAAGAAAATGTTGCCAAAATTTGTTATTTTAGGTTTTGACTTTTTGCAACATATTGATGTAAAAAAAATGGCGTGAAAACATGCTTACCGTTTATAGTGATAATATTGTCAACAGTATAATAATGCCCTGCAGGGACAATGAAACAAAACAAAACAAAAAAAACTTAATTGTAAAAATTCTAAGAAAGCAAAAGACAAAAAAAAAAAAACTATTGGCTTATATGTAGAGCAAGCAGTGGTGCAGTGTGTGTCAGCAGAGGTCAGATAAAGGGGTATTAGCGCGCCAAAACAAGCTCGAGATGGCATATCATCAAATATCAGTTCCACATGGCTCAGCAGTGTGTATTGATCACGGAGTGCATTTTTCACAGCTGTCAGCCGTGTGTCACCTGTCAGAAGTGCTTTGGCTTCTCATTACAAACATGTGGGCGGAGGACTCGTCAATATCAGAATACTTAATCGAGCACAACAGTCAGGCTCCCCTCGGTAAATCAATTCATCTTCACAAGAGCTACTGTAAATATTCTCAAAGGAGTCAGGCTGGACCATGGTAAGTCCGGTGAAAAGATGGAAGACACATTTAAGTGGTTGTTGATAGATTTTGGATCAGGTTATGTTAGCTAGCAAAAAAAAAACAAAACAAAAGACTAAACATTGCATTATTCTGCAAATAATTTACAGTTTTTCCGTTTCTAGTTTATGTTTTCTAGAAGAACAGAAAGATAAGGCACAATAATTACTCTGCTAAAAGTGTATGTTGACAATACTAATTTTCTAGCATCGATCTTTCAGCTTTAATATATAGTTTAATTCATTTGTTTGGTGTTTTGTGCAAGTGTTTTAGCACATAAATCAATGTAAAAGTATTCACAACTGCACAGTAGCAGCGGTTAGAGCTCTGGCTTCCCTATAAGGAGGTTGTGGTTGACTCCGGGTCCAATACTCTCACGACCTCTGGATGAAGTTTGCATGTTCTCCGTTCCCGTGGGTTTTCTCGGTACTTGTTTCCTCCCACCTCCAAAAACATGCATGTTTAGGTTAATTGGGCATCTCTGTAAATTTCCCCTGTGAATGACAGAGTGGATGTAGTCTGTCTAACCCTGCGACAAGTTGGTCACGGTCCAGGGTGTTCGTGGGATAGGCTACAGTCACTCGGACCCCTAACGGGAAAAATGAATGAAATTAATATATAAAATAATCTGAGATTTATTGTTTGCGCCAGTGGCGATTATTCAGTAGAAATGGAGTGTATGTGTTTTTATGTAAATCTAGATCCTTTATGACTTTCTATCCAGCGTATTCTTAGATGAGCCAATTTTGAGCCAATACCAACATTTGGCCTCCTGCTTTGGTCGATAACTAAATTACCATTTTAAAACTGCAAAACTCACAAATCACATACATACTTTACCTTCGTACAAAATGAAAAAATTTGCACTTGCTTGAATACAAAATATTCTGTGGAATGATTATGCCAATAAGCAGCTATAATTTTAGATACATTGTGTGTTTCTTTACATTTTAACTCTAGTTTATTCAATATAACAAATTTGTCAAACTGGGACTGACACGTGCACAAAGAGAATCTCCTCTAAAAATAACCTTTTTTACATTGCTGAAATTGTCAATATTGGCCGATACCGATACTAATATATTGTCCATCGTTTCACTTGAATATTTTGGTTTGCAAAAACATTCAGACAGAGGGAAAGAGCTCTTTTTTTTCCCTTTCTCTATAGTGGATTTAGTAAGAATTGATTACTCAGCTTCTTCTGCTGTTGTGACGCTTCGACCAATCAGCTTCAAATATTCGTCATGATGTCTATTTTCAAATAAAACTCAATTCAGAGTATTTCACACATCCACCAAGACTAGATTAAAAAAACATGAGCAAATCAACTCCACATTTGGGGCAAACTGGGCTCATTCCAGGACAAACGTGTTTCTTTGAGTAAACTTTTGACTGTTCCACCCTCCTCTGGTTAGAATTTACCGAGCCTGAATCATTGTGTTTGTACAACGCTCCACAGTGATTTTTGAGCTGGAGCCAAGTTTGTGGTGGTGCTGCTGAAATAGGCTGCACCTGTACGCTCATCCTTCACCCTCACGCCACAGAACGGCCGCATCATCACTAACGGCCCGGGCCTCCTCGGTCTGACTCAGCACCTCCAGTGTTCTTTGACTAAACTGAAAGGATGCCTCCAACTTCGGGAACAGTCCACTTTTAAAGCCTTGTTTCCGAACATCAGCAAAAACACTGAAAAGAAGAATGAAGAAGCACAGTCTTGTTTACTTCACAAGGACTTTACGCACGCAAAACTTTGATACTGAAATAGGGCTGGGCGATATGGACAAAAAGTTAGTCATTTATGGACAAAAAAATGCATTATTTATTGGCATCTTGACAAAGATATTTGGGCGATATTCTATCAGCTCGACATAAACTTGTTTAAACCGGTCTTCAAACACTGGAAAAACAGCACCCTAATATAGTTGAATTAAGATACAAACTCTCATACAAATAAACTTGCTTTGTCTATTAGGGAAATAGACAGTATCACTTATTTAGATTTTATTGTAAATTAGCTTTTTTGCAGCACGATATACTCGATATTCAATTTTTGCATATCTATCAAAAACAACATTTACATTCATATGATCTAAAATTCTACTCAAATGATTCAAAATACAATCACTTTTTTTAGCTTTATTTAATTTTTTGGTGGCAGAATTTCAGAATTAGGGCAATTATTACGTATCACAGAAAAACTCACACAATAAATGTATTTTAAAAGTCCAGAACTGGGGTTTCTGATTTTCACACCCAAAAGACATGACTAAATATTTATAGGGATGCACCACCAATCCAGCTTTTTCAGTTCCGATACCGTTTCCGATAATTTGTCTTTAAGTATGTACCGATACTCGATATCAGCCGATACCAGTGTAAAGACTGATTTCGTATCAAAACGTAAGACATTTTGTCATATAGTGTTATGTAACTGAGAGGAGGGGCCATTTTTGTTAAAACGCCTGACTAAAATCATCTAAAATTCAAATGTAAACTGCTTCTAAACCCTTTGGAGCACAAACAATTGGCTGGACTCTTTGTGAAGCTGAGGCTCTGTAGTTTTAGCCTCTGATGTCTGACTGACTCTAGTTTTAAGTAAGAAGCAGTTCTGGACAAAAGAACATCAAGTTTTAAAGTCCGCGTAAAATTTTTTGTGTAAATGTAAGAATCAGTATAGCTGGTGTGACTAGCCATGGACAGAATGACACTAGATTTGACATATTTTGGGTTTGGACAATTCCTCTTCAAAAGCTGAAGCTATTTTCACAAAAAAATAGTTTAGTGAAAAGTTAAAAAGTTAAAAAATGCTGCATGATGGGAAAAAGCTGCTGAGCTAGACGCCAGAGCCAGCATGCCCTATTTATCTTATTATTCATAAAATATCTGATGTTTTGAGAAACTTTGTAAACTGGATTCAACTTCAGAAGAAGAAACAATAGAAGAGCTGCAAAATACATTGACTCTTATTACTATAATATGGCTAACCGAGAGCACAAACGTGGTCGGCAGGAGCTAGGCTCAAACGAAGAGGAGGAGGAGAAAACATTATCACAAGAGCTCAAAGCAATGCGGGAGTCAATGGCAACAATGCAGAAACAACTGGAAAAACTGGATCTTTTGGACAAAATGGCTGGAGATATTCAAGACTTAAGACAATCACTGGATTTCCACAGCGCTTTGGTGGACGTACTAAAACAGGACAACGCTGCACTCCGAGTTGAGGTAAACGAACTAAAGTTACAAACTGAGCAATTACAGAGAGACAAACGAAAAATATCAACAGAAATATTAGACTTACAGAGCCGGGGAATGAGGGACAACATTATAATCCACGGAATCCCAGAGGAGCAGAGCGAGACATACCGGATCACAGAGGATCTTGTTAAAAGTTTCATGAAGCAACAGCTTAAGATGAACAATGGAGAAGTTGAAGCGATTGACTTTGCACGAGTACACCGAATTGGCCAAAAACAAAACAACCCGCGACGTCCCAGACCCGTGGTGGCAAAATTTAACGATTTTAAAAAGAAGTTGGCCGTGATGGAAAGCCGGTTCCAGACATCTTAAAGGAACCGGCTTCTTTATCGATGATCAGTTCCCACCCGAGATAGTGCAAAGACGGAGGATTCTGTATCCAATTATGCAAGAAGCAAGAAAGAACAATAAAAGAACTAAAATGGTGATTGACAAGTTGTTTATCGCCGGACAACTATATAGAAATCCGGACACAACGTACTGGCTAAATGTTCAAGATAGCGCCTGAGTTCCACATGCGGACTGATGTAAACACGGTCCAGGAATGATCACGTCATAGACGCGACGATACAGGAACGAAGAAAAACTACAAAAATGAATCCATGAATAAATACTTCAGGTAGTCTGTACTATATATTGGCTTTTTATAAAAGAAAGAAAGAAAGAAAGAAAGAAATTAATAAGGAACACATAAAATTTAAAATATTTATATAGGGTAGTGTTTTGGCTTAGTGGTTTGAAATAGTTGTTTAGTAGTTATGGTAGCACTTTAAAAGACCTCCACGGTACCTACCAGTTAAGTACCATGTCAGTTACTAGTAACTAACAGTGACACTTACTAGTACTTACTCTGGTACTTACTGTGGTACTTACACTGGTACCTAGAGTGGTACTTTGAGTGGTACTTGTACCAGCAGTTACTGGTACATACCACTGGTACTTACTGTGGTATTTACACTGGTACTTACACTGGTACCTACAGTGGTACTTGCAACAGCAGTTACTGGTACATACCACTGGTAGTTACTGGTACTTACTGTGGTACATACACTGGTACTTACACTGGTACCTACAGTGGTACTTTGAGTGGTACTTGTACCAGCAGTTACTGGTACATACCACTGGTAGTTACTGTGGTACTTACTGCGGTACTTACACTGGTACTTACACTGGTACCTATAGTGGTACTTGTACCAGCAGTTACTGGTACATAACACTGATAGTTACTGGTACTTACTGTGGTACTTACTGTAGTACTTACACTGGTACTTAAGGTGGTACTTGTGTCAGCAGTGACTGGTACTTACAGTGGTAACTATTAGTACACTTACCACTTTTAATAATTTGTTGCACACACATATGTTTCAGTGGTGGTATTATTGGTACTAAATTAAAAAAGTAGAGCTTATAAATGATGAATAACAATAAAATGCAAGTGTTAAAAAGCACCACTGTCTTTATTTGTGTCACAACAATATTGGGTATTGACAAATACCAAAGTAATTATTTGTTTCAGTAAACAAAACAACAGAAAACAATTTACAACAATCTTAGCTTAATTCCAACATTTATTGATAAATACCATGATACATAATGGTAAATAGTGGTACTACAATGGTACTTATTACAGTAGTTGACAGTTAACTACTGGTAACAACGGGACCTGTTCTAAAGTGACACATACTGGTACTTGAGTGGTACTTACTACAGTAGTTGACCGTCAACTACTAGTAACAATGGGACCTGTTCTAAAGTGACACATACTGGTACTTCAGTGGTACTTACTACAGTAGTTGACAGTTAAGTACTAGTAACAACGGGACCTGTTCTAAAGTGACACATACTGGTACTTCAGTGGTACTTACTACAGTAGTTGACAGTTAAGTACTAGTAACAACGGGACCTGTTCTAAAGTGACACATACTGGTACTTCAGTGGTACTTACTACAGTAGTTGACAGTTAAGTACTAGTAACAACGGGACCTGTTCTAAAGTGACACATTCTGGTACTTCAGTGGTACTTACTACAGTAGTTGACTGTCAACTACTGTAGTAAGTACCACTGAAGTTGCCCCACTGTGGCACCTGAGGTTCTTCTGTGGTCTCCCATCCGAGTACTGCCGAGGCCCAACCCTGCTTAGCTTCTGAGATCTGACTGGATCAGGCTTTGGCATGCTGGTATGGCTACGACCATACCAGCATGCCAATACTGGTGGTAAAAGTACCACTGTAGGTACCAGTGTAAGTACCACAGTAAGTACCACAGTACCAGTTACTACCAGTGGTATGTACCAGTAACTGCTGGTACAAGTACCACTCAAAGTACCACTGTAGGTACCAGTGTAAGTACCACAGTAAGTACCAGTAACTACCAGTGGTATGTACTAGTAACTGCTGGTACAAGCACCACTCAAAGTACCACTGTAGGTACCAGTGTAAGTACCACAGTAAGTACCAGTAACTACCAGTGGTATGTACTAGTAACTGCTGGTACAAGTACCACTCAAAGTACCACTGTAGGTACCAGTGTAAGTACCACAGTAAGTACCATAGTAACTACCACTGGTATGTACCAGTAACTGCTGGTACAAGTACCACTCAAAGTACCACTCTAGGTACCAGTGTAAGTACCACAGTAAGTACCAGAGTAAGTACTAGTAAGTGTCACTGTTAGTTACTAGTAACTGACACGGTACTTAACTGGTAGGTACCGTGGAGGTCTTTTAAAGTGCTACCGTAGTTATTTATTAGGAATTAGTCTCTCAAGGAAGGTCACTTTTTTTATTAAGCATGAGGGAAAGAGGGGTTGGAGTTCTGAAGCTAGGGGGTTTGGGGGTGAGTTGGGAGGAAGATTGCAGGGGGTTAGGTAGAAGGAGGGCGATGGGTTGGGTGGAGAGTAGTATTTGGTGGAGTGGAAGGAGGGTGGCGAGGTGGGGTGGGGGAGGAGGGGGAACCTGGATAGAGGGTTGTAAGGAGTTAAGAGGGCTATACCAGCAGCAGGTGAGAGGGCAAAAAAGGGTTGGTGTGAATTTTAATCCCAAGATTGAGTGTGTGTGGAAGGGTTTGTTTGCATGTGTCTGGAAGGAGAAAGTGTTTTGTTTTTTTTTTGTTTTGTATAACTATCAATTGTACATGTTTAATACTATCAGTAATGGAACATGATTTTGGTATTGGATCATACAACTGCAATGGCTTAGCAAATACTTCCAAAAGAAATGAGATATTTACTTGGTTAAAAGACAAAAGGGACATTCAAATTATTTGTGCACAAGAAACACATTCCACATCTGAGTATGAGTTAAAATGGAAAAATGAGTGGGGAGGGGATATCTATTTCAATCATGGGCGTAGTAATAGTAGGGGAGTGATGATCTTGGTTAAAAATAACGTTGATTACATCATGCATTCAATTAACAAAGATAAAGAAGGGAGATGGATTATATTAGAAATTACAATAAATAATTTACATCTCGTGTTAACTAACATTTATGCTCCAAATGAGGATAATCCAGGTTTCTTTATTGAAATTACAAATTGTCTAAATTCCCTAAAATCAAACCACATCATAATAACAGGAGATTTTAACACCGTTCTCGATATACATAAAGACCGTAGTGGCTCAAGTAGATTTAATAGTCATCCCCTTGCGCTTGATCAAATTCAGGAAATGATAGCGTCCCTAGATCTTGCCGATATCTGGAGGCTATCACATCCAGATACTGTTCGGTATACGTGGCGCAGAGGACAGCAAGCCAGTAGATTAGATTATTACTTGATTTCATTTTCACTAGTTCCAAAAATACATAGTTGTTGTATCGGGGATAGCCTCAAGTCTGATCACTGTTTAGTTATATTACAAATTAACAAGCAGAAAGGATCCAGGGGACGTGGTTACTGGAAATTCAATTTATCTCTACTTAATGATGACTTGTTTCTTCAAGAAACTAAAAAATTTATTAGAGATTTTTTTGAACATAATGAAAATTCATCTGATCCCCACAACATCTGGGATGCTTTTAAATGTGCCTTCAGAGGCCATGTAATTAAGATGTCATCATTAAAACAAAAAGAATACTTAAAAAGGGAAAGAGATCTAATTGAAGAAATAAAAAAGCTGCAACAAACTTTAGATACAAATTACTCTAAAGAAACTGAAATTCTAATTAAAAGGAAACAGGATCAACTTGAAGGACTTTATTATGAACGTGCAAATGGAATAATTGTACGGTCACGCGCTGTTTGGATGGAAAATGGGGAAAAATGTACAGCTCACTTCTTAAGGTTAAATCAGAGAAATTATGTTAAGAAGAATATAATGAGTTTACACAAAAATAATGATCTTTTAACAGATCCACAAGAAATCTTACAGGAAGAAATGCAATATTTTAAATATTTATTTTCTAATGATGAAACACTGGTGCCCAGCAGTATGCTGGCCGAGCAGTTTTTTCCTCTAGATAAAGATTGTAGTATTTCTGCAGCACAACAATTGAGCTGTGAGGGAGAAATAACAGAGCAGGAGTTATTTGAAGCAATAAACTCTTTTGCTGCAGGAAAATCACCCGGTATAGATGGCATTCCTATTGAAGTATATCAGACCTTTTATAAAGAAATTAAGAAACCCATCTTGACATGTTTCAATTTTTCATTTCAAAAAGGAATACTGTCCAACTCCCAAAGAGAAGGAATAATCTCTCTATTGCTAAAGCAAAATCCAGATGGAAAATACAAAGACCCAACATACTTGAAACACTGGCGACCGTTAACCCTGCTTTGCTGTGATACCCGAATTCTTGCTAAGTGTGTTTCCTTACGGATAAAAAGAGTTATTAATAGTATTATAGATTATGATCAAGTTGGTTTTCTTAAGGGTCGATTCATAGGAGACAACTTGAGACAAATACTTGATACAATAGACTTTTACAGTAATCACCAGATACCTGGATTACTATTTATTGCAGATTTCGAAAAAGCATTTGATAATATTCAGTGGGATTTCATAAATCAATGTCTTCATTATTTCAAGTTTGGAGAAGATTTTGTTCAATGGTTTAAAACTCTCTACAATAGTCCTACCAGTCGAGTAATAAATAATGGCCATATATCAAATGCCTTTTCAGTAACAAAAGGGGTTCGCCAGGGGTGTCCCTTGTCACCCTATTTGTTTATTTTGTGCATTGAAATTTTAGCCAATAAAATAAGAACCAATCTAAAAATAATTGGCCTGTTGCCGAATAGCAGAGAAATTAAGGTGACGATGTATGCGGATGACGCAACCTTTTTTATACAGCCGAAACGATCAATTTTGGAAGCATTAATTACGGATCTTAATAACTTTTCAATAATATCTGGATTAAAACCTAATTTCGAGAAGTGTAATATTTTGAGAATAGGATCATTAAAAAATACAGATTTTATGTTGAAAAGTTCAGTTCCGATTAAATGGACCAATGGCCCTGTAGACATTCTTGGAATTCATCTTCCTGAAAATCTTAAAGAGATTGTTGAATGTAACTATAATAGAAAACTTGAAAAAGCTAATAAAATTTACAACCCTGGAGGGGGAACACTTTAACAATACAAGGTAAGGTCACATTGATCAATTCTTTGGTTATCCCTCAATTTATATATTTACTAATGATTCTGCCATCTCCCAGCACTAAATTTTATAAACGATTTGAGCAAAATATTTTTAAATTTATATGGAATAATAAACCAGACAAAATTAAAAGACAATACATGTATAACTCACTAGAAAATGGAGGATTAAATTTAAAAAATCTTCAAGCGATGGACTGTTCCTTAAAAGCCTCTTGGATTGTTAAATTGTATAAAAACAGACAGTGGCTTACAAGCCAACGTTTGTATTCGGCATTTTCCTACTTTTCTAATAATATATTCCCCTTTTTTCAACTGAAAGAAACACACATAGCTCAAGTATTTAGAAACCAATTAGAGAATTTGTCACCTTTCTTTAAAGATGTACTTAAAGCTTGGTTGAATTTCCAGTACCACCCCCCGGATACATCCCAGGCTATCCAAACCCAGGTGTTGTGGATGAACTCAAATATTGTTATTGGAGGCAAACCGTTGCTATGGACAGATTATATCAAAAAAGGGGTAATTTTTGTTAATGACCTTTTGGATGAATCTGGAAATTTTTATCATATGAATGCTTTAATAAAATATACAATTCATCCCTGGATCGTTTTAGCTTTAACCAGTTAATTGCAGCCATCCCAAAAATTTGGAAAAATAAAATTCTTAAAGATAAAAAGGTTAAGCAATTAGTTTGTCTCCCAAAAATGAGAAGTAACAAATGGATAATTGAAACAAACTTCAATAAAGCGGTTTATAGGTGGAATTTAGATGTGGGTGGGGGTTCTCTTTTTCCACACAGAACCTGTTTGTTTTGGGAGGATGAATTTAACATCCCCATTCCATGGAGACAGTTTTTCCAAACAATTTACAAATCAACAATAGATTCCTATTCTAGAATTTTTCAACTTAAAATTTTCTATAAAATCATTCCAACAAGGAAAGCCTTATTTAAATGGCACATAGAAACTGACCCACACTGCAGGTTCTGTGGAGAAGAAGAGGAAGATTTATTGCACTTGTTTTATTTTTGTCCTTATGTTGCCAAGTTTTGGATGTCTGTTCAAGCATGGTTACAGTCTATGGGTTTTTATTTTGAAATTACTCCTATAAATGTTATGTTGTCAGTTTTTGAAGGGAATTTTATTACTTTTTTGAATATGATTATTTTGTTGGGGAAAATGTTTATTTTCAAGATAAAAACTGTGTCAGACTTAGATTTAGGTCACTTTAAAAATATTGTTCAAAACCAATATACCTTAGAAAAAATAATAGCAACAAAAAATAATAAATTATCGCTTCACAATAAGAAATGGAATATTTGCTCTGTAGAGGTAGAAGTTTAGGTTTATCGGTAGTTATATTATTATATATTAATTAGTTGTTTTTTGTATGATGATAATTGTTAGTGTTATTTTATTTTTTTTTTATTTATTTTTTTGTCTAATTTTGCTTTGGTGTCGGTTGTATTTGTTGTATGATTTACTTTATTATGATTATGACTTTTTATTTTATTTTTTTATTCCTATAGTTTTTTTTTTTTTTTTTTTTTTTTTTTTATGATTTATGATGTAATAATTTGTGTGAATGGGTGTGAATGTGTATGAATGGTGTGTACTCGGGGGTGGGGCCGGGGGTATCTTGGGGTTTCTATTGTATTGATTTTATTGGACCTCTTTGTACTGACTATAAATAAAATAATTAAAAAAAAAAAAAAAAAAAAAAAAAAAAAAAAAAATAGTTTTAGGGACCTGTATTAACTTAAAAAGTTTAGGCGGAGCTCATTAAAAATTCCTATTAAATTGTGGAGAATTTTTAGGCATTTTTTTTTATTTGTAAGTTTAGAGTAAAAACTTATTCTGATCCATCCCAGAATGGTTGATTTGACTGTGAATAAGAGGGTTTCAGTTTGATTTTTATCTATAACATGCCAGGGAGCTTGAGAGTTGATTTTTATAAAATGGTGGGCAACAATAAATTAATTAAGAAAAAGTGGGCGGGCCCGTGGGCGGGCCCTCCACCTCATAAGGGGTTAATTATAGTGAAAGCCACAACTTAACAACTCAATCTGAATAAAATGTCCAATACTACGAGATGTTCTGGATCAACACCAGCCAATAAATTTGTCTCATTATGTTCAATTAAAGATACAATTATGAGCTGAACCGTTTTCATGGAGCAAAATTTCCTGGATCGGCACCGATATCTAATCCCAGTATCGTATCGGTGCGTCCCTGGTTGATATCAATGGACATGGATTTTTGAAAGCAAAAATGCCTTAACAAGAAGAAGAACTATTTACCAATAAGTGAAACTGGAGTGGACCTCCCAAGCACAGCCAATCAGTGTGGTGACACTCAAAACTAAGACAAATGGAAGATGTTGAAAATATAATGTGTTTTGTGGCCCTCACATATGCTTAAAAATGCGACCCTCAGGGGAAACGTTTAACGATCATTAACTATAAATTCTTTTTCTCCCTTGTTAATGAAAAGCCTCTGTATTGAAATCAAAAAGTTAAGCATAAATCAACAGAGATGAGAAAGCTTAAGGTCCTTGACTCATGTATGGCACTCTCTTCTCCAGAGACCAACACAAAGGGACAGGCATGGTCCGTCTCATCTGTCTTACCACACTAAAAAGAGTAGTTGATAAGGCAAGCTCATGAAAACAATATAACATTTCAAAATGATTTGGGAGGAAAAAATAAGACAAGAAACACATATCGCCGGCCATGACGCCTCTAACAAAATGGCATACAAACTTAAGAACTGCAAAAAATCTGACTGATTGTTGCAACTCATACTGTATTGGCAAAATATGCTTTGCTCAAATAAGTTTTTTTTAAATGCGAAATACATTTTGTAGCTGTACAGTTTATGGATCTCTATGACTACGTTTGCTAAAATATACAGAATGATTATAGATCGTAAAATGTACAAGAAACTAAAGAAAGATGTAATAGACAAAACGCTGCAATAACTCACAAAACTGATGATGATCCAAGATAAAGTGATTCAATTTTAAATACAGCATCTCAAATAAATTTACAGTCTCTCAATATAACCGCACACACATACTGTATAGAACGCAAACACGAGCCCATCAAATATTTATTGAAAAATGAACCTCCCGCCGCTTTCCCAACAGATCTCCTCTAACAAGCCTTCTACATCAATGGGCCTATTCATCTCACTTAAACACCATTCATTTGGGCGCTGATGGACAGTAATGACTCCCTCCAATACCCCAGGCTCCACGGCGGGGTTATGCTCTCCTTCATGCTTGTGTCTGTCTCTGGTGCACGTCAGCAGTCATCAGCGTGCATCTGTCCACCGCTCCCAGCACGAGCGCCCGAATGTCCCCAGGCGATGTGGTTTGTGTGTGTTTAATGGCTTCATGTATGATCGTCAAGCTTTATAGGACACAATATTAGAATGGACATCGTATCAATCTTTAAATGCTTTTTTTCTCCTGAGCTTTAAGATTCGTAACAGGTTGTCAACTGAAATTTGATTGGGTTCTTCACCTTTATTGTCTTAGCTTCTGTTTTCTTTTTGTACTTCAGTAGTGTGCAGATGTGTTCTTCCAACTCTTCCTGCTTTTCTCATCTATCGCCTTTGAGTGCAGTTATTTTTCCCATGGGGCTATATTCGAATCCAAACAAGTGGCGAAAGGCTGGTGTTTTCTCGATTGTGCACCCTCATCGAGCAGCCTGTTCTCATGGATAAGCGTGTCAATACCACGCTTTGGTAAACAGCGTGTCATATGAACGCTACTTCTTTTTTGTGCGTGTACCTGACGCGTTTCTGTCCTAGTTCATTTCAATGGTGAATGTTAAGACGTGTTGTTATTCATGAAAACTAACACAATCCTAATCCTAAGGGACTTCAAGCCTAAGAGCTAAACTTACCCATTTTTGTAACTTCAGAATTAAATGTAGCCATTAATCCCTTGAAAAACCTTGTGTTTTAGGCGTGTCCGGACCACGCCAGAGAAAACAAGCGTGTAATTGCACGCCAAAACAGGCAGAGGGGCGTGTAACACGCAATTTGTCATGGCGTGCTATTTTACGCAATCCATGAGAACACGTTGCATCGAGATGTGCGCCTCCTTTTTTTTAAGTTTATGCTAGATTTTTTTTTTTTTTTTTGTAGCTTACCAATAACCCAATCTAAACTCAGCCGTAGAATTGTGCCTAAAATTTGTCAAATTAATTGTGACCATTTAGCAGGGTTGATATACAGTCACAAAAAGCTAGAGAAGGATGCACATCTACAATAATTGGTGTAACAAATAATGATTGCAAGCACATTTCAGCTATTTACAGTAATCTATTTGATCAATTTCTTGTGTTTAATAGTTGTAAATGAATCCAAACAAGAACAGTTATTCGCAACAATGTGCCAAGAGAAACCAGATCTGCAATTTGCCAGGGTCTGTTCTAGAATGTGAATACTGTCTTAAAGCTTCAAGATACAAATGCATTATCCCTTGTGTCCTGTTATACTCCACTTTCTTTGGCATTTTTAATTTTTGAATTATCCATCATTACAGTCTTGGAGATATTTCAGTGATTTCTTGTTGTAAACCTTAGTTTGAGCCATATTTCTGATGGCTGTAAAAAATATGCTTCAATCTGTTAATTCACTTCTGTTCTGACAAAAAATACCAAATTTGAAAAAAAAAATTAATAATAATAATAAAAAAAATTCTCAAGGTGTTATTTTTACAGACTTATCTGCATAGACTTTTTTTTTCTTCCTCTTGTTTTGGTTTTTTCTGCTTTTTTGCAAGTCTTTAAAAGTAATAAAATAAAAAATCCTTGAGGATTTTTTTTTTTGTTTTTAAATATTGTAATTTTAATCAGAACAGAAGGAGATTAACAGATACTATACTGTAATTTTACAGCTGTCAAAAAGTGTAGTACAAGGATGCTAACATGAGATTAGTAAATTTTTCTTATGGGACACAAGAGTTAACAAAATCTGCCAAAACATGACAAAAGCTACACTTCAAAGTACACTTTCTTGTCTCCGTTGGGAAATTCTGTCCCTCAGCTCCACTGGGGCAGCCTGTCAGAAGATACACACAGGGACCATCTCCAGATCTTCTTACTAGGCTTTGTCAGGACTTAGTTGAAAGATTTTCTCTAATGTGCATGTTTTAGTTGGCGAGATCTAAAAATCGGAAACCAACTCATTTGTCTAACTGATTTTTTCTATGCTATTGATATTCCTCTATGAGCTCAAGCAAAGATAATACTCATTGATACAGCTCATATTTAGATAAAATGTACTTGCGGAATAATTAAGCTCAAATTGCTCTCATAAGTACTTTACCGTGTTTGTTTGCAGACATGTTGACATTTACAATCACATTAAAAAGGTCGTAACATTTCTTCCATTCCCACTTACATAATGCCACCACATTTGGGTCCACTCTGTGTGAACGAGGCTCTTTACTGTGACGGCCTGTAAGCAGCGTCCTGGGAGCACTCTGCCGTCCTGTCGCCTGAGAGCGGTCACAGGGTTTTATTTGACTTCTATTTCCTTAATGATTTGGCGAAGGGCTTCCAGAGGGATCCGGCTCACTTTAGACTGACTTATGAGTTAATTTAAAATGAAGAGCTTGTAATGATGCGGGGAAAACACTCGCGGCCCCTCTGGAGATGGTCTGACACACTTCTCCAGCGAGTGTGCAGCAGACGGGCTCTTGTTGTCGGGATGGAGGAGGTGGGGAGGGGGTGGAGAGGGGCTCAATGCCACCTGAGCTCCGAACAGGACGAATTTAGATGCTGTGCGCTAAGAAAAAGTAGAAAAGAAAAGCTTACAGATCTACGACTAATGAATTAAAGTCTTTTACTAAACACTGCTTCATAAAATTTTCAACAATGTCATTGATTAAAACCTCAATGCAAAGAAATAAACTGTGGGAAGATTCATCACAGAGTAAATAAAAACAGTATGTAACAAATTGGGTTGGGAGTTAAAGAAGTTGTTTTTAAAAAGTAAAAGTAGTAAAACGTTAGCTAAATCTTATTAGAGTCAAAATGTGTAACTTTCTGGAGGTAAAAGGTTAACTACAGATTTCAGTAGACACTTAACACTAGGGCTTAAAACTAACGATCATTTTGATAATCGATTAGTTGGCGATTATTCTTTCGATAATTGATTAGTTGTTTAGAACAGAAGAGTCACTTGAATACTAAAGAGGTACAATGGAAAAATGTACTATGTAACAAGTTCATGAGTGCTGGAAACTTAAATCTTGTTTTGAGTAGTTTTTTTTGAATGTCCGAGGAAGTGCCCATGGAAAAAGTTACAGTATTTAACAGTAAAACATGTAGTTTTACTTCAAATAAGAATAAACCTTGCTTGTTCTTGCGTGACAAAGTCAAATTATGCCTAAAACAAAATACATTTTAGTCAAATCAGGTTTTTCAAGTCTGTATTTTGTTTTATGCAATGATGTTTAAGAACATTCTGACGGTGTAGAAACTACTGTCTGTTTACATCACAAAAACATTAAATAAAGTAAACGATTGTTCAATTACTAAATAAGTTGACTATTATTTAAATAATCAATTAGTTGCGATCATTCTTGCTTATTTCAAGTGATAATGTGAGGAAAGTGTTTCAGGACAAGGTCCCCTTCTCCAAACCAAATAACATTCCATTTTGTGGCCACACAAGCCCACTCAAGGTAAAGACACATTTTTATTTTTGGTGCCACAAACACATTTAAATTTCAAAAGTGTGGATTTATTTAAGTATGTTTTTGGTCAAAGTTACAGTGTGCCAAAGTTGTTTTGCTGTTTCAAAAATGTAAAAAACCAGACCTATTGTAATTTCTGAACTATAAGCTGCTACTTTTTCACAAGCTGACCTCTGCAGCTTTTACAACGACGCAGCAAAATTACAGATTCTCATAGACTTACTATTATAAAATGCAGCCTATACTGCATACATTATGTACTTTTAAAATTCTTTCTTAAATCTAGGTGGTGTGGCTTATATTCAGGTGCGCTGATACATGGTAGGTAATTTGTAACTTTTTATATGGTTTGCTCACTTGAATTCTTCACCACAAATGTGATTTGAAGCACTTTTCACAACTTTCAAAACCAGTCCAAGTTCAGTTGTTTCAGTATCCAAACATAAAACGGCGTCCTTTTTGTCTCTATTTTACTGGACAAACTGTATAATTATTTGTAGTTGAGACACTGCAAAATCCTTTTCACCAAATAAACACATTTGTTTTGCAACATTTTAGACATTGCATTTTGTGCAGTTCTAAGCATTTCAACAAAAAGTCAAAATTTGATTGTCGACGAAATACAATCTACTTACTTCCCAAAACTAGTTCAAGGTAACTTCCAAAAGATTGCATAACACACCCATATTCACGCTGACTACAAGCTTAAATCAGGTTGAAAATAAGATTGTTTCTGATAATCTGCTTTGATGTGTCGATGCCCAAAAGCGTGAGTTTCAGATGGGAGATCAGAGGAGCGGTGCTTACATAAGGATCAGACCTCGCTGTACGACTATTTTTAGAAACAGCGTCATGTTGGGGATTCCGCAGTTACAAGGGCTTAGCAGTGAAAAAGATATACTCTGCACAAAGACTTACTAACAGACCGTAGGATTTTTCCCCATCTCTTCGGCGACACATTTTCTCGTTGGCGCCAACCTTGTATTACATCAGTGACAGTTTCACCTGGTTGGACTGTGTTAATTGGACCTCGGTCGTTTGTCCTTGTCTGTCGCCGATGGTTGAAATGATGAATTAGGTGCACAAAAGCAGTCTAAGACCATCAGACTAGATTATGTGCGATGAGATGAAATATGAGCAATAGAGATAGTGAATGGTAGTCCAGAGATGTCATATTGGAACAGTAAAGCGTTTTAACAATTATTTTGGTAATTGATTAGTTGGCAGGTTATTCTTTTGGTTAATCGATTAGTTGTTTAGGTAAAAAGCAAAAGTGATTTGAAGACAGGATTTTTGGCGAAGTTGAGCTGTGGAAACGTCGCCTGATAACAACACAGAGATGTAGATTTCAAGTTTGTCAAAGTATCGAAAATCTGATTCTCATCAACACTAAAACTGGTTTGAACAGGATGAAGTTTGACCTTTCAGTATGAGGAAAGTTGAAAATTTGAATAGTGTGACACCAAAGCACAGACTAACAAAATAAAATGCTACAAAAAGGTTTTTTGGTCACTTGTAGCCTATGTATGTATTCCTAGCCTGTCAGTTCATTGTCATTTCTGTTTTCTGTAAGATAGAAAGATTCTTACAAGTAGCATTTCAATTCTTCAAATTGGTTGGGGAATGAGCCAATGGCACTTACATGATCCAGAGCGAAAAATTTGATTTTAAAAATGATCTGCAATGCTTAGAGTATGTGATAAAGCCTTTAAATTGAGAACATACAAACTCCACATGTAGTAAAATGACAGTGAAATCATTTTGACTTGTTTTTCACAGTTTCTTCTGTTTTCTACATCAAAAACATAGACGCCTGTACCCAGCTGAGTGTACATGGTGTGCACAGCACGTCAAGATGTTCAGTGTAAACAAACAACACACATTCAAGCTCTAACAGACGACTTTTCATGCTTGTCAAAATTCCATCAACCATTTGAAATGTAGAGGATCATCTCTGTGACCAGAAAGAAGAGTCTGTGACTTTGTAACTGAGGTGTACTGTAGAGAAAAGACAAACAAGAACAACAGACGTAAGTCATGACTGAAGCTAACCATTATGCATAACTGTAAATTAACCATATATCTGAGCTCAGATAAACTCTCTAAGGATCTTGATTTTTAACATGGATACAAAATTCTACTAAACTAACTGTATGTCATAGGTGCCTCATTCATCGAACATTTGCTCTTGTACAAAATTACACAAGCTTATTGCATCCCTTTGAATGAAATTCAATTAGTTTCTGTTTTTTACAAGGAACATTTCTGTTTTAACAAACAAACAATCCTGTTTTTATCACAAAAGTTTGTGTTTTTTACTAGTAAAGTTTCTGCTTTAATGGGGAATGTTTTGTCAAAAACAGACTAGTGATGGGGAGATCTGCTCATTCAGGTCCCAACTTGCTCTAGTGAAAATTTGTTTAAAATAATCTGCTTTTATTTTTATAAAATGCATCTTCCAACACTAACAAACAGCACATGCCTTGCCATTTAGCTCCTGGATATGAGGACTCCACAAATCAAACGTTCGTATTGGGTTTCGTGATTATTCTGCTTTTTACAGGCCATGCAAATGCACCCAGTGTGAAGAAAGAAAAAGAGCTGACGATCACTTTTTAGTAATTAGTCATAATGATACGTAATCATATATTAGCATAATGTTCCTATTGGCAAAGCTCTGAGATGCTAATGGCTTGGTTTGACAGGAGAAGAGAGCCATCTGTAGATAATTATCAGATTGTGAGTGCTCATTAACTCTCAATATTTAAAAGTCGGAGTAATTAGAACTCGTAAGTAGTCATCGCAAATCAGCAAGAATAAACTTAGCAAAGGAAGTCCCACACAAGGGGCCAATCTTATTCAAAATGTTCGTTCTGTGAAGTTAATTAAGCAAACAGGACGGCAGAAGTTAAACATTACTGCGCATAAAGCTGCTAAAATCTTTTGCGACTTTTAGATGTGTCAAGAAATAAATAGCCTACAGATAACAGACATTCAGCAGATTAACGGTTACCAAAATACTTTTTATTGCAGCCCAAGAGTGTACAACAGTGGAGATTACTTCAACATAATTCACTTTAAAATACAACTACAACTAAAAACTAGACTTATATGATTAAAAGCCGTAGCAAAGGCATTTGAGAAACACCTCGATAGCATGTAAGTCTAAACTAAAGGGTTAGCAGGATATAATGAGACCACAGGAGATTTTAGCCGCAAATGAAAGCCTTTGCTGCAGTTTACTTGTAATTTTCATTAGTCTATGTGAAACGCACAGTACTATACAGTATTACAGACTGCAATCAAAAATCTCGATAGTGACTTGAACATATGCTAGGCTTCTTTCTGGAGCTCTTCTCTCTCACTTTATTAGCACATCTAATCTAACACTCACCGTGTGTTCAGCAGAAAAAAAGAATAGTGTTGACAGTGATATCTGCTGCTGCTGGTATATTAAACCAGTTACAAAAATGCCCTTTTCACTCAGTTTGAGAATCACAGTAGTTTTATTCTAAGTTATAACATCAACAGAGTACAATGTCACAATATGTATCTAAAACGGCTTATTAACAGGACCAATATTGACAGAAATGATCAGTCTTAAACACTGTAAAATGTTTTGGATGTTAGCGTGAAAATAGCGAGATGATGCGCTAACTTACCCGATAGCCACACTTCCTTTTTTTTAAGTCTGTCTTTGTACTCCTCAATTGTCACGTCGTACAGCAGTGGTTTAAACATCATAAAGATGATTTTTTTTTGGTGTGGATCTATGTGAGCTTCACGTCAATCCATCTCATGTCCCGTGTTGTTTGTTTTGCAGTGTCAGTCTTAGTTGGTTGTCAGATTTTCAGAAACCAACAAGGAACAAAGCCTTTAAAAAAATCCACAAAACAAGCAACTTTTCAGTAAAAAAAGTATTCAAACAACTAAGCAAACAGTCTTCCTTCTTCATCCTAATATGAGAGGAGAGCAGCATGTCATTATGTTTAGAGGAAAGTAGTGCCTAATGGACGCGCATGTCAGCAGATCATGTCAGCAACAAATTTCGACGCCAACGTTATTAAGACTTTTCTCCTCCAGACACTACGAACAGTCACAACAACAACGCGGTCCAAACAAACCTGCCTTTTGCTGCAAAAACGGCCCAAACACCACAAGAACCAAACACACGCGGACATAATAAACATCTGCATGCAACAAAACAGGGGTGAACCGCGGCCAAAAAGCCAAAGAAATAGTGGCACGAAACTAACGTGTATCCAAAGTGGCTCCACACTGACGGTAAAGTAATTAATTAGATTACACGTTAGTCATAAAAGTATCATCGATATACTTAAACGCCGTTACTCCAAACACTGATCGCTATATTGTGATAACATTGCATTTTGAGTGACCTTCCGATTCCCAGCCCTAGAATAAAATAATAATATGAAAAGCCCCGCCTCTCCACAGAGATTTCATTTCACAGTAACAAGCAGTCATTTACAACTTTTTATGTTTGGAAAATAACGGTCACGTGACATTCAGAACAATACATATAACAAGTATTTTTTTGAACACTAACTAACAACACACTAACTACAGTGATGTGGGCGGGGGCTAGGCTTTATGAGAGCACTTTTTGAGCACTCAAGACTCAGGACAACACAGAATTATTCAAACAAGCAAACAAGAATCAACCCAAATACAACTCTGAGCTAACTAATGACGAAGAAGCACTGATGTAACAAGGTTAATATCTCATTAAAGTAAAATGTGCATTGTCTGTCCCCTTTAAAACAATCAAGTGACTTTAAAATGAGAATATTTACTCGAGATGGAACCAAATAATAACAAACGGAAACCTCTTTTGAAGGCTGAATTACAGATTCACTCTACTCACTGAGTGCCATGGGCTAATGTACCTTCATTGGTTGACTTAAAAAGATGATGGGTTACTATGGCAACTGTTGCATGTCGATCAGCATCTCATCCAGAACAATGTTTTTTCAAATTTCCGGAAGCAACAGGCGAGAGAAAGTACAAACCACAGGCATCTCCTGCAGGCACTTTCTTAAATGTGATGAACATGCCGACACATATTAAAGGGTACATGTTATGCAAAATCAATTTTAATTAGATTTTAACTTTATTACAGCTGAATTTTCTCACCATTAGTTTAATCAAATGTATATTTTATTTTATTAAGGCAAGTTTGAGTAATCTTGTATTGTCCTTTTACAAAGACAAACAATTCCTGAGTCTTATCTACTCCTATTCTAGAATTTAGTGTCATTATTAAAAAAAAAATTAAGCTTGAACTAATGGGATGGTTTGCAGCCAAGTGTGAAGTGGCTGGAATGAATATCAGCTCCTCCAAATCCGAAGCCATGGCTCTCAACCGAAAAAAAGGGTGTATCTACAGGTGGGTGAAAAGTCCTTGCTTCAAGTGGAGGAGTTCAAGTATCTCAGGGTCTTCACCTACGCTCATGAGCTTTGGGTAATGACCGAAAGGACAAGATCACGAAAACAAGCGGTCGAAATGAGCTGGGCGCTCCCTTCACATCGAGAGGAGCCAGCTGAGGTAGTTCGGGCATCTGTTTCGGATGCCTCCTGGATCCCTCACTGGGGAGAGACCTCGGGGAAGAGCCAGAACACTGGGAACGCCTCGGGATTCTGTCGGAAGAGCTGAAGGAAGTGTGTGTGGACAGTGAAGTCTGGGCCTCCCTGCTCAGACTGCTGCCTCCGCGACCCGACTCCCGATAAAGCGGAAGAAAATGGATGGATGAAGTGAAAGATGTAGAGTTTTAAAATGTCATGTAGCAACTTCTCAAAAATAAAAACATGCTCTGTGTGTGATGCAGTTTGGCTATGACTGTGTCTCTGTGACAGGTTTGTGTGTGTATTATGTATCCCATTATACCTCTGTGATGCTTGGCCCTTCTCCTCACCCCTTCACCTGCAGTAACCACCTCACTGCTGAAATTCCTGCTTACTTCTCGTGAATTTTTGCCCAGGTGCTGCAGCCCAGAGTAGGCAGCCACACGACTACAATATAATGTATTCATGAATAGAAGACGCAGCACATAAGCCTTATTACATGAATATTACATGTGTGTTTGAAGGGTGAGCTGATTGTGTTTGGAGTTGTTAGCTGATGAGGAGTAGGCACTAGAACGTTGGGACACAACCGTTGGCAAAGCTTCAGACGACTTACCTTCATACAACCACAACCAAAATGAATGTAGGTAACATTTTCAGAAAATGTGGCCAAATAAATCTGGTGAATTTAAACAAGTTTTATTCATCCGTCCTTATGATAATGTAATTAATACACTTTTCTTTGCATAAAAGCGTGTTATTTACTTTGGATCAGAACAGTTTGGATCAGATAAATGGTCAAACAAAAAATATGTATGACCAGTATGACTGAGAAAAAAAAATAAAAACATACTGAAGTTCACAAATTATAATATACAGTAGAATGTATAATAATTTCAATGTAAAACAATGAGCTTCATTAAAAGAACACATCGTGACTCACTGACTGCATATAAAGACTAGAGCAGCTTAGAGCCAAACTTGACTGCAATGTGATGATGTGAATTGTCTGATTTACCTCTAATATATCATCTGACCACCATATTCACCTCCCATCTCCAGTTTCAGTGGGCATGACTGACAGATGGGATGCACATTGCCTATTGTATGAAAACAAACATGGCTCCATGCAAGGAAAACAATATGACAATAACATATCACAGGGGACTGAAAAACAGGGCAGATTTCTGCAGAATCAACGAGCGAAGCAAAAAACAACTTCATTATGAGACGAGTGAAGTTGATTTAGTTCCAAATGACAGATGGCCATTGAGCTTCTTTGTTTCATGTGTGTTACGCAAATAAACTCTGGATTGCATTGTGGAGTTGATTTGAGACGAGGCAAAGTGACCAGACTCACTCTTAGCAAAGTATTGCAAGTGTGGTTCCCAGAAAAGAAAAATAAATTCAAAATACATTTTCTTTGGGGTTACTTTTTTAGTTTCAAATGAATAAACTGTCTTGTTTTTGTTTGTTTGTTTATTTTTTTCAAGTATGGCACACAGTAAAAAAAAATTAATCACTCAGTATTGTCTGAATTAAATCATAAAGAGCTGAATGCAGCGCTCTGATTGGCTGTGCTTGGGTGGTACTCTCCAGTTTCACTATGTTGTTTGTAAAAAGATACTTACAACCAAAATGAATAAATGTATAGGATTTAAGAGAAAAAAAAACAACCAAAATTGTGTTTGCAATGTTAAAATCAGCTACCTCACCTTTAAATGCTATAAATCAATCAAACACTAAATGTTGGTAAATAAAAGAGGTAAATATTTCAAATTTGTGCCCATTTGAAGCTGTTGTGTCTGTACAAAGTGCCTTGGCTTTCACTTCTTCCAACTAGCACCTTCAGCTGTGTTTTCCATGGCGGTTAGCTCATGTGCACAAATCTTAAATACCTCAGCTGTAACACGACCCCCCTGGCTAAAACATGAGCCATTATGGATTCTTAAGTAGCCACACTCACCACTTTCCCCTTCACCCACGCACAATGCCTTTTCTCAGGTCTGCAAGGAGAAAAAAAACACTGTGGCTCTTGATTTGTCTCTGAGGGAGTTGGGTATTGTGTTACTGAAAATGCAAATGTCTTACAATTAGCCTTTGGTGTGTTTGAAAAAGACGTGTTTTGAATTCAGAGGCGAGTAAACAAACAAAAAGAAAAAGCTGCGTAAAAGAAGGTTTGGGTGAGAACATCAAAACGCTGAACTTGACAGTGTGAGAATTTGCATCTTTTTTTTGGTTTGTATTTTCGTTTTTTAACTAATTACGCAGAGACGGATCCAAAATCCTTTGCGGTGTCGTCGTCTTCGCAAATCTGACTTGTAATTTGGCACACGGCACATCTGACATGGCTCGTGCAGATTAATTTAATGCCATGACAAAAAAAGCAGGTGATGTATTCTCTAGGAAATAAGGAACGTAATGAAGATTTTAGATAAATATAACTAAACACTATTCCTTATTTGAATAAAAAACAATTGTGGCCACACTTGCTCTCGATAATATCCAGAGCTTGCACCGTGACTGGCTCAGAGCCCGGATATAACAGAACAAACACCATGTGGATTCTTGACACAGCGCAGACTACACTTTTGTAAATGTTAAAGCAGTAGTACCTGAATTTTTTTGTTGTTAAATTAGGAAACTTTGACTTTTCCTTAAAAAAGTATATTCCAAATGCAGCACTTAGTGAGTAAATCTGACCTCTGTGTTCTGTCTGAATTGAATAATAAATTAAAATCTAAAAAAAATCCAAATGCACCGCTCTGATTGGCTGTGCAGGGGTGGACCGCTCCAGTTTCACTTTGCTGTTTGTAAAAAGATGTTGAGTGCTTGGGGTAGCTATTTACCAAGTGTTGAAGAATGTGTTAGTGCTTGATAGATTTAACTACCTACATTCTGTTTTGTCAGTCTGAAAAAAAAGAGACACACAGCTTTAATATACAGTGCATAAACTACAACAGTACGTTTGTAAAAAGTTAAAAACAACTTAGAAACACGCTCCAGTAGTATTAACTGGGAGGGTATTGGGAGCTTATACTGCCACTTTTTCCTTTTACCAGGCTTCCTTAGAATGTTCCTTAGTTTTGACTAATCAGTGTGAAGCAGGTCAGAATGGAGCAACTGTGAGCTGAGATTGAGGCTAGGCTAAATCCACTGCTTATGATTCAAAATATTGTGATAGAACAATTAAAAAAAAAAAACACAACTGCACTGCTCACTGCAGCGGCCAATGTCATTTCTAGTATAGTTGTGACAATTTCTGATCATCGTGAACCTCTGCAGCCAAACCAATCACCGCTCCTCTTCATTCTCACTCCCTCCTTTAACCCACTCTTCAAGCACTGCCTGTTTTACCAGCTATGTTTGAAAAGTACTTGGTGGAGGTTTTAGCATCACAAACAAAAGATCGATGTCAGCCAAACATGAGCAGCATTGGTGCCTTATAGAGAGATTTTTTGTTTCAATGCAGGCGATGAACGAAACGGGACGACCCTTTCTCTGCCTGCAGAAAGAGCCTCCGCACATAGACACAAACAGTAGAAACAAGTCGAAAAAGCTCCGTTGTCAGCTAACTACAAGAGTTTATCACTGTGCGAAAACAAAAGTTATGCTGCTAAGACAACATCTGTGAATGGAATTTGATCGTTGACCGAAAATCCCTCATAGTACTTCAATAGATGAAAGTGTCTTATCCAGGTCATATTATGGATCCATGTTTGTTTCCCTTTTCTTATCATTGTGAGCAGCCATGTTTGTTTGTCCCTGCTACAGCAATTGCACCCGTCAATCACAACCATCTGAACTCAGGGAGATAAGACCAGTGTCCACATGTACACAGTTTTGTAATGTACTGGGTGTGTACTCTGGACCCTCTCACCCATTTACCCTCTTCTCGCCCTCTCTTCACCTATCCCACTTCTCCTCACCCTCCGTTTCCTCCCTCCCACACCCCGACTTTCACTTTCTCCACTCTCAGCTTCACTAGACGCAAAATGTGCTGATCGCTTCCACCGGCAGCTGCTCCCACAATCTGCTGGATGACAAAACATACTGTCGGATTAATGTCGCACTGAGCCAAATTACACGCGCTGCACTGTTAGCTGTTGTTGCTAAGCACTTGTTATGGGTATTTACAGGATTTTTAAAACAGTCCAAATTAGCATACTTTTAAAGCTTCAAGCATTTTTACATACAAATCCAAGGCTACTTTGGAAATAACATAGTAAACAGGATGGATGGATACATACGAGTGGATATACCAGCTTGTGAATGTCCAGATCTCATCAGTTTGGAAGTCCTTAGATGGACTTCTGAATCCAGGTGCCCCAGAAGAGCTTGAGAAGAAATTTCACCGATATTGACTTGAATGAATCTGGTAAGGCATTGATTGTTGCTGCTGGTTGGAACGATCATTACTGTTATTATTGTTATGAGATTTGATGAACTTTTATGCACATTTGGTGAAAATTTTCTGGAGCTGGTTTGGTCCTCATGTGGTTTAGTACTTGATTTGTTCAAAGCTTAGTCAAAGTTTGGTCCCAGTTGTGCTGTATGTTGTTCACACATGGGATAGTGTGAACAAAAGCCTAAAATCTACAAATTCAGTGTGCAAAAAGCAGAAAAACTACACCAACCATGAAAGCTTTTGCTTTCGATTGAATGCAAAATTACTCTTTTACTACATTAGCCTTTTAAAGCATGACCATATTCATGTCAGGGCCTTTTGGGGGCAGTAGTATTTTGAGCTACCCAAACATTATGATATAATTGTTGGAAGAGCTATATTTAAATGAAACAAACAACAAAAAAAAGACTAAAAGTCAACCACAAGTAAATAATGCCAATTCCAAACCCATGAGAGCATATACACATAAATTTAGGTTGTTTACTTACATCAGGCCTCGGAAACATGCAGCCCAAGGGCCAGATGTATCCCTCAACCTGTTGGGTCACGCCTGAGGTAAGTTTTTGAGAAAAACTCTATGTCTGTACAATTGTAAACTGAACTAGCTATGAATCATGTGTCTGCACCTGTGTCCTAATAAATGGACAGTAATAGATTATATAGCAGCAATGTTTTACAGAAATATGCTTAGAATAATATAAATATCTTCAGCCCTCCGCCTTGGTGGTCAAGTACCAACAGTGGTATGGGTACTTGAGCTTATTTTGGTGGCATTTGGACACCTCTTCAGTTTTAGTATTTACTTGAGAAATGTAAATTTACACCTGGTATAGTCCAGTTATAGATCCAATTTACAATTCAGTGGTACTTGGAAAGTGTTTTTTTTTTTCTCTGGTGGTATTTGGTGTAAAACATTTCAGCGGTAGTGCTCCCCTTACAGCTCTCTTGTGTAATTAAACAAGCCGACTGAAACCTAACGAAGCTTAACGGTATTTATTTGCACTTTAGGATTGAAACACATAATGTGGGACACAGCTAAGAGAGCCGACACATGCTTCAAACGCCCCAAATACATAAATAATCATCATCACCACGAAGACTTAGAAAGACATTTAACAAGTTAAAAATGTTACCTAATTCTGCTATTAGAACTACTGATGTAAATACATCATTGTTTGAAATTTTGTTCTTTGTAATCTTTAACATTGATATAGAATTAATTATACATTACATTAGCAATAGAAACAGATCTGTTGGCTTCCTGTTCAAAACTATACAAATGATAAGCCCCGCCTCTTCATAATGTTATTTCACAAAAACATTTTAGAACCTATATGTGTATCCGAGTAAGCAAAAACCAAGAAACACTGCTAACCCTAGTCAATGTAACATTTTTAGCCCCCACACAACACTGGCACAATCAAGCTTTGGGGTTAATGAAGTAACATGACTAGACTGCATGTGTGTGTTGCAGGAGGATGTGTGCACCGTTTTGTGGTGAGGCTGTCTGATTTGTTGTTGTCTGTTGGGACCATGGTGCTCTGCAGAGAGCTGGCACAGCACTATAACCAAGATGAATGGAGACAAGAGAGAGGAAAGTGTTCACTCCAAGGTCAGTGGTTCACCAAAGATACAGCTCGTAGCTCCTCTGTCCTAATAAACACTGCAGGAGGAAAAAAACAGCATTAATCTAAAGGCCAAAGTACATGTGAAAGAGTGGGAATACAGTCATTAAGTTCTTGTAAACCTGGCACGGCTGTACAGTCGGTTTGATTTACCACTAACACAAAAACAAGATCATAACTAGGGCGTGGTAAAACCCTGTTAAAACTCAAATTGTGAGCTCATCTGTGTCACTATCTGGTTTTTAGCTGAAATCGTCTGATCATAATTCAGAATTTCTCTTGTTGATGTACAGTTACTATATCAAGTTATCGTGAGATATACTATAAGAACGTCCACAAAAGCATTTTGAGTCTCAATAAATGTGTATGTGCAAAAAGCAATCCAGCTGCGGCAAAACATCACACAGGATCCAAGCAACTAATCACCACGCTTTCAGCTTTAGGAGAGAGGAGAGGTAGAAACACAAGAGGTCAGGGGGAAAAGTCACACGGGTCAAATTCAGTAGAGAAACGAACTGAAATGACCACGGCCAGCGAGCGGTGTTGCCTACAAGACACAACAGACAGAAGAGGCCAGTGTAGGTGTTTGTGCGTAGATCAAAAGTTAAACTTTCCAAGCGCGTAGAAGAGAAAACACGGGCCATCAAAGTATCAGCGGTTCGTTCATGTGTTTCCTCGCGTCCGTCTCACTTCGTGCGCGCTCACCGTCCTCGTGCACTGGCACTGGCGGTGTAAACGATATCGTTATCTCCTGGGCTGAAAAAACTTTCTCATGATGGTCTGAGACTCGATTTCTCACATGTACTGATGAGCTTTAGGTATAAATACAGCGCAGGTGTTCATAGCACGTGTGGAGCAATCAAAGCTGGAACATTATTTAAATGCATGGCTCAAAAAGCAACACATCGACATACTCGATTACGCTAAATTCTTAAATGTCATTTGAGTAAAGATGCACTGAATAGATTTAACACACATAAATATATTACATTCTCATTTCATTAGTCTTGTTGTATTGTGTCATACACCTACAAATCACATCTTATGTCAATGAACTAAACATTAGCATGGAACAGATTGTGCTTTGATGATGTACTCAGTAATAGTTTTTACAACAAAACCTTGTGTTCCTGCACCAGACATTCAATATGTGGATACAAACTCTAAATCAAACCACCTCAAAGATACAAAAGAGGGAATCATATTAGACAGCAGGAGAAGATTTTTTATGCACAATAGTCATGGAACAAACCAGAAGACTGTATTAAAAATGACACAAAAAAGCTATACACTTTACAAGTTTCAAATAAAGTCTGATATTTAACAATCATTTTTAAGTATGCTTTTCTTCCCAATATGACTGAGAACTTTTTGACAAATCTCAAAAGATTTTTGAAGGTACAATTTTCCTATGGTGCAATTATATGTAATTAGACAGGCACTTAACGCCACAGTCAATTTACAGAGTTGGGCTCTTAGTTTGACAAAAATAATAGACCTACCACTGATCTACATGTAATCTGGTTTAATATGGTGTTTTGTAGTTCTTTAGAAATGTAGTTCTTAGTGGAGTAAGAGTCGTATGATTTTTGGGGTGAAGAGTTCATCTGTCCTTCACAAATAACCTACACCTTTTCTGTAACTCTTGTAGTTTTTCCAAAGCACAGTTTTTGTAAAAAGTAAATGACTAAATTATATTCTGTGTGAATCTATTTTGATTTTTGAGGAACATCAGGCAGTACCACAAGGCACAAGAGTGTTTTGGCACACTGGTTGAAAATCAAGTCTAATGAATGCATCTGCAGACAGCAAACAGCACTGATCCACTGGCCCTGACAGCAAGGAGCAGCTCACTCATTCAATATTTAACAAAGTTTTTCACCTCGCAGGTCACCGTCCATACATTTGAGAAGGATACTCTCCAAACAGAACATCGCTGACAAAGAGCTGAGCAGAGAGTGAAGTCTGTAGTGTCCTTTGTTTTTTAAACTAGGATAGCCTGGATGATAATGTCAGAATAGCAATCAGTTTGAAGATAGAAATGAAATGAAATGGCAGGGTAATTGATGAGTGATTCTTTTGGAACAAATTGTTTTAATCATTCTAGTTTTTACTACTAAGCTGGTTATAACGTGTTAAGTGTTTGTTTTGTACTTTTTGGACAAACTCTACAAAATTGCTGAGTAAACTATACATTTGATGAGTGTGCTAACTCCAGAGGCCACTATAAGTCCAGCTAATGCCCTGATTAGGGTGTTTCTGCTTCTATACTTGCAATTTTTTTGTTAGACCAATCACATTACAGCCACACTATCATCAAACTGTGTTAAAAGAACATTTTCATATGTAGGAATGCATGCCAGGAATATGCTCTCTGATGTTGTCATGTTTTATTTTTGTCTCTATACATTGGTCACGATTCTTCTGATCCTTGTGCATTTGCAACATAAAACACAGTTTTTTCAATAAATAACAATATTACAGTCTTAATGTAGTTTATAGGGAATTAAGTCATGAGTTTTGTTGAGATATTCATAGTTCAGTTATTTCTGGGTCCAGTTTTGTGAACAAAAATGGATAAATTCTTCTCAAAACCAATAAGCCGCTTTTTACTTCCTCTGACTGAGAAATGCTAGTCAAATCAACCCTTTCCTACTACACGAAAGTGACAAAACTATGGGGGAACTCATGAACCCAACACCAAATTAAACTGAAACACCATGTCGAACAATTGTACTCTTTGATCCTATCTATGCATTAGGGATGCACGTTTTCAATTTTTTCATTAACTGTTAGTTGGAGCCTTTCACAGTCAATAGTCAGTTAACCAATTACGTTCTGCAGTACTTTTTTATTGTTGACATTTTCACTGGCTTGGGCACATCAGCACTACGAGAGTGAACGCAGAGTGAGACAGCGACAGGCCTGTGAACTGTCTACAACACGACTGAATAAAAACCTCTAAACACTGCTTTTATGCACTGTTCTAATGCGTTTCAACAAGATCATGAAAAATAAGAGTAACATTTAAAGTTGTTGCTAACGTTTGCTGCTTACCTTTGACAAGTTAAATATCGATGTTTTCCATCCAAATGCTGAAAATCCATCTGTTTTCTTTACAAACATAAAATCCAAGTGAATAATGATGGATATTAGTCCCAAATGCTGCAGTGTCACGCAAGTTTGCTCAGTCCTTATGAGATAAACATGTTTTTGTAGTTTAAGCATCTTTTTCACGCTCTGGTAGAGGCCAGAGCTGTTCGGGACAATTAGCGCCATCTGCTGGAGCAACTGCATTATTGTGTCTGTTAACTGGTCAAAGAGCTCACACTCGGTTAGCCATTAGTCACAGTTAACTGGTTAATTAGTTAACCATGAACATCCCACTAAGCATTTATGATTTATTATGTGAATGTAATTGTTCTTTGTATATTTCATCTTAGGTGAATCGCAAAAAGAATGCAAATATGGTAACTTAGGCTTTTTGCCCACCTTTTCTCCTTTGTTGTTGTACTTTGTCCACATTGTCAGAATTTATTCACACCCCTCCTCTTCCCTGAGGAAATAAAAGCCTCTATAGTACCCGACTTGCAATGAGCTGGTTAAATTAAGAAACATTTGCAAATCAATCACATCGATCTCTTGGTAACAACCTGCAACTGTTAATGCGAACATGCATCAGTGTAAGACTCAACACACGTCAAGTAGGCTACACTGGTGTTTTTTTTTTTTTTTTTTTTTTTTTTTAGGCATAAAGATTGCAAAACATCAACTAGAGCTGAAGCAAGTCCAACATTCATCTTTTCAAAGAAACCAAATAAAAAGGTTTTCATTCTAAAGCAGGTGCAGCGGTTGCTCTGAGTAGTGGTGCTTACACAGTCATAGAAGCTTTAAATATCTGACCCAGAATACACTTTACTATGAGCAGAAAAGCAAAGAAAACAGGCGAGGAGCGTTTGGCCGAAGGATTCCCTTTTGTGGCAAAGAATGCAAACACTGAAAGGATTTGAAAGGATGCTGTGTGGAGAAAAAAAAGAGTAAGAGCAATGTAAGCCAGTGCTTTTCATGTACCATTTGGCACAGAGCTGGGTTTGGAGAGTAATGCATTCAGAACGTTTCCTTGTTATTAACATGTCCGCACTGTTGACATAAGCACGTTATAATTATGGCCAAATTAGCTGCACACTTATTGTCAACATGATGCTAACATTACAAAGGCAGTGATTAGGATGAATTGGATAAGGATTTCTAAACAGAAAAGTTTTAATTTTGAAAGCACTCTCAAAGATTTAGACCAGCTGTTTAAAAAAGCCCTTTGCAATAAAACAGACATTACTTAAAATTATTTAAAAAATATTGCAGTGCAAATTGAACCCAGAAATAAGATTTATGTAGTGTGTTGCATGACATCATCACTTCAACATAAACTCTTTTCTATAACTTTTGGTTTAATTCATAATTCAGCAATTTCAGGGCAAGCAACGCAAACTTGTTGTGTGTTACAGGTAGCCATCAGCTTGTACTGTATATCAATAAAGTATCTATCTATCTATCTATCTATCTATCTATTTGAAAACAACAAGTTTTGAAACCAGATTCATGAGTACTAATATCGGAGAGGCCATAAGCCTCTCCGCTATTATGATGACTCCGCTCTTTTTATTTGGTAACTTTTCTCATTTCTCATGTGTCAGTAACACAGTACCACATCATGGACAGTTACTGTACATTATTATTCAATTCAACCATTTTTGCTTCATCATCTCAGCAGACTTCACAAGATTAATGATTTAGCAAGCAAAATGGTCAGAAAATCAAATAGAGATCGACCGATATGGGTTTTTCTTGGGCCGATACCGATGCCAATTTTTATACATTTGACAGCCGATGCCATATTAAAGCCGATTTACTTATTTAGCTGAGATGAGATAGTACAGTATATTTAAAAAAAAAAAGTTCAATCTAAACTATTATTGTGTCTCATTGTTTAATGAATACATGTTAAGCTCATTACATTACAGAACTTTTAAAGAGTAATTCAAGAAAGTTCTCCTTTTCAGAACACAGCAAAATGGAGATATATAGAACAAAACGTAAATTTATCTTCAAAACTATAACTTGGAGCTAAGCTGATCACTGAATTTTTAAACTGCGGATGTAATATCGGCCAAATAAGGCCGATGGATATGCAAAAATAATAATAATCGGCCCAAAATATGATCTATCGATCTACTCTAAATCTATGCTATGAATAAAAACTATGAAATATTTGGTCAATACCACAGGACCATGAGAAAATCAGAAACAGTAATTATTCAAAATACAAAAGCAGAGTGTCCAACAACAAACAGGCAGGTGGATAATTGTCCCAGAGCATATTCTGTCCTTAGACCCTCTTTCTCAGCAAGAAAAAAAAAAAGAGAAAACCCTTGAGAAGAACCACCAGAACCAGGACTAACAGGCCAAGGACGGCCAATGCAAGAGAGAGGTAGGGAGAATTCAAGTGGCAGGGGTCTGGTCCCAATTCTAGGGAGAATAGAAGAGTGGTTAAAAGCATTTTTGTGCTTCGGGTGGTCACTTGAATTTATGAGTCAGCTCTATGTTTATGCAGTTTGTTTTGGAAATGATTTGGTGTGGTGTTCGGTTGTACACCACACCCAAATTTTTTCCAACTTTGATATAAGAAAGCATTCTCACATGCATTTCCGACTCCACCCTCACCTCTTTTTTTTACTTTAGGGACACTTCTATTTGAAAAGGGGTTTTGAGCAGACTTTACAGTTTAGCCTCACTCCTAGTTCTTTGCACACTGGGAATTGTGAATGATGCTTAAACTACATGAACACCCACAGTTCTCATACTCATGTGCGCACTCACACACGTCCCAGCACACACACGGTTTAAGCTCGCTCTGGAGAGGTAGGAAAAGGCGGCGCCAGCACTTTCTCGGTACACTGCAGCGTAGGACACAATCAATAACATCCACCCAACGACAGAACGCTTCAATGGATTTTCACTAAATTGCTGCTTTATAGACTTCACTGCACACTACACACAAACATAAACCGAGAGCAGCATAGACACAAAATATATGCAAAGAGTTACAATCCCTGCAATGGGCTGCAGACAATGTTCAAATGGACTTTTAATAAATGTAATAAAAATGCAATGGGCTATAAAAGGGTCATAAAAATGGAGACAGCACATCAAGGGAGAGCTTTGACCATATTAGCACAAGTAGGTCATGGTTTTGTCAATACTGTTTAATTCATTATGGATTTAGTAATAAATAGGCTTTGGATACAAAACTTTTGTGCAACTGTTTGAATGAATTATTAATCTATTTCAAGATTTCCATATCAGCAGCTTGACTGAATACACACACAAGCATGATTCTTAAAGACTTCATTGGTGAACGTTTCAACAGCGTTTGCGCATCTTCTAAAGCCTCTTTCACACAAAGCTGAGGGTCGCCATCTGAACTTTTGCCGACAGGAAACTCGTGTGGTTGGTGTGAATGGGGCGTTGGGGTCAGAGAAGTGCAGAGCAAGTCGTGGAGACCTATGTCGCTAGCAAGTTTTCAAAAAACTGCGAATCTGTGCACTAGAAAACCGTAAACAACACATTTGGAAAAAGAGTATTTAGCCAAGCATAGATTGCTGCTGTTTGTACAAGTTCAAATGAAATACAAGTACAGAAGAGAATGGCTAGAATGGACAGAGGAAAACGAAGACGAAGAAAAGTTACACCTGCCAAAGTACTAAGGCTATGGCGGGAAATAGAAGTTGAGCTCAGTCTGTTAGGTAACTCTGCTTTCTTATCAGTACTTAAAGCAGCTTTAGCTTTTGTGAACCTTCATGCCACTTCTGTTCTCCGTCAGAATTTAACGACTGGCTACTCGTTGTATGTTAATTATATTTTGTACTTTTCGTCAAGAATTACGTCACTCATGCCCACTCATTTGTTCAGTGACTGGTGGCACTTGGTCATGTTTTGTGAATGTTCTTTCACATCGGTGCAGCCCAAAGAGACCTAGAAAATACAGCATTGTTCCACCCTACCAAGATAACGACTGTAGATTGTGTTGGTGTGCAAGACCCTTGAGACTAAGTTTGGATCAATGTAGTCATGAAGAACCGTGTGAGAACAAGAAAGTTTAGTAAAATGTTGATCTACTTTTGTTATATCAATGTTTCCACTTCATTCATTTGTGCGTAACATAGCATTTTAGAACTTCAACAAAACAAGCTAATATCATTTAATGCAATTGCAGAATAACACATTTGAACTACCACAAGGTTATACAGCAAAAACTAGCTTCTTACACTGATCTTTGTAACTTTCGATTTCTGCACCTTTCAAAACCTGTATTTCCTAAACAAACACACACAGTAGATGCATTCTCACAAGCCCATTCTTCCAGCAACAGCATCTAGATCAATAACCGGCGGTGTTGAGAGGCGCACATGCCGTCAAAGGGAGGATTAAAAAGTGCGTGAGTGTGCGCTCGTGGGCCGTGTAGTAATGAGTGGAACAAAGTCGGTCTGTGATGCGTTTCAAAGGAAAGTGGACAAAAAGGTTCGCTGACAGACCCTCCATCACACATACACCGCTGCTGGGGTCTTCACAAGCACAAAGATTGGTTTGGGTCTTTTCATCTGTGTTATGCGCTGACAGGTAAAGCCAGTCGACAGGGGCAGCCATGATGGAGCTGCTGAGAGAGAAACACTGCTCACGGCTTGTCCATTACAGATAGCGGGAGTTCAGAATGTTGCCTTCTAATGTGATTACCTTTTATTGCAGGGGAGTCAATTCTATTAGCTTTCTGCAACAGCCCAATCTTGGAAATTGTAATCATGTGCATTTCGAGGAAAAAGAAGTTTACCCTGTTCCAAGTAAAGATAATTGATTCTAGAAAAATGTGTTAGGTACTACGCTTTTAGGTACGCTAAAATGATCTTAATTGAGTTCACAGATGGCAAAGCTGATTCTGTAATATAGGAGAAATTAATCTACTTAGTAAAGTACAAAATATATACAATAGTAAGTCATGTTTTAAAAAGTTTTCTGCTTGGTTTGTCATTTTTGCTTGATGCCTAAAAAAAAAGCAATTGGCAGAAGAGGAAGATTAGACAAAAAAAAAAGATTGTTATTCAGCATAATTCGAACTTGCACAACTGATACAGTTCTGGGACTCTTTTTATTCTAGGAAGTCATTAATGCTGTCTCCAACGAGCAAAGTTACACCTGTCTAGACCATAGCTGATGCCAGGTAACTCTGCATGTTAATTTGATATGGTAGCTGATGGTTTGTCTATTAAAAATGTATTGCTGCTTCAGATTTAAGTATACCTTAACCTTGGTCATCAGTAATCACAATAATAGTACTAGTTATACTATATACAGGTAAATCTGGTTCCTAAAAGAGAAAGTTTGAGGTGATGTGTACACAAGCTACTAGTGTTCATGGAGATATTATTGTTTTATTTGGAATGTGCCTAAGTACGGTAATTAGGTATGAACCGTTCGTCAGCTTGAGACAGTGTTTTTCTCTACTTTTTTTCACTCACCTGAATTTAACTTTTATGGGTCGTAGAGTCGAATTTCATTCACAAATGTTGATTTAGCAGCATAACTTTTGTTTTTGCACAGTGATAATCTCTTGTAGTTAGCTGACAACAGTGCTTTTTCGACTTGTTTTCACTGTTTGGGCTCTTTCTAGAGGATGGAGGCGTGAGCATAGCGTGTTGATCATAGAAAACTTGTATGTAAACATTAAGAGCAGTGTGAAAATACAATCCTTCTACATTTTGTTATTATAAAAGTTGCATTCTTAACATTAATATTAAGGAGTCATCGTCTCAAAAACAACACAACACAGCAATACTTTTCAATATTTTTTTCTACATTTTCTCATTTTGGTCAGCAAAACATATATTGATGCATATCGTATTGAGAGAAATGTATTAGAATAAACATGCCTCGGGACACATATCATATCATCACCCCTGTATCGGGATACGTATCGAAGCAGAAGGCTCTCAGCAATACCCAGCTCTATAGTGAACTCATCCACAAAGCGAATAACAAGCTTCTCACTTAAGTGTACTTAGCTCACCATTTTATCCTCACCAGAGATCATGTGACTTTGGTGCTTGGGTGAAGAAAAGTGGGCTAAACTCAAGATAAAAATGTGTGATTTAGATTTTTTAGTTCAATTCAAATTAAATAATTAATTTAAATTTTATTCTGGAATCTATGCATATTATTAAATTCTTCATTTTTAATTTCCGAAAAATATGTCAGACAAAATACTCTGAGCTATGCTTGCGTCTCCACATATCTGCCTGTATTCTTGGCCAGGTGGTGTTACAGTTGCTTGTAACCATGGTGGCAGAAAAGTTGAATGCCTTTCAGTGTAACATTGAAGGGTAAACAATTAAGTAGTGAACTCTCTTCCCAAACAGTTCTTTGAAAATATCACAGCAGCTAAATTTCCATCAAAGGAATACAAGCCAGAGTAAAGTCAATTTTCTGCTATTTATGCATTAAGTGTGACATTTTAAAATAACAGAAGTCATGCTAAAAGCTTCCCACTCGAGTGTACACTTATCTACCAGCTGCAACTATGTAATTTAAGGATTGCCAAGTCTCTCCCCTTCACCGCACACAGGCAGACAAAGCTTTCACCTCTCTGCCCCCTCAGCCATAAACCACCCACTTAACCAAGACAATAGTATGGATTCTCTTCATGGCTGCCTAAAGACGCATTTGGACAGCCTCCCCGCTCTCACCTCTGCCAAGAAGGTTATGTAATCGGCCCGTCAGCTGGTCTCTCGGCAGGATTAGGCCAAAATGACTGCGGCTGCTTCATTCAATTACAGTACAGAGCTATAAAAGAGACAAGTGCTGCAGATGGAATTGTTTATGGCTCCTTCATGGAACGCTCGGAGCACATCAGCATTCAGTAATTCAATCAAGAAGCCTGTTCATTCCAACGAGAGATGAAAGTGTCCACCAGTCTTCACTATTGGCTTTGGGATTTATGGCTATAGTTTGAACATATTTATTGTCAGCCCAACACAGTCATTCTCTTCATAATTGAATTCTGGCATTGATTTAATTGATTTATTTTGGTTGGACATTTCAGTGTGTTGCATAATAATCTCTGAATAGCCAATTTCACATATGCATGCCTGGACCAAGATAATCACTATGGTGACACTGCAGGTGAATAGAAATCCATTCTAAGTTTTGATTTATAAATCGAAACTGGCAATAATGTACAAAAAAAAACAGCTTCCTGCATCTCGCCTGTCACTTTAAATGAGATTAATTTAACCATAAGAGATGTTTCAGACAATTTAGTTGAAATAAAGCAGGGTTAGTTACCAACAATCTTTTGGAACTCTGTAAGTCAAAATTTGCTGAGTACAAGATTGTTTGGCAAGCTTACATCTGAGAAAATTCCTTTTTTGAAGTTAAAATGTCTGATAGTAAGTAGTTGGCATTGAACAGTAGTTGTTTCCTACTGAAACTCAAGTTTTTTTTTTCCTTGCCAAGAAAGATGGTCTAAGGACAGTGGATGCTCTGGGACAATTTTTCATTTCCCTGTTGCTAATAATGTGTTTTGACATGCTTGACCAATCACTGTTTCTTATTTTGTGTATTACTGTTGGGTTTTAGCCAATGAATGTTTGTTTTATTTTCAACCATTGTTTGTTAAATTAACAATCATAGGAAGTCATCAGAGACAACTGCTGTTGTGATTTTGGGCTATAAAAAATAAAAAATATTTGATGATTTGATGATTTGGCGTGCTGGGAGAATAAAGTTGGGGTACCTGATTTAAAAGAATAGAGAGCACAGTAAATCAGAACACTGCATTTGACCATCTTTGGAAGATAAAAGATTCTATTAATCAAATTAGACGTACATACCAGTCTAATTTTGTCATAAAGTGCAGTTTTTGTAATATACTTTTTGGTGGAAAAGACTATACATTCACTAATTAAGAGCAAAAAATATCAAGTAACTCACCTTTAATCGGGAGATTGAAATGAAATGAAATCAGCAATTATTTGGCTGTGTTTTTGAATCAACAGCAACAAAATTATCTGGTTTGGATCAAGAGGTCGAACGTCCTATGATTGTTTTATGAGTGTGGTTACTAGCTCTCACAAATCCTTCAGTACATGTTTATAATACACAATTCATTTTTTTTCTCCAAATACGGTTTAAGCACATCGTTTTACAAACAGCAAAGTACAACTGGAGTGAACCTCCTAAGCACAACCAATCAGAGAGCTGCTTTTGGTAACCTAAAACACTTTATTATTCAATTCAGACAGAGCACAGTCTAATTTTGTCACAAACAATAAGCTGTTTGGTGGAAAAGACAACATTTGCTCTGTTACAACAGCACCAAAAATAAATCAAATTGTGGCTTGTCACCAGAGCAGTAAGCCCACTTCTCCAGCCTATACTTTGATCATCAGCCCATCCTAACGCCTTCTGCCCTGTCCCACATGGCATTCGGCCCACACCACATCTGGGCCTAATTGCAGCTCTATACCTGACTATTAGTTTTTTGTTTTGGAGTCATTGTAATTACCCATATCGAAGGCTTTGGTTTTGTCCTCTGCTGCAGCTTTGGTTAGTATGTTGTTTTTTCCTCTGCAGTCGTAAAGCGAGACACTCTTTTGAGCGGCTTCCATTTGGGTAGAGACGAAACAGTGACAAAGAGGTCAGCGGAGTCCCAACCCATTAATTTTAATGACGCTGTTTTGCTTATGAAAAAGTCCAATTTGGGTTTGATTAAATGCTTTCCAATTAAATCTGTTCTAAATATTTGCTTCAACCATGCAGCTAGTTCTGTCAATTCATCGTATTTACTCTTTAGGATGAGACTGATAGTGATAAGGCAAAAATCTTAAATTAAAAGTTATCAGTTTGAAACTTCTTCTGTTGCTTACTTAACTAAATAATTTTTTTTTAAAAGTGTTTCCACTACGCATAGTTTTCAGAAAAACATTTCATGGAAACTAAAACATTTTAAATTAAACGGCCAGACTCACACATAATTGGGATATAAAAAAATATCAACAAATATGTCAGTACTTGTTTAGTTCAGTTCTGGTTTAGTTCAGTTCTGGTGCCCTACTTTGACCCAAGAGGTGGTAACAGTTAAAACGCATGCCAAAGAACTCCAAATCCAATTTATTCTGCTTAAAATTGTTAACAATATACAACTTGTGCAAATCAACTTTTAAGACGCAACGTATAATTAGGTTTGGCCCTCTTCGTCTTGATAAAAAAATTCTTATGGCCCTTCAACAAAAAATATATTCATTTTTGCCCACTGAGGAAAAAAGTTAGGGATTTAAGATTGTTAAAACATATTTGTCTGTAGTGGCTAACACTCATTTGGCATAGAATTGCAAGCTAGCAGAAACTATTAGTTTTGTAAGCTCTTTTAATACCAATATCTGAATTTATGCAAATGGCTGTGAAAAGTGACCGTTTTTAAAACTTGGCAACAAAAAGTAGAGAGAATGTTTAAGGACAGCGCTGATGATGTAGTTAAGGTTATATGCGGCAGGCTGCTGCAGTGCAGAGCATGGTCCAGCGGATTCACAGTTTAGTGAATAATGTAGGATAGAGGCAGCACAGAGGACCCTGGGTAGGTATATGAACTCATTTTACTGCACACGATTATATCCACTATGTAAATGAATTACATTTCATGACACTCTTATACTTAACTTGTACAGGACAAAATGTATAATAAATTGGGTTAACAATGAGTGGTGTGGTGTAGACTGACTGGTCAGATACTGAATTAAACAAAAGACGGTGGGTGGAGAAGCTGCTGGCACAGATTGGCAGTCGTGTTTCCATCAGTCAGTGCCTTGAAAGAGGTAATAAATAAATGAAGACTTACTAACAGCAGAGTTTATGCTTAGTTTTAGAGTCATAAATTCAGCACACATTAATGAAGGGTTTCTTTGTGCTTGTGAACATAGAATAATATAAATGCATAAACAGTGGACATTGTAGGGCCATCAAAATTTTGATGATAAAAAAAAACAAGACTCATGACATATTCTGTCCATCAAACTCATTAGTTTCCTCATGTAACTCACTAACCCAGTTAACAGTGAAGGAGGCTGCACCGGAACACATGCATCCATAGAAAAATGAAGAAACAGTTGGTAGAATTGTCTTTGGAAAATCCTTCATACAACCTTTAAATGTACGGTAGAAGGTACCAGGTAAAGCAATAACTTTTCCTTGGAAACAAGCAGGTTGTGCACTTTCCTAACACAATAATATTCATTACTTTGGCATCTGTCCTACTTTTGCCATTCTTACTGTAGCTTACAGCATTTTATGCTTGATGCAATCCATCTCATTCCAGTTTCTGTGGCCAGCCTTTGTCAGTGACTGGAAAAACTGGGAGAAACCAAAGACATCAGTCACTACTTTTCTGCCCACAAAAAAGTCACAAAGTAGAGTGTGCTAAACATTTTAAATATGGCCACTCTTGTCCCAGAAGGTTAAAGAACTGAATAGCTGCGAGTGGGGACTAACAGCTGCTCTGTTTATCTATGATTTAGTTTTAACATTAACTCTCTGTAGCTATATTTACTAATAAAAACAGATTTGCTTCTACTACATATATGAGTGTTTGATGTTCAATTGGAACAACATTACTCCCAAGTTATTTGCACTCTAGAGCACATTGACGCTCCGGTGGTTTTTAATTTCACTTTGAAGCGGCGGACCAAGCAAAACTCTGCTTTGTCATCTAAATCAACTGAGTACTAAACTCAAGCAATACTTTGTCTGTTTCTGACTTTGTGTTTGCTCCTGTCCTTATGTAACTGCATTGTTACATTTCACCTCAATTGTAGTGATACCAAGACTACTATAGACTACACCATTACTTTTTCTTGGTATCATGTAAGGACACTGGACTGCTTTATAAATCAGCATTACACATCTGCCCAGAGCAAATGCCTGCTTGTTGTTGTTGTTGTTGCCAAAGCTACAAATGTCGGTTAAATCCACTTGTAGTTAAGAAAAGGTCATCTTGTTAGATCTGGTTTAACACAGGCTTGCTTCCATTAACCTTTATTTTCTCTAAATTGAATGAAAGCTCGTAGCATATCGGCGGGTCCCTGCAGAATTAGTTTTCACGCAGCAGCGAGAACATTGTGCTGGCCTTATCCTTTTTAAATTGTATGTAGCTGAAATGTCAAATCGGGACACTGTTGTTTATGCACTTGAGTGGCATGATTGGGTTTGTTACAACAGATGCATTTATCTTCAGCCTGTTTGTCATGCTCATGGAGGTCATTTCCACAGTTTGCATTGTTCAGATTGTTATGAAATACCTGTTTGTTAGAAAAATGAAACGCATATGTAAATATAATTGTATATCAAATGCTAAAAGTCATCATGTTTGCCACCGCCCATTTTTTTCAAGGGGCAGTGAGAAATATCATGGGAATAATAAAAATGAAAATAAAGCAAACTGGAAGTGCTATGAGTCAAAAATAGTCAGTTCTCAAGCAAGATGACGGAGAAAAAGGCTGGGAAACTACATCAAACTTATTTGCAGTTAAGCTTGTGGTATAATTTATCATGCCAACATAGAGGGAAATTTGTCCATTTGACCCTTCCTTATAAATGCAGATCAGAATTAGACTGTCCGGGACAAGACACAAGATTGGGTCTCACAAAATGAGATCTTGACATAATTTGCATTAATCTTTTGAATTAGCAATTGTAACAAAACAAACTAAGTAATTATTTTTTTAAAAAATAATATATAATTTTTGCTAAAGTAAATGTGTGGACTTGCAAATAATTACACTTGAGTCAGACTTGATGATTTGCATTTGACTGGATAAAATGGACTTGGGACTTGACTTGGACTTGAAGGTCAGTAACTCAGGACTTGTATCCTTGTGATATTACGTGACTTGATGCTTCTTCTAAAAACATAAATAATGTAATTCTATGTTAACAAACTGGAACAAGTCCTTTGTCACTTTTTTGAGACCAGACATTGGTTTTCTAATGGGATCATTTTTAAAAATCAATGAAATTGTAGTAACACAAGATTGAAAAAACTTGAAACTAAAATCAGAGGACTTGGACTCAACTTGGACTTGTGTGGCACTGATCTGGGAATGACTCAGACTTGAAGCTTGCTATGAAATCTTTAAATGTTGATTCATCCTTTAAGTTACTCAGTCCTTTGATGTCTGTGTAAGAAGTCACAAGGAAAACTCAAAGACAGTGAAACATTGTTTATGAAAACTCTAAATGCTAATGCTATCACACCTCGTGCCACCAGACTTTTGACTTATTGAATGATTCAATCTCTCAGAAGGCCATATCCCCCTAAAGGCAAGTAACTGCAATTTGCTAACTAACCTTTTGCTCACTCCTGCTTTGATGTTGTCAATACTATGACCTGCTCCAACCCCGGCTGGTGTGGCCTTGACGTTTCTCTCTTTTCAGGTTTAAGCATCAGTGGGACATCTAGCAGGGACCGACTCTGAGGAGAGTACTAGGAGAGACTTGGAGGAGAACAGGCTTTGGAGAAATGGAAACTGGACACTGGAATAGCCAGTACTAAGGCTCAATGGATTGGGACATATGGAAACCGAGGGAAACCTCAGATATGGACAATAAGGACTGAGATCTACCACAACAACCACAGTAAGACTCTGGACTCTCAATTATGCATAATTGTACTTTTGTAAATAAACCATGCTTTGACCTCAGACAACTTTCAAGGATTTTGATGATTCCACATGAATATAAACATTGACTTGAGGCTCGTAAAAAAGTGACTTGGTCCCACCTCTGAATTACCCAAGACCTTGATTTTCAATCACTGTGTCTTGAGCAGCTGAGCCTTTGACTGTTTTATCATTTTGGATAAAAATGCAATACTTCTGTATAAAGAGGAAAGCCAAACAATCACAACATTATATGCCACATATTTTTTGCAGAGTCTAAGAGCAGTGGTATTTCTTGCCAACTGCTGTGTTTTAGAAATGACTCAAAATTATTGACTTAATAAACAAAAGAATGACAACCACTGCTGTTTGCATAGACTGCTTTTTTCTTACTGGCAGTGTCCAAAATCATATTCCAGCTGTTCTAAAACTCTGAACCACAGCCACCATAAAACTTTCCATTCACATTTCTAATTGCAAATGAACATATTTTGGGAGAAAATATGTGATAACTGATTGTAAAGTGCCTCCAAAGTGCTGTACCAAACATGGATAAACCCACACTACATCCTCTTTCACAGCTTCTGCTCTCACCCACATCTCCATGGCGACAGGAGTCAATTACATGGCCTTCATATGGATACACTCACAATGGGACTGGCTCTCTCCTAGTGCACTTGTATCATGCACGCAGAGGAGCTTTGATGTGTGCTTGAATAACATGCCTCTTGGTGTAAACACAACTGTTCAGACTTGTTCTACATTTAGTGAACATGAACATAACCTCCCATCATTAGCATTTCAGTCAGGAGAGACTTTTAAGGTGCACGCTTCATTTGTTTAGTGTAGTGCAAACAAATTGTATTCAAAGATTTGACTCTGGTGCGGTTGGAGGAGGTGGGCCAGAGCGCTGGAGGAGGTGGGCCAGAGCGCGGCACGGTTACTCTCATGTACACGCACAGTTTTAGCATACAAGCCCCTTGTGAGCATCAATATTTCTCACACGAAGAAATAACTGAATAAATTCTGTGCCAAGCAATACAGCAGATCTGCTCTTACCTTGAATAAACACTGTGGGAGCCATAAACGTTGTTAAGTCTCTCATTTCAGGTTGCCCTCGCTCCTCCGTGTTGTTTTTAATTCAAACCTGATGGTAGAACATCGTGTGTGTATAATGATGTGTTTGCGTTATTATATTAAAGATACAAGGGGCTGGTAGGCTTGTTTTCTCCATTATAGCACCTTAGAGCGTGATCCATGCTTCAGTGAGACATGTAAACAAACGACTGTGGAGTTTGAGTGATTGTAGGTCCAAAAATCCTCTGATTTTAAGCTTGAAGAGTCTAGTGCATGAGTGCATCTTAAGACAGATAAATGAGGAGTTGTGAATACATTATTGAATGGATAAATATATAATGTTTGGCCACCACCATAGGGCATTACGGGTTATGAAGAGCCGAATAAACATTTTTCGCTTACTTATTATATTTTGTTACCAATAACAAAGAAATACAGTCGGCATTCAAAGCCACGCCCACTAATGGACCTCGGAGGGGAAAACTGAAAACACTGAGTGATTCACAACAGTTTTATCACTCACTGCTCAACAACTATAATAGCAAATGCGGACCTTTGGCCTCGGACTACAAAACTCAACCCCCCACCTACCCCCACCCCCGGTCATCAAGCGCCACACTCTCAAAAAATCCTAGCAACAACAATGTTCATCAATGTAAATATATCCAACAATGCTAACAGTAGCTGCGAGCTAAATGTTAACGTGATGCTAGCTCAAATTACACCTAATTCGCCAGAAAATGAGGGAAATAAGGGGGGAAATAGTTTAGCTTCCCATACTTATCCATGGTAAGGCATGAGACGCTTCACCCCTTCACACAGGGCCGCTGCTAGCCATTTTGGTGCCCTATGCAAGATTTCAAAAAGGTGCCCCCCCCCCCCAAAAAAAAAAAAATAAAATATAAAAAAAATTATAAAAAAAATTCCAGCCTCAAACCGACCCGACAAACGCACTGTATCTATTTATTTAAGAGACAGGGTCTGAAAGTCCCCCTACATTTTTGTTTTGTTTTATTTATTTATTTATTTTTACTTTTTTTTAATTATTATTACATAATAGATGCATTTGTTTTTTTATCTGGGATGTTTTAGGACAGTAAATCCATTAATTTAAAATTTTTGCCAGATTGCTTTCCAGTGGGGCCCCAGACCTCTTTGCCCTCCCTAAACTGCCCTCTGCTCCGCCACTGCTCCCTCTCCTGCGCTCACTGAACACAGCCCAGCGTAAAGCTGCATCCTCGCGCAAAAGTTTGAGGAAATACAATCGTCTGTAACTTTTGTCAGGACAAATAGACTAGATTCATGGTTTGTGTTTCCCTCTGAAAGAATCTGAACATAAATGTGGAAAAATCCGCCGTATTTCGCCGCGGTTATTTGCGTGTTCAAATCTGCAGCCGTCTTAAATCATCTGCTGTTTCTGATCGTAACTGACCCAATATGTGTCCTATTGACGCGAAATAAAGATTGGCCAAGAGCTTACAAGTTGTAGAACATGTTCCTGTGTTCGAAACGGTTTCCAGAGTCTTTACTTTTGCGCTGTGTTAGGAATCATCAGGCACCTGCGTCTAGACCAAACTTGTCTGTCACTCATGAGTTCAGCACACGGGACAGTGGGACGGTACAGCTTGGCTTGGTGCCCCCAGAGCAGGTGATGCCCTACGCGCTCTGCGTGATGTGCGTATTGGGAGCGGCGGCGCTGCCTTCACAGGCCACGCTGCCTTCACAGGCCACGCTTCCAAATATACCTGTAAGCCATTGTCGACTGTATCTATATTTACTGATTAAACAATGAGATTTTGAAATAATGACCAAAAAAAATGCAATTAATTTGTTAAAAAAAGGGTTATAAAAAAATGATTTGTTGCCTGATCATAAAACATGCAAATAGATGTCATAATAGTACTAAAATGTTAGACTACAACACTACAACTCTACTTTTTGTGTTATATTTCAGTTCAGTTCAGTATCATTCAAAACATTTTCAGGAGTCAAAATTGTATTTTTTTTTGTAGCATAATTTCAGACACTTTTGAGAACACCATATTTTTTTATCCTTGTTGCCTTTCTTTTTCTATTTTTACTTTTAGTCAACTCAACAAAATGACTCTAGTGCACTTAGGTCAAACAAATGACAGCACACTGCATAGGCACATTGAGACTGGGGAAGCTTAAAGGGACTATACCTGATTTTTGCATCCTAAAAATGTAAACAAACAGAAATAATTAATTTTAACCTTTTTCCTTCAGGCTACATGATTTGCTCACGTAGCTAATGCATTCTGAGCTTCATAATTGTTCATCATGATGAGTTTTAATGTTTTTTCACAGCTTTTAACAGCGAGGTGAGTCACTATGCTAACAACAGTTAGCCACAATGCTAAAAACAAAAACAGAAAAAGCTGCACACAAACGGGATTTTATTAGACATAGACAGGACTTTGGGGACTAATTTCCACCTGATTAGATACATTAACAAGGCATCAGTGCTAGGGGGAAATTGCTTTTAAGTTATCTTGTTGCAAAAAAATCGAGTACAGTCCCTTTAAGAAAAAAATGGTTTTCAATATCAGGCCAAACCACCACCACCTGGGAAAAGCCCCTGAAATCACAAATCTAATATTGGAACCAGTAGGACGAGAGAAGATTGGGCTTGTGCGGGAAAATATCAAGAGACCGGTGATGGAGAAGAGCAAGAAGTGGAGTGGCCAAGTAATGGTTTTGCTGCTGCGATGGAAAATGGAAGCATCTCAACACGGAAGAAGGGAGAGTATACAGTATGTGAAGGGTTGGAGTAGTGATTTGTTGAGAGGCAGGCTGTGATTTGGCAGGCTGTGATTGGCTGACAGCTGACAAGGAAGTAGAAATGGGTAATGTTTGATGGGATTTGGCTTGAACTTGACAAGAACTCCCAGACAGACATCTTCCAAGTGCACTAGGATTAGAAGAAAGCTGGCAAAAAAAGTTAGCAAGTTATAATTGCTAGGACAATTTCAAAGTAAAAATGTATATGTCAAAATATGATGAGCAAACTCGCAACTCTTAATAACTGTTAATCACCACAGTGAAGCTAGCAAAGAAAATAGAACAGCATCCTCAAATTACTTCATATACGTGGTGCACAGACTAGAGTTATGGTCCGTGGACAATTCAGCGTTCAGTTGATAATGGACGAGATGTCGGAGCAAATGTCTTGGCACTGCAGAGCTGTCACAATAATGAATATTATCAGAGTCTTGTGGGACAGCCAAGGGCATCGCCTGAGCTTACACACAGTTCAACACATGGAGCAGCTTAGGCACGACTTAAAGACTCCCAGTACAGTTTTCCACAGAGGGGTCAGCGAGGGTGAGACAAGGTTATTCTGTGGACATGTTATATTGAGATTTTAGATGTTTTTAAGGAGAGTTTTTATATTTTGTTTTTCTAAATTCAATCCAGGAAAAATTGCATGGACCGGGACAAAGAATAATGGCAGTGTAGTAGTTCTCGAGACTGGTTTCAAGACCTTTTTTTTTAGGTCATGGTCTTGTCTCAAACTCGAGTACATTTGTACTCGGTCTTGTCTTGGTCTCCTTGGTGCTTGGACTCGGTCTTGTCTTGGACACTGAGGCCACATTTCTTGTCACCACGCTTGCATCAGGAGGCACAGTTTGTACTAAGCATCAAGATCACGAAGACATTGAAAATTGCATAAAATCACAAAGGTGGTCTTGTTTTGGTCTTGATGGACCGCCGCGGTCTTGGTCTTGTCTCGGTCTCAACCTAGAAAAGTCTTGGTCTTGTCTCGCTCTTGACTATCAGTGGTCTTGGTCTTGTCTTTATCTTGGGACTCTGTGGTCTTGGAAAGGTCTTGGTCTTAATTAGTGTAGTGAGTCTGCTACACTAAATTATTGTATGAGCAAAAGATAAACCAAGGCACAAAACAAAAGCAAAAAAAAAAGGTGATAAAGAAGTTAAGTTGTCTATTAAAATGTTAAAACACATTTCTTAAAACTCACAGCCTGCATTCATATCTGTTACGTAGGTTAGGGTTAGTAATAATGCCACTATGAAATCAACCACTATTGCAAACCACCAATTTACAGATTTGATAGCTTGCAGCAAACAAACCCATTTTCACTTTTTTTCTTTGCTAAAAACTATAAAGCTCTGCAATCTTCAAACAAAAAAGGAGCAAGTATACTGTTTATCTAAATCCATCTTTTAGTTCCTACCTTTCCCAAACCCCTTCAGCACCCATTCTTTATCAAGCATGTGCACAGCTTTATAACTGGCCCTTTCTCATGGACTAAATGCAGATTAGTACAAATAGACTCACTTTCTCAGGTCACTTCCATCAGATTGAAAATGACTATCGGATGCGAGTCAAAACGTCTCGACCTTCGAAAACCCTGTCCAGACAACTTTGAAACCTTTTTATAGTATGAATCACTCCTGGATGAATGAGGGATTACACCAAGCTATGTAACTGCTTTTTTCGGACAGTGAAGTGAAGCTGCAATGTGTCTAACAAGTCTTTAGATGAAGATAAATTGCTCTAAGATTAAATGCACCAGATTTTGTCACAAGGTGCTGCTTTTTGCACAGTCACAATTCCTACCCACGTCTGTGCATTAACATGTCCAAAATGTACTTTCACACACACTGACAGGTTGTTTTGTCAAAAACACAATAGCTGAAATCGTTGAGGCATTACACCACATCTGACTGAGAAATACAGTCTGTGTATGTCATTGTAAAGTGCTTTCACTTGAATGATTGCACACTTGAGACAAGGACGTGATTCTATAGCAACCAGCTTGTTTCAGTAATAACTTTCATCTCAATTAAAAGAAAAATGTCAACCTAAATGTAAAGTTGTTGTTTTTTAACTGACTGCTTGTATTAACTTTAAAGAACAAATAATCTGTATATTCATATTTTAAAACAAGAAAACAAGCTCTTGAGAACCTCTGCTATGCATTAGATTAGAACCATATAAGAATTGAATTAAAGCACCATCTAACTGCGTCAAAAAAAATACAAATAATACTAAAGCCAATGTTGTCTGATATGCTAATGCTACAAAAAGTTTTGATGATTTATGGACTTAAAACTAGAGCTCTACTTATGACATCACAGATCTGGGACATTCAAACAGTGTTTTCTGAGGCTCAGAGGGGAAAGATTAAGTTAGTACAGACACAATTCCAGTTGTGTTTTTGACGAGGAAGCAATATTAGAACATGATTTTAAAAAGTCGTAATTCAGAGAGATTTTGCTGGTCTGGAAATATTAAATATACAGCATAAAATTTCTTTCTTTTTTCACTAAACACCACATTTTACCCTCGATTTGTCTTTAAAATTGGATTTAGTTATGCATTCCCAGTCAACCTCACATTATTTAACTTCCTCATGTTTTTTGGCAGATGTTTTAGCTCCCTCATTTCCTAAATTATTCTCAAAATCTTCAAATTCCAATCCATATCAGGAAGGACAAAGTCAGTTTCCTAGTCCGAGCGCAATCAAACAAGGAATGTGCCAAACCAGAGCTCGTTATTTCAGCCCACATCGAAACACTGGCCCTGCATGACAGTGTCTCTACATGTATATATTCAATACCACATACACTATACATGTCCAGAGCTGGCTTCTCTACATCTTGATTCTAAAATTGTCTGTGCTTTCCGAGACTTGTTATTTCAAATTAACAGGAATAGCTAAGGCAAAAGAACTCATTACAGTGCATTGGGAAATTGGCGCGTTAACTAATTCCATTTCAAGCGTTCAAAACTCAATGAGGTGCTGTTTTCTCTAAAGACACAAGTCCACATAAACCAAGAGCTAAAGCATGCATGTCAATGACCAGAGTACAGAACAGGCTCACTGCTTTTGCTGCTGCTGCTGAGGCCAGAAACTGTTAAATATTTAAATGGCCTGCACACATGAACCGTTTACAAAAGGTCAAATGAATGTTATGAAAGTCAACCTAAAACAAAAGGGCGCCTCGAGAAGTGAAGGGTCTTATGTTACAATATACACTAGCTGTTGCTATTGATGCCACACTAAAATGTCATATTATTTCAATACTACAGTATACTAACTGGCTCTCCAACTTTTTTTCAGGTCACCAACTTCCTAATTCTTCATCTTTTTCTAAAAATATGCAGCTAAGTTTTTCATGAAATAGACAGTGGAATTTTCTGGGGGTGGAAAATCAAATGCATAATCCTTTAGAAAAAGAAAATATCAGTTTGGGGCATTCTTCAGTTTCATGCCTCACTGAGCAAGCTTTCCATAGAAATAGGCAAAAGCAAGTTTTGGCTCAAAGGTACATGGTGTACCTTTGTTAGTATTTTCAATCCACTGTAATGCTATTTTTGTATCTAACAACAACTTCACATGAAATGAAAGTCAAGAAATTATAATGATTGCAAGGTGAGTTGTGACCATTGGAAAGGGTTCATAGATGGTACATAACCCTTTTAGGCAGTCTGTGGGTAAATTACTGTAATTTCCGCACTATTGAGCACACCTGAATATAAGTCGCCTCAACTAGATTTAAATAAGAAATGATAAAGTACATATCTTGGCCACACTTGTTATTAGCAAGTCTATAGGAATCTATCATTTTGCTGCATCGTTGAATAAGCCATACAGTTCAGTGTGGAAAAAGTCCAGAAATTACGGTAGTTATGTCCACAGTACAGGAATATTGAAGCTCCTGCTTTAATGAGAGCACTTTAAAATTTAGAGACTAAAGATTGAAAAAGACCGTAATTCAACATCAAAAAGTGTCCAGATGACTACTGTTTTATCTGGTTAAATTTAAATAGATTGATTATGAATACAATGTTATTGATACAGTAAAATGTATTTAGCACACCCATGCTGATCATTAACTATTAACTAAATTGCGATATTAAAATGCAGAAAATCGAAAAGGTCAAATAAAGTATTTTTCTACCCTCACAATAAAATGTTAGGTCTAAATCTTGAAAATGCTTCAGTCATCATATTTTTTCTACAGAAGTGATAAATAGTTAATGCCATGACCCTTTAGGACCAGGCTGCTTGTGTCGTGCAAAGAGAAAGAAACTTGACTTGTCATGCATAGTCAAAGCAACTCTGAGTTTACATCTTACAAGAAAAAGTACTGTATTTTTGAAAAATTGTCATTCTGATCAAAATTAGATCTGTGATAAAATGGTCAAAATGAAAAGTCTTTTGAATGATCAATTCTGCATTTCTATTCTTCTGTTAAAGATAATTAGCATACACACTATGCTCTTTACTCATATGAGGTTTGGAACAAGATACTTTTAAATTGTGAGCAAAGTGCTGAATCACCACTGCACAATGTCAGACTGAATGAAAGATTACAGCTTGAGGGATTTGTTGTTGTTGTGGCTAAAAAATGTGGGTCGTAGATGTCACAGTAAGGTAGGAACAAAAGCTAATAAAAAGTAGAATATTGGTAACACTTAAAATAAAAGAACAATTTAATACAATAAAATATTTTAAAGGACAAATATATTGCTTTTTTTTTGTGTTCAAACATTCTCCTGAGTACCCCCACTTTGTAATCTCATCCCCAGAACCAAAAAAAGAGGGCAGTAAAGCAGACATGACAGTCATGCGCTTCCTACATCAAGACTGAAATTACGTTTCATTGGGTAAGTAATCGATCTTACCTGATGTACTGTACTTGTGCAGCAGAAATTCTCAAAACGAGTCTGGATGATTTATAGATTAAAAACAGTGTAGAAGATCTCTCAGAGACCTATCTATGACAGCTAAGGGAATTCAGAATGGTGTTTTAAAGGGAACAAAAGATAATTCAGACAAAGCTTCAGCAGTGTTTTTGATGAGGAAGCAATTTTAAGAAAGGATAAAAAAAATCTATTTTGCATAATATGTCTACTTTAAAATCTCGAGGCCAAAATTTGCAAGTTATAGAACAATACCCTGAAATTTTAAAACTATTTTTTGACTTTTCACCTGCAGAAAGTTATCCGTAAATCACTTGTCAACTGATAAAGGTTATGACTAGAGCATAGCATTTTCTTGCAGCATAATCAAAATGCCCATTGGGTGAACCCAAAAATATATTGTGTTGGAAATTGCATTGAAGTGATTAACTTAATGGGCAAAAGAGCGTATTGAAATATCGCATTAGACAGATGTGGACTTGTCACACTTGACCTGTTAATTTGATGACTTGAAACTTGACTTTGACTTAGGAATAAACTTGGACTTGAAGGTCAGTGACTTGGGACTTGACTGGAGCCTTGTGACTTGAGACGATTTGATGCTTCCCTCTTCGACTTGTGCTCGCCTCTCACTGATTTGAGACTTAACTTTGACTCAAGGTCAATAACTTCAGACTTAATTGAGACTTGCAAAACAGTGACTTGGTCCCGCCTCTGGGTACATATTGGCAATAACTCAGCTTTAGAATTTACCACACAAAGCCTAAAGCTGAAATTTGCTTCGACAAACTTTGCTCGTTGTATCAGTCAAGTCAACACAACTTGTTAAAAGTGTAAGAGAAAACATTAAGACTAAGAAAATAAGCAGTGGACACCATGCTTTACTGTCCACAGCACATTGTCAGTCCACACAAAGCCCTGCTGACAGATTAGCACATGCACTGGTCTGCCTGTCATTGTGCTCTGTGGATGTCTCTTTCCATCGCTCTCTTTCTCCTGTCATCCTTTTATCCCATTGTTTCTACAGAATGGAGGAGAAACTCAAGAGCAGCTATTGTGAGGAGGAGTTATTTTCACTATCTGCCTACTGAACTTTTAATGACAGAACAGCTGTTGCACTTAATATAAACAGTCAGGATGTAAAGTTGCTATAATGGCATCAAAGCTTGTTGATTTTGTTTTGTTTACCAATCAATAACCTCCAAATGGCTCATGTTGAGAGACCAATCGTTTTTAGAAACAGAATTCTACTTAGTAAGCTATCAGCACGGGTCATTTTAATAGTTCAGACAAAGTGCAAATTTAACCTTGACAATTCACTTATCAGACGGTTTCATTTCACTTTGTGGAAACCGTCTGACATCACGCCATTGGCGTTTGCTCGCTTCACAGTAGGCAGGGACTTTTTTTAGATTTAACCAATCACTGCTTTTTGGTTCTTTGTAGTCCAGGAAGTAAAGCATAAACATGTGTGTCAGTGAGCGTCGATATTAAAAAGTACAAAATCATTTTATGTTGAGTTAATATTTGACGAGGTCAAACCTCGGGTTACTTCTGGCTAAGGCACCACTCTGCTATCTCACTGATTGGACAATCGTACTTCCTGCTTTTTGGGAACCGTTTGCAGTTCTGCGATACCAGACCTAGTAGCTGGAGTGAAATGAAACTGAGTGAAGGCACTAGGTGGCGCCAGCCTGGCTACAATCAGCCTTCTACACTAATTTTTTTTTTTTTTACTAGCCTTGTGAAAGTGATTAAATGAGTGATTCATAATTTTGTTACAGAATTCTGTTCGGACTAAATTTAAACACAACAGGAGAATTGACAAGACAACAAAATTGTCTAGAATCGGTCTGTACAGACCTAAACTATAGGATTTTCAGTTCATATGCAGATAATAACAATATGTTTTGTAGTCTGTAAAGAAAATTTTGCGACTTAAAAGTTACAGCATTTACAGTTTTCTTTTTAATTTTACCCAAAATGTAATTTTAATTACTAATCTGAACTATTTAAAGTGGCCATGCAAGAAGAAATTGATTCATTGAAAATAGGTAAAATTGAGCCACAAAACATTTATTTTGACCTACATTCTCAATAAACCATGTTACAATGCTTAATATAGCTTTAAAAAATGTTAGATGTATAAAACTATGTAAAGTGCATCACTTTTTTGCCATTTAACCAATTATTCATAGATCTGAGGGCCAACAAAAATGTGTCTGTGGACCACAATTGGCCTGTATCGATTTATCTATCTATTGCAATTAATCACATAGAATAAAGATTAATAGCATGTTATTGTTGAAGTTTGACGATAATTGTCTGTTGTTTTGATCATTCTTGGCCCTAGTTGAAATGCATCAGATTAATCCCTTTCTAGCTATAATTATTATATGCACAAACTACTGAAAAGTCCTCTTGTTGCTCTCTGTTTGACACACGGACTACACAGGCTGCAATGTCAGTGAATTCCACCCACAGCTCTTTTAGATTGTCGGAGCGAGGTCTGACGAGCCTTGTGTAACCGAGCTGACGCAGAGAGAGAGGAGCTTTAATTCTTCCGTCTCTCCAAAAGAGTATTTACATTCTGCTTGTCAGTTCTCCTCCGCGCAGACACTGCACAGGGCTGTCCAGGTTCTACAGAGGTTCCAAACCCAGTCACAGCGCCGTGTTTTATGTAAGAGGCATGTAAACAGCAGGGACAGTAGCATTTAAAACAAAGTGTTGTGGAAAAGGAGTCGTTTGGATGCTGTTTTTAAAATCAAGATGTTTCCACTCCATTTTAGAGTTATTTTATCTCATGGTCCATGATGAGCTAGAATTTAGAGTTAGATTAGCCATGAATACACTAAAGCAAAGCAAAGGAATTACACCTTCGAATAGTGTTAAAATTCATCTACAGTTGGATGAAGGTTGGTCTCCCAAATGCTCAACATGAAGTGGTAAGTTTTCATGTTCATAAATGAAATAATCAAGTACATTGTAATACTGAGACTTTATTACTTAATGATCATTTTATGCTTAAAGCAGTGTGAAAGCTTGTACACTATTGCAGCAGTACATTCACACAGAGCTTGTTTCCCCACTGGTCCTGTTCTGCACTAACTATGTTGTTTCCGAGAGAGCACAAACAACTGCTGTGATAAAAACAAACAGGAAAGAAAGGCTGCAGAGAGGTGAAAGACAAGGAAGCTAAAGCAAACTGCACACAGAGCAACTTCTGCAAAATGATACAACCTTAGTGAGAATGACCATAAAAGAACAACGCCCAAAGCACAACACAATGTAAGAAAACAGTTTTCACAGGTATGTGGTGTAAATAAATCTTGTTTACAATATAATCTTTAATAACCACAACCAGTGTCCTTATAAAGCAATGAACACAACTTTTAGACTTCAGATTCCAACTCCCAAATGATATTTTTCTTTGTGAGCTGCTCATTTGCTCTGTGCTATTCCTCAATCACCACATCACAATACTAGTGCTAAATGAACATGTCACGGTGAGGTGAGTGAGACATGTGTTTGACTGCCTCCTGAACACCTCTCCTGGGAGCTGTACCAGGCATGTCCCACTGGGACAAGGCCAAACCAGGACATGTGAGTCCAAGAGTCAGCCTGGGAATGTCTGTCTCTGTTCAAAAGAGCTGCACCAACAGACAGGACAGCGCCAACACTGGGGATGGTTCTTACAAAGCTACAAAATATTACAACAAGCATCACTTAAAATGAGCCGTCACTGGATAAATGTAGGACCTTTTTTATACTTTGCTGCATTTATTTTTTTTTCTTTGTTTGCTTAATCGAGGGTAAAGAAAAAAAGTAGAATTCATTTATTTTTAAGTAACTTACATTTTCCCTTGGTGAAATAATCTTTTTCATATTCGAACAACAAACATTCTCATTTTATTCCTTGACCTTTACTGACTTTCAGAGTTATCTTTAGAATTAAAGTAGACTATCTACACCACTTCTACTGAAGAAAATAACACTTTTTAAAAACAGCTCCATATGCTCAGGTAAAAGAGTCATTGCTATCTTTGGCTTTTACTTTTCTTCCCATGGCAGATGGCACTAACAGGCCTGTCTCACATAAAACTTTACAGAAGAAAGAGAATTACTGAGTTTGATTTTACATTTGCTAACGTGTAAATCAAAGTCATTATAAGAGATCATGATTTCTTAGGTAACAGACAGTCCTAGAGTTCACAGTTGGGTTTACTTCCAACAAGCTCTTGTGACGGACGTAAGTCTAGATATAGCTTTGAAATGAGAAGTACAAAACACACCACAGCAGCAGCAGCAGCAGCAGCAGCAGGAGGAGCAGAGCCTGTGATGATGCTTTCAAGAAATATGATGGCAACCAAACCCCCGAGTTTCAAAGATCCATTTCAAAACGCCAACAAAATGAAACAAAAAGACACAGAAACTTAATCACTAATCTTTGATAGATAACAAAGTCTAGATTTTTTATTTTTAGTTTATGCTGTAAAACTTATCAAATTTACTAGAATACAGCAAATGAACACAATTTTCCAGGACAGAACAAACCCTGGTTACACACTTTTTTCATTTTATCATTTGGGTGTGTATGCAAAACAATGAATGTAGACATAATAGAATTAATGCTACATTAGCCTTTACATAGCCTAATATTTTTATGTATATAAAATATAAGATAGTCCTGTATTTTAAGCTGTGGAGCTCGACCAACTCTGACTTTGATTATTTTGGCTGCAGCTCATTTGAGTGAGAGACTCTTGCTGTGTTGTAAAACAATAAAATAAGGACAATCTACAAAAATATGGTGAAGAGCAAGAGTTTCACAAATGAATACACATTTATCCAACAAAAGTCAATCACCTACTCGTCTCCGTGGTGATTTCTTTGCTTTATCTAGATTGTCTCACAGTATGGCATTCAACTAATATATCTCTACTTGGCCTACAACTTTTGAGACCTCACCATGTAGTCCAGCAAGTAGCTAGTAAAGTTACACGTTCGGGCTAAATACAAGCAATTACGCAATCTCAACTAAACTACAGTAAAAGCCTTCTAAGATATATTACTTCTAGATTCTCAAAACTTTTTATAACAAAAGCTGATGTTTGCATGATGAAAAAGCATTCAGTCTCACCTGTATTTCATTCCCGTGTGCTTGCCAGTGGATTCTTTGAGCGAAATGTGTCTTGGGGTGAAGGAGCCGAAGCTTCTGGCGATGATGGCCACCGTCCTGAACTTTGCCCTGGCTTGGTTGACCACATTGGGACTGGTGGCGCTCTGTTTGCCATGATCCCCGTTCCCTCTTTTCAAATTATGGTCCGTACAAGCTATGGACACTTGCATGTTGGCTTTAAAACACTCAAAGTCTTGAATTCAGGATCCTTCCAAGTCTTCTGTTAGTTTTGGAGTTGCGCACCTGTCTGCATCGCTTTGTCTCTTGAAGAAACTTTCCCGGCAAATTTTGCAAACTGTTTTCTCATTCACAAGAAATCCTCCATTGTCAGGTTAATCTGGGAAAACAGATTAAAAAAGATGAAGAACTGAGACTTCTGGAAGGTCCTGGCTCTGATGTAGAGCGCGCAAAGTTTGCAATACAAAAGGCAGAAAGGCAAACGGAGGAGATGCCGATCGGAGGAGAGACAGAGAAAGAATACTGTGGAGCCGCACTGGTGTGACTGAAGCGCACTGGTCGGGCTGAGCGGAGAGGAGAGAAAGAGAGAGCGCAGAGAGAGAGAGAGAAGAGAGAGAGAGAGAGGAGGAGGGTCAGGCAATGAGAGGAGACACCAAGAAGTCAGCGGGGTTCATCGTCACATTTAACACTCCCGTGAAATCTTCTGTCATTGAGGTTTTACAGACATTTCAGTTGCTGTCTCACAGTTGTCTATGTTTTCTGCCTCGTGGGTGCACTGATGCAGGAAACTACTATAGGAAAGCATGCAAATGTTCATCTACCTGGGTATTCAGAAACTAGAAACTAAAATGTAATGTGAACACAATGACAGAAGGCTTAGCCAGCAGCAGTAATTGAATCACCATGTGTCTGTTTAAGGGAAAGCAGCTTAATGATCTATAATGAAACAAATGTACGGCAGTTTAAATACATTCGAAAAGGTAAGTGCAAGCTACATTTACTTGAGCAATGCTATTGGAGTGAGCAGTAATAATTAATACTCTGGTAATTTGATTTTGTATGTGACAAAAGATATATTTAGGAAAATAAAATTGCAGAACAATGTAAGTAAAAGAGTGACAATGTGGATGATTGAGGACAGACGAGTCTAATGGTGGAGTATTGAAGAATTCTCAAATATTTAGTTTTAATGTTGTAATCAAATTCTAAAATTAAAACTGGCACAATGCGTGATTAACCAGATTATTGATCTGAGTTTTTTATTAATAGCCATCAACACTAAATGTTGCATTTTAAATGTATGTATTTTCATCTCCTTTATCTCCTTTACCCACCACTGCTCTTTACTCTTTGTTCAATAACAACCAGCACTTGATCTGTATCTTTCAGCACGTGCTGGGACTTGGCAGCTCTCAGAGGAGCTGTTCTTTCTTTTGTTCTTCTCTTTACTGGATATTGGCACTAAACATATTGCTTCAATACATTACACTTTACTGTATAATAGACTTTTCAGAGCCAGCACATTTTGCATGTACACTTTGTCTTCTTAGATTCAATAAAGACTTTTCACGCTTGCACACATTTGCTGATAAAATGTCTTTGCCCCAAAATCCCAGCACACACTACTAATGTACATGCAACCCCAGAGGCATCAGCAAATCAAAGCTGAGAGGAGGAGAGATGGTGAGGGGAGGGGGGAGGGGAGCGGGAGCAGGAGAACAGCAAGTTGAGGCAAAAAGACTGTGTGACAACAATCAGAGTGAAAGTTGTTTTCAGACATTACATTACTTTGATAAGCATAAAATTTCTATCCACTGGAAAATGTCCCTGGACGTCGCAGATGTCAACTCTGCATTAAAGGACAATATAATGCATTTTTGTGTTGCGCTGGTCTTTAAAACATACTCCTGCGTATGCCTATCCTGGAAAGCACTAGAACCAATAAAAAAGTATAGCAAACACAAATGACAGCCATGTGTTTTCCACATCAGTAATGGAGTTAGAGCTCCAGTTACTGAGTACAAAGGAAATTACACGGGGGAAACAATCAAACTGATCTTGCCTGATATGCTAACACTGCAGAAAAGCCTAATCTGGATGGTTTATGAACTTTAAACAGTGTAGAAGATCTCAGTGATCTACCTGTGACGTCACAAATTTGGGATATTCAAAACAGTGTCTTCTGAAGCTCAGAAGGAACAAAAAACATCTCACAGACAAAACTTCAACTATCCTTTGGATTAAAAAAAGTCACTTTTGCGTAATATGTGCCCGGTAAACTACAGACTAATAGTGTACAAGCATGCTCATATTTTAGTCAGTTGCGAGATTAAAAAACATCATGGTAGATAATCTTTTTAAGATCTTTCTGGTGCTGCAGTTGCTCCATTGATCGATCTAGCTTTACAGACTAGAGTGCAGACAAAGCATGCATGTTGCTTAGACAGATGCTTTGTTCACTGGATCAAAGATTTTTGGTCCAAAAACTCGATATTCTTTGGACCAAAGATTAGATGAAGCTAGTTTTGATGTAGAAGTTGGTCCGTGGTCTCTCCAGACAATTCTCCAACCAGAAAGCTGAATAAGCCTTAAACCAAACCCTTGAATCTTCTCACTGATCTAAGATAAACACGAACTATCCATGAACTGAGAATGTGTGCAACAATTGAAATTGTTCTTTATTTATATCATCAAAAGCTACAAACCCTTCTTTTACAGTTATGTTATAGTAAGAGGTAAATTACATAAAACACTATGACTGAAAAAACAGAATGTACTATAAGACCTGTAAAATGAAACCTATAATGCTACTGTTAAATGAGCAAATAAAAGCGCAGGAAGACATCAGTGCTGCTGAGTTTACTGTGGTGAGACCGTGTAGGGTGTCAGGCGGAGGTGAGCGAGTGGAGCTGCAGGCTAACTCTTTATCACTCTTCATGCACTCAGATGAGCACATGTGATGATGCAAATGTCAGCGCGGCGCTCCTCTACATGCTCAAAATAGCACGACAAGCACTTTGTAAATGTGATGTTTGTTTTGAAAATTATTCTCAGAGTTGACCGGGCTCGTTTGATCTGCCGAGGGTGATCAGTGTTCGTGGTTTTCACTAGCGAAGCAAAAAATGTGATTAGATACAAAGTAGAAACACTGAATGAAGGTATACCAATTACAACCAAAATGAATAAGTAACTGACATAGCCACTAGCTTCTGTTATCTTTTGCCTTCTTCAAAATATATTTTTCAGGTGCAAGTGAAAATGTAGGCCCTGTTGTCCCGGTTCATGGTTACATGGCTCTCCTTACTATTACCATTCTTCATTCTGTCTTCTTCAAGGTAAGGTGAGTGATCAGCGGTGGTTACACTAGACTTAATTCCAATCTGTCATCGTGACACAAGGTCATGAGGGGTTTTTATTCGTCATAATTTTGTTCACTAGATTTATTGCTGCCCCACAACACTGTCTGTCCCGTTATTTTTGTCGAATGAAGTCTTATCCGTGCGGTCCGTAGACAAAGTGTGGTCTGTAAAACTGTAGTTATGTATTTGCACCTCACGCTCCGCAGGCGTCAATCTCGCGGCCTTTCTGACGAAACAGCCGTGCGCTTGAATGGGATTGAAAGTGGCATTTGTGCGCGAGTCTGGTCGGTTACAGTTCTCTAAATTAGTAGACTATATGTAAAGGGGCAGCTCCATTTTCACTCAGAAATTTTTGGTCAAAGCAAAATACAATCCGTAAATGACGGAAAATTGGCGGTTAATGTAACCTTTGGTGATCAGTGCAATTTATATATTACTTCGTATGTTTACTAGAATTTATAGAATAAATTATAATTAGAATAGCATCATTTCTGTTTTAGTAAAGCATTGAGGAAGCTATTGTAACCAGCATCTTTAGAGACAGGATGGATGATGATATCGGAAAAGCTATTTTAATTTAGTCTATTGTCTAAAACTGGACCTGGTATTTCGAGATGTACTGCATAACCTTTTGTTCTCAGTCAGCTCTGTATCTCAAAGCTATGCTTATTGGAATTTGACTAGCATCACTGTTTTGACAAAAATATGAGGAAGCTATTGTAAACGGCAGAGTAGACTATTTTAACCTTCATGAACAAATGATCAATTACATCTCAAACACCACTACTATAATAAAAATCGGGTTTTGAATGAGATTTAGTTGAAGAAAACAAAAGTGAATAAACACAGAATCCTTTTGTTGAAACGGAACTTTTAATATGACTGGTAAATTGCAAAGACACAACTACCGAAATGAAACCAACACAGATAATGCGGCGGATTCATTCAACGCACGACTTTGGGGACAGAATGGATGATATCGGCAAAGGTTCTGCTGCTTTCTGTGAGCTCTTTTAATATAGTCTGTTGTCTAAAACTGATATAGTGCATCCATTATTTCTTTCTACAACCCAAAAGGCTCATAGCTAAATCTTTACATTAGCCATTTCATTGTGTGCTATGTGAAAAGTCATAGATCAAATCCTCTCAAAGTTAACTCGCAGTATTATACTCCCCCGCCTGTACGCTGCTAATGGAAGTGTATGCCTCTGTGCCTTTGTTTCCAGATCGATGCTCCGACTTCTCCTCTGGGACGTTCCCAAACAATTCCGCGCGGGGGATTGAGGCGGGCTTAGGTTTCCGGGCCCCTAATCTCGGGCTCCTAATGGGAAGTAGAAAAGTGCTGAGTGAAAGAGGTTGGTGTACGGTTGTTGAGCGTAAGAGGGCAAGTGCTGGCGTCTGATCTGCGTCCATCACTGTCCAGAGTGGAGTTTAGGAGCGGGACAGGATGAGTAAACAGCCGCCTGCCAGGTCTACGCTCATCTTTCCTGGGGTAATTGCATTGTTTTTTTTCTCCTCTCGCATCCCCCACAGTGTTGATTCCGACTGTTTTAGCATTTTTATTCAGGCCATTCTCAAAGTAAACTCGCAGTAAAGTAAACAATGCTATTGTTTCGAAGTGCCGCAGAAGTAAAAATGTCTAAAGCTCTATACGGTATAAGTAGTTCTTTTTATGGCCCACACAGTAATCTAAGCTTTAAAGCTTAACGTTAAAAAATAATGGAAAAGAGTGCAGACATAATCTTCTTGTATAAAAAAAAAGAATAAAATGGGTGGATGTTATCAGCTTGTCTGTCAGTCTTCGCTGCAAGAAACTACGATAAAGATAATGCTGCAGCTGTGAAAAGCCAAAGAAAGAAAGATCTCAAAGATAGAATACCTGTGTTCAATAAAAAATCCAAACAATTTAAGTCATGCTGTTTACACTTGTCGCACAATGAAAATTGTTCAGACATGTAATGATTGTATTCTAATCAGCACGTTGACAGTATTCCAAAAAAACTGACTAATCTTGACAACTATACACAACTAAAATTAAACTACCCGTGTAGCAGCTGTAAACAGTTGTCAATGCTGATGCTAATTTGGACCCTGCCACATCTCCTCACATGTGTCAAGTTGGTGTGATCACACTAGATACTCATGCCCATGTTCACACATTTATGGTGAAAACTCTAGCAACATATCACTCTTTCAATATGTCTCATACATCCACACTTCTATTTCGAACCATATCAGGTTTAAGACAGGAAATAGGTGATCTGATTATATCCACAGGCTGAAATCTTAGACATTTTAAACCAGTTAGTTCAGTGACAGGTATTTCATAACTCAAAAATACCTTAATAATGAACCGACACAGGATCGCCTCTCCACAGATCTGACCAGTAACTTGGTTAGTCAGCAGCACTCCTTGTGTTTACATGAGAGCTTTAATTATAGATAACTTAATTCTGAACAAAAATGTTATCCACTTAATTTAATTCCGAAGTAAGTGGGTGGTTTATTCCACTTTTTAAGGCGACACGGTGGCGCAGCGGGTAGCGCTCTATCTTCATAGCAGAAAGTCCTGGGTTCGACTCCTGGGCCGCCCGGGGGCTTTCAATGTGGAGTTTGCATGTTCTCCCCGTGTCTGCGTAGGTTTCCTCCAGGTACTCCGGTTTCCTCCTACAACTAAAAACATGTCCATTAATGCCTCCCCTGACCCTTCCCCCGGGCTCCCCTGCAAAAGAGATTCTGAATCTCAGTGGGACTTCCCTGGTTAAATAAAGGTCAATTAAAATTAAATTAAGCAAAATTTCTTTATTCCTTTATCATGTAACTGTTTTTTCCACTCAAAATCAATTCTGTTCGCACTGCGCATGCTCGTTGCATTAACTTTCTGACCCGGTGATGCACGGCAAGATGGTGGCACGGACCTGAAACCTTTTTGTTTTATATTTAAGTGAGCTATAGGAGCTACAAATAGTGAAGAGTCAATGACAGAAAGAACGAAACACTAACCTTTTAAAAGAGGTATGCAGCGCAAAGTTTTGAACAAGGAGGATTCGCGGACAGAGACGCTGCGCAGTCTCGAAACAAGTGGAAACTGGACTACAACTTCAGCTCACAGAGCATGACATGGAGCGTGATGATGTGATACTCCTGCTGCTGCTTAAACACGATCATCGCAACAACTCCTACAAAAGTTAGCATCATGTTTGCGTCCATGGAATTACAACAAACCCAGGTAATAAAAAAGTCAGTATACAGCTGATGTGTGCTTTTCCGAAAGGCGTGATTATGTAATCAGAATTCTTCCAAACCCCAAGATGTTAAGCTGAATTAATGAAAAATTATTTATTTCCATGTAAACCTTTAAATTGCAAACACGGCCACTGACTTATTTTCATGAAATAAAGCCATGTTTCACAAGACCCGGCTCTAGGAGTGCTTTAGAATTGTTCTTTTCATGACTCTGGATCTAGTGTAGTGCTACGTAAGCAGGTGTCAGCTCGCCTAAAAGGAAAGCTAGTTCTAAGTTTTCAGAATTTCCCTCACACCACTAAAATGGGTCAGTATTGAAAACCTAAGACGAAAACGAAATAACATCTTCATTGAGAAAAGCAGAAAGCAGATCCCCGACAAGAAATCATTCATAGTGCAGTGCACCATAAACCAATATCAATTACCTCACTTTAGTTTAGCTTTTTCCATTACAAGGTCACAAAGCTCCACACTGCCAGTGTCATAGCTTATGTTATGTTTAACCTTCTAAATCTTTTCTCTCCGTTCTCTGCACCCCTTGCAACTCAACCAGCCTGAGTCTAAAAACAAACTTTGTCTATTCATTTCAACTTTTTTGGGGGGGTCTACATTTGATTTGTTTGCGTCTTCAGGTTGAAATGTGTAATGAGTTGTTAGTGGCAGGTGCATTGTAAGCACTTGTGAAGTCATTCTCCTCATTCAGAGAGAAGGCAGTGCAGCGGCCTAGTTGTGCACCTGCATGTGTCACATAAACTAACTCCACTATTGTCTCAGTCCTCAGGTGCACCTCCCAGAGTGTACTGTGAACGCTAGGCTAGGTCACAACAGGATTCAGTAGCATGTGTGGATGATATTTGATTGTGTTTAAAAATGTGCATACAACCTAATGAAGCATTCTGTGCTATTACAATGCACTGCTATGCACTCCCCTCTGCATGGAATATGAACAGGTGTCAGTGGGCAGAGTTATCATTGTAAAATTGTCAACAATTCCAACTGAGGTACTGCATACTTGATAATATTTAGCATATTAGTCACAAGCCAGTCTGGTGCCACCTAGTACCTTCACTCAATTTCATTTCACCCCAGCTACTAGGTCACGTATCGGAGAAATGCAGACAGTTACCAGAAAGTACAACCGGCCAATCAGCAAACAGGAGCAAAATAATGTGTTGGCCAGAACCAGCAGAGTTAAGATAGCAGACTGTGACCTTCTTCTCCTTTGACCTCCTGTCAAATATTAACTTAAAATATGTGCCTTTTAATTTCTACGTTTACAGCACAGAAACTCCAACGATCACTGACATACGTTTACGCTGTACTTCCTGTGAAGCATTTGCTCATGTGCAAAATAGATTAGCGAGCAAATTGGACACAACTGACATATGTATCTCACAAACACTAAAAATTGAAGTGATGCATATGTGAAAGATGTTACATGTGCATCTTTCCAATATAAGTGTTCACCAAAAAGACATGCTTTTTTCCCCCAGTTTATACTGTAAATATGCACTAACAAAACAGCCATACAGCGCCGGCCACATGTTTGTTAGCTTGCTAATTTGAAATACTACATGATGCTATTAGAAGTGAGTTTATACAGCTTGACCTAAAAAGACACAGACAAGTATGCACGATCAGCTGTAAATATGTCAGCCCTGCTTAGCTGGCACCTGCTAATTTAGCCTCTGTTTCTGCAAGCTACGCTCCACAACTCATCACAGTGCATCCTGTCACTCTTACATGCTGAACCTAGCAACAAAACACACTCCAAAACACATCTGGTACGTGTCTAATGCTCCTCTCTGTACTGCCCCCTTATGGATGGATGTATTCAGGATATCAAAACGAATGGTCAGGTGTAAGTGCACACCCATAAGTTTGAATTGGCCATGCTCTACTAGGGTTGTAAAAAAATAGATTCCCGATACTAATCGATACTAAAACTGGTATCGATACTGATTTCTTCGACTCTTAATAGCCCCCCCCCCCCCCCCCCCCTTTCTCTATTAAAAATAAATATAATACTGATATAGCCTACTACATAAACAGCAAATGTGTCTGATAATAGAACAAAGCCCAGTCTTAATGTAAAGGGTCATGAATCAAGTTAATAATAAACAAATATACATTAAAATACAATTATTTTAATATCATCAAAAAGAAAAAAAAAAAAAAAAAAAAAAAAAAAAAAAAAAAAAAAAATTAAATACAATATTTAATAAAATTATTAAAAAGTAAAAATACTATCAATAAAAAAAAAATTAAAAAAAAAATACGGCTGGAAAAAAAAATTAATGTTGGCACCGGGTGGTGTCAAAATTGGCTATCGGAGGTAATTAGGTTTTTTTTTTCAAGTAAAAAAAAAAAAAAAAAAAAAAAAAATCGGGTATGTAATCATTTTTTTTCAAGATCAAACGGTTTAACATTTTTATATCATTGACAACCATATGAAAATCTGTTTATGAAAGGGAAGCCATTCTGAGCTCATAAACAGTGGAAATACTTTTTTCTCACAAAGGTAAATTGTTGAGTAAAAAGGCCTTAAAAGAACTGTGAAATGCTCAGGAACAAAGTCTACTATGCATTCACCGAGTGAGTTGAGTTTTATGAGAACAAATAAAAACCAGGTTTGGCCGAAAAAAAAAAAAAAAAAAAAAAAAAAAAAAAAAAAAAAAAAAAAAAAAAAAAAAAAAAAAAAAAAAAAAAAAAAAATATAAGAACAATTTTTTTTTTTTTTTTTTTTTTTTTTTTTTTTTTTTTTTTTTTTTTTTTTTTTTTTTTCTTCCAGCATTCCTATACTGTAACAATGAACACTATGTCCCTCAAAGACATAAAAGTTTATCAAAAGTGCAGCCAAAAAGGGAAGTCTTGACAAAAAATACTGATGCAAAGAAGTCCAAAAGTGTTAAGAAAAAGCTTGAACAAATCAGTATGTCTCTTTCGATGCCAACATAATCCAACGACAGACTGCCTCATCCGAACGTGTGGTCATGATGGCTTTCCAAATGTAGCAGAGTTCTCTTCCCTGCAGCCTGGCCTGTAGTGTTGGAGTGACATAAGCTGACAGGGCAGACACTGTGTAAGCTCTTCAGCTCAAGGCCAAAAGGCTGAGCCGGTCCCACTGCGACGACTGAGTAATGTGTGGCAGCTGCTACGGACGGCGCAGTTGAGTTTGGGATAGTGGATACGGAAAGGCGTGCATGACAGTGTCGGAGTTCATTCATGCTGCTGTAATGTGTAAATACTAGCTGTGTACTTTCCGAAAGCGCTCAGCAACATTACTTCCAGCTGTTTTCTATGTTAAAATCTGTGGTATATTAAATAATTGTAAGAATGTCAGTTCTAAAACAGAATCCCTCCACAGTGTCAAAAAGCGACAAAATTTACACACAACTAGACAATTATTTTTACTATTTTACAATGAGGTTGTGGAATTCCCTCTACATATTTGTATTTGCTGGATAAAAGACAAATATAAACCTTATCAAAACTGAAGGAAAATAAGCAAAATGTTTAGTAAAATCTCAAATACAATGTGAAATCTGCCATATGCACTTTAAAATTATTGGTGGTAAGAGAAAGTTTTATCATTCAAACAAAGCATCCATTGCCCAAAAATAATGCAGCTCTTTAAAATATTTAATTGTAAACATACTTGGTGAGGTTATCAGGTGGCATTTATTTAGCTACACCTCTATGGGTATAAATTTTAAGAAAATCCTATAGTCGCTGCCCTACCTTTATGATAATGAACTTTTGTTGCAGTTTGTTAAGGAAATTTAAGACTTAAAATTTTACAGCTTTTGCGATTTGCTAATTGCATTTATTTTGTTCCGTTAAATCCAGACTATTTAAAACAAATAGTTTGCATTATTGTGTGAAGTGTGAAGCCTGGGCATCTAGGCTCCATCAAAGCCCCAATCTGGCTCTGGCCTTATGTGTTTACTAAATAAATTATGGTTTGAATTCTGAAGATGCAGTTCTTGCTAGTGAATCTGATTTTAAAAAAACAGCGTTTGTGAAATGTCAGCTGAACACAAGCAGTTTGTTTTTACACTGCGCTCAATAAGAAAAATGCTCTCTGTGGCTGGAGAACATTTTTCACTGGCATTTAGTTCAGGTCTCATAGTCTTCAGGCTAGGAATTCCCCATCCGAATATTTGAATACTTTAATAGTTGTAGAAAGACCTAACTCCAAATGCCTGCTTCAACAAACTCACAGGAGAGTAATAAATAAATAAATAACGATCCATTTGTCTTGTGTTGAGAGATTCTAACCTTTGCCCGGAGCTGCAGTCCTGTAGATGATGGGTCATGAAAGGCCAACGCTGGACTCATCATGGAGCCTTGGCCTGAGGGGCGCGCTCCTGTCACTCACAGAGATGGTGCTAAGAAGCCATCCATCTACTCCTCACAACATCAGCACTGCTAAACATATCAGGAGGAAACTGGGAGAGGTGTGATGAATGTACAATGACATATCTTTGCCCCGCTACATTTATGTTTAATATTAAGACCTCCTTCAAGCTGCTACTGTCAGGAAGATGCTCGGAAATCCCTCTGGCTTTGAGAAATATTTCAACTCTTATGTAATAACTAGAAATCAGAATAAGAGTTTCACATGGTTCGTTTTGTTGAACAATATCTAGTTCTCAATACGAAATATCAAAAACATTCAGGAATTTATATTTATACATAGTCTACAATACATCGGTTTTAATCTGGAAACATACAGTATATTATGTTTCTTCTTTGCTAAGCTCCTTTAGCAGGTTCTCAAGTTTTACAAATTATGACTTTTGATGACAAATGTCATCAAAAAGTGACCCTCTATTAAAAATACAAAAAACACAAATATAAATGTCAACAACATTGCCAAACTGGGTGAAAACAAGCTACTTTGAGCAAGGTCTTAAAAATAATCTTTTTTTACAGAAAGGTGTCATCCAACCTGTCATATGCACTTTTAATCACAGTAAAACAATTATTAAAAAACATGAAACGGTTCCTCTAAAGCCAGCTGCGCACTACAGGAGTTTTGGCTCAATTTTAAGCCTGATCTACGAGTTCATGGAGGCATGGCCAGAGAAAGAATTTCTGTAAGAGATTTTTGGTTGTTTATCTCCTATTGTCTGTGCATCACTGCAACTATTTGACGAAATTCATCATCATAAGGTTTACACGGTGCATGTACACATAAAATAAAGAAGAGACATTGCTTCATCATCTGGAAATAAATGCAACTATTTGTGCTCGTAGTCAAAGTGTGGGATTATTTTCACAAGCATTATGCATGTCTTTTCCAACACACCTGCTTCAACGATGTGCGAAGCACTGGATTTAAGGTAAGGTAAGGTATACTTTATTGTCCCCGTAGGGAAATTTGTCCCTGCATTTGACCCATCCTTCAATACCTCTGGGGCATCTCCTCAGGAGCAGTGATCGCCGCAGTGCAGCGCTCGGGGGACCCATCTCCAGATGTTCTTGCTAGGCTTCTTTTTTTGGCGAGTCAAAAAAATCGCAAAAGATCCTGAACTCCTCTAGTGTGCAGCTGGCTTAAAGCAAAATTATATTTTTTTTATGTACCAAAAATCCTCATGGAAGATAATTTTGGCACACACCCCAATAACTTATTTCCCATATTATATACTGTATATTGACTCAACCTCTGCATACCACAACACAGACAGGTCAACATGCGGTCAGAGTATCCAGTGGACATCAAGTGTCTCTCATTGTCCTCAAAGGAGTATTACATTACAGCTCTTTAGACTTGAGACAGCAGCTGCAGATTGAGAGTTCAGAGGTTGTGAAAGCTATCCCCATCACAAGCTCTTACATCAGCTATCAACTCAAACACACTCAGCGTGAGGACCTAACTGTTTTGTGGACAGTAAGCATTCATATGATTTAGTCCAGGGGTCATCTGCTACCGAGCCCCAGAGGATCTTATAAAATGTTATTTTATTTTTATAGTTGATCACTACTTCCTTGTGCTTCATTGTGAAAATAAAGCGCCACTTAATCCATTTTTCAGCAAATTCAACCAATAAGAGCTAAAAATATACAATTATTAGATCTATTTCTTGCTGTTGTTGTTGGCTCTACCTAACATTGACTGGTGCCTGAAAAAGAAAATTGTGACGTACAAAAAAAGACCACTGACTAAGTCTTATCTTGTAAAATCCAACCACAGCCTATAAAAAATAATGTTGTGAGGCCATTTCCAAATCATGGGAACATTTTAATATGAGATTATTTACAATTGGAAATTCATTCCAAAATAAAAAAGGGTCTTTGTGGTTCTCCATTGAGTTGTAATAATCTGTTCCAATTCTTCATCTGCTTTAATAGAATGTCCTTTTTTCCACTTATTTGTAGTACTGTAAAAGAGTGGTTGTCATACTACATTCATAATACATTTTTAATAATATATACTTTTCAAATAAAGGGGTAGACACTCAAATTCACAAGTACACAAGAAAGTTCTGTCAAGTCAATTGTTTGGCGTGTTAATTGTACTGTAATGATCTAAACCCAATCATTGTCTTAACATGTGTCCACTGTCTTTTTAATCCATGCACACGTGGACTGGGACTTCAGGCTCCTGATGACAAAGTGCCTCATTATAAAACGCCTAGAAACCAGAAATCTATTGACACACGTGCGGGAGCCTAAAGCCACAGGATAAAATTCTAAGTTCACCATTGAGCTAATGGTGTTGAGAAACTGTGTTGCCTGTCATTGTGTGACATAGGTAAAAATGCAACAGCTTCAAGCTCTCGGTAAACCTGGAGAACAGTGAAGCTTCAGTGTCTACTCAAACATTTTGTCAAGTGTACGGAAGAGTAAGTCAATGCTTCACAGAAGGGTTTCGTTTGCGCCTCTGCATAATCTTGTGGTAAACAAAAAATGTAATGCATGTAAAATGAAACAACTAAATGCTGATTTTATATAAAATAACCAACAATACTATACTACAAAGCTTAATTAAATAAATGTTTGCATTTCATCTTTTATTTATCATTTCTAAAGTAACATTCAGATACAAAAATAAAATAAAAATTGAATGTTTGAGCGAGTCTCGACCTCTCAACCCTTCACACTCCAAGCAGTTGCTCAGCATTTTGAGTCATAGTGACACTCACGTGCTTCCCTTAAAAATATGCATTCTTACATATGCGCCAGCCTCTTTTTAATTGATAAACGGGGTCGAAACATATTTTTTCACCGAGTATTTAATCAGTCGTAAAACCAGGTCCAACAACTGGTCAGGCAAGATTGGTTCATATGAACCAATCTTGCCTGACCAGCCAATCCCTACACACTTTGACAGACACTTTACAAACCATGAGAGTCTGGGAGCGGAGCGCCGAGGTTCAATTTTCGTGGGCGGCCTTTCCGAGCACTGAGTCGCAAGAGCCAAATCAGCTACGTTCGCCTTCTTGAATCATTTGAAATAGGGCTTGCAAGCAACTTCTGACTTTTTAGTGTCACCTGTCAAGAATTGCCGTGCTTGATTGGATCATCCTAACATTGGACGGGGAAATTATTGGCCGAGGCTCAGGTTTCAGACCCTTCTGCATTCAGACAGAATGTAGGGGGGCCGACTGGACAGGCAAGAACCAATCCAGGTCTCCAAAGTGTTCCAGATATAGGCCCTGCTGAGAATCATGAGGCCATCCTTTTGCTTAACACAACTTGACCGAAATGAACCTCTTTCAGAATCACTTGAGCCAAACGACGCTTCATTACGCTCTGATGACGCAACTCCCTGAAAACAACACAAGCTCTGATACGTGCTTCACTCCCCTGACACTCGGAAAAGCTTGAAGCGTGTGTCGAAGTGTCGTTCATTTCGCCCATCACTATAGACACTTTTTTTTCTTCTTGGACAGTTGCTGTTCTCAGTGAAGGCCCTCAATCTTCAGTCATTCTTATGCAGAATAAAATCATATTTGTCTGCTATTATACACAATGGAGTATGGACACAGTCATTGGTCTCACTATTATTTACGATAATGTTTTCTTTACAATACTGAAATCTTATTAAACTATTTGCATAACCAATTAAAGTGATAATATAAAGTTGGTATTACGAAACACTTTTTTCAGGTCAACTCTTTCTCCGATCTTTTGACGTTCTTACTGTCTGCAATCACACAAACTTATTCTTTCAGCGTTAAGTCCATGACACCATCTTCACCATAAGCACGTCCTCCCACGCTACCTGCTCTACAATTAGCTCTTTGTTGCCCGGAGTAGCGGTGGTTGCTGGGCTAGTAGTCTCTTCAGATACGGACACTTGAGCGTGGATATAGTCAACACCGGGATCGCGCCATCATCGCTAACAGCATCGCTATGGAAACAGTATGGAGGCGTAATGTGTGTGGGAAAAGGAGCAATGAAAAAGCAGCAGGCCAAAATAAGGAGGACACATGGAACAGGCAGCATCTGGGGCAGTGTTGTTCTAAGGGGGAACAGGTAGTCATTCAAATATTAGATTCAGTTCTTTTTCTGATATTTTTGAGTGTTTGGGTGCCAGTGTTTCATAAACTAGCATATTAGTTTATAAAAAGGCCAGTATGAGGGGTAAAAGTCTGTTTTGGTAGGAGTTTATGCCTTCCAAAGAACGCTCACTGATCTAATTTTCTCTTAACATTTCTCACAAGGCAGTTGGATTAGTTTGAAAAAATAAAAGCAGTGTGTATCACCTTGGAGCGCTTTGAAACTCTTCTTTTAATAACGGAATGCACTTCCACTTTTGGATTGGCTCTAGGTCTGTAAAGTGTACCAGAATTCAACTTTTTAAGGCAGCATAATCTTTTTGATGCCGTGCTCTCTGCATCAACAACAACAACAACAACAACAACAAGAAACAGCTTATACTAACCTTTTTTTTTTTTGGCTTGTAGGATGTGGACAACATATGACACTGGGCTCACACTGACTTCAGTCCAGATCCAGTTCCTGATCCAGATTCGTGAGACCGGATTATGCATGCATTGTTACGGAGAGTGCCGACATTAAGAGTCCTTAAGTCCACGCTCAATTGGAGAGTTCACCCGAAAGCTGACCATATATAGGAAATGCAGGTAAAAAAAAGAACACTTAACACGTTTTGGGTGCGTCTTTTACATCAGTTCTTTTTTGCCGTTTTTACCTCACAACAAGCAAGCACGGAACGTTCATTACATTTATATATATGCATATATATAGTCGCTCTTGTATATGATTTTGACATATTTGTATTAGTAGTAGTAGTTTTGAAAAAGCTAAAGATTTTTGTTACACCAAAAACAATAGAAAAAGTAGACAGTTTTGTGATCAGGCTATAAAAATACGTAAAATTTGCCTCTATAAAACTACCATACCAAAACTCATTTCTAATTGGTTGAAGGATTAGCACTTCACAGGTTAATGGATCTTTAAAACAGCAATCTAATAAATTGTCAATTAATTGCACTGTACTGTGTAAATGTTAAAGAGTACTGTGAAAAGCTTCAGGAATATAACAAACACTAAGGTCGTGTACAGTACAACACCAGACCTACAAAGTTTATGGTGCAAGCTGGAATCATACAAAAGCCCAATTAATCACAGATAAACAAAGCTCTAAAGCCAATGTGCTCTAACAAATGATTTCACAGGACTGCAGTAATGATGTGGAAACTGAAATAAAGCACGCACCTTTATTCTCACACATTGCTTTTCTGACCTTTCTGGTGTTAGGAAAATAAATTGCCCCCTACAGCCACTAGGAGCGAGAGGGATATGAGTGGATATGAGAAGAAAAGAGACTTTGAAAACATCAGAAATGTCAAAAATGACCCAATTTCAACATAAAGAAAAACTGTTGTTTTTTATACTGTATAAAGGCTTTTGGGCCCAAAGTGAGTCGGTTTAATGCTATGTCAGAGATTCTCAAACTAGGTAAGGACCCAAATTCAGGGTCAGGCTCAAAGCTTCTCATGGGTCCCCAGGGATCTGGCACTGAGATATGGCTCCCTTTTACCAAAACGGAGCAGAAGCCAATTTGTACTAAACAAAATTCACTTTCTATGTAGATTTGCAACAAGATATAGATTAAAATTATTAGTATTATAAGAGAAATGTAATGTAAGTCTGTCTCTATTCATTTTCAGGTTTGTATATCCCAAAAATGTTACATTTTGTGCATTACGAAGTACATTACAAAACTTTCAAGTCAAGTTAGAAATCTGGGGGTAATAATGGACTCAGACTTAAACTTTAACAGCCATATCAAGTCAGTAAAATCAGCAGCTTTTTACCATCTAAAAACACTGCCAAAATCAATAGTGCTAAAGCTTGACTTGGAGAGACTTATCCATGCATTTGTCTCCAGTAGGTTAGACTATTGTAACGGCCTACTCACCGGCCTATCCAAACGAGCTGTAAAACAGCTGCAGTACATCCAGAACACTGCTGCTCGAGTCCTGACCAGAACCAGGAAGTACCATCACACTAGTCCTGTGCTCAGGTCTTTACACTGGCTTCTAGTGACTCAGAGAATAGATTTTAAAACAGCTCTGCTTGTGTTTAAGTCTCTCCATGGACTAGCACCAAAGTACATCTCTGACATGTTAGTGTCTTATGAACCATCTCGAACTCTGAGGACCTCAGAGACCGGCCTCCTGCTGGTGCCCAGAGTCAGGGCTAAACGTGCACCAGAGTCAGGACTAAACGTGCACCAGAGTCAGGACTAAACACGGACCAGAGTCAGGACTAAACAGGGACCAGAGTCAGGACTAAACATGGACCAGAGTCAGGAGTAAACGTGGACCAGAGTCAGGACTAAACGTGCACCAGAGTCAGGACTAAACATGGACCAGAGTCAGGACTAAACGTGGACCAGAGTCAGGACTAAACGTGGACCATTGTCAGGACTAAACATGGACCAGAGTCTGGACAAAACACGGACCAGAGTCAGGGCTAAACGTGGACCAGAGTCAGGACTAAACATGGACCAGAGTCAGGACTAAACATGGACCAGAGTAAGGACTAAACGTGGACCAGAGTCAGGACTAAACGTGGACCAGAGTCAGGACTAAACGTGCACCAGAGTCAGGACTAAACGTGCACCAGAGTCAGGACTAAACGTGGACCAGAGTCAGGACTGAACATGGACCAGAGTCTGGACAAAACACGGACCAGAGTCAGGACTAAACGTGGACCAGAGTCAGGACTAAACGTGGACCAGAGTCAGGACTAAACGTGGACCAGAGTCAGGACTAAACGGGGACCAGAGTCAGGACTAAACAGACCAGAGTCAGGACTAAACATGGACCAGAGTCAGGACTAAACATGGACCAGAGTCAGGACTAAACGTGGACCAGAGTCAGGACTAAACGTGGACCAGAGTCAGGACTAAACAGAACCAGAGTCAGGACTAAACGTGGACCAGAGTCAGGACTAAACGTGGACCAGAGTCAGGACTAAACTGGACAGAGTCAGGACTAAACATGGACCAGAGTCAGGACTAAACATGGACCAGAGTCAGGACTATGGCTCAAAACATTTTTGTTTATATGTGCATTTGACTGAAAAAGTTTGGTCTACACTCTTTATTTCTTTTAAAGTAAATTGTATGATGATGATTATTTATATTTTTGTTGTTTTGTTTTGTAACTTTGATGCATCTTTTCCTGCCTTGTAAAGCACTTTGAGATGCTTTGTGTATGAATTGTGCTATACAAGTCTATTACAGTCAACTGATTGATTTTATTTCAATAAGAAGACTGTGAACTCCAACACAAAAAGCATCGGTGTCTGTGACTGTGCATAAAAGTCACTCAGTCCCTACGTTCTCACCAGAGAGGCCTGGAGAGAGGCTTCAACACATTCATCTTGTGCAGAAAATCGCTACAAAAATACTGGCAAGGATTCAGAAGTGTCTACTTTACGTTATCTTCTTAACACAGACCAGGAAAATGCCAGAAAGCGCTGATCCAAGGAGGAGGAACAAACTTTTCCCTGCGTCACTGGAAGATGAGAGGACAGCTGGAGTGAGTGTGAACAGTGAATGTCCAATTTGAGAATGACTGTGCAAATGAAGAGTGTACTGCTCACATCATGACATGGCAAAGAAATAGCTAAATCTACTTGAGTGTAAAGCCCAACCAGTGTTTTGGCAAAAATCTGGACAATATGACAGTTATTCCACCTGGTCTTGTCATACCAATTGCTTTAAAGCTTTCAACATTTTTATCTCATATATATTCAGAGCAATGGCAATATTTTATCTGTGAAGTTTAAGTTCATGTGTCCGGAGTGCACCTGATCACAAAAAGTATTATTTACAGTGAGCTCTGACCATTCAAGGGTCTTACTGAGGCGGTGCTGGCTTCAAGAATAAAAGTCAGCACAGATAACGCCAACAACAAAATAGGACTGGCATTGTGGAGAAGAGAGAGAAGATTCTTGTCAGACACTACTTCTGGATTGTTTTCTCATTTTTAGTCAGGATTTAAAAAAAAAAAAAAAATATTGAATGGATATTGAAATGAGACATGAGAGTTGAAAATGGGTTTGAATTTATGTTTTGTTTCAGTTATTTCTCTACATTGTTCTTTTTTAATAATGGGGCTGGGGAAATGGCAAAAATATTATCCGATTTCTTGAGCGAATACATTTTGATTTTACTATTTTGACTTGATTCCTTCTTGATAAACACAATTCATCAACAGCTAAATCAGGTGTCAAAATCTGATCATGTGCATTCAGAGAGAAACAACAATCAGCAAAAAAGGTATTAAAAAATAATAATAAAATGTGTGTTGCTGAACTTGGTAAAATGCCATATCATAACTTACAATAAAGAACTTAGACTGAAACAGCTAAAAATCAGTTTCTTTTTTAAATGATACTTTTAATCAACTTGAATGTAAGCTCTTTCCTTACTGAAGCATCCAAAGACTCAAATAAAAAGTGGCTGAGACTGCTTGCCTGGACTAGTAAGGGTAATCTATTGAATAAAAGAAAAAAAAAAAAGAAATCACATATGACGATTCAACAAAAAAGCATTGTCACAGAATGAACTCACATATTTTATCACATATTGCGGTTTGAACTGATTGTAGATATAGTATTCATGCTGACAATGCCTGGTGTGAAAACTATCTGGATAAAGACAGTGGCAACAGTGTTTTTTGATGTATCTAGAAGCACAGATAAGTTAATGATGACATAGTTATCTGTGATAAAGGTATCTGACCACATTATGAAGGTGCAGTATTAGTAGAAACTGGTATTGGAACATCGAGGCCAATAGATTTTTTATCATCGACGAAGTCACTAAGGAGGATATACAACAAGAATGATTCTTTTACAGAATAATTGAAGAAATATTTGTAGACTGTGAATCAACCAAGCCATGATATAAAAACTGTGAAATGATAAAAGCAGAAGATGTTTTCAGTAGTGATAAGAAATAGGTTTTGTGAAATTTGACTGTATTGCACATTTCTCCACGGTTATTTGTGTTGTCAAAATGTTGAAAAAAATATGAGTGTTTCTATGTGTACAACTCTAGCCAGCTCTAGTGCAGCTGGTGCTGTTAACTGCACACTTCACTTCTATGTTCGAACAGGCTTGATAAATATAGGTTCGTTTTGTGTGGCCATCAAAGTGACAGTGACATGTAATATACCCACATCTTTTCACAAAGCTCTACTGCTGTTTCTAAATGAGTCCACAGCTCCCCCTGCTGGACACACACCAAAGTAGTATTGCAAGAAAGAAAAAATATTTTTTTTTAATTCAAGCTAAAATTTAAATGTGTTTCAGGTCAAATGTGTCACCTTAACTGCAGCTAAAAATATGTAGACTTTTATTTCCTAAAAGTGATTGTGACTAGTGGACAAAAACTTATTTCATTTAGTGATCATCAAAATACAATTATGAACTGTGCACACATAGCACATACAATATGGAAACATTTATATAGTAGAAATATATTAATATTCTCAACGCACAATAGAAATAATTATCTGATTTCTGAACGGATACAAAAAAGTATTACTGACTAGGGCTGTAGGCATTTAGTCATTTAGTCAAGTAATGGTCGATGGAGTCTTAGTCAACCAAAATTACTTTTAGTCAACTAATTCAATCCTCCTAATCACTTCTATAAATGCAGTAGTCTCTCACATATAGTCTTCCTGAACATTCTGAGATTGACAAAGTGTCAGTAGCACACATACAAGACTGTTACACTAGCTTTCAATATTGCTACAAGTGAGAGTCAGCTAAAATTAATTAAGAATAACATTTCCAAAATCATCTAACTAAGAAGTTCTCAACTTTTCACTTAAAATAATGTACCATCAGATATCTCTTTTGTTCCCTAATAGAGCGAATATTCAAGCAATAGATGGCTAATGAAAACTCATGTAAATTAGAAATGTAAATATCTTTAATCCAGGGTTAGATATCACTCATGAACATCAGAATATTTTCAGCTAGAAAAAGAAAAACACCTTGAGGTATTGTGAGGTTTATTCCAATGTCTCTATTGAAAACATCAACTGGGGAATGGGACAAAGCAGCTCAAAACCCTACAATTACAAAAAAATGGCCTTTCTGACTGAGGACAAAGGTTAGATCAAATGTAGTGTTTCTCCACCAGGGGTTACTTGGAAATTCAGACGTTTATAGATGTTGAAATTTAATATCATCTCATGTAAAATCCTTTTTGAAAATGTGACTAAACAGGAGAATGGTTGCACGAATAATCAAAATGAAACCTACATTTGAATGGAGGCAATAAGGTTACAATTGTCATAATTTCCTTCACAAACTGAAACTTTCTGTCATTGTCTGCTAATAAGCAATTGATTGTGGCTTAGATATTTTCAAAACATTTTTCTTAATGCTTTGTCCATTTTCAGACATCTTTCAGCTCCCCTGAAGTTTAAAAAATTGCTAATTTAAAAAAAAAGCAAATTCATTTTAATCTAATCAAAATTGCAACATTCATTCATTCATTCATTTTCTACCGCTTAATCCCGTTAGGGGTCGCGGGTGACTGGAGCCTATCCCAATGACTTAGGGCCTTAGGCGGGGAACACCCTGGACAGTGGCCAACTTGCCGCAGGGTTAGACAGACAAACATTCACTCTCTCATTCACTCACTAAGGGAAATTTGCAGTGATGCCCAATTAACCTAAACATACATGTCTTTGGAGGTGGGAGGAAACCGGAGTGCCCGGAGAAAACCACGGTGACACGGGGAGAACATGCAAACTCCACCCAGAGAGATCGTGAGATGTTGATATGGTCCGACCCGGGAGTCGAACCCACGACCTCCTTATTGGGAAGCCAGAGCTCTAACCACTTGGCTACCGTGCACCCCAAAATTGCAACACTAGTTAGAAAATCAAAATTAGATATTTTTGCCCATGTTGTGCATTTCTATAAAAAAAACTTCCTAATTGGTTGTGAAAAAAGGCTGGGAACCACAGAAAGTTCAAATGGAAAGTTCTTGCTTACAATTTGGAAAAAACTTCAGAACTATGTTTTGCCTCAGAACTCCGAATGGGTCACGTATCTTGTATGTTTTAGACTATGTTGTTTGTCATGTGATCTTTACATTTGTATGTTCCTCTCTATGTCATGCTCTATGTTTTTTTTTTTGTTTGTTTGTTTGTTTTTTGTAAAGCAAGTAATGAAATGAAAAGAATCTATAGAACAAATAGATATATTGTAGCTATGAACATTGGTTGTAATTCTAAAAGATGAAAACTACCAATTACCTAAAAGCCTGAGGGAAAACTGAACCTGAGAGAATTAGGCAACCTTCTCTTGGGACACAGGCACAGCGATACCTCTTAAGTAGCGTATCCTTCTTCATTTATTATTGACAAAGACCAAAAGAGGGGAAGAGTGTGGAAGCTTTTCAGACAGGTGACATCAAGACAAAATGGCTCTTTGTACTCTGGGAGGCTTTCTCAAATGGAAAATGGCTTTGCAGAATGGCTTCAACACAAGAAAATACACCTTCTAGAGTGACCCAGTCAGACTGCTCACATGAATCCGACTGAGATACTATGGCATGACCTCAAAAGACCTCACCAGATTGCCAGAAGTTTTGCTGAACATGTTTGATACAAAGTTCCTTATAAGCGTTGTGCAGGTCTGACAGGCGTACAGGCGTTGTACTGGTTGAGATTATTGCTGCCAAAAGTTGTTTGTACACTGTGAGGCTCTAATGGACAATGACCCTGTACTGTTTTTTTTTTTCATACGTGTCTAAGATGAGTTCCAAAAGAAAATGTATAACTGTCAGTTCCAAAGTTGGTAAATGTGCACAGGTAATACAAGGACTTGTGATGGACTTTAAAGCAGCGGACACTTATAAAGTCACTCAAATACAGATCAAATTTGCTGTTGAGGTAGAAAATGGAACAGGTTTGACATAACAAAACACTGTAGAACAAGCAAATGTAGCCATTAACTCAAGAACACATACCTTCAAATTAGTGTGTATGACATATTTTACACTTGTTCTGTTGGCAATCAGGTTCAAGCAAATCAAAAACTACTCAAATGTAAAACAGCATGTAAAATACAACTAATTCTAGACACAAAAAGTCCCGTTTTCTCATGTTTCTAGTGTAATTCTCAGACAAATATTTGTCAAATTTATGACAAAAATAAAGCAATTGCCCATTATAAACACATTCTTCTATTTTTTAAAGCTCTTGTTTAAATTTGTCTCAAGAAAGTACCGCAACAATTTTTACATTTCTATTGTAAACGAGCTCTATTGCAGCATGTTTTTACAACATGATACATATCTTCAAACAACACTCACAATATGACCTAACATTCGATATATTGCCCAGCTCTAGAGATACTATTCTTTCCTCTCTGAGCCCCAGAAACACTGTTCAGAATGTTCCAGACATGGATGTCATAGGTTGATCTTTGAGAACTTCAACACTGTTTTAAGTCCATAAATCATCCAGACTTTACTTTGTCTACTACAGACAAAAGTGATTCTTTCCCCAGTGTAATTTCCTTTACAGCCAGTAGATGGCAACTCAACTGTCATGTGCGGTTTAGTTCATTTTTAGCTTGAGCATAAAATTGCAAAGTAAATAAAGTAAGAGCAACGCAAAGAGTACATCATATTTGACCGTTAATTTATACGTTTAGGCATGCTTGCTTTAGACCAATGAATTTGAATACTTGAGAGCCACATAACCAGCAAAGTACATACATTTAATAAGAGACTGGGCCCAAGGTCAGGTCAAAAAGGTGAAGAATCCCTCCTTTAGACAACGCAAGAACAACTTTTTTCTCAATTTAGAAGGTAGTTTTGACAGGTTCTCGCTTCATCTTATCAGAAAGTGTTCTATTCTCCAGCCCGACTCTATCAGAAGTGTAACTACTATAACTGCTGGGCTCTTAAACAGTGGTCAGTGGAGCACGCAGCAGTCAGCTCATGTTTGCCTCTTCTGAATCAGCTCAATAGGGCACGCTCTCGCCCCATTGACCGGCCCCGCAGCTCCGGTCAGAGCCTCACACACACATTTACACTGGACTGCGTGAAGCGCTGCCGGCCGTCACACATCAGGCTGGAGCTGTGGATTATTGATGAACGCATGAGGGAGAACATGCATTAGTTTACTCAATAGGCAGCTAATGAAGTGGGGATGCGATGTTGTTGCTGTGACTGTGGGTGATGATTAGAGACCAGCTCGTGCTACATAAATAAACATGTCTCAACAAAATGATGAAAGGATGACGCAGTGTGTACTTCGGCTTTTCACACATGAATATTTAAATAGAGACATTTTTGGGGGAAGGAATTGAAGCACTGATAACATTTTATCCGAAAAATGCCCACTCAACATTCTGAGTAGTAGTAGCAGCAATATATCAAATGTAGATTGATAGTGTTGAATACAGGAAAATGAAATAGAGCCTATATTTACAGACATAGCTGCAAAAAAGACATACAGTATTTTGCAGCTTTGATAATAACAGGAGAATCGCCTAGATGGACCGTTTCTTGGCCCACAACTAGGGCGGGTAAGGTAGGCCATAGGGCTGAGCGATAATACAATTATTAACATATCTCAATGAATATTTTAACGTTAATCTGTCAGTCCATAAACACGTCTTATACCGGTCTTCAAATTTGTTACTATACACTGAAAAACAACCTTAAAATGCATTAGTTTCAAATTGATTAAAGATGAGTGGTTATCATATTTGAGCATGTTTGACTTCATAACTTCTTCACAACGTTGATTAACTTGTATTTTCTCATATTTGTAAAACTAAATATGTTTTGCTCGTCCATTGACCATTTTAGTTCAAACCAATCAAAATGTACTCAAAACACGTAAAATACTTTTCCAGGTATCTAATTGGAGATTTCCATCGTGTTGATTATCAGCAATATTGTCAATTATAAAGTGCTGCAATCTATGTGCTGCTATATTTCTGTTTTGTGAATCATTTTGAAATACTTAATGGTACAAATTCTGATATAAACTGACCTCATCTATTACAAAGTTTACAGCATCACTTAATACTTTTTATTTTAAATTAACTCTTCTGTTGAATGTTGTTCATTGATGTTCAATTTTTGATATCTTAAATACAACATTCATGATATTACTAAATTGATATATTGCCAAGCTCTACTCACAACAGATAGGTATTTTCTTTAAAACCTTAAAAATGTATTCCTGATAGAAAAGTATAAGTTCTGTGTATGATAGAAAAAAATATATAAACTATAACACAAGACTATATCAGTGATAAATGTGACCATAGTTGCAGTGTTCCTGCTGTGTACAGTCTGAAACACTGACAACAAAAATGTGGAATAGAAGCTAAGTATGTAACTGATAATTAAGGCTCTTATCATTTGTCTAGCATCAGTTATATCGGTAATCAAGTGCATGCCATTGCATATGGTATAAATTTAACCAAATCGCCCAGTCCTGCTAGTATTTTTATTGCTTTCAAATAGAAAACATCCTTCTTTTCACATTTCCCTAGACAATTGCATTTGAACCACTGTAATATCTGTTTCACTCAGCGTTTTCTACCCAGAACACTGTCTTTGCTTTTTGATTTTTTGGCTCTTTGTATTCTGCACAATTGGGTGGCCTGAATTTGCTGCATGTAATTAGCCTACAAACTGAGCTAATCTCCACACTCCAGTCTGAATGTGCACTCATTTATTACCCGAGTGCTTCCAAGCCAAAGGTGAAACTAGAGCTGCCCTGCACTAATGCCTTTAGTGCTATGTTTACAAGAGGCTAGAGCTTTCATTCAAATCCTCATTTTATGAACAATATTATTGATTTAATACAGAATACAGATATTTTCCCTGTGACTGGAATAGTTAAAGCAATCAAAATGTATGTTACTACTAAATAACACGAGCCAAAAATGTCTTGCACACGAGCAGTGTCATTTCTCCAATAATGCCTGGTGTTACACACATGTCAAAGTGTAATAATTATTTACAAAGCAGTAACATCTTGCAGCAACGTGGAGACAAGCAGGTAGTGGACTCTTTGCTTCACTTAGAAGTTAAACTGAAAATAGTGACTATAAATGCATTGAAATGAAAAACTTTTTTTAAATTGTGTGACGTGTAAAGCTATAGAAACTAAAAAGGTAGAAAAATTAGTGTTGATCAGAGGAGCCAATTGTATTTATTTTGTCTTGATTGAAGCCGTTTCAATGTGTTTGTTGACAAGATTAACATATTTTGTATTATTATTTTGCACAACTACAATGTCAAATTCTCTGCATGTCTTCTTGTACGGAAATAATCTTTCAGAACGATATGAGTAAAGAATAGTGGTCATGACTGACATCTGTCATTATGTTGTGTGGGAAAATAAAGATTATTCAAATATGCAGCATGAATCACTCTAATTACAATTTTGAGAGATTAAATGACAAGAGCAACAACTATAAAATTGCTGGAAGTCATAAAAATGTGTTATGGCATGATATAAAAGATAAAATTGTCATTAATAGTTGAATAGATTTGAAGCTAGAAAAAATAGCTAATAGTGACATCATCTCAAGCCCTGGTGATGAAAGATGGCCGCCGCTTTGCGTTAATGGCTGCACTTAGTGGCGCATTGTAGAGAGTTAGCTATCTTGGATTCAGCTAACCTCTGTCCATGGAACATGCGCAGTTGTTCTCTCTCTCATGAATGTGCGTCAGTTGCTCGGACTCGCGTAACATGTGACCCACACTGACCAATCAGAGCAGAAGCTTGCTAGAGCGTGCAGAGCTGTAGCCGGAGTTAAAGATTATAAAGCTATTTTTAATGAAACTAAAGACTTTTGAACTGGGAAAAAGTTCATGATATGAAACTAGGTAGATTTGTCACAAAGTCCAACCTTTTTGAAATGTGTAGGTGATCTGTGAGGCGAGCAGCACCAGTCTGTGATTGCATTGTGCTCTATGGAAAAAATGCTTTTTGGACTGAGGCAATTTTTCCGCTGCAGTACCAATTGAGCGACCACTACCACAACTCGAGACGGTGGTAAGCTATCAATGCCCTATCCAGATATTTGAATAGTTCCATGCACCAGCTTGATTCATTAGATTAGTATTTTTGTATTTATAGGTTTTGCGTACACTCCTTCCTTACAACCTTTTTCCTCCACAATCATTGACAATACATCTTTACGCATTAAAATTTGCAATGTGCTCTGTATCTCTTTTGAAACCATGGAAAAATCGCTCAACCAAGTCATTTTAGCATCAAAGCTCTCCTCTAAACAATGCTCAGGAATGACCATGACCGCATATGGCCTAGCGTGACGTAACAGGCTTGACACAAAATTTGCATATAAGACTGCACAAGCACGACGGTGTGGATGCCTCAGCAATTAAGTATTTAGTGAGGATACCAGCTCCGATGTTAAATATTCACTTGTTTTCCAAGATAAATAAGGGATGAGTAACTGACGCATTTATCAGGACGAGAGTGTAAATGCCTGTTCTGTGAGTCACTGCTGCCCATTTTCACTAACTGTGGACAGCTCATTGAATTACATCTCAAACACATATAAACAATGCAGCCCTAACCGTTCAAGTGCAATTTTATGAGATTTTCAAAGAGCGCTCCCTCTCTCGCTTCGCTCTATCACAACTTGTCTCTTGTAATGCAATCTTTATAGAAGCCGATAAACAAAGCTGCACACAGAGAAAGCATGTCCTTACATAGGCACGTGTCAGCTCAAACACTGTGGACACAAGGCACAAGTCAGGCTCTCAGATGTCCACTTACACTGTTCACAATCTCTAGATTAGAAGAATAAGTCATGGTTTTTAACGGAAAAATAGTCCCAGTGAACACATGCTTGTATTGCATGTTTAGGCACATTAGTTACTGCATTTGAAACCTTAAAACGGAAGATCAAACTGATTTAGTTAAAGACTTGAATTTTAACAGCCACATTAAGTCAATTACATCAGCAGCTTTTTATCATTTAAAAAACATTGCCAAAATCAAAAATATAGTGTCAAGACCTGACCTGGAGAGGCTTATCCATGCGCTTGTAGGTTGGACTATTGTAACGGCCTACTCACCGGCCTATCTAAACGAGCGGTAAAACAGCTGCAATACATCCAGAACGCTGCTGCTCGTGTTCTGACCAGAACCAGAAAGTACGATCACATCAGTCCTGTGCTTAGGTCTTTGCACTGGCTTCCAGTGGCTCAGAGAATAGATTTTAAAACAGCTCTGATTGTTTTTAAATCTATCCATGGACTAGCACCAAGATACATCTCAGACATGCTTGTGCCTTATGAACCATCTCGTGCTCTAAGGACGTCAGGGACCGGCCTCCTGCTGGTGCCCAGAGTCAGAACTAGATATGGAGAATCAGCATTCCAGTTTCATGCAGCTAAAATCTGGAATAATTTGCCAGAGATTGTGAGACAGGCCTCTTCTTTGGCTGTTTTTAAGTCCGGGCTCAAAACGGTCCTTTTTAAACGTGCTTATTAAAATATTTTATTATTGTTTTACTGTTTTATTGTATTTTATGCATATTTATATTCTGTGTTGTTGTATTTTAATGTTGTAAAGCACTTTGAGTTGCAAAGTGTTTGAAAGGTGCTTTATAAATAAATGTATTATTATTATTATTATAATGATTGTAAATATTCAGAAATAGAAAATGTCTTAAACTATGGAATTGCAACTTTCAGCAAATCTTCACTTTGCAAAAGCAAACCTATGTAAAGCACATTTTTATCTGGCTGAAAAACAACAATTACGAGGGCAATCACAATATTCAACTAAGAGGATCAAACTTATCACATAAAAAGCAAAAATACTAAAAATACGTAAACTACATCAACTTTTACCAATGTTGAGATCTTTATAAAGAATTGTTCTGAAATAACGCCATTAATGAAGATCAGTAGGAAAAGCAAGATTTGTTAGAGGAGATGATAGATTGGAATTGGAAATTGTATTTACATGCACATATCAAATACATTAACAAAAAGGGTTATGATTACAGTTAGGTTTGATTGGTCTAAAATGCAGTATATTACAACTAACTACTACTACCTGGATGGTGTATGTGTTTGTGTCTTATCTGGATCCAGTTTCAAAAGTTGAGTCAAGTTCTCCTGCTGAGGATGCTTCTCGCTGGCCTCACAGATCAACATCACTCGCAGTCACCATGGAAAGGGCTTATCGTCGCAATCTGAAGATCACTTTAAAAACAATCTGACAGAAGATAAAGAAATAATAAATATCCAGTTCAAGTAATTCTAAAAATTTGAGATTTTTTTTTTTCTCTATTGACCCTATTTTGTCCCGCCTACTTTTCTAAGACGTGCACTTCCTGTAGATTTCAGTCGATGGGTTTATTTTAACTGTCATTATATTTAATTAAAATTGTCCCACAAGACAGACAAACAAACACGTTAGCTACCTTAACAGAGCTAAACAGGAAGTGCACTTCCAAGCCAAGTGGGCGGGACAAAATAGGGTCAATAGCATGAGAATATACCATTCAAACGTCATTAACCATTTTGAAAAAATAAACATGTACAAACTTATAGCTTAGAAAGTTATGATAAAATGTCAATTGTTTTTTTCATACCCTATACACATATTGCATCCAAAAAAAAAGAAAAAAAAAAAGATTTTTGTAAAATTTGTATCACGGTTTTCTTGGAGCTAGATCATGATTTTGATTTCGGTACAATTTCTGTAGACACACTATTTTCCTAATGCGTTTGTTTTGTTATTTTTTTTTTCAAAAAGCTGTCATTCAGTCAGAGCATTTATGAAGAGATAGCATAAAATAAAAATTAAGTTATGACGATTTCTTCACAAGGAGAGCTTGCATACAATTTTAATCACGGTATTGACCATTCATCAATCTTTTGGTTTGTTCATGTTGAGTGCACTTTTTATAGCACTTTAAGCATGGACATTATCAACATTTATTACTTTATGTTTTTTTTTTTATTTTGCATGTCATACAGTACGTGATGATAGCCTATTACAAAAGTAATTTGGCACTGGTCACCAAACATGACCACGTTGGCCATTAGCAAAGCAGCTAGCAACCGCGCTACATTTTTATTTTCAAAACGTTTCCATTTTGCATAAACAATTATACTAAACACAGCTGGTAAAGTAGTAAAATATTCACATCAAATTATCCAACCATCGAAAATTACATACACTAGGAAGATCATCAGACATTGTAATCATGTACTTTCAAGTTCGTACCCCAATATTAGCTTCAAGCTAAAAGCATGCTAACAGTGAACGTGACAGTACACTCACCGGGTTTTTCAGGCAGTTTCTCAAAAACTGGTCGCTTCTATGGCTCACAGATGGACGTCAGGGAGTAAAGTCTGTTTACAAATTCTTAGAAATCACAAGCTAGCACATTGTACATTTGCCCAGCACTTTCATACATACTTGCTCTGCTCAGTAAACCAAACACGTGGCATGAGTTGGGAAGTGACTGCAGCACAGCGCCTAAGTGCACTCTACTGGGCATTGTGCGTATTGCAACGCCTAGATTCCATTCACATTAGTTACACTAATATTTGTGAAACATCTAGTATTTTTGTTTTTACTAAAAACTTTTATGCAAGAAGCCATCATAAACATCTTCAAATAGTAGCCATTTTTATTTTTTCTGAGGCTCAGAGGGAGAGGACATTTTCCATAAAATAAACAAAAAATAAATACATGTTTGGTGGAGTAAATAGAATTACAGCCTGCAACAGTAAAAGGCTCTAAAAAAAAGCAATATTGTATTATATAAAGGAAATTAACACTATAAGACCAGACCAACATCTTAGCCATGTCCATGTTAGAAAATTCCATGTAAAGTCTCTGAGCAAGCCGATGTCACCACACACACACACATCTTCTCTCTGTGCCCCGGAGGACATGGCATATGCTTCTATCATGACCTTCTGCCCCCTGGAGGTCTGCTCGTTCCCCACCCTGCTGCTAGTCCTTTACCCAGCATGCTCCACTCCCCTTTCAATTATATCAGAAGCATTTCATAAGACAGGGCATGATTGAATTGAGGATTAGAATTAAAATGCAGTCGCCCATTTAGGATTAGGGTTAAAAGGGGATGTCCTGCGGCAGTTTAACAATTAACGCAACAATAATTACACAATATACAGTATTTTTTTTCACCTAAAACTGTATTTCAGCCATAAATATTAGACTTTTGCACATGAGAAAAATGAACATTAAACTAAAATATTATTGCATTTCATTATATATACAAATTGCTTGATTGTGTGACTGTTTTGACGTATAAGAAAAACTGCAATAAAGGTCTGCATCCATTAAAGTTGCATTTTTCTGATTCAAACCAAGTTAAAGTCAGAAAGAATAAAAATTGTTAAAAACCTCTAAGCAAAACAATTAGGTGAATTAGCCAGCCAGGAAACTTGGTTATACAATGAAATGTATACGATTAGCATGCGATAAGCACATTTCACAAATTCTTTTTATTTTAACATCAATATGCAACAAAAAACGTAACGGAAAATGAAATATACCAAGAATTTTGGTTGAAGCCACAAGGTGACTTTTTTTTTTATCTTAACTCACCCCAAGTCAAGGTCATAAACTTACCCATTCAAACTTGAAGCCTAACTTAGAAAATGTCTCTAAATGGCTTCAACCAAAATTCATGGTTATTTTACATTTTAGCTTTGTAATATATTGACGTAAAAAAAGGTGTAAAAATTTGCTTATTGTACGTTTTCGACATTTTGTTGTATCTACATTTTCTTTGTAGACTGTGTTGGAATTTGCATAAAGTTAACAAGACTTTTTTTTCCACAATTGTTGAAAACGTTTAAATGATTTTGGGGACAAAAGTTTGTCCCACTTAGCACTTGAGAGAAAAAGAGAGATCAACTCCAGTTCCAGCAGTCGACTGTCTGAACAGGATTTTTTTTTATTCAAAATTAATAAATCAATCAACAAAGCAGCACAAATACAATATTACAGTAATGATAATATATATGAGTAATACAGTATTTGTAAACTTGGGTCACACTTTTCTATACAGTTTCTTTAAGATCACCTCTTTTTCAGTGTTTATATTATGTAATTCTATATGGGGCAAGCGCAGTATCTATGCTAGAATGCTTTGAAATGCTCTAAGAAAAACCAACTCAACCATGCCTGTATTACTCTATTAACCTCCTTACACTCCTGTTAAAGAAAGATATTCTCACATTACATGAACGTAAGCTTCCATGCAGCAGATGATACGGTGCAGAAACACACATGTTGAGTTTACATCCTTCTGAGGGACGTTACACTTGTTTACAGACATTTTTTTCCTGAAGAATATACCGTAATTACTACTTCCCCTGATTCATCTGATTTCTTACATAAAACAAGCACTACAAACACTTTTGTTGCTATGGTATTGATCATGGTTATCATAGGAAATTTCATATCGTCCCGCTGATTGATATGCCTATCTAGCCATTCCCAAAGTATTGATAAACAAGGAGATTAGACTGGAGGCATTTCAAGAAGACTCATCCAAAGACATGAAAGTAAAGCTGCACAATTTGGGAAAAATATTTCTTGTTTTTCTCAAATTGTACAGCTTTTTTTTTTTTTTTTTTAAGTTAACATTTTTGTTAAAAGTTAACATTTTAAAAATGTCCAGGAAAATTGGCAAAATTCCAGCATACGCCTATGAACTGACAAAGAATCACAGGTATTCAGAGTTAGGAAGAATAATTGGAAGATATTTTAACAGTAATTACAAAATATTGTCGTTCTAGAGACTGTACTTTCATGCAGAACTGCATTATAGTGAGAAAAAACATTACTTAAAATACATAAAATTACTTTCATTTGTTTGAATGTTTGTTATTGTAATACTTGTCTCATGATTAATAAGACAAGTTTGACAAGATAAGAATTAACAGAAATTACACTGAAAAATACAACATACATAACCTGTTTCCTTTTATTCTCACTGGCGCTTGAAGATAAAATTGTGTTCTCAAATAGTAGTATTTCTAATTTTAGAAAAGTAAACAATAAGTTTTATGCATATTTTGATATCTAGAATTCAAAATGACCTGTTTTTGTGCAGAATCAGAGAAGACTAATTTGCTAATTGCATCCAGTCAAAAGGGGATTTGCTTCAGTTGAGATGAATCTTGCAATCTTACAAGAAACACAACAAATAATATATCAATGTATGAATTCATAATTTAAAGACTTCTTCCCTAACTCTTTTTTGGACCAAAGTGGAGCATCTCCCCCATGCTTGAGTAAGATAACAGCAGCGCGGCAGCAGTATCCGGCCCTGACTAGATAATTAGCGTAAAGATTTGTCACATTTGCCCAGAGGCGATGGTAGAATGCATATGTTCCAAAACAGGAAGCCAGTGTGGTTAATACGCACATTAACGACACAATGAACATGTGCATGCAGAATCTGTTCCTAACACGTCCACAGAACACACAGGCTTATGAAAAAGGACCTCCGCCGTACTTCAAACAGCATCTTTCTCATCAGCTGTGATCTTATCTTGCTAAATTAGGATGTGAATACAATTAAGATTTCATCACAAAGTATAATATATTAGCTGGATGTCAAATGAAGATGAAATAAAGTTCAAGAAAGAATGTATTTTGTCCTTTGTCATTGTTCGTCTTTGTCTAAAACTTTACAAGATGAGCCTGGGAATCTTTTGTTTCCCATAAACAAATCTCATCAATATCTGTTAAGTTATAATGTTTTTCTATTGTTAATTATGCTGTCCCAAGTGAAAGATGCTAAAATAACTGTAATAAAGTTAATTAGTTTTATCTTAGTACAGATATTTTAAAAGCAGCAAAAATGAAACCATGTGTGCTGTCTGCATCAAATTAAAGAGAGTTTTGTTCTCTGGCCATGTAACATAGTGAGTAATATAAGGACATATGTGACCGGTGTCTGCGTTGTGTGTGCTGGTTTATGATTGTTGGTGCAGGAGTGAAACACAGGACACAGCCGAGCGCTTGGAGGCGGTCTCCGTTTAATCTGGATTACAATAAAAGTGAACAGAGTCAACATGTTCTGCTACAGTTGGCCCAAACTTTTCCCAACACAGGGATTTCCAAAAGGGAGGAGGAAGTTCTGACACACGAAGAAGAAACGTGGGTGGACCATGACAGCATAGTAACTGGATGCCAGGTATGTAGAATAAACAGCGATTGTGTGATTATCAAATAAGCAAACCATTACACATAGGACTTTGTGAAGAAAGTTGGTATAACTTCTCATTTGATCTTTCTCTCTTTTTTTTTTATTACATATTTTTATAAATAAGACATGCAACACGGTCTCTCTGAAATGTGCATCTACACAACATAGAAGTATTTCATGAACCCCTTTTTGTAGTGTATATATATTTGTACTCAAAGTAAAGCATGTATTGTTCAAAACTGTCCCATCGACACTTTACAACAATAAAGATGAGTCATTTAAAATCTGTTGCCTGTTACAGTTAAATTTTAAACTGAAGAGACGAGGCTAAGAACTTCTGCAGTTTTAAACAGGAAGTCACTGGAGCTTTTTCTATTTTTAAGTCATAATAGGTCAATTTTGTGTTTTTGCAATGAACTAAATGTAAATTACTGATCTACATAAGTTCTAGTTTATTACTAAATAGTTTGACAAAACACGACACCCCCCCTTTAAGTCAATCAAAACAGTCACAACACCTTTGAGTCTTTCCATGTTCAAAAAACCTGAGATTGTATTGCAAGAGGTACACTTGAACAGCATACACTATACACTGGTCTAGAAATTACATAAGTTACTTCATTTACAGTAAAGATGTGATGGTACAGGCCTATGTGCCACGAGTGCACAAGTTGAAATAATGCAGAGAAAAAAAACAAAGCCTGGGGAACTTACTTCAACATCTGCTGCAAGTTGAATAGCTCAGTATATAAGCTCATGTCTAATGTAAGACTGTATCTGCACTGGAGCTACATAAAACATCCAGGAATCCAGGAATCTACAGACAAGTCTAGAAAGAGGAGCCAGACAGCTGTGGAGCCTCAGGTCAGGATCAGTTAGGCCAGTCGGAATAAAAGCTTTAGTACACCAGGAGCATGAATACTGGACTCATGGGAACAGGTCAGTGGGTCTGCCTGGACATGGTCTAGTTTATATAGCAAGGAAAAGTAGGACTATAGCTACAGGCCAATGTACATGCAAGTCATACTAGTCACAATCAATCACACTGTGTAGGTGGCAAATACAGCAACTTAGAGAAAGCTCGCGCTATAGTGTGAGAGCGATTATTCTTGACCACACAGTGAACTGAAAAAGACACACGGCAGCCGTTTTCATAGTTACCCTGGCAACATGTAAGTCACATGTACATTTTACATACCATAGCTTATGTATGTCAACATCCAATGATAAAATAGTTAATACTTTAAGGCTTTCATGATCCCAAATGACTGTAAACGAGCAAAAAGGCATGTTGGGAAACCACAAGGCTGTTGACATCAAGATGGACAAAGCTAAGTTAGTCACTGTTTTGTTTGTAATTTAATACAAATACTCGCTAATTCTGGAGGCTTAGAGGTGGGATGCCCAAAATATAGTTCATGGAAAAGCTAATCCATCCCTCTCCAAATATAAAGAACACATGGGCTTGGTTGTCATACCTTTCACACTTTGGTGAGTGTATTGTGTGTGTAGATGAGTACTGAAATCCTTCTACTAGAAAACAACATCCTGTCTTTATATACAAAGTCTTTGGTTTTGTAGCTACATATGAAAATAGTGTAGCTGCATTTTATCGACAAAGTGGAACAGAAGGTGGTCCTAAACATGACTTGAGTTGGATCCCCACATCTGCTTGTCCCTTTTCACAATTTTTATTTCTTCTTATTTCTTCTTCTTCCTGTTTCTTAAAGTCACAAAGAAGACATTTGTCTATTATAGACATTCATTCATTTTTTACTGCTTATTCAGGTTAGGCGTTGCAGGTAACTGGAGCCTATTTTTTAGGCCTTAGGCGGGGAACACCCTGGACAGTGGTCAACAACCATTCACTTTCTCATTCACAGAGGGATATATTTACAGTGATGCCCAAATAACCTAAACATGTATATGTTTTTGGAGGTGTGAAGAAAAGGGAGTAACCCACGGTGACACAGAGAGAACATGCAAACTCTACCCAGAAAGATTGTGAGATTTTGATATAATCCGACCTGGGAGTCAAACCCACAATCTCCTTATTCCACTCTGTTACCGTGCACCCCTTTGCTACATAGATTTTCACAATTGATGGATAATAATTAGGGCTGTAGCTGAGCAAAAAATTCAACTAAAAATAAACCTTGTTGTCAATCAATGCATCAACTAAAAAGGGGAAGTGGCAAAATGTTACGTTGATATATCTGACATAAAACTGCATATAGAGGGATTTTCAGTCAACAACAGAGCCGCTCTCTGTCTGGTTAGCTGGGGAAACGGTAGTGATGGGCAAAGCAAAGCGCCATGAAACTGTGAACCATATGAACAAAATGGGTCGGAACTTCGAACTGCGGTTCGAAATGCATGAATACCGCCATCTGGTGGTGAAATGTTTCATTAAAAGATTTGAAATGAATAAATACTACTGTTGTTGTGTCCCTACATACAAAGATAAAGTACTGAAGTGGAGTCAAAATAATCATGAGTTCTACATTATTACTATATTACTGTGGAACAAATAGGCCCTAAGCCCTGTATTCTGTTGAAAACTAAAGTTTGAATAAAACAAAGTTGAGTTAACATCAGATTTTTATTCAGGAATATAAGTTTTTCTGCCGTTGATGGTTTTAGCACCTACCTACACCTACCTAACAAATAATACCTACTGCTTGATGCTGTGTCAATATTGTGTTTCTAAATTAACAATGTGTATTCCTAAATGTATATTTAATATATCTATATTGTACTTAAATTCCAAACTATCAAGCTAACTGACTAACTTTCTAACTAAAGGAAAAAAATCAAATTAAATCACTGTCAATCTCTCAAAATCGCTCTATCTCTCGCTCACAAACACACAATTTCTAAAAGTGGCAAAGTGCCTTTTAAACTTTTGGGCGTGGTTTGAAACAGCTCATGCTGTTTTGTGATTCGTCAGTAGCCGATCAGCCAAAGTTAGATTCGAGCCGAAAGCCCTAGTGAAACGTTTCGGTAACAGCAGCGGTTCATGAACCGCAGAGTACGTGATCAGCGTTTTGAACCAGAGTTCGAAGCAGTGATCCGAAGCGCATGCGCTTTAGTGCTTCGAAGCAGTTCAGGAAGCGCGTTTCAAACTGCCATCATAGGAAACGGACGAGAGCTAGCTGTTCGATCAGGTATGAACCGGTATGACAGATGTCTGTCTTCTGAAGCTTGAGACAGTGTTTTTCTCAAGGTTTTTTCACCCACCTAAATGTAGCCTAACTTTTAAGAATCGTAGGGTCGACTTTCATTCACAAATGTTGATTTAGCAGCATAACTTTTGTTTTCACATAGTGATAAACTCTTGTAGTTAACTGACGATGGTGCTTTTTGACTTGTTTCCCTTTACTGTAAAAGACGACAACCAGGTGTGTAGTAATGGCTAAAATGATTTGCAATGTGAAGAAATGTTTTGTTTGAAGCAGTCAAGAAACATGGTCATGGTAGAAAAATTTAAAGTTCATTGCTGAAAAATTTCAAATATTTAGCCACATGAATCTAATACAATTTTGGAAAACTAAGACACTATTCACCAATTTATCAAGACAGACAGTATATTTGAGTAAAAGTATTTTCCATGTAGATAAGTTTATTATCTTAGGTTTGGGAGCAGGACCACAACTCTCTGTCCCATTCGGCTGCCACACTAAAGCCACCAGGCTACTCCAAAAACACAACAACAAACTTGTTGATTTAGCAAACAAAAAGAAACAAACAATGAGCAGTCACAGAAATACAGAAATAGATTATCCAGCTTTCATATCAAAGAGACAAGTAGACAAAACTCAGTGGGAAAAGAGAAACCATGAGGAAAACCACAGGAGAAATCCACTCTCATGGACATATATGTTGTAGCTGTGTCCAGACCTTTCTCTTCATTGTCTTCATGCCCCTCTTTCCTTTTTTTAGCCTGTTCTTTGCCTTTACTTTGAGGTACAGAAGATACGAGGCCCGGGAGCCACATTAAAGTCCAAACCAGCAATTACTTCAAATAAATAAACCTTTTGCATTACATTCTGATCATGTGTTCTTTGCCAACTAAGGAATGCAAGTTTTTTCTGGGTTGCACACATGTAAACAGACATCACAGCTGTGTCCTTCTCATTCTCATCATCATTTTATGCTACTGTCCATGGGTCAAAAAACCTTAGAAATAATCCACGTTTTTAAGTTTTTGCTTTTTAGGCGCACAGTTTCCCAAAAGCTTGACATTGTGTACAAGTGAACTCTGGTAAAACCCTGACAAGAGTTTAGCGAAGGCTGCTTTGTGGGCCCTCAGGCTGAGCAGTGATCCACAATGTACCAATCACACTCAGTCAAATCCTTAAACACGCTGCTTAGTCACAGATGACAAACCAGAGGCAAAACGCATCCAACACATGAGGGTCCCATGGCCGCCTCGGGATCACAGCTCGAATTTAAACATCAGCCTGAATCAGTGGAGCTTTTAAAAATAAGCAGGAGACAAGTGCCAACTTCTGTGACTTATACTTGTGGCAATGGTGCATGAAGGATTAGGTCAACTCTGTCGTTTTTGGTTATGCACAATGAAGTATATGTTATGAAGCTGTGATTATCCTCACAAGCCTTTAGGCGCCGGGGTTTTCAATGTGAAATTCAGCTCAGTCAATCTAGAGACTGTAACCTTTCAACTAGAGAATGCACATGGATATCTCTCTGCATTATTTATACAAACAGTACACAGTCTGAATTTTACCACAAGTGTCTGGCTGCAGACCTCCATAAACGCTAGATAGTCGGGTTCAAAGGATGGTGATTAAGTTTAGGAAAACAGGTAAGTTTAGGAAAAGGTTAGGGTAATGGGCAAGGTTAGGAAAAAGGTTTGCGTAAAGGTTAGGATGAAAAGTATAAGAGCTTATGCGTGTTTAGCAGCAGTAAACTCATTATCATAGCAATCATCTCACTTCTGTCCCTCTGGCGTCTTCTTTCCGTGTGACAGTAAACGACAACGTACTGTACTGTTGTATATCATATTGTGCTGTTTACATGTTCACATACCAAACTGTTACCCTATTACCCCAATGAACTACTGTGAAGTAAGACTTTACCATTTTGACAAATCAGCAAATAAAACTGACATATTGCAAACTCAGGACTGGTAGACAATGTGAGGCAAATCAATACAGAACAATGTTGTGCTAAACTGTTATTATCATGCGATGCATCTGAAATTTACCAAGTTTCTTTTAGTTCTATTGGTGCAACAATACTTTCTTTACAAAACATTTTTAAATTTGTACTTGTGCTGTTTTTTTGTACTTGTACAGTTTACAGTATTATTGATCAGTTACCAACATAATTTGGGTAACTTTGGCCAATAAGAGTCAGTGTCATCAAATGGAGAAACAGACAAAAGTTTGTGGGGAGTTATTTGAGTTTGGGGCCGGTGTGTTTACAACAGAATGCACCTATGTGATCTTTCATTAGGATGAAAGAGTTGAATCTCATCTAAAATCTGTCAAAAAAAATGTAATTGCCTTTTGCGTTACTTTGGGAATACAACAACTAAACTAAGCATTTGTGTTATTTTGAAAAATAAAATAAGTTTGAACCTGCAGTAAAAATGAGTTTGTAGTTTCAGCATTTTGTTTCCAAGAAGCATCCTTGTTGTTGTTAAACAACTTGTTACTAATAATCAAGAACAGCACCTTTTAGGTAGGTTTTCGATAAGTGATCAACTTTAAAGCTAGCTCAAAGTTTGTCTGTCACTTCATCTGGGGTAACAGTTATTTCTCTCCTTCTTGCAATCAATTAACTCAATGTGCAAATGCACACTTAAAAGGAATTATTTGCGTAGTCTTCCATCTCTCCCTATTAACCAAACTGTAGGTCATTTTGCCTTTTTAGTACAGTAATGACTTTATATATGGAGTTACAGAAATCTCAATCTTCTCATAGTAAAAAAAAAAAAAAAAATTCCATTCATGTCAGTAAATTCTGTAGACTAAAGTGATTACTGGCTAAATGCAGTTTTTTGTGTAATTCAAAATGTGAATCAGTCTACTCAAAACTAGAAATGAACAGCTAAACTCATGACAAAATGCAATGTTATATGTTATTAAGAGAAAAAACTAACTCTTTGCCCACCTGACCCTATGACAACATCCCATTGTAGAACGTAATGCAATAGGACCACCACCTACCCTCTATGATATGAACATGAACGCAACCTATTAATCCACTCATGAGACCACAACATAGCCTAAACCCAACAAGTTTCAATCCAGAGAAATATTGCGGCCACTTCTTGGACAAAAAGTACTAATAACATTTCCCAACCACACTGGGGCCCAACATCTGTGACTTTTCCACTTTTTACCTGTAAACCATGCCGGTCCGACTCTTCACCGTATCCTGCAGCGTCAGAGCATGGAAGTTCAGAAACTCCTCCAGCTGTTTCACCTCCACCAGGGACCTCTGTTTGCTGGGCGTCCACAACATGCACGGCGCGTACGGCTGGGGTCCCGTGGGTGCCGAGTCCGTCTCACCAGCTTCCCCTGACCCCCTCCCACTCCCCTATTCCTCCTCCCGGCCCGACAATCCGACTTGACCCCTGCCGACCCCCCCTTTCTGCTTGGGGTTGGTAATTTCTGGGCAGGTTCCCTTGTAGAGATACATCCTTCACAAGTCACTCAAACATGTGGTGTGTAAGTCAAGGATGCCCGCTATCCTCACAGTTATTTGGCAAAAACAATAAATCCGTGTTAAAAGCGTATTTGGGAGAGTATCCACATCAAAAAGCAGTATCGTCCTCCATGTTGAAAACCAGGCAGACCCGTGGAATGCCCCTGTAGCCATGCTGTCACTTCTTTGCCCCAGCCTGTCTACATTATAAGCTCACTTTGGTTTGGCTTCCTATTAAATGGCATGGGAATCTGGGACATTTTCCCCCCTCCCGTCCGCCCGCCTGCCTCCCTCTCTCTGTCTCACTCTCTTTCTCTCTTCTCTCATCTTTTTTTTTTCCTCCAACCCCCTCATATCCATCGCTATCATCCTTCCTTTGTCTCGCAGTATTCCCCATGTCACTAAGGATTTTTTTCACTTACAAACTGATATCCGCTGCAATTTTTCTCTCAAAGCAGTTCCTGTCAAAGTGTCCTCTTTTCTGTTATTTTCTCTTTCTTGCATTCGCTTCTATTCACTTTTTAAAACAACAATGAAACTCATGATTTTAAAGGAAACATGAAATGCAGATCTACTTTTAAGAGATTTTGACCATGTTTTTTTCAGCTTACTCAAAGTTGTATTTGGATACTTGTTTCCCACCTTTTCTCCTATTCCCGTCAAAGTTGTTGGTTAATTACCTTTTTATTAGAATAATAGTGCAACTCATACTGTGAAAATACTTTAAAATTAAAAGTACAGTAACTAACAAAATCTACAAACAAGACTTATTCTGTCATAAAGCAGACCACAGCTGTCAATCATTTCACTGTTGATTTTAAGTAAAGCCTGTTTAAGAGACTCATTTGTTGTCTAAATGCCAATATTAAAGGAGACCTATTATGTAAAATCTACTTTTCTGAGTTTTTAACTCTGTTACACAGAGTTCTCTCATCATTAGTTTACCCAAAGTTGTATTTGGATAGATTCCTGCATGTTTGTGTAATCTTGTATTGTTCTGAAGCTAAGGCTGGAGTGTTAAGAAAATCACTATCTTCACCTTCCACCTATCCCCGCCCACTTTCTGTATTTACTTGTGTTATCAAAAAATTGATTCCAAGTAAAACATGTAGGGTTCAAAATTGAAATGTAGACACTTTCCAACAACAAATTGTAATTTAAAATATGCTTTAAAATTAATTTACATGAGGCTATCAATTCTGCTGTTTTGAACAGGAAGTCAATGGGTCTGTTTCTTTTTCTAAGCTGTTTTAGATCATTTTTGTGTTTTACGATGAACAAAAAGTGGATAGTTGGTCTACATATGCCATAGTTTCTTTCCAAATCACAATAGGTCTCCTTTAAATAAGAAAATTCTAGATTTAATTGATGTGTACAACACACAAAGTAATTTATCAACTTACATTTATGAGGCACTAAGTAGTGTAACTAATTACATTTTTAAAAAGCATCAAGTAATGTGTAACTAATAACATGATTACTAATTAAATACTGTATTTACACACTTATTTGTTTTTACTTGCAAATACTGAAACATTTCAGATTCAAAATTGTCCTTTAGCCACTTTCTGGCAAAATATATATATTAAAAAAAAAAAATAATAAATAAAAAAAATAAAAAATAAAATTTCAAATCTGTTGCTTCTTCATTGGTGCAGGGGTTATCAGTTTTAAACAGGAAGTCAATAAACCTATTTAGAAATTGGATCAAATTTGTGTTTTAAATTACTGATCTGCACAAGTCAGAGTTTATTACTAAATATATGAAAAAACATCACGTCTCTTTTAAAAGCTCAGTTTGACTTAGCTGACCTAATCCATAGCATCTTTCTACTGTCCACTTCCCTAACACAAGTGCACGCTGGACATTTGCCCGCCAGGACACCTAAAATAAATGCTCACACACAGCCGACAGCATGTTCTGCACGATTGCACAAAGTCAGAGCGAGAGTTTTTGGAAAGAAGTGAACCACGAAATGCGACATGGGGAAGCCTCTTACATCTGATGCTTTTTTTAGAAGCATACATTCAAACAGTATGGTCCCACTTGGGAACGGTGAGTGACATCACGTCTCGTCTCTCTGGTGGATTGTGGGAAGACAGAGGAATGCTGTTCTGCCATATCAGGGCAGAGGAGTTTGAAAACAGTCAGTGGCACAGCACTCACTCATAATGACCTTTGAGTGTGGAGTCGAGTGTGTACATAAGCTGAAGTACACACAGCAGTGACACAGGAATTGGCTAAAGATACATGACCACAACAGTAGCAGCTGTGCTTATGGGAGTCTCCCTTCAGTTGAAACCATGTTGTAAGAATTTATGTGAGCCGGTTATTGTCAGAATCTGGCCAAACTCATGCTGACTACAGTGGTGGTTCTCGTATTGAAAACAGTCATGCGCATGGTCGTAGAGTGGCTAGCATACTTGCCTAACTGAAAGCTGTGGTTCAACTCCCACAGCTCGTTTTCTGTTGGAGCTTGCATGTTTTTTTGTATTGGTGCAGTCTTTCAGCCACCCACATGCACTTAGGCCTCCAGTAATGGTCGAAAGCTAGAAATCTATACAGTTCCAAGAAGTGTAGACAAAAACGTTAAAGCATTGAGCTTGACACTGAAGGATATTATTGATGCTGTATTTGATATCTGTTATATTTTTATTCATGCTCATACTAACTAAATGATAGCACGTTTCACACTGTAAAAAACCAAACATAATTTGGTTAACACATGCCGATTTTTGGAAGCTTAGCTCAGTTAATTACGTAAACCAAGAAAGTCGCCGTATCAAGAAATGTGGTTTACATGCTTTTGTAACAATTACTTAAAACAACATGCTGGACGTCCTGAGACGGACATCCTACTGCTCTTTATGTTTTATAAATTAGAAGTATTGAGGGATGGGTCAAATGCAGAGGACACAGAGCAATAAAGTGTACCTTAACCTTACTTTAATCATTGTCTAAACTAAAGATGACATGTGGAGTAAAATACAAAGTGATTTTGTCATATCTCCTAGCCTGTATCTGACAGCCCTGACACCACAAATCAGTTTAAGTTGAGCTGATACTGTAGAGATTGATCTTTTTTTTTAGCCAAAAATAGGAAATAACTGATTTTATCTTTTATAATTTTGTGACTCTAGAAAAAAACTTTACTGTGTATCTTGACCTATTGCTCTTCCACTGCCTTTTTGTTTACTTTGTTACTTTGTTGTTTTGGCTTTTCCCCCCCCAATATAGTGGGTGAAAAAATGGATTTCCATTGTAACAGATTTTTTTTTGACATTCCATCTCAACCTTCATAGGTTGTGCTAGAATTGTATATTGTGCCAATATTGTACAAGAAGCATTATTGTGTAACTGACCAGGAAATATTTAAAAGATATTGACACTTCTATTTGCTGCCCTCCATCTGTATTACATAGAAAGTGGTGCATGAACCAAATCTAATGACTGTTGTCCTTCAAATTAAGTTTCACATTATTGATCAGCCAGCTGATCAGTGGATGTTTGACCAAATATTTGTGTGCACTCATGCTGTAGCAGTGGTAGAACAAATGTGTATACCACGGTGTTACCAAATGTCTTGCCTCTCATTTCATGCTTCATGACAACTCTTTTGACAGATGCAAAAACAACACTGAAGAGCTTAGAATTTTGCTACATCGATTATTACGAGACCTTAAGTGATGTAAGGCTCAAAAATGTCACAAAGCCACTTTGCAAAAATAAAAGCATTTAATGCATGTCAAAACCAGTCTGCTACTTTTAAATGTCAATGAAGCCACTAGTATTGTTTGCCATTACAGATCAATTGTTATCATCAGCAGTGATCAAATCTTAAAACAATGATCCACGTGTGTCACTGGCTACATTTAGAACAACAATGCACAATACAGACAGAGCGAAAGCAGCTGTGTCCATTGTCCATCAGACTGACTGGAAAAAAGTGATCCTCGTGGCAGTGGGAATGTCAGCTGAGCTCGTGCAACGCCGAGGTGTTTACGGAGTATTTATAGCAGCCGGCCCTATACAGTACATGCCCTGGACGAGGGGCACAGACGTTCATTCAGACTTGTGCGGATTTTCTCTTTGATTTTCAGAGTGTGTTTGGTGTTTACAAGTCCTTGTTCAAGCTGCTCCACACATGGGCAGATGGGCTTTAGCCAAGAGTCGGAAGAGAGAGGCATTAGAGGTCAAAAAGTGAGTGCTTCTCAAACTGTGTTAAAAGTACCACTGGTTTGATGTTTTAGTAAATAAGATTAAAAGTTTGACTATTGAGGAGTACCATTCTGTTTTATCACTGCAATGAGTTTTTTTATACTTAACAACTGAGATGCCATGCCAGAGATTGGGCATCACTAACAACAACTAGCATGCTAATGTTGGCTTTCACTCATCCTCGGAAGTCGGAGTGATATTTTCTCTAAATTTGTGAGAAAAGACATTTAAAGCAAGCAATAAAAACTAGAAAATTGCTCAAATCAACCTAAAAGTCCGTTTCAAGTCAGTTATTATTACGGATATTGTTGCTAAAGAACTTGCAAAACGTTATAAGAACCTGTATTTTTGCTAACATTAGCCTTGTGTGCTGATAGCACATAACAAGGCATAAATAACATAGATACAGTAATTACTGAAGCTTTTTTTCAGAATATTCAAGTCAAAATTAAAGCTTGTTCCATTCAAAACTGTAAAAAAAGTGACCAAGAACCTACACAAGAACTGCTTTTATAATAGCGCCAGCACTAAGGCAAACAAATTGGGTTTAGTTCCTTTAAGGATCTCTAAAACACATGAAAGTCTGTTTATTTCATCCTTGATCACAACAACTGTATTTAATGAGGAATTTGGCACCTTGTTCATTCTGGCAAATAAGCCATGTTTTGCCCAATGGAACAAGGGTGTGTGAGTGCCAAAGCCTCTACTTTTTTTTGCATGGAGGTCACATGGATAATATTAAAGAGTGTGTGATTATACTGTTCAGTGTAAAGCACAAATTTGATAGAAAATGGCCTAGCAATAAGTTTTTTGACAGAATTCACAAGCTTTTCCTTTTCAGTGTAAATTTTAACATTAGCGAGCATTCGATTTTAAAATGATTTTTTGTTGTTGTTGTTGTGATGTTGTTGTTGTTGTTGTAAACTGGCTGCATGACAATTTTACACTTTTTTTGACAAAACCTGATTTTTTGAGAAATTAAGTAAATAGCATAGGTGGTAGGTGAAAACAAAGATTTTCTGAGCACTAGATGAGCACTTCTATCAAAGGCTTGACTGAATTTACATAAAAAACACCTTTATTTTTTAATAATTAATTTACTAATCATTCATTTAATCAATTGATTGATTGACAGATTGATGACATTGATGTTTACAATGCTCAACATTTACACTTGACTCGGTATAAGTCACGGTTGCTGTAAACGTTTTGGTGTCATCTGCAACAAATTTTAAAGTATTCACCTTATTATGCCCTTCCCACTCTTCATGACTTCCTGTTAAGCTGTGTTAAGGTATCTAACATGTCTGTGTTGAGCGGCAATCTCAAATAAATAACAACAGTTAAAATAAACCCAGCGACTGGCAGCAGGAGATCTATTGTCTGGGCTCAAATTATATAAAAAAATAAAAAAAAGATTTTAATTGCAAGATTTTTAAATGCTCTAAATTGAAGGTATATTTATACATAGTACTTTAGTTACCTAGCAGCAAGTCAGGTTGTCCTATTCTTTTTCTTTTTGCTAATGTATCTAAAAAGCATAATTTTCCCCCTTGTGAAGATTTGAGTTTTCCCAAAAGAGAAGTGATGTGTCTTGATTCCAGGCTCTCATAATTATGCCAGCGATCAGCTCTTGCCCTCAGGGATTGTCCTGCTCCTCTTTAACCAATGTGCTGCCCTACATTCTCCACTATTATCCCATTATTCCCACCACTGAACACCAATAATACATCACACTACATGAGCTAAGTGTTTAGGCGTGAAATGTTTCTATGAACATTATGGCAATCTCAGGGAGTGAAAAAAATACTTGTGTGTCTTTTGATAACCAAACACATTATTGTGACTATTGTGGGCATTTTGCACAGTAGCATAGGTAAAACATTTGCCAAAAGCTGGACAGAATTCAAACTCACAATGCATTCATGGCCATGTGATTCCAAATGTTGATTTTTTTTTTTTTACTTATTACAAAAATAAATAGAACAACAAAACTGGACTGTGTAAATAAAAGTTTAAGGGTTAGGGTTAAGGTATATACATGCAAAGTGTAATGTTGCTTCATTAGTAATTAGTTTATTCAAATTTTAGCCCCAAAATTACAGCGGTGTTATTTTGAATTTGCATTAAATCTGTATTATGAACAAGTGTAGCTATTATATAATGGCCTATTATTAGACCAGACATGTCCAAAGTGTGGCCCAAGGGCTAGATGTGGCCCTCAGACTTCCTGCCAGTTAGCCCAAATTAGAAAAGTACATAGATTTAATGTCAAATTTGAGCAATTCTTCTACTATAATTGAAATAATCAAACTTTTTGATGATATATAAACAGAAATTGAACATTTAACGCCTTATTAAAAGCATGGTGGTTCATTTAAATTGGGTTAGATGCAAAATTTTGAATGAATCACTTCATAATACGTTTCAAATTGCAGCCCACTGAAAATAGTTTGGACACCCCTGGTGTAGGCCATGTCTCCATGATTTGCCTAGTCCCTCAATTTAAAGTTTAACATGGTAGCAAAGAGAAAATTACAACAGTGTTGTTATACATTTTGAAAACATTCAATATACTTTTTTTTTTTTTTGCCAAATAAATTTGAACGTTCCAAAATCCTGCATAATGTATAATCTCAATGTGAGAGCCATGCATCCAAACAAGAAAACTTTGATGCTAACGGCTCCCTTTCATTGTAAGATCAAGACAGCATTAAGTGAGAACACATGCTTGGGTTTTGTTTGTTTGTTTGTTTTTGTTTGATTGTTTGTTGCTTGCAGGTCCGCTGTGGAGACACTTTGGGACCATTACCAATCAGCTCCAACGTGAACCAGTGGAAAGCAGCCTATAGTGGGCAGCTCCACCCATTAAACCAATCTGCAGGAGATGGTTAAGTGCACACAGAGCTCATGTTGCTACACCTGGGCCTTGTGCTTTGTGCCAGCTCAGTAGGGAAGTGTGAACTTAATCCTGCTGAGAAGAGGCACAGTTACTGCAGCGACCATGGCAGCCTTCACAAAGGCAACAATAGAATAAAAGACCACTTGATCACATTGACTTGTCATATTTGATTTTGTTTGTTCCTTTCTTTTTAATATTTTCAGAAACGCAGTCTGTATTTTTTGCAAGGTCTTCCACTTTTTTTCATGTTTTTGCTTTTCTTGGAATTTGTATGGCACTGGAATCTACTATTCACTTATCTTCTTGCAGAGGGAATTATAATGGGGAAAAAACAAACAAAGGCTAATTATTGAGCAACATACAGATGAAGAGGAATACAAGTTCTCATGTGAATTGCTTAAAACAGGTCTGTCAATGATGAATGAGCAACAAAACAACTTCACTCCAGGTTGTTTTTTCTATAGCCATAATTGTAATAAAAAACGAATGCATGTGTCGAAGGACTTGTGAGAGCGAGGAAGAAGTTGCACAGATTTGAATATCAACAATTTGTTTTGCATGTACAAGCCTAAAAGCACACTGTATAACTTTTAACACCCAGTAATAGACATTAAACTATGTTGTATTTTGCTTTTTTTTTTTTTTTTTTTTGACTAAAACCAGTATAAAAATGTGAGCATTTTCAGTGTATAAATACTTTTATTAGAACTGGAAGGATTGTGGATGTTCCACAAGTTACCAAAGTGATCAAAATGCAAACAGGTAAGAAAGCCCCAAAACGCAAAGAGTTACCAAAATTATCCAAACCACGAGGTTCAAAGCCACTAAAACAAAACACCCAAGACGCCCTAAGTTACCAAAGCCGCAAGGCCCACAAAAATAGAACGCCCTCAAAACGCCAAAAGTTACCAAAATGACCAAAACCACAGGGTGCAAAGCCACTGAAAAGAAAGCTCCCAAGACACCCTAAGATACCAAAGCCACATGGTCCAAAGCCACCGAGCAGAAAGCCCCAACTAGTCCGACGTTTCCAAAGACCCCAAAGTCACAAGGACCACGAAGACAAAACAGAAAGCACCCAAAATATGATAAGTTACCAAAGTTACCAAAGCCACAAAGCCCACAAAAACAGAATCGGAAGCCCCCAAGTTGCCCTAAGTTACCAAAGTCACACAGTCCAAAGCCACCGAACTGAAAGCCTCAAAAAAGCCCTAAGTTACCAAAGTTCCCAAAGCCATAAGGCCCACTAGAACAGAACACCCCCAAAAACACAAAAAGTTACCAAAATGACCAAAACCCCAGGCTCCCAAGCCACTGAAATGAAAGCTCCCAAGATGCCCTAAGTTACCAAAGTTACCAAGCCACAAGGCCCACAAAAACAGAATATAGTAAGCCCCCAAGATGCCCTAAGTTACCATAGTTACCAAAGCCACACGCCTTACAAAAACAGAATATACTAAGCCCCCAAGATGCCCTAAGTTACCAAAGTTACCAAAGCCACAAGGCCCACAAAAACAAAATATAGTAAGGCCCCAAGATGCACTAAGTTACCATAGTTACAAAAGCCATGAGGCCCACAAAAACAGAACCCCCCCAAAAGACCAAAAGTTACCAAAGCCACAAGGCCCACAAAAACAGAACCCCAAAAACACCAAAAGTTACCAAAGCCACAAGGCCCACAAAAACAGAATGCCCCCAAACTGCCAAAAGTTACCAAAATGACCAAAACCGCAGGGTCCAAACAAAGCAACTGAAATGAAAGCTCCCAAGACGAACTAAGTTACCAAAGTTACCAAAGGCACACGGTCCAAAGCCACCAAACTGAAAGCCTCGAAATCGACCTAAGTCCTCAAAGCCACAAGGCCCACAAAAACAGAGCAGAAAGGCTAATAACTGACTTATCTTCATGGTGAATTTTCCAATGTATGCTTTGCCTTCCTATACTGATGGGATCTGCACTCCACCTCCAGAAAGTGACACATGTGCTAGTTTAATACTATACTTACAACACTTAAAAGTGCTGGTGTTATTTTTAGACACGTAAAAGCCAGGGATTTTGATCATTCTATTCTGTCCCACTTTTTATGCAGATTCACCAGAGAGCTAAAATTGACTCTCATTGTCGAAGTGGTAATGAGAGCGGGGATATCCAGACTTCAGTGGGTGTTTGGCTTGATCAGGCTCAGAGCGGAGCTGGCACACTGGCCTCATGTCTGTGTGAGCGACGAGGAGCAGACACACAGGAGATTGGATCACTTTTTAGGTCAATGTGAATGCTCCAGCTTTTAATTGGATGAATGACTTGTCGTGCCAAAGGTCTGTCAAATAAATGCTGTCCTTGAAGTTATAGGGACTAAAGGTTAACTCTAATATGCATTTCATGTCTTGGTTCTTGACCGTTTTCATTCATAAACCCAATCAATAAAAAACATAGACATTTCGATCTCCAAATGCAAAAAGTAGGCTACCTGCAAGTGAAATGGTAGCATTGTGTCTGGTTCTGACATGACATGGTCCTATTTGGTTCAACAACAAAATAATCTGCATTTACCTCTGCATTTGAAAGATTTTTGTGTTCAACCTCGTTTAAACTCCATATAATTTTTTTAATGAATTGCTTGGTGGAGGAAATCCTATTTATAATCATTGATTGAAAATTACAGGAAGAACAAAATCTCTATGTCATCTATGCTGATGACATAGAGATGCAATTGTTTACTTGTATCTGGGGACCTTCTGAAACCTGAGTCCTATAGAGAAAAAGAAAACAAAATAGTTAATGTGCTGTTATCCAGGAAAGTGAGCAACTTGATTAGGTTGCCCTCTGCTGGCAGCAGTTAAAATGAATCAACAATATCAACCTGAAGAACTGCACTCAAACGACCCAGACTTTTGGTAAATTCTTCTTAGCAAGATTAGGGTTAGGGTTGGATTCGTAAATTGTGGTTAAGGTTGGAGTATTAGAGTACAAAACAATGTTTATCTAAAGAACTCTAATTTAGGTACAAGAATTCAAAAGACAGCATAGGTTAATTTGTACTTAATGGACTTAAAATCCACTTTTAACCATGTTACAACAGTGCTCTCTCATCATCATTTTAACCCCCAATCATTACGCCATTCCAGAAACAAAAAAAAATCACCTGGGAATGGTTAAGAGAAAAAGAACATTGTAACCCTCTTATTTAGAGTTAAATCAACCATTTTGGGATGAATCAGACTCAGTTTAAAAATACCCTAAACATTCTAACATTCTAATAATACTTTTTCATAGGCTCCAACTTCCTAAAACAATTTAGCCAGAAATTAGATTCTGTTTTTCTTTTGTGTGGAGAAAGTTCTCACTTCTGATTATAGCCTCTTGTGTTTCAGCTTCACAAAGACTCCAATCGTTTGTCACTGCTCCAAAGGATTCAGAAACAGTCTAGTTGAATTTAAAATTCTAGTCAGACATTGAGGAAATAGGCCTTGATTCATGCATTCTGATGCATTGTCCTGCACTGATGCTTTAGCTAAGAAATCACAATTTCACCTACCACTTGTCCTCGCTCACTCGATTACTCAAAGATGTAGGCCTAGTACTGAGTTAAATATGTAGCATTCAAAATTGCATTACCAATGACTCATTTACATCTGCTGCTTGTCAGATTGATTTTAGAATGAACAGTGAAGGTACATATACAGAATTATGTAATAATATTTTTTAGCTTTTACTAAAAACACAATATGCCTCCTTTAAATATTTGCGTGTACATTTAAAAGAGTGAATATCTTGAGAATCCATCACCCTTTACGATCAAATAGGCAGCCTGTCATTCTAATCTTGTAGCATTCACACCATCATGCACACAGCCATTTTTATTGGGCGCTCATGATCCCGTCAAACTCCAAACCAGCACTATTAAGCAGTCATCAAATGCACTTGCACCTGTCAGTCTCTCAGCGCTGCCTTTTGTCATAACTTGATGTGCTGTAAATAGAAAGCAGCACGTGGAGAGAGCGCGACAACACATCAGCAAGCCAAAACAAATGAAGCCCTACACAAGATAAGAACAGCTCATGTACCAATCCAAAAAGAAAAGTCGGAGATGAATTGAATGATTAAGAGCGCTGAGTCGAGACATTCTTCTCGGCCAATACCGGTTGGTAGCCACCTATCTGGTCTGCACTATGTGTGCTATTTTGAAAACACCTTCTCATTACTTCAGTGCCATCTAGGTCCAGTTGGATCCTCTCTTCCCCCACCAAGGAAAGAAATATATTGACCTAATCCAGGGACCACGGAATGGTTTTGACTTTGGACGGTAGCTCTTTCTTAACTGTCAACCTGCTTTCTTGACCAAACCAAGCCGAGTCGAGTAGTGGAAACACCCCATATGTGACAGCGTCAGTGTGTGTGCAGGCCAACTGGACTGTCAAGGCGTCTTTTCCCCTAATCCTTAAACTTAACCAAATTCACTTAACCTGATGACCCTAACCTTACCCAAATCCCTGAAGTAAATATTTAAAAACAAAAACTTTTGCTAGCATAGCCACCAATACAAAGTAGGTGTAGCTGAGTTGGAGAAAAAATCAAGCGCACACCAGCCAATCAAGCTCGGTTGTAGCTTCAGTAATAATGCATAAAGCTTATGCATTCAGCATATAGAGACAAAAACATTTTTTTTTCACATCTTGATAATCTGTTCAGATGAAAATTAGTCGGCAATGTTCTGTCTTCGTCGTGCAACCTTTGTTCACTCATTGCCACAAAGTTGTCTGTTGTTGTTGTTAGCATTGTGGCTATCTGTTGTTAACATGCCGGCACATCTTGCTCCTAACAGTTGTGAAAACAGTTTGTGTTGAGCAATTCAGAGGCTCTATATCGCAATAGTGAGTAAGTGGGCAAAAAATATGGACTGATGTAGAAAGCTTAAAATTTATTATTTCGGTTAGTTTACACTTTTAAGGAAGCAAAATATAGGGATTAGCTCTGAGCTATATGGCCTATGAATGTGGCATCGATAGCACCTAACTGAGCAACAATGGTGAATGTTCTGTCCCCTTCAAATAAACTAAAATAACTAAAGGCTACAGGACTTTTAACTTTAAAAATTTGAAGGTATACTAAACTAAATTTAAAAAAAAAAAAAAAAAATGTTAATTATTGCATATCGAATTGAAATCATAATGTCAAACAGAAAAATCGCAATATGATTTTTGCCAATTTTACACACTGCACACATACAGTCATAGACGGTGTGTGTGCAGCCCTACAGGTTCAAAACTGTCAAGTAGCCACTTTTCAACCAAGCGTTCAGAAACAGCTATTTAAGGAAAATAAGCCAGAATGATAATCAATTTTAGCTTAATCTTGCTTGATAATGTCACAATTATCAGGTTAATTGCACAACCATATTAGACATACATTTCCTTCAACACATGGTTTAAGATCAACTTTCTTTTCGATCTTGCTTTACCATAATGGGAAGCAAAAAAAACCCAAACTCAGCAGGGAGTCTCAGAGATAGCAAAGTATGAGAGACAGCAGAACACATGAGAGGCAGCAGAATGTAAGGCTTAAATCCTGAATGATTGGAACAGAACAGATTAGCCATTTAAAAGAAAGACGTATAGAGCAGACTGAAAATACCCGCGTGGGAAAATTCAAAAGGAAAAGATAAGCGGTGGCTGAGCTGTTACTGGGGAGAGACAGGCCTATTACAGCGATATGACAAAGATGAGAATCAAAACCATTTCTGCAGCCAGCCATTTGTTGTGTCACCATGGCGTTAGAAGATGTCAACAAAGGCTAACGCAGCAAGACAGATGCTAGCTATTAGCATTACGAGCAGATCAGGTGACACAAGTCTGAGCTCGAGCATGTTCTGACCCAGTGTACAATGCTCACAAATGACTAGAGGGTCCGGAAAAGACTGCACATGGCTTGGGTGATGTGGTAATTGTGGTTATATGATAAATGTTTTGCATGAGTTTGTCTGATTGCAGTTTTTGATATCCACTGTAATCTACTATACTTTTCTGACGTTTTCTTACTCACTTTTTTTTCCAGTTTCTTGTTAAAACACATAAACTTTCATCTGGAAATAATTGTTAAATCTGCAAAAAAGACGTCTTTTCTTCCATTTAAACTAATCAACATACAGCCATCAATTCATCTGGTAAATGAGAGACTTTAAACTGGGTGGTAAATACTAGGCTCATTAGTTACTTTGTGGCGATTAGCAGCAAAGTACTGTCAGAGCAGTACTTTATGATATGATATGATATGATATGCCCAAAAATGATATGCCCAAAATAAAATTATGATAGTGTGTTCACACTGGTTAGAATTTTTATGCCAAATGGTTTGAAAACAATGTGTGAGTGTATGAGTGCATATTTAAGAGACCAGGGCAAAGCACTTGTGTCAGAAGAAGGAGAAGGGAAGAACCCTGTGGACTACATCCAGGGCTTATTAGATCTTAAGCATCAAGTTAGTTAATGTAAGCCCACGTCTTGAGACTTGCAGGGAATTTGCGTCACAAATCAGCTGTGCTGAGAAACCTCAAACTTGCGCTTGACACATTTTCACTTCTTCAAGTGTCCAAAGCAAGAGTTGGGAAATCTGATGTTCAATGCCTTAATGCAAGCGAAGTTTCAGATAAATTTCATTTGCCCGCTGTGTCTCGTCACAAGTGGAAATACTATTCACTTAACATAGAGAACTAGACAACTCTTTCCACTAAAACATGCATGAAGTAAGTTGATTTGTGTAAAATGCCCAGTGTTCATGTGCACCAACTGATCAACAATTAATTTAACAAACAAACAATTAATTTAATTGTTGTTGAGATTGGTAGCTTTGTGCAAAAATCATAATTGGAATGAATAATGACAACTGAATAAGTCAGTTAATTAGAAAACAAGATCTCCAATTATAAAGATCTATAGATAGAAGTTAAAACAACAACAATAAATGTACCAACAGTGGATTTGCCATGAAATATATAAATATTTTTTCATATATATCTAACGATTTCAAATTGTGACTAACTTTTGAACAACAACAAAACCTGTAACATTCATTTCATCTGCCTTCTATTTTAAACTCGATTGGACTTTTGAATTTCGGGATATCACGTGATCGAAGCCACACAACTGAATTTCAGAGGTGAAAGGTTAAACTCTCGAACATCTCAAATGCATGGCGACAGAAGAAACCCAAACAAAACCTGATATGGAGCATGTGCAGAATTCCCCGCTCAGTGCTAACAGGCTGCTCTGCTTCACTGTGGCACTGATGTAATAGGGCAGGCGGAAAAGGCATCAGGGGTCAAACAAAGCACACTCAATAAATGGATGTGAGGGTATGTTCGGTAAAGTCCAAACAGCAAATCAAAAGCACAACACGGCTATTTCTCTGTGCTCTGAAACGTGACTGAACAGCGTGTTGGGTAGATACAATGATGAATACTGTAGATGTTTCTGCTACAATGGTTTATAGGGGTTAATGCAAAACATGAAGCCAAAAGAAATCCAAACCTGGTTAAGAAATTTAGATTTTCAGTTTTAGCTGTGATGTTTCATAAATTGCATTACCTTTTGTAAAAATGTTACTATCACAAACATGTAACTAAAGATCTTTGTTATAATCAGATCAAGATTGTTTATATGATATTCATAACATACTTTGTGAAAAAGAATTGCATCAATTTTATACGATGACAACAGAAAACAAAACCTGAACATGAAGTTCTACATGGTTATACGTATAACTATAACTATACACATATACTAGTGGTTCCCAGTCTTTTTGGTCCCAAGTACCCCTAAAGATGGTCTCATACTGCGAGAACCTCCTAACTTGCAGCTTTGAGTGAATACAGTGGTATTTATCATTATCATTTTCTTGCTTTATTTGTTCCGATATTCGCCCAACTACCATAATTTCTGGATTATAAGCCGCCATTTTTTAACGATCTTTGAACTATGCGGCTTATAAGGCAATGCAGCAAAATTACAGATTCTCATAGACTTACTATTAATAAGTGCGGCCTATATATGTACTTTATAATTTTTCTTACTTAAATCTAGTGGCTGCGGCTTATATTCAGGTGCGCTCAATAGGCAGAAACTACAGTAATTAAAAATTGTCCAAAACTTTCTTAAATTCAGATAATGATTAATTTCATCTCCTTTTTAAGTGTCTGACCAGTTGAACTACTAATTTCACTACAACCAAGTTAAGATCATTTACAAATTTCACTGCAACTTAGCCATTAAAAGGTATTTCCTGTTCATAAATGCTGACATCACACTAGGGAGTTGCCAAGAAGTCATCATTCTATAAATTAGCTTGTGATATGTCCACAACTCCCTATAGTGTGATGTCATCAGTTTAGAACTCTGCTCTACTACTTTTTTCAACATATTTTAAACTTTTCTTCTCAAACTTGTTCTTGATTCATATAAAATTATCATTTATGTCTAAAAGAAGGAGTCATCTACAAAATTAAGTTAAAATGGGAAAATTCCAACTTACTTGTCATACACACTTTAAGCTATTTGTGGTTGTAACTCAATGAATATGTGTCTTATTGATGCAAAATGTAAAGACTACTAATAGCTTATGAGTGGTGAGACTTTTTTTTTTCTTTTTTTTTAGGGCTACAATTTTGCGACCTCTCCACCAGATGCTTCCCTAGGAAACCCTCTAGTTCGCCTATGCCTAGAACCGCCCCTGCACGTCTGACTTTAACTCTACAGAAAGCCATCAATTCATTTTAATGTAAAAAAAAACAAAACAAAACTGCTCAACACCAAACAACTAAAAAAAGCCAAAACAAACTTTTAGAGTTATATTGTGCCAAATACAGACACAAAAACATAGAAAAGAATAAACTGGTCCAACAACAGTCCAAATGTGCAAGTCTGTAACATTATGTTATTTGCAGGCTATATGCTACTGTGATGCTAGTTCCACTTGATGTCTTTTAACATCAACAGAACAATTTAATTTCTAAGGATTGCCTTTAAAATACACCAAATGATTCATGTTACATTTTAAGGGAGAAAAGCAGCATTTGCCATTGAAATAACAAAGTTTTTTCTCCCTGTTTAAGTAAATCAACACAGCTGTTAACAGAACCTTCAGCACCGCTCTCACCTGTAGGGCATGCCAGTCTTGTGCGCCACTGTCTCCTCCTTGCCCAGTCCGAACATCTTCAGGTACCAGGTGGTCTCGATCTCCCGGATGAGGGTGGCCTTGCTGCGGGCCTGGGATTGCGTTTTTCCTGCGGATGCATTGCGCTTGTCCTGTGAGTTGCGCTTAGTGCCGCTCAAAGAAGCCACTGAATGTTTGCGATGAATATGGGGAGGCTGGACACCGCCACCGCTGCTCCGGGCCGCTAACATGGCCCTCACGCTACGTCAAAATAGGAGGTCAGAGGTCAAGGCAATTCCTTCATCCAGTCCAGATTCAGTTAATATTTTAAGTTTTTGTCTAAGTTGGCACCTTCTACAAAAGTTCTGAGAGAAAGATCCAATGACAAGTCTTCAGGCTGTGTCTTCGTCTTCTCAAGTTGATTTTTTTTTTCCACCAAACACCTTCCTTATCTGTCTTGACCTCAGCTAGCACCTGTAACTAGTTCCCCGTCACGGTTCCTTGGTGTCAACCTGTTGTTATTCTTCGTCAGCGCCTGCCTTTATGTGCGTCCAGAGTGCGCTCAGGTCTCTTATAGCCTCATCCTGCCTGAAACAAGATCCCGGTTTGCTTGTCTCGTCACAGCCAGCGCGGGCCTAAAAGGAACGAGCCAAGTATGCCAGGGTGTCCATAATACCTTCACACTCTCACACAATGCAAACGTGATAGGGGCCACACTCCATGCACAATGCTTCCAAACACAAAGCTGCAGTGGGCTTAGATACAAGATAGGCAAAGCGGAAAAGTTCTGAGAAATACGTCGAGCCAGTTCCAGTGAAAATACTTATTTTGTTCCTTTTACAAGATTGTTCGGACCGCTTAAACTGACTAATATGTCTTCAGCAGATGGGTCCAGGTCATTACCAGTGCTGACACAAGGGACAGCTCTAAATTTACACACTACAGAGTCTTGAGGTCTTAGCGCCATTCCACTTGTCTGAAGACTCATGGCTGGAGTGGGAAAAACATAATTACGTTGTTTGTTATGTGGATTGGTGATGGCCCGAGCCAAAAATGTATGATAAGTTTTAGTGATTGCTTTTGAAATGTCAGTTTATAAAGGCAACACTTACATACTGTACATCCACTTCGATTGTATGGCATAAGTGCTATGTCATACGACTGAGTGTCCTTTTATTGTGGCCAGCCTACCTGTGCAACATTTATGCGACATCACTGAACAAATTGATTAACACTGAATGACACTTACACATCTGGTTGGATACTTGAAACACCACTACAGACAGCTTATTTCAGCAATCAGGTTGACAACTCTATGCAGTGTCCTTTTATTGTGGCCATCCTAAGGCACACCTGTGTAATATTCATGGTTAGGATGCTGGGTCTCGCTTTCTAATCAGCTTTATGCCACACTCGTGAAGTGGGGTGGATCATCTCAACGAATAGAAGTACATAGGTGCACAGACAGACATTTGAATAATATTTGGTAGAAACAAGTCTTCACTGTTCATTGAAAATATTTTTGAGTTTGTGATGTGATAGAAAAGACATTCACTGTGTGTATGTCAGTATTTTTTCTTAACGGGGAGCAAAACAACATACAGAACTGTAAACTAGCACCGGACACAAACCAGCCCCTTTAAAGTCCCAAAGCTGAATGGTTGAGAGACAAGAATATTACAAGTGTTTTTGTTTAAGCTTCATAAATGAGCATGTATTATGTTGCCCCCTTTGTTACAATTATTCAAAAACCCCAAAGATTAAAAATAGACCGTTAGACAGTGGTCAGATTTACGCAAGCACCCTTTTTATTAATGTTCTAAAAAAGTTACAGGTTTGGCTACAAAACAACTGCCTGGTACTTAACACGAATATGTTCTTCTCAAAACATAAAATTAAACAGATCCGATCTAATATCTACAGTGATGGTGAAGAACTAGAACTACTAAAAAAGTGATTGGCATCATAAAATTCAACTTGCAAAATTTTAGACAAATCTGGTCCTATATTTCTGAAGATGCAGCTAAAGCTTATTTCTTATGTGACATATTGAGTGTTGTTTTGTAATCTGGTCCTTTGCGGGTGCCTCTATCCTAAAACCATTGCAGCAACTGTATAAAAGGTCTGTTAAGGTAATGGCCAACCATTCATATCTCTCTCATCATTGTCCTGCTCTGCAAAACTATAAATTGTTAAACTTTGAAAGTTTAAAAATACTGAAATATAGCTGTTTGATCTATAAAAGTAGGAATAATATGTCCCCACCACCTCTGATTTTTTTAAACCAAAATACAACAATCTTAATACTAGAGCAGCTTTTAGAGGTGACCATGTGATACCATTTAGAAAAACAAGCACAGACATCTCATACTCTGCAGTATCAGGGCTCTCTTATCGACATCAATATTACTTGTTCCCCAATAACTATTTTTTACTGATTTAGAAAATCATTTTGCATTGTCTCTAAAACCTTCCATCGGACTCCTGACCCTACTTTGGGAACCACTACTAATGGATTTGAGTGTACTGTAAGTGTGCACCTTTCACTCTGTCATCAAGATCAATACTTTAATAGTAAAAGACAAAGTACAATATAATAATGCTCTCGGGTCCTAAGGGTCTTCCTCACAATTATAGCCGTCCACACACTCAGACAGGTGTCCATGAGGTCACCGGGAGAGCAGCCAAGCCCCGAATTACTCAGCCCAGCGGGATCATCTCCGAGAGGCCTGTCTGAGGGTCCTGCAGCAAGAAAGTCATGGGCCCAGTGCAGCTAATATATTTCCAAGATGACAAAATTTAACAAATTAAGCAAGTTGCAGAAGAGAGTTAAGCAGCTTTGGATTTTCTAGATGAAGACCTGTTTTTAATAATGTGTTTCTTGTTAGCAGACACCAGCCATTTGGTCTATTGTTAATATTTTGAATTGTTAACAGCGTAATCAACTGGGATAAAATACCATAATGACTAATGCTTTGGTAGTGAAGTCTGAATACAGCCACACTTCAAGAAAAAAACTTATTCTTTCTGTATTTTTTTTTTTTTTTGAATCATGCAATAGCAACAACTACAAAACAGTATCTTAAGCCTGAATATGATTACTACTTCTTGTTATTTGTGCATTGAAACATGACTCGCTGTGTGCTGCTGAAGTAAATCTAAACACTTTGCGATGCTAGTCCTAGTGTGAAACAATACTAAGCCCTTTAGCTCAGGTCGTCAAGCCTGGATTCTCAGAGGAGGCAGTCAGTGTGAGCTGCTTCATCAGACAGAGAACTCAATCTAACTCCTCTAATGAAACTCAAGCATGGGTAAAATCAATCATTTAAGTCCTTTTCCCCAAAGCCAGAGCGAGACGCAAGCTGACACCCTCCCTCACTCTCCGGTCCTAAATACTTCACTCCTCTGTCATAAGCCTGGTTTGACCTATTATCATGGTCCTTTGCATCACCGGCCACATGACAAGTATCACTCTTAGCAATCAAGAAAATAAAAGGCTTTACACATTCAGAACAAATTTCTTAAATTAGAATTTAAAAGGCTAGGATTAATTTAAGTTTAGGCGCACATTCAATATATTACTGTGGAGTAATCTCAAACAGATTTATTGACAGAAAAAAAATAAACTCAGCAAGAGAATTTTACAAAGTACCTGCAGCTAAACAGGAAGTGCACTGCCAAGAAAAGTGATAGGGACAAGAATAAATTGAATACCATAACTTGTAAATAGAGTAATGTCAACACATTTCCCCTAGGGTTATCACACTATTAAATGTGTTGAATTTACACAATAGCTTTTTGGTGTCTTGCAGATACATGTTTTGATGAGGATACTTAGAGAAGTTTTTTTATGAGGCTAGAAGCTGAGCTAAAGGTTGGAGTTAAAAAATGGCTAGGTTTAGGTGAGTCTTGGAGGTTACATTTCCACATGTGGCCCATGTTCAGCTCCGATGAGGGTCCCACGTATAACACATGTGGCCCTAAAATCATACTTCCTCCTTGCTCATGTACCATAAGCCCCTACTGCCTGGTGTGGTGATAGAGAATCTGCCTATGGATCAGTCGATTGCTAGTTCAAACCTCTGAGGAGACACTTGATATAGTCAGCACATGCCTAATGGTGTGAAGGTGACAAAGTGTAATCTTAACATACAGTACAAACAATAACATGCCGCTGTTAACCATTTTAAAACCATTTCAGATCCATCTTTGTTTCAGGGAAGCATTTGAAGTATAAAGATGCTGTTTACCACAAATAAATGTTTGTTTTATATTTTATGGAATGTGAGTGCCATTAGTTTTTACACTGCTTTTTTGTTGCTACATACTAAAGGTGCACTGAAAGTTAAAACCCTACTTTGGAGCATTGTTATTATTATACTTGTGTGTTATGCCATATTGTGGAATAATATAATCAAAGAAAAATATTTCAATGGAAACAAACAGGGGGAGCCCTTAATGGTCCATTTTGCATCGTTGCAGAGCAGCTCCAAGAATAGATCCAGATAAATAAGATTTATTTAAAGGTACACCGTGCAACTTTTTGACCAAAAAATAAACTTAGATAAAAGCTTATTTTGTAATTTTAGATGTCTTTATTGCACAAAATAAATAAAAGTTCTATGTTTTTACTTTGAGCTGTCGTGCAATGCCACAAATTAGACTTTTATTTGGGAAAGAGGAGGGGCTACCCCCTTTTATGTTTCCATAAAAAGCTGTCCTTTTGCTTTATTTTTTTCATAAAACATATTTATCCCAATTAGGAATCCTACCATCTTTTCATCAGTTTGTACAAGTCAAATAAAACAATGTGAATGTTGAGGCTGGAAAATCGTGGCATAAGACTGTCTGAGGAATGTCTTATTTTACTTCTGCTGACAGCCAGGTTACGAGGGGACATGTCTTTGCCCTCATTAATCTCACACTTCTACGATGAAAACTATTTCAAAACATTGAAAAGACACGTGCAACAGCTGCAGCAGTAAACAGAGCTCTGTTTGTTATTTTGAAATGTATTTTTCATTACTTCTTGCATAAATAATTAAAAGAAAGCACACTGGTTTACAAGTTTAGAGGCTTACTAATTACATCTCATTTAGCTTTGTAGGGTTTGTTTTTTATGTACAAACTAGTAAGTTCTTAGGAGACCAACTGGGAACTTTATTGAGTATTCGTTGAAAAGGATGTTCCCCTCAAAAGAGAGTTCTGTTTGCTGCTGCAGCCTGCAAAAAGAAAAGAAAAAAAAAGAAAAATATTTTAAATAAGCCAAAAAGATAACACTTTAAGTTTAGGTTTTAGTAAAGTTAAGGTGATTTCATTGACATTCACTCAGGGTTTTCCATATTCACATTACAATTACCTATTTATTTGACTTATTAAAAATGTTTTGTATTTTCAAAAGGTTAGTGTTACTTACATTAAGTGGATACAACTTCTCAGCTGACGTGACCATCTGGGTTTACTGTCTACCTGAAATCCACTGTGGATGAGAAAGGTCACTTAACTTTGGACTAACTAGTCCAATAAGGTCAAAGTTTAGAATGTAAAGGTCAGACTCTGGTGGGATACCTAGACCTACATTATCGTGTCCAGCCATGTCCAGGTCATATGTCAGCTTAAATAGAGGCTAAATTTAATCAAAGGGGCTGTACTTGATCAAAACAACTTAAGGTAACCATTCTGTTGTTAAAAATTAGTCCGTGATGTCATGTCTGTCTAATGTTCCATTTGTTTTTACCCTTCACTGCTAAGTTGGTCTGTTGTTGTTGTTAGCATTGTAGCTAACTGCCATTAGCATACCTGCATGTCTCACTTCTAACAACTGCAAAGAAAAGCTGAAAACGCATAGTGATGAACAATTCGGACGCTCAGAATGCATTAGGTAAGTGTTCAAAACATGTAAACTGATGTAGGAAGTCTAAAATTAATTATTTTGGTTTGTTCACATTTTAAAGAAGCAAAATATGATGAATTTTTTGCTGTTTCTGTCTTTCAAACCTGCTTCTGTGCATCTCCCCTTTAGAGTCTAATAAAAACAGTGTAGTAAAGCACACACATTGAACTGTTCCCACGTCAAGATTTGTGTTAGAGCTCCAGCTACTGGCTGCAAAGGAAATGACACAAGGCAAACAATCTCTACCTATGACATCACAGATCAGAGAGATTTAGAAGAGTGTTTTGGGGAGAAGACAGGCAAAACTTCAGTAATTTGTCTGATAAGAAAACAATTTTAGAACAAGAGTTAAAAACAGTTGCATATGACTAGCATGATCTCACACCTTTTTTGCAGCCCCAGTTGATTTTTATGGTGGATGTAAGATGTTTGATTGTTTATGGATATTAATGAAATCCATATCCTAATCTTAACCTACCCCAAGGTCCAGTTCTAAACTTACCCATTTTAGTAACTTGAAGTCCAACCTTACCTGCTAAAACCTAAAGAAAATGTCCTCACCTGGCTTCAACCAAAACGTGTGTAGGCCATTTTTACGCTATGAAATATGATGTCTATTATGCATTTTTTTCATATCATGAAACATATACATCGCAACGTGCACAGTGTACGCAAAAAAGGAGTGAAATCGTGCTCATCATATGCTATTTATGTGACGTGGTGTAGGCTTTTACTGTGTTGTTTAACCACACAGTAGCCTAACACGATTAAGAGCAATTGTCCCATGGCTGGCTTCCCTATGTGTGAACCAGCTATGCCTATAAAAGGTGATGTGTACTCAAAGAACTGTTATTTTCATTTGACTCTAACATACCTAGATAAAACTGCATTTGTTAAAGATCTTTGAAGTGAACAGAGACGTCACCAGTTATCTTTAAAATGAAAAGTAGACTCCAAGAGTGATTTCTCATCCTTTATTTACGAGAATAATTAGTACAATATAGTAAGAAGTAGTAAATACACTACAAAAAGTAATATGGTTTACTTAACAATGTAAGTACAATTTTTGCCTCAAAGTTATAATATATTTAAAGGTCCTATATTTCACATTTACCTTTTTGAGTTTTAGTCATGTTAGAATGTTATCTTAGGAAAAACATACTCAAGAGTTGTGTCTTGCTTCACAAATGTCTGAGTATCTTCAAAGCTGCAAATGCTCCATTCCACTTAAATTTAGCAGCTTTTTAGCTTAAATTTAACTGGCTTACTATGCCATTCTCTACTATTCAAATCACTAGACTATCTTCAGTTGTTGCAGACTTATTTATATTTTTTGCTCAGTTGTGTCAAGTCTAGTGAATCGAGTGTAAAAGTCTAAATGAGTTAAAACAATAAGCTTGCATTTTGGACAATTCCAGGGCTGAATGTATACAAAAGATTCTACTGAAGATCTTAAGGGTATAAAAATTAGATGATTAGGGTATAAAAACACAGTGAAGCATGTCTTGTATTACCACATAGTGATCTCATAAGGTGGAGTATTTAATCATTCAAGTGAAGAACACTGCATAAATATGCAAGAATTTTGTATTAAACAATGAAATGAAACATAACTTTAAGTGTGTCGTAGGTGAGGAAATTGTACAATGTAACATTGATAAAAAAGGCTCATAATATGGGTCCTTTAACCACCGTAATATGCGTGAGAAACACATAACGCATAATGTTATATTTCTTAATGCACAGAAATCTTGGATAAGGTTGGTTAAGTTGCTTTTAGATATCTGTATATTGTTTAGGAGCATCTCCAAAATTTTTTCCTGGAGCTTATGGGCGCTAACGAAATTCTTCCATGAGGGTATTCATGCCAGACCTTTGCACCCTGTAGTGATTTACACCGGCTGAAATACCTGGTTCTGTTTAGACTTTTTTTTTTAAACAATCTGAGGATTGTAGTTAGTATTTAAATGTTTTAGATGTGACTGGAAGTTGATAAGCATAAACATGGCTAAAAGCCATATATTCATAAATAAAAAACAAAACATTTTAATAAATAAAAAAAGAGTTTAGCAAAATTAAACAACATTTAAGTAATAAAGTTCCTAATCGTCAATAGCTGTGGAGGCAGTGGTTGAGTTGATGTCAGTCGCTGCTGTGCCCAGAGAGGCAGATGTCCCAGTCAGAGTGGAGTCCCTGGGTTTGGAGCGTGCCCGAATCAGCTCTTCAGTGTTGCGTTCAGGTTTAACTAGAAGTATGTAGCACTTTGGTAAGAAGATGCAGGTAAGGAGTCCAAAGCTTGAGGCAAGGATGGCAAAAATCTGAACAGCCACCATAAACTTTCCCCTTGTGCTGAGGTAAGCCGGGACAAAGGAAATCCACACAATGAAGAAGACCAGCATTCCAAATGTCACACACTTCCCTTCACTGAAAAACAGATTTATGAAAAACTGATGCTTGAAATATTATCTCAAGCATAAAAAAGTATAAAAATAAAAATCTGTCAAGTTCAATAACATTTAAAGGCTACGGGACGTAGTGTTTGGATTTGTAAAATGGGATTCACTAATACTGTTAAACCTGATGTCATGCTCATTATGAATGGACAGTGAAATGTTTAACCTTTCATATACAGTACTGTACAATGACTAGGAAAAAAGTAACTTATGGTGCATGACTGTTTTGCTAATAGTAGCAAAGGTTCTCCCAAATCAAAATGTAACAGTTTTTCAAATATATAAAAGATTATCTCCTATACCTGAAGTGGTCCTCCAGCTTACGGGCGATAAAAGCAAAAATGAAGGCCAGCAGAGCCAGAAAGATGTCATAGGCGAAGATGCAGCAGATAAAGACCACATTGCCTTCGTGACACTCCAGAATGATCTTAATGTTCTGAGCGGATGTGTTCTTGATGGGGTGTGGAGGCAATGTCAGCAGCCATACAGTGCATGCTATGGCCTGGAAATATAATAAAGCTACATTTCACTGGTGCTTCCACTACTAGAATCGTATTTAATGAATTAGGCACTATTTTCTTGATAACAGACTACTTCAATACATTGGAAATTTGCTTATTGTTATTTGCCTTGTATAATACCTGTAATAAAGTGGCGACAGTAGCCATCGCCCTCTGGTGGCCACATGTAAGTTTGTCTTTCTCTGGGACACCACTCACATCCATGTTGTTAGTGCTGCTCATTATGACGTCAGGACTGCCACTGTTAGCAGCTGCCTCAGCTGCTGCTTTAGCTGCTCTGGCAGCTGCTTTAGCTCTGGCACGGGACGCCTTCAGGGCCAGAGCACGGAGCATGAGCACAGCTGCTTTACCTGTTTTCAAAGATATAGAGATGTTCTAAGCATTGTGATCTATACAGTCATCTATGGAGACTTTTTAATTGTACCCATGATGGAGGACAGGCAGAGAGCAAACCCCAGGGCCAAAGCAACTTGGCTGGTCATGCAGCTCCAGTGCTGAGGCTCCCCCAGGAAGACTATGGAGCAGAGGAACGTGACCACCAGAGAGAAAAGCAGGCTGAAGCTTAGTATCGGGTCATTGGCCTTCACCAGAGGAGTGTTAACATTCAGTATAAACACCACCTAGCAACAAAATACAAGAGATTTAATGTGTTCAAATCATGGTTTAGATGGGTACGAGATTTATCTAGTAAAATTCACCACAACAGCAATGGTGACAAGTGCTCCAAACGCTGAGATGACAATGAGGGTGATGCCTAGTGGCTCCCCAAAAGCTAGGAACTCAATGATTTTGGGCACACACTCATCATGGGCGTCATTGGACCAGTAGTCTTCATGGCACAAGACACATTCTCGAGCATCTGTCAGTAGATTAACATTAACACCATGCATAATTTATTGATACTAGTCTTTGTATAAATTACAGTAGTACAAAGAAATATGTCTAAAATGTACAAAAACATCCACTGACTGGTCAGATTACTGATCTCTCCATCAGCACATGGGATACAGTCGAAACAGCACACTGGCTCTCCTTGGCGGATTCCTTTCCTTGTGCCTGGCTGACAGTTTTCACTGCAGACTGACCTTGGAGGCTAAAACACAGTGCATTCAAGTAAGTACAAAATAATAAACACATATTTTATTGAGTAAAATAGATGGAGAGCTGACCATGAGATCCTGGTTGTTCCAGATGATAGAATCACTGCTGATGGTAATGTTGCTGCTTTCTGAGACGTTGTAATACCCTACAGTCACATATGAAAGCTCTCCGTCACTGTTCACCTGCCAGTTAATAATGTCATAGTATGCCTCCACATCTCCATCTTCAAAGTAGATCCTCTCCCTGTGTGGGGAACGGTGTATTCTACATTCTTCATGTAGTACATTAACTAAAATACAATGAAAGATGTATGTGAATGAAACAAAGATGAAAACACAAGAGCAGTAGTATTAAACATGAATAATAAAAAACACATAACGCGCCATACCTGCCAAGGTTCAAAGTCAGATATGTTAGCACAAGTCTTTCCGGTGAATGGCCCATGGCCCTCCTCACAGTGCTCTAAATTGTGTAATGCATGGGCCACAGCATAGACCGCTTTGTAGACACTGGGGTAAATATTTAATACATTAGTGCTAGTTAGGCATAATGCAACTTCAGGCAATATTTAAAAATCTAGCACCATTGTTCCTATAGCATACACATAGCCCTGGAATGTTTTATCTCAGTTACTAAATGGAGGAGTTTTCTCTTGTTCTTATTATATTTTTTCAAAACTCACTTGTAGGTGATCCGTAACTGTGAAACATCCCAGTATGTGTTTTTGATTTTGTCCAGTGGCTCTGTTCCTGAGCACAGTCCATCAGGTGTTCCGGTCTTGGACATTGTGCTATTGGCCTGACTCAGAGCTCTGCTGTAGTTTAGTGTGCATTGGAAGTACTGCATGGCAAAACAGCGTTAATTCTTTGAACAGAATCCCAACAGAGCTTATTAAGATGCACACACCGTTTCCCAGAATTCCTCTGTGAGTGGATCGTATGGGTCTATATCCAGCAGATGGCGTTGTAGGCCAGGAATGTCCGCTCTTTTCACTGCAAATCCCAGTGTGCCACCAAGCAAAGAGTCCACCTGGTTACAGGAAAAAACAGACATTTTAACCACCAGTTATCTATTCGATGAAAATGATTTTTTGCAACTTTTTTTGTTTGTTTATATAAGAGAAAAAGTGCTACTGCCAACCAAATCCTAACCCTTAACCCTTACCCCTAACCCTATTTGACCTCTCCCAAAACAATAGGAGCACAGGTACTTTGTTCCTCAGGGCTGTCAACTTACAATGACAAATAAAGCAACTCTTACCCCAGGCTGGTTGATGAGAGCGGAGGTGACCCAGGCCTCGCTGGCGATCCATGTTCGATTGGTCACATTGTGTCGCAGTAGTTCTCCGATCAGAGGACTGAGATCCACGTCAGAGGAAAACACTACTATAATCTTGGCTGTAGACTCAATCACTGTCTCCACAATGCGCTGGATGACCTCTGGAGAGTGCACCTAACAGAAAAAGATTATGGCCTTTCTCCATATCAGAGACTTACTTAAAGGTACAGGTTAGGCTCTAGGCATCAGTATGTGTAATTACAGGGCAATACACGTAATTATTTATTTTATAATAAAAATGTATAATAATTTATATAATAATATAATTATGAAAATGCAAAAGTATTACATCGAACGAGAAAAGCAAAAAAGGCATACTATGTATATTTCAAAAAAATATTATTAACCAAATTTGAAAAAAAAAATTTTTTTAATTATACATATTGATTTGAGGATTGTGGGTCCACAGAGTTCTGTTTTGGGTCCTAAACTATTCTTGATAAATTAGTATATTAATAACGTTTTTTGTTTTCTTCATTTTATTTATTTTTTGCAAAGTTTATTCCTCAGGCCAAAGTCATGATGTAGTCTTGATTTGTTTAGTATCCAATGTCAAGTTGACCAAAACAAAAAATGAAAAGAAAATCAAGGTTTACAAGTAGTATGTATTCTATTTTCAAAAACGACTGAAATCTAAGTTTAAAACGTCGTTGTAATGTAGGTTTGGTAATGTTCAAAAATGCATATTACAGATGTTTTAGTTGAAAATATCTGTGTTTGCATAATGTAAACCTAAACAAGAAGACCATGTGCAAACCTTAGGCAGAGTCTCGGAGAAGGAGATACAGACACCAGCCTCTTCCACTTGCTCTTTAAAATCTTTGATTCCGTATTTGCCGTAGTCATCGTCCGCTGCAATGGTGCCCACCCAGGTCCATCCGAAGTGCAGAACGAGCTGGGCCATGGCTGTGGACTGGTACATATCATTTGGTGTTGTTCGCAGAAAAGTGGGGAACTGAAACTTGCTATTCAGTGCACTGCAAGTGGAGCAGTAACTAATCTAAAAACAAGAAAGATGGATATTTTATGAATATTAAGGTCTTCATGGAAACTCTGTCAAATACAGAAGACAATTTTCAAGCTGAGGTATCTAATCTTCATAATGCAAAATAGTATCTAAAATGCAACAGTTAATATCTACACGCATTCATTTTTGGTTGTAATATCAACTTAAAAACATCATTCAGACAGAAAAAACAACTAAAGAGTCAGGTACCCCAGCTTTAACCTAAACTTTATTAAAGCCTACTGAATCAAAACTCTGAAAGCAGGATTCCAATAAATCAGTGTCTTAAAAAGGTAGTTTACAAGGAAAAGCCTGAACATTTAAACTTGTATTTTTGCACTTACTTGTGGAAAATGATATAGTCCCATAATTCTGGCTGTGGCAATAGAAAGATCGGACCCTCCTGCCCCCACCAGAGCACCCAGAGGAGGGCCAGAGCCGCAGCGGTAGTTGGGTACAGCCTCATCCTGTCCTGTCAGATAAGTGAGTGTGCCCTCCACAGCCTTGGAGATAGTGAAGCAGGAATCGTAGATGACATAGCCCAGGTCAGTATCTGGGAGCAAGTCAGGTCTTAGGTTGATCTCATTGATAGCAAACAGCATGGTCTGGGTCCAGCGGAAAGTCCGAAAGTTAAAGCTGAAAATATAGGATGTTGAAAAACAAATGTTTTATGTATGTTAGCCTACAAAGAATTGACAGGGAAAGGTTTGTCAATGAGTTGTCAGTTTTTATACACACATGGGTCAAAAGGGTCAATATCCCAACCAGATGTTGATGACACAGCAACAGGATTAAACTAATTTTAATTCTCTGGTTTGTAGTCTATTGCTTTACCGGAGATTACACTTCTACAAATGTCTAGCATTAATTCTGTGTTAAAGTGCCTCCACTAGGCTTTACTCAATGGATTCTATGAAAAATGCTAAAACGCAAAGCAATGTGGAACCCATATGAGTTTAGAGATGGGCCCTGATTGGGTTTGTCCGCAGGTTCCATGGTGGCCCTTCCTGGATTACCTACTTGGATTACATGTTGGGCCCAAATTGGTTGAGCAGAGACCCAATTTGTCCCAGTAAGTTTGTCCACATGGGCAAAAGGTGGGTTTGTGTGCAGTGTCCATGCTGGCCCCTCCTGGGGTGTCCGCATGGGGACCTAAAAGGTGTTGTGTCCTTCACTAGGCCAAAACATTCACTGAAAGAAAAGTCAGTCCAACCCAAAGGTAGCTATAGCAAAAATCTAGGCTTTACTTATCTTCACTTTTTCACCTTGTATGTTTAGCTCAGGCCTGTCAGGCCTGTAGCTTCCACTTCACCAACTCTCCTCTACCGCAGCCCTTGGTCGTAAAATATAATACTTCCTCTTAAGATCCTTTATAACACATGATCACAATTCTCTAAACCAAAATCATATCTAAATAACAGGTTATCTAATTATTCTCCTATTTTTTTTATCTCATACCATAAAAGGATGTACATAATCTATTATTTAATGAGAAAGTTCTAAATAAGAAAACAAATGTTGCTGCAGTAACTAATTGGCCCCTGCTTCATAAAACTAAGATATTGCCACAATACTTGGAGTGACAAAGTATTTTTAAAATTTGAAGACAAAAATGAAATTGAGTAGGCATAACATATCAAGGCATTGCTACAGCTACTAACACAAAAATCTCATATTATTCCAGTTAGCAGTATACTTGTAACATGTTTATTGCAGAGGACATTTTTGGGTATATTGAGTCTTACCCTTCGCAGCCAGAGGACACCGGGACCCTGGAAGTGTTGCTGTCACTGGAGGCAATTCGCATATGAATAGGAAACATCCCCCCAATCACCACCTTCTTCTTCTCCACATTCTTGTATCCGCTCAGGTTGAATTTAGCTTTCAGATTACAAGTTGCTTCTGCCTGAATGGACAGAGGGAAGTAGAAAAATAAACAAAATCTCAAAATATGGAGCCAGATTTCCATGTTGTGTGAAGGCTGAAGTACTGGATGTGGCAGGCAGCAAGAAAAACACCGAAGTGTGACAGGTGTCTGCTCCCATCTCAGGGGAAATGCATGGATGATACACAGAGTAAGCAGCGAATGCAGACAACAATACTGTATTACAATTGTGCATCAGGAATGTAATGTAATCTAATTGACACATAATATGCAAAAATTACTTTTTAGTTTTTAATCATGTTCTAACATTGCTTTAAAAACACAGCTGGAGTTCTGTCTGTGAGATATATTCTCTTGTTTTTAGCATTTCTGCAACATTAGCATATCAGACAAGATCAGTTTGATTATTTTCTTCAGTTTCTTTTGCAGCCAGTAGAATGAGCTTAAACTCAATTCCTGAGGTGAGAACACATAACATATCATGTGTGCTTTCCTATTTAATTTAATTTAATTTAATTTTATATTATTGTATTTTAATTTAATTTAATTTAATTTAATTTAATTTAATTTAATTTAATTTAATTTAATTTAATTTAATTGTTATATTGTTTTTAAGTTCTGAAGCATAAGATGCCAGTGCAAAGGTTCTCATAAATGTGGTTAAATACCAAGAATAGTGCAAATACTTAAAAGTACTACAGCCAATTTTTGCTTCGTAAAAATTTAAAATAAATAGAAATAATGAATTCAGAACTTATTACATCAGTCCATATCTTTTGCTTACTTACCCAATGCATTCTGGGCTTCCAAATTTTAAATAAAATGTGTTTTTAGCTTTTTTTACAGCAGGAGTGATATGCCAATACGCTAACAGGAGTTAGCCACAATGCTAATAACAGCAACAACAAAAAAATAGTGTAGTATGATGAAAAAACAAGACATAGGCTATATATACAAAATTTAGATATTAACAATATATATTAACAACATATCTGTGCTTGGGTTAAATTGAAGGTATAGTGCCTTAATATTTACCATTTTATATATATATTTCTCAAGTTAGCTATAAAAAAAGAGTATATTTAGTACCAATAATTTGTCAAGATTAGGGTTTTACACAAGATGATAAGAACACTACCCTATAGACCTAGCCTAGTATTATTTGTGTTTTATTTTCTCCTTATTGCTGTGTAAGTGTAAGTCTACTTGTAGAGATAATTGTCAGAGGTGTTGTTGGCTTGTTAAGGTTTGACACAACATTGTGACATTGCTACTGTTCCAAAAGGGCTGGGGTCCCTTGGGTGCAGGTCTGTAGCTTGTTGATGAGTGACTTAACTTGTCTTGTCCTGTCTTAGTCAGTCCATTGGGAGATGAACATACACTATTTACAGAGATCTACACCTGAACCCGTAGCACATTATTTATTGTACTCTGTAAACTCAGATGTTCATGTTTGTTAAAATGATTAAGTTCAATTTATCTGAAATAAGATTAAATATTCTCCTCACTTAATGAAAACAAGTAGGCTAATCCTAACTTTTGTTTAACCTGCGCATGTTACAACTCAAGATTTTTAAGGTGATTAGTTGTTGCAATTTTATTTTTTTCTACAATGATTTTGCCAAGTTAAATTGTTAAATTAATTTTTTTTTTTTTTACCATTTTACCTACTCAATTTACTGCACATTGTAGTTTTTGTAACCTTGTATATTACTGCTTTGTGCTCCTGCTGTTCTTGGACTGTACGTTAACACTAGAATTTTCTCAATGTGAAACATTATCATATCTCTTATTTTATCTCACAAAATTTTTATTGCTAGATTATTGCAGTTTGGTGTGATAGTCCATGTGGTTGCAAATCACGAAAGCATTGACAAATACAAGTTGAAAATTGAAAGTTATAAAACAGAAAAAGTGGTTAAATTAAAAGTTTAAGTGTTACAAAATGTTATCATTTGTCCGATCAAAATATTTGTGTCATTTATGTGGATTTTGGCACATATTAAAATGCGGTTGCTAGGTAAAAGTTGTGGAATTACCTCTACAAATGTAGTATGTGCTGGACAAAATACAATTATAAACCTTATCGAAACAGACTACGTAAAATGAAAAGCAAAATGTTTAGTGAAATCCTAAATATAATCATGTTTCATGATTACCTAAAAATGTAGACTCCTGCACAAAGCTTTAGCCTTTTTAATATACTGGGCTTACTATTAAAAAGTCCATTCACAATTAAAATGTGCATATTTTATGTTGAATCTGAAAACAAATTCCGTCAATTATTTAATAATCTAAAGCTATATTATTAGAATCAAAAACAATATTTTAACATTTTGTCAACAAAACCCAAAAATTACGTTTCAACATGGAGATCTTTATTAAAGCTCAGTTTTTCATTGTACAAATGTCACTGTAGTTGAAACTGCATGCAGTGGCTTGGTTTGAGGCACGTTACTAAGGAGAACAAAGTTGAAAAAAAAATGACATTAGATACATTAATTGCATAACTTAAGCTTATCAATATTGCAGTTAAATTACAACTACAAAAAAAATGTAGATAACTGTCAAGCCAATGATTTCAATGAAAAAAAAAATAGAATACACATAAGGCAGAATGAAAGGAGAACACTATAAATAGCAGTTAAGACATGTCAAAGTAATTCAGTTTGAATTTACCATCATCTCTATTAAAGGTTTGCGTAAAATATCGGGATGACAGGCACAAATCTATTGTAAGGAATGAGATTTTATGTAAATTTGTACATGTTTTTGAGCTCTGTAAAACTTGAGCACAAGTCTGTATGGTGAGTGGTGATCAAGATGTGCATTGTAACATCTACAACAGAAACATGAAGTTGTAATGCCTTTGACATAAACACAGTGAAGTTGTGTAGATTCAATAAACAGCCATGTCAACTGCCACCTCAAGACGAGGAGAATCTTGTTAGGGATCAAGGTTTTAACTGTAAAGAGTTAAGTGATGTGCAAAAGTGCCCCTGCGTTGAAAAGAGCAGCAAATTATTATTTTGTAATGTGTTCACTATCTGTCAATGTTTTGTCCTTTCGCCAAGTGAGGTTTTCACAAAAGATTGCAGCATAAAGAGAAACAGTGTTGGAGAATCAGGCCACATAATTTGTAAAGAAAATAGAAGTAGGCACACACAAAATGGCGCCAACACATAATCTTTTGGTACAGCTATATGCACCAGGGCCTCTCAAGTGACTGTAGGGCAGAATCCTCACTGCTGTGGTCAAGTTCAAGTTGAAAAGTTCATGAAGCTCAGTAACAATATATTCTTTTGGCAAAAATAAGCCTCATGTAAATTGGTCACATGGGTTTTCTGTGCAGGTTACTTACCCTGGACTGATGACAAAGTATTACAGGCAAAAATGGATCGTCTCAGGCTGAGAACATTGTCATATACTATAAAGAAAAAACAGCAAAAAGCAAAACTAAAGAATGACACCTTGCAGTTATTCTGTCTTATTATGTATATATCTAGCTTTTTATATATATCTCACATCTCACAATTTGAGGCACAACATCAAAGTCCACTTTCTGAAGCTCCAAAGTCACGGCATAGACCTGCTCGCTTAAAGCAGCTGCAGTTCCAGAGAAATTATTCATTGTCATACATTAACCAGTTATCAATAACATTGTTTAATTCTTATTGGCAAATCATTAAGACCCAAAAGATGTGATGTGAGAAAAGAGAAAAAGCGTCTTTATCACAGTACAGTCTGCCTTCCGAGGGAATGTTGGAGTGGACAAACGGAGGGAGGAAGGACAGAAGAGAAGGCCAAGCCCTCTCTGAGATCAGAGTGTTTGTGCATATTGTGTATGTAGTTGTGTGTCGGTGTGCATCCTCCTGGGTAGCATACACACTATTCCCACTCTGTGGTGCCAGGAGGTTTGGAGGTCAGGTCATACATCACTCTAGAGATTCCTGGGATCTTCTTGATTTCATTCACCATTTTTAAAACCACCTGAAAGACAAAGAAGACACAAGTTATCTATAAATTTAGCTTAGGTATGTGTTACTTTCAGGCAATATTGCACTAATAACAAATATTTTACAGGGAAGACAACTACTGTATGTCTTTGACTAGAAGTTGTATCTTAGTCTAGTACCTCTTCTGGGATATGGCTTCCTGGCATAGCAGGAATTCCTGTCATGAAGTCGCTGGTGATAAAGGTGCGAACCACCACAGAGCGCCGGCAGGATGGTTGCTTCTGCAGAGGGTCACGGTCAAAGTGCAGTGGAGTTAGGATCACTGGCATCTGGCTGATCTTACCGGAGTAGCCTGTGGAAAAAAGCAAACAATAGAAAGTGTGTAGTCTTGGAACTACTAAGATAAACATCATTAACACTTACCAGACTCTCTGAGAATAGAGTGAGCTACAAAGTCAGCCTGCCTGAGCGTGCTTAGAACGCCTGTGGTCAAGAAGGTGGGAGTGATGTCTGTTGGAGGCTCTTTTATAGGAGATCCAAAAATATACACCACTCTGCAAAAGAAAAAAAAAGTTCCAATGGTATTTTCCACAAGGGACACTGTGCACAGTGGACTGACAGATCTATACCTGTTGATGTTATGGCACATGCGAGGGATAAGTCTTGCCAGAAACATGAGAGATTCCCAGTGTGGAGATTCTTTGCTTGTGACACCACATACATAACTATAGGATCTGCAATCACCCTGGGTTAGGAAAATGTCACTAATTAGAATGATTTTCATGAATAAATGTAAAGCTTAAGTTTCACTTTTAAGCTATGCTCAATTTTCTCCTAAAAATGAGTTAATCTCAGAAAAGATGTGTGTTGTTGGCTGTCTGACTCAAAGTTTGAGGTTAAAGCCAAATTTAAACGTCTGGAAAAGACAGGAAGCAACAGGAACACACCCACAGTATACTCATTCACACCAGTATTTGTATGAAGCACAACATGTAATCATATTATTGTGACCACAGAAAGTGACATTGAATTTCTGGGTAGTTTGTGGTTAACCACCAAGCAATTTCTCCAGGAGACAAAAACAATGGTCTATGCCATTTTAAACCCACACTCACTTTAAAAGTCATTCAAACATTGGAAACTGGTGACGTAAACAGACAAGTCTTTTTTTTTCTTTTTTTAGCTAAGCAAACATTACCTGGACACCAACAGTTTTGATGGGCAAAAGGAAGGCATTGAGTGAATGAAGGCTGGTGATCTGCATTAGTTTCTCCTCCTCTTCATCTGATATGCATGACTTAACTCTCTGCAGCAGGGCATGGGGCTTGAGAAGACACACAAGTATTAAATATGTACATATTGCACACTAGTCATTTAAGCTGTCAAAACATACAAACTATTTTTCAGCTTATATTTTCTTCTTTGAGATAGAAGCTGAAAAAGTATTTACCTTTTTGACACTGGCAGAAAAGTCTGTGACAATTTTGAGAATATTGTTTGTTTCAGCAAAGTCTTTACAAATGTAGGGTTCCTCTGCACAAATTACACGAATTGACAGTCCCGGACCTGCAAGCAGACAGGTCAAATTCAAAGATGGCAAAATCATCAAGTGGAGGGTCAACAGGTCAGCCTCTTATCGCCATAAAATTTATTTTGGACACTTGCCAAAACCATGAAAAAAATAAGAAACATGCAACGACAAAAACTACAACATATCATTTTTTTTCGTTAGAGGCTTTGATGCAGGTGAGTTCACATACAAGAATATGATCCTGTTCACCAAACAGGTTGGAACACTCACATACCACAGTTAACTCACACTGTTATAGCGCTGGTCCCTCAGGTGAACCCTGAGGGACACCAAAAAATTCCCCAAACATGCATTGTTACATTAGACAGGTACATAAGATGAGGCTTACCTGGAAAAGGGTGTCGAGAGACTATTTCCTCAGGCAGGCCTAGCTCTCTTCCCAAAGCTCTGACCTCATCTTTGTGGAAATCTTTAAGTGGTTCAATTACTTTCCCCTGATTATAAAAAAAACATAACTATGTGTGTACTGCATGTATAATGATATTAATTCAATTATTAAGTTGAGCTGCCCTACCTCATCTCTGAGTTTTCTGACTAACTCTGTATCGTTGTGGTGTGTTTTGATTACTTCAGCCTTACCACTGGCCAAATGAGAGGCACTCTCAATTAGGTCAGGCCTTAAGGTGCCCTGAGCCAAGAAGACCTCTTCTGGCTTCAAATTCATCTCACCTATAACTTCGTTTGCAACCTACAAGTTCAAAAAGCAATTAAGCAAAATTTACAGCGTACATATTTTTCCATAATAATTCAGTAAGCCCTAAAAATAATACCTTTACAAATGTGTCTCCTATGATTTTTCTTTTCTCCTCTGGGTTGGTTGTCATATTTAAGGTCTTGCTTATTCGCTTCCTTGGCGTTCTGTCCTCTTCTGAGATAGGAAGGGTGGTTGTTCCATTGTAGAAGGTATGCGCTGCATTCACCACTGCAAGACAATCATCCAGTTATGATGGTTATTCTAGTTGACCATTTCATAACACGCTTTTATTGATTACCTCGAAGTTTGATTCCAAGTTTTGTAAGAGCCTCTTCCACACTTAAACTTTCTCTCTTTCTCATGAAACCATTGTCAATGTGAACAGCTATAACTTGCTCTTGGTCCAGTGCTTTGTTTAAAAGGGCTGTGCACACTGTTGAGTCAACCCCTCCACTGAGAAGCACCTAGAGATAAACACAGACAAATATGCTTAAATAGTGACTGAGCGTATGCGTGTCAAATAAGTAGTTACTTACCAAAACTTTCGACGTGCCTACTTTTTCTCTGATCTCATTAATGCAGTCTTGCTGACGATTCAAAACTGTAAAATTATTTGTGCATCCTGCAATATCAAACAGGAAGTTCCTCAACATAACCATGCCTCGCTCTGTCAAATCTACTTCTGGATGAAACTGTGTCCCGTAAAGTTTCTTCTGCTCATTGGCAATACCTAAAAAGGTAATAGGCAAGACTTTTGTTAGACCTAAGAATAAAAATATTATGCAAATAAAGAGTGCTAGTTTCTCTCACCAGCAATTATGTTTCCAGACTGGGAGACCACCTTAAAGCCATCAGCAACTTTATCCACACTGTCACCATGTGTGAGAAGAACCAGTTCTTCCTTTTGAAGACCTCTGATACAGAAAAACTCATTTTAGAGTGACCTAATGATAATAAACTTATTACAAGACACGGGGGTGCTCAGTCTAGTTGCTATGATTGGCAGTTTTTATGGATTAAATTGTAATGTGGTTGTAGTTGTAACAGAATTACACTAGACCACAAATATAAAGAAGAATGTCACAACAAATAAATAAAAGTAATGCTATTTGTAGATCTGGCTGAAATACCAATTAGACTAGTGTGCTGTGCAACAGATCTAGAAGTACAATACTACATACAACACTACCTGAAAAGAGAGCAGGTGTTATCCAAGTTAATACTGAATACGCCATCTTCACGGACACTTTTTTTATGTACTGTACCGCCAAAGACTTTATTCAACATCTGCAATAGTAAAACAAATAAATGTAGTTCTATGCATGCATTTTATTGTCATTCAACACATATTGTCAGTGGATTTTTGTTATGAAATTAGGCAAACTACACTTAAATGATTGAATCAGAATGTTACATAGATGATATCAATAATGTTACTTGTTTATATATACTAGTTGAAAAATACATACACACTTGCACAATTTTTGAATAAATGTAAAAAAAAAAAAAAATGAAAGAAAAAAAGCTTAGCATACCTGCATCCCATAACATATTCCCAAAACTGGCTTTCCAATGGTGAATATGGCAGGATCAAACCAGGGAGCATCTTCTGCATAAACAGAGGCTGGGCCTCCTGATATTATAATAGCCCTATTATGGAAAAAAAAAAAATTCTAAAAGCACAGTGCAAGTACACAAACAATAATCGAGATACTTTGAAATATGGAGATATCTCTCACCTGTAGCCCTGTTCTCGCAGGGCAAAGGCAGGCGTCTCTAAGGGGAGGATCTCTGAGCGCACACACAGTTCTCGCACCCTTCTGTCAATGACCTTGCCATACTGTGCCCCTGCATCCAGGATTGCCACAGCCCCCTCATATGTCCCATTCTGTTCTGCAGGGCTGATCTCCAGCTGTACAAAAGAGGATGAGGCATTCACTAAATTTGTCTTAAATTTCTCTGTTGTCATGTGATGTGCACCCTTTGCAGTCACGCATTTCAAAAATTTGTGTGAAAATTAGGCAATGACATTAACCCAATAATAGTCATGTGAGCACAACTGCAAACCGTGCAGTCACTAAGTTAACTCACATGAAACCCACAGGTTACAATCAAATCTCGTTTACGTCAAATGTAGACATAACGCTTGCCATTACTTATCTATTAGATGAAAAAAAAAAAGTACCGTAAAACCGTAAACAGGAACATAAAACAGGTTGCAGAGGCTTACATTGTTGTAAGAATATCATGATTCAATTGAGCACCTATTTGTTTTTACTCTTTCATTTTCTGGTTTGTACATTAATTTTGGTACTTGTCTATAAAGTTCAAAATGTGCACAAAAGGTATACTCTGAAACTAGAAAGAGCAGTAATCAGTTACATTGAGTGACATTTAGGTCTACTTGAGAAACTTAAAAAAAAGAACTTTTCAATAAAGTTTGTAAGAGGATACTTTTACTTGTGTTACTAATTCAGTAAAATTTAGTTTTAAGTAGCAGTATGTTATGTTTAAGTTAGGTAAAAGACAAATTTACTCAGAGTAAATTTAAATGACCAAAGTATGTTAACTACATAAACTGTAGTTAGTATTGCTCTATGATGCGTTTTTTTATTTTGAGATGAGTTGTGCTTCTAATCAACTTCAAATAAAAAAATTTTTACTTTCAAATAAATTATTCTCTTCAGTTTTTCTTAGATCGATAGTTTTACTCTAGTAATGGTATTCAGAAGTAACTTTACTCTGGCTTGAGTACAAATTATTTCTACTCTTCTCCTTTTAGCAATATAAAAGTCTGGAAACAAGAGCCCACGTGTGGTGTGAAAAACTTTCTTCTTAAACTTTCCAGAAAACCCGAAAACCCCTGGACAGGCTAAAGAATGTGTCTTATTCTTAAACAACCGACCACATGCTAGAATATCGCCGTGGACTAAACATTTAACAATAAAACTACAAGAGACAGGTTAAAAGTGTATCTCATACACCAGGCCATTTAAATCTATAAAACTGTAGCATTCTCAAGCAACAACTCAGTTATCGTTGCAGTTTATCATATGTGATGCATCACTGGCGCTTTATTTAGTTTCGATTTTACATGCGCCACTACACTTTTATGTTTATTTTGACAGTCCAGCCACTTCTAGCTAGCGTTGCGCATTAAACCAGTGCGTTAGCATGCTACATAAGGAAACAGCAGTAAGAAGCGCTAGCCTGTTAGCAGCTCGTATGTAGCGAGCTAAGCTAAACCCACGCGGTGGTGGAAAGGGGGAAAGTGGTATTGACAGTCCCCGTGAAATGAACGTAGCAGACAGAACTAAGACTGATTAAGGACAATTTTCAGTTCGTTTGGACATTACTAAAACACTGTCAGATTTGCCAGCTGTGGGGCAAATAGCATGTTAATGTGGCGGTAACACTGCAACAGGCTTACTACGCCGTACTCACTCCTTCGGCAGCCTGAGCCTCTCATGCAACAACTTTGTCCAGAGATACACAGGCCCTCCTTTACCCGGTGATAAGTCATTATAGGGCTTCGGACATGCCACCAACACCCTAGGGTTGTGCCTGTGTGGACGTTTTTCTACACTGACCTTGCTGTCTCCGTTGCACAGAGCCATGGAGGACTGACGTGTTGTGGAGTGAGGTCCGTGCGCCTCGCTCGGAGTCCCGGTGAGAGAGCGAGATAGGTCCGCTTCTGGATCAGCACGCCGACTACTGTTGTGAAAGAGCAGCGGTGCAGTGTGGAGACTGGGGTGGACACTGGAGTGGTCACAGACAGGCGAGTACTCCCACTTGGTTGGAAAAATAACTTTCAATACTGTGAGAAGAAACATGGGGCATAAATGTGACTTTGTATAGGGGTGGAGCACAAAATCACTAAATTAGTGTGAAGAAGACAGCTCCTCCTGGTGCACGGCTCCTCTAGCGATCAACATTAACATATATGACAAAATACTGTAAATAAGACATATACAAAATGTCTCTTCAACATTAAGAATTGTATTTTGGTGGTTTAATGTACTGTAATCTTTATGTCCTGCAAAAGTAACAACAAGTCTCCACCTATCCCCGCCTACAGTGTCACCATACTTCAACAATTAATCCTGTAGGCTAAATTAAAGTTGGCTGCTTACTATGGTAAACCACAAATATAAAGTGGAAAGTCTTGTACCCAAAATGCATTTTTTTATACAGAAAGTTCACACTATTCTTTCTATTATCAAGCTGTTTTCAGCCAGTATTGGGTTTTACAATGAACACAAATTGAAATGACCCACATTGCAAGTAATGCATATTATGAAATAGGCTACTTTAGAAGCACTTTACTTTTATGAACACAGGTAATGTATGGTAGTTTGTTGATGTATTTATATACTGTGATTTTATAATGTTAGCCTACTACAGTCTGAGCCAACAGATCACTAAAAAGTCAAAGTAACTATTAAGTAGGATATTAAGTGATAGCCTTCCAGTGATAACCTTCCAGTAGCACTGGCAGTGTGCCAGTAGCTTCCTGTACAACAGCAGCTATGTGACAGATTACTCTGTGCTTTAACACATGCATAATAACTACACATTTGTTACACATTACATGTTACACAAGATTAAACTCCAGGAAAATATTGTCTACTTTCAATATGTTTATATGTTTCATTATACAACATTTTATTTGACATATAATTTAATGATTTTAAGAATATAGTGCACTCTTTGTGGAAAGCTAAAAAGGAATTTAACAGTTTGGGTAAAAAATTCCAAACTTTCACAAGTGTTACACTTTACACAAGTCCTTTAAAATGACAGGCTCAAATGGCAACATTGTCCATGATAGAATTGGGTTATTATTTGTCCAAACAGTTCTGAAAACTGAATAATATTAAAAGTTATACTTTTAGGATATTTCGTATTACAAAGATCTGAATAAAGGTGGCCTGAGAGTTGTGGTTTTAGGGAAAAAATGCGCTAAAAAGTAATTTTGTTTGGTAAATTGAACCACTAGATTAAAGATTGGCTTTAGGACAAAATTAATCAAATGTTACTTGAAGGATTTTTTACAAACTAAACAAATATAATAAGATTTTATGTCTGTCTGTCTGTCTATCTATATTATATTTCTGGGTTAAAAAAAACATTGTTTGTAGATCGACACTGTATGTATGCCTTCAACTTGTATAATGTTTTGGACTAATAAAAATGTATATCCAAAAAACAACAAAATTTAAAAAGAAAGGATAACTAAAATTCTTTAAAAGTTTCTTTTTTAACACAGGTTCACATGATCTTTTTGAGTGACGTTCACGTGCCTAATTACCCCAGTTGAGGTAAATTTTTCCAATTATGCATGAGGGAATCATGTGAAAGAGTCATTGTAATTGAGCGCCCTCTTGTGGACACTCTTTTTTTTTCTGCTGTCACATGGGCTAAAGTAGATTCACATGCAGCCAACACAAGGAAAGCATGTGGTTATTTATTAATTCTCTAAACTTGTATAATAATTCATGACTTACTACAAAACGTTAACTGTCAGAGTTTCAAATAATCAGAATTATTTGTAATTCTTGCATCCAGGACCGTATGACACATTGTTGCCTTGACATTAGTTTTGTATTTTTTTTTTTTTTGTAGTCTACTCTAGTGAGTCCATTAACTTATTTAAATATCCTTCTGAGCTCTGGCCTTTCATTTATGTCCTTTAACCAGTATAACCCAGGGCTTTCTGCTACTTTATAAAGAGCGCTATATAAATTCAATGCATTATTAACAAAATTGATATTTGTGTCTTAAAATAGTAGCAGATTCACAAATGTTCATTATAATAGACACTGGGCCACTTCTGTAGCTGACAGGGCTGAAGTGGAAAGATTTTTCTTTCAAATAATAGAAGAAGATGTTCTTGGAGTTCTTGGGTGAAGAAAAAAATGTAATGATGAGTATCAGTTGGAAATCCTACATTAGCGTCAGATAGTTTGCATATTCATTATTATTTTTCGTGCTATTTTTATTATATGACTGCTTCTGGCTGTGTTCACTTTTATTAAATGTTTTTTTTACACTACGAATAACTTAATTATACAAAGAAAGATGCAGAAGAAGTTGTAAAAATGTGCTAGTTCTTTAACCAAAATGAACCAAAAAGACTGTGTGGAGCTGTGACTGTGTGAGAAGGACACTGCTTCACTGCATTACTCTGCTCTTTCAGCTCTTATATGGATAATTTTGGTTAATACAAGCTAACGATCTTGGTTTTAGGTTTGTTCCAATAAAATCCTTACAATTAGAGACTAAAAGTCTGTTATAGCCATTATTTATTTATTTTCTATGGTTGATGAAAAATTGATTGATTGATGAAGTAGTATTTTAGCCTTTGTGTGGCAAATAGTTTTAGATTATCAGATGGAAGAACCTGGGTACATGGTTTTGGGACTTTGTTTTATCTCACACTCTTGATAACTTGACAGTTAGACGAGGAATTATTCAATGACAAGTTTCTCTATGATATTTATGAAACAATTCAACATCAAGTTGACTCACAAAACATTCCAAAAGCACAGAATGGGATTGCTCCAGATTGTGCAAGGTTGCTGATGCATTATCTCTTCAACTTCCAAAATGCTGTCAAGAATGTTGACATTTATTTGTATTTGTTCTCAGTTGTCCACAGTCTGATGAGAAATATCGAGTTCCTATGCATGTAAACCATAAACAGAAAGCTGTTACCTATTTATTTTCTATTTGAATAAGTTATTTAGGAAGCCAGATCACTTTGGACTCCAAGCCCTCAAATTATAAAATACCACATATGACAAAATGTTTACAGACCTTTAAAGGTATTCCATCTGGATATTTTGACTGAATAAAAAAAAATATATTTTCTAGTGCTCTTGGTTTCAGCTTTTAAATGCGAATTGTCAAAACCTAACTACACATTCTACGATCTGTCAGTCAATTTCTCCAACAGGTAGATTTTTTTAATTTTTAAAAAATAATTCACAAAAATTCAGGGGAAATTTGAGATGTTCCTCTGTGCATAGTTGGTTTCCACTTAAAATGACACTAAATTAGACATCAGTGCATCAGTGGTCAAAAATACTAAGTGTCTTTTTCACAAAACATTCGGAGTGCTCCGAAAGGAAGAACAGAAAAAATGTTTTACAGAGGACTTGCTGTAAAACTTTAAATAAAACTGCAATTTATGAAATCTAAATGCTTAAGCTTTTAGTCACTTCTAAGTAGCAAGAAAATCATAAAAATATGTACATAAATGGCAACACACTTTTTTTTGCTTCGGGAGTAGTGAAGACAAAGCGGAACCATTGTGAATGTTTACGACACGTCAGCCATAGAGGTCGTCGGACACGTTTTAATGTTGCACACAAACACTTCCTGTTCCTGACATTTCTGTGTTGATTCTTGAAGTAACCTGTTTTAAACCATACCTTTGTCGTTTTCTTTGGGGTTTGTTGCTTTATTTTACATATTCAAATCTTCGCTTGACCTGCTGCTGTGAAAAATCATTATGCTTTTTATGAATAGAAAATAATTTGCGTTTGCTGAATTGGCATGCTCACTAGTTTGCTATCATCATCACCAGGTATGCATGCTATCGTCTAGAGATTTTACTTCTTGTGCATGTTCTCGTCATGTCTTTTGTTCGAAATGAAACGTTGGTGGAGATTGAGGTAAATCAAAACTATAATCTTAACCTCCGTAATTTATTGTTAGTTTTGTTTATTGACGACACTTGCTTGTCATCATTTCCTGCTTCTCTCATTTTAAACCCACAAAGTCCCTTGGCATCTCATCTCAGATTTGGAAATGTTGTCAGATATAAATTGAACGAGTAGTTAAATTTAGTTTAGTGAAGTCTTGCCAAAATTGCTGCCTTCAGAGTGAACTGTCAAAATGACTTTGTGGACTAAAATTGCTTTTTCATTATACATTTTGAAGTGGTCATTATAACATTGACTTTTTACCTCTAGACTGGTGCAGGGCAGCCTGATGCCTGGAGTTCCAACATGGAGCGCTCAGACCTTCTCACTCACAAGAACGGACGACAGAGGAAGATGGCTGGTGGTTTGTTACTTTCTGAAAACTTAAAAGACAATGATAGAATGGAGATGAGCTCGTCTGAATCAGAAGTGGAAGGAGAATCAGATGGCTTGATAAAATCCTCGGACTCTGAAGGTTCTTTTAGGAGGCGTGCTAAGCCACAACAAGGTGTTCGTGGAGAGCTGGGAAATATTTCTTTGCTTTTGTTTCTTTATATCCTGCAGGGTATTCCTTTAGGACTTGGTGGGAGCATTCCACTAATTCTACAGGGTAAAAATGTTAGTTATAAAGACCAAGCCTTTTTTAGTTTTGTTTTTTGGCCTTTCAGTCTAAAACTTTTTTGGGCACCTCTTGTGGATGCTCTCTATTTTTCAAAATTTGGTAGAAGGTAAGTGTGTTTTACATTAATTTAATTGTATTTTCTAAGGTTATTTTACAAGTCACTAATTGTGTCTGTTTAATACAGAAAGTCGTGGCTGGTACCCACTCAATACCTTCTTGGTATCTTCATGATTTGGTTATCATGTACTGTTAATGAACTGCTGCAGAGAGAGGGTGGACCTGATATTGTAACACTGACATTAGTGTTCTTCATGCTTTCCTTTTTGGCTGCTACACAGGTATTAATGGGAAAACTGGTAAACGATATAAAACTTATATTTTGTCTATAATGTCTGTCATTTTTGCATCTTTTAAGGATATTGCTGTAGATGGTTGGGCACTAACCATGTTGTCCAGAGAAAATGTGGGGTATGCATCCACATGTAACTCTGTTGGCCAAACAGCGGGCTATTTTCTTGGTAATGTGCTCTTTTTGGCATTGGAGTCCGCTGACTTCTGTAACAAATATCTTCGAACTGAGCCTAAGGACACAGGCATTGTCACTTTATCAGGTTTGTCAAACCGATATTGTATGAAAAAAGTGAAACAACTGGGTTCTAATAATCTATGCTTACAGATTTCCTGTTTTTTTGGGGTGTGGTTTTCATGGTATCCACAACATTGGTGGCTATCTTAAAAAGAGAAAATGGACATGTCAAAGAAAAGAAAAAAGTGAAGGAAGAAACAAAGAGCGTCCTGGAAACCTACAAGTTACTTTTCACCATCATTAAGATGCCCACAGTTTTTACCTTTTGTGTTCTGCTGCTTACAGCCAAGGTGTTTTCCAAATGACAAAGCAATGAAATTGTAAATGTAGTAGAAAATAAATATTTAAATCTCTTCTTTTTAAACTAGATTGGCTTTTCTGCAGCTGATGCAGTGACTGGTCTAAAGCTTGTTGAAGAAGGCGTTCCTAAGGAGCAGTTGGCGTTGTTAGCTGTCCCCTTGGTGCCCCTGCAGATCTTACTTCCAGTTATAATTAGCAAATACACTGCTGGCCCTCGGCCATTGGACATCTTTTACAAAGCTTTTCCTTTTAGGTTTGTTTTAACCTTATTATATTTTAATAAATGTTCCATATGTTGTTAAAAGTCTGGGGTCTTACAGATTACTCATTGGATTGGAGTACGCTGTGCTAGTCTGGTGGACACCTCTTGTCAAGCATGAAAATGGATTTCCGTTTTACTACTATGCTGTAGTACTACTTAGCTACGCTTCGCATCAGGTTTGTTTAATTTAGTCTTTTTTCATTTTTCTTCAATATGATTATGAATTTCAAGAATCTTGTGAAACAATCTATACCTCGGAATAATAAAAATATCTGACAATCTAATGTTGAAGTATTTCCTCTAGGTGGCAGTGTATAGTATGTATGTAGCCTGCATGGCTTTCCATGCCAAAGTAAGTGATCCACTGATTGGTGGGACCTATATGACTCTCCTAAACACGGTCACTAATCTGGGAGGTAACTGGCCGTCCACTGTGGCTCTGTGGCTGGTGGATCCCCTCACCACTAAGGAGTGTCAGGGGGCTCCTGGACAGAGCTGTGCCTCATCAGAAGCTGCTCGGGTAAGTGAGAGTATCATGTCTTAAATAAATGGTATCTAAGTTGAGCTACAAAGCACAAATGACAATGATTGTTTGTTCCATCCTAGCTGTGTGTGCAGAACGGGGGAGCTTGTCTTACCACACTAGATGGCTACTATGTGGAGTCTGCTGTGTGTGTTGTGATAGGTATAATATGGTGGGTGTGGCTTGGACATAAAATGAAGCGGCTGCAGGATGCAAGCCCTGCTGCGTGGAAGTGTCGAATGAATTTGTAAACTCTAATGAAGTTTTTAGCTGCTTTCTCTATGAGGATGATGAAATCTGTCATTGTCCAATTTGAAAAATTAACCTCCAGCTATAGTAATTCTGGCTAAGCATAGCTTGGAGATTCCCACAAATCAGCTGACTCATTGCCCTGGAGCATAAATGATGGGTGAAATGCAACTTTATTGTCCCTCCCTCACTGGGACAATAAAGTGTACCTTAAACTTTTAAATTATACATTTACGTAAGCATTCACTTTCTTTCCAAAACAAATAGTTCAGAGTAAAGCTAAACCAGAGCTGGTTAACTGTTACATCATAATCAACGAGCACATTCCAAAACCTAAAATCTGTAGTAAACACTTTACCAATGTTTTTATTGATATTGTGTGTGATTAAATTACCAAAGGGAAGTTATAAGTTATATTTTTGGGTAATTTATTTATCTCATCTGATACAATCTTGACCTTTTAAAAAGTGGCCTTTGTGATGTGGATTTACTTGATATAACGTAGGCCTTCTTCAGTGTCTAGGTTTTATGTTTGGTTCAACATGCCATCTCCTTCTGATTGTACGATCAGCAATAAATGTAAAGTCAAACTTTTTGCATCAATAAAAAAAAACTATACAAGTTTGAGTTTCACTTTTCTACCAATGCCTGGTACTGAAGACTGTTTAGATGTTTCCTACAGAAACAAATCTGTGTAATATTTAGTCAACTAAGCATCTTACAGTGGCAGCATACAAATAATGCCGCATTTGAGACAAAGCGCTGATTTTTGTCTACCAGCAATAAAAGGAATTGACCAGAAAACAAGCTGATCGTATTTACATTTTTAGAAATGAAAGCACAGCTCATCCACCGGCAAAAACAATAAGACATAACTAGAAACATATGTATTTCAAGAAATTTATTATTACTTGCTTATCGGGACTCTAAAATGTCCCTCCTAAACAAGTTAATGCTGATGCAAAGGACTTGAAAATTCTGCCCCAGCTTTAAGTATTATAGCCCCATGTAAGCAACAGGAGACACAGGCTGCAACAGATCCACCGCGCCCTCTGTGTGTCGGACCATCTACGTCTCAACCACATCGGCCCGGGTTTGAGTGTGCAGAGCTGCCTCAAGCTGACAGTTGATGTGTCAATGGCTCTTGTGAGAAATTCTCCATCAAGCACAGCCAAGAAATGATTTGATGACCTAGCCCACGAGACAAATCCTCACTATCAGCACTTGTGGGTCATTAGAATGTCCAGATGTTTTCTTTTCGCAGAGGCTCTTGATTCATTTGACATAGTTGATGCTTCAAGCTTGCAACACTCCTTAAAACAAAACTGTCCTCCGTGTCTTCAGATTGACCACTTAATTGAGTCATTATTTTCACTTTACAGTCACTTAACCTCGCATAGGAGCCAGGAAGCATTCATCTCTGAACAACCCCAATGGAAGCAGTTACTGGCATTCATTCAAATAGCACAAAGCACTTCAGATATTGTCTGAGAGCTCCCCTTCATTTCCCAGTTTTCCTGACATCTGGGAGGGGTTCAGAAGATTGAGGTCATGTGATCTTAGCACAATGATACCAAAGTTATAAAGATCTTGCTCTTAACCGCAACAGAGTTTAACACAAACTCTAGGCTGTCAGTAAATGTAGTGTATAGATGAAGAATTTTGATTATTCATTGTTTATAGTATCCCCGCTTTTGCTTTGTTAAAAATATCAAAGGAAGAAAGTCATGAAATGGTAATCTCTCCTAATAAAGCAGGTGGGTCATAGGTTCATACGTAGATGCTCAGGTCGTTTGGCCACAACTGGGTAGGTCTGCTGTTTCATCTGAGCCAGGTTAAGTCCTGCAGGCTGACGGATGGGCAAAGGAGCAGATGCCTCTGAGCTGCTGCTCACGTCCATCTGCTCTGAACTGGATACCTCCATCGCCTGGTCCTGAGGTGGCTGTGGCACACTGGAACCTATTCCTGTGAGGAGGGGGCTCCGCGTCCAGCATTCTGGGCCAGAGAACTTCACCGGGCTGCATAAAACATGATGTTAAGTAGATGGCCAATGGAAACACACAAAAAGCCAGTTGGCAGCATACCTGAGAGGTGTTCTTGGACTGCCCATAATCCTCCGTGGTGACCGAATTTTTGGTTCAAATGAAAACTTTTCTTTGATGTTTTCTAACACTGATGGTGCAACGTAAGTAAAGCCCTGAAAAGATTGGCATGTTTATCTAATATGCATGCCTGTTTTTCAATCCTCTTACACATTCAGCCAATTACCAGGAAAGCTTGATTGGCACTCTCACTGAGTGTAGAGTCATCAGGGCTGTCCACTGGTGTTTGACTTGTGAATTTAGAGTCAAACTGACTCACATCATCTGCTGATTGCTGAAAGGAAAAAGGAAAAAAGGAGGTTTCAACCAGAATCAGAGCAGTGACTTGATAACCCAGGTTTAGTATTACTATTACTTTATTATGTTCACATACACACCAAAAAGACATTAATTGCAAAGGTCTAAATGAAATAAAGCTATGCTGTATTTTCAAACCTGAAATCTGATGCAGCATTTTTCTCTATGGGCACTTTCCTACATTTAATTGAATGCTACAAGAAATTCAAGGCCTTTGTGTCAAAAGTAATTTCCTTTGAAGCAGTTATGAAGTTGCTTTGCTCATTAACCAGGAACATTACTTACCAAGATGGGCTTGAAAGGAGGCTCTACTTTGCGAGCAAGCAAATCCTCCCAGTTAATGTGTCGAAAGAAAGGATGAGCCTGCAAGACCGGAAACAACCACCCACTTCTTTTATTTGTAGCATTTTCTTTATGTATGACTATTAACTCGCACAATTATGAACAATGTTTAAGAATTTGAATCAGCTGAGCACTCATACTGTGTGATCTCACCTGTACTTCAGTGGCATCTCCTGGTCCAGCACCCAATCGAGATGATGCATTTCTTTTTAACAACTAAGGCATAGACAAATCATTTATTTTAAACGCATCATTTATGTAAATCACATAAATCACATAAATGCAACAATACCCGTTTAAGGAGATCTCGAGCTTCTTGTGTGAGGTAGGGTGGGAGGTTGAGCTTGCATTTTAAGATCTTATCAATGGTCTTTTTTCTGTTTTCGCCAGTAAATGGGGGCTGCATGGGAAAATAGGATTTATTCACAATTTCTTGCTTCAGCGCTTTAAAACATGAATATATACACTGACCGCTCCCGTAAGCATGTCATACATCAGCGCACCCAGACTCCACCAATCTACTGCTCTGTTGTGCCCGCTTCTCATTAAGATTTCTGGTGCCCTGAAACAAGGAAAACGCAAAAAAATTAACACACCAAATGTATGAGTATGTTTAGTTTAAGGTTTACCTACATGTATTCTATTGTTCCACAAAAGGTATGCGTCACAGTACCATCATGAATAGACTCCTTACAGAGACCAAAGTCTGTCAACTTTACGTGCCCTGCAGAAAGTATAAAAATACTGTAAAAGGGTAATGTCCTTTTTCTTTTTAATATTATACATTAAAAACCTTCCAAACTAAGGTATTGATTACAAGCCTATTTTGATTTTGATTAAATACATGATACTTTAACATTAATATTGAAATTATTAGCTAAAGTACATTAAAAAAAAAGCAATGCAAGCAATGCCTTATGGAATGCACTGGAATTTACACACACTTTTGAGTCAGCAGATGATGTTTTACTGGAAAAATGTACCATTAAATCCAAGCATACACAGTGACATTGCCTCACCTTGGTTGTTGAGCATAATGTTTTCTGGCTTTAGATCTCTATAAATGATGCCTTTTTGGTGCAAGTGTCCTAAGGCCATGGAGATTTCCGCAAGGTAAAAACTGAACAAATGCATTTTTGTTATAACATTGTTTTAAATTTGCTTGCCAATTTTCAATGTAGGTATTGTTATATAGTTGAATTTTGCTTACCAGGCTGTGTCTTCCATAAAGATGCCCTCTCTTTCCAGCTGCATAAAAAGCTCTCCGCCTGAAACATGATACATACTGGTGGTTAAAAATAGGCTGATTCCTCTGATAGGGGAAAAACTGACAGTTGGAAAATAAAAATGTCTGTTGTCAAAACTTATGTAGCTTTGTGTGGACTCACCACTTAGATATTCCAAAATGAGATAGAGCTTTCCTCCAGTCTGGAAAGCGTAGATGAGGTCGACTATAAAGGGATGCTTCACCTCCTCCAGGATGTTTCTCTCTGCCTTGGTGTGAGCTGTGTCCTTGGCATTGCGAACAATCATAGCCTGAACACAAGCAACGATATTTGTAATCTTTTTGGTACAAATGAATGGAAAATAGTCATTCTATACTTTAGCAAGGCAAGACCTGAGGATTTTATTTTTACATATCTACATAGGTCAATGTGTGTTTAGTCAACATAGTGCAACTTCTCTATAATTAAGGTGTGCCTTTGATCCTGCCAAACAAGATACTTCTAAATGTTCTCCGTTAACTATTAATCAGTATTCATCATGTACATACTTCTATATGCATTAATGCATATAACAGTTGCTATGAGCATGCTACTTTTCACAAAAAGCTGTAAAGTTAATTAACAGCACTGCTAAGCTAAGCCTGCTAGACTTTAACACATGTACTGCTTAAGTAGCATTTTATAGGTAATTGTGAAAAGAAAACTGTATACACCAGCTCCCAGTGATCAAAGTGTGAAAAATGGTTACATTCTTTCTCTTAAGCCTTTACACCTATTGCATAACAATGATTAAAGTCATTAAGAAGGAATATGTACAGGCCTTACGTACTTACTGTGTGTAATATTATTTGCTTAATAAACTAAAATGCTCATCAGATATTAGCCACAAGACAATCCGAATTAACAAATGCCAACTAAATGTCTTCAATATTGTCAACCAGAGTTAAAACAAGTTAAAACGGCTCTATAAATAATTTTTCATTCTATACGTTAGCAAGGCAAGTACAAACAGATTCTTGACAAAATGCTATGCTCCAGTTGCTATGCTAAACTAGTTAATAATGTGTATGCAATTATAAGCCTGATAGATGGACACATTTTTTCCCAAAGTCTTTCCAGGGTCACTAAGGTCATTTTAGCCAGCCGAGCAGAATGGGTGGCTGTTGCAGATTCTATTAGACAAGGCATAGGCTGCAGCAGAGCAGCAGTAATGGCAATCTACCAATAAGCAGCAAAGGCTTACCCCACCACTGCCTGCAAGAACAGCCAATATTTACAGACAAAAGCAATGTTAATTTGATTCACCAAACAGCTTATGTGGTATAGTAGCATTATGAATGAGTAAATAAATCAATCAATATATCCTTACCTTTTTTAAAACTTTCATAGCAAATATTTTGCCTGCTGCTGCTCCAACAACTTTTCGTACTTGAAAAACCTGCTCAAGAAAATAAATGTATCCGTAAAAAGTTTTTGAAATCTAGAAAGCTATAAATGATATTACCTTTCCATATCCACCTTTCCCCAAAACCCGCAAGAGCTCAAAGCACTCAGGCCTGATGTTCTCTGTTCCCTGGTTAACATTGTCCTCAGATATTTCAATTTTTTCACAGCCTTCCATGTTGCTGAAGATCAAATCAATGTTACAAAACATTTTATCCTTGCGGTACCTTGACATACCTTGCTTGGAAAAAAAAACAACTTACAATTCAAATCCACTGCACTGATCCATAAAGTCATTGATTTCCGCCTAGAAAAAAAGTCAGAAGTTTATAATAGTACTACATATATAAATAACCAAAAACTAATATTGCAAAGGTGCATATACAAGACACACCTCTGAGATGCAAGAGATTACGTAAGTGTTGCCCAATATTTGCTACATACACATCAACATGAAGCAACATGTTAAACAGAAATATTTAACAACTGCATATTAAAACTGCACATTATAACACATTAAAAGGAAATTCCCAACTTTGCTTAGTTGACTATTAATAATTTGATACTACTGAGGTAGTATTAGATTTCTTCAGTTTATATGCTGGCATTTCTAACAATGAATCTGTGAAACACAGACACAAGCAAACCCCTTTCATACAAGCATAGTGGTGTGGATGGGTTTAGAAATCTAACAGGCAAAAGCAAAAGTTCAGTCTAAAAGAGTTCATCTAGAATAAACTGTTGCACACACCCAGGAGACACAATGTCTAGTTTTTGGAGATTAAAACTAAATCGTGCTGACCGACAGTAACATGGTTATTACACAAGGCATGCTCGCTTCGTAGTTTGCGTCCCTGTTTACTACTGGTGAGTAGTATGTGACAGCTCTGTTGTGGCTGTCAGGCTAATGCAGCAGAGCGTTAGCTGCTAGTGTAGCTAAACTGTTAAAGGCCTGAATGCTGGAGCTGCAGAGGCAGCCTTGTGTGGCTGCTGGCAGCTCACCAGGCTAACTCCGCTCGACTTAGCAGGCTACTGTGCAGCTGAGTTTCAGCTCTGACAACTACTGCAATTACTTCTGACGCTTTTGTTTATGGTACCTCTTCGATCTCATCATCGGTAACATTTTCTTCCGGCTGGTCTAAATCAATGTCAAACACTCCCGCCATAGTGAGGTTTTCCTCGCACCGCTCTATCAAACACCACAAGAACTGCAGGCGTCCGCCTCATGGACAAACACACTCCGCCGCCATAACCGGCTACTACACTGAGCATGCGCAGTGTGCAGGTCCTCCAGTGGGGCGGAGACATGACTTTGATGGACATACAAGAAAATCACTAAAAACACTATCAGAGAAATATTTAATCATATTCCGTGTTTTTGTCTAATCACATGTATTATTTCTATATGTGAGATGTAGTAGCATTTAAGTTGTGATGTTAAATTTTTCCATGTGCAAAATCTACAGATGACTGTTGAGGGTCCAAAAATTCTACTTTTTTTTTTTTTTTTTTTTTTTTTTTTTTAAATAACAGTCCCAGACACGTATTTGTCAGAAACATAAAGGAATTTACAGTACAGTAAAACATGGTTTTAATAACATCTTACTTTAACTTTATGTAACGTCATCCGTGTCGAATAATAGGGGGTCTATTAAATATTTTCATACCCATAAGGAGTCCCTGTCTGACCTCAAAAAGTTTTAGAACCGCTGATTTCACAAACAAAACATTATTTGTTCGTTTTATTTTGAAAACCGGAAAGAACTTTTTAACTTCTTGTGGCGCCAGCTCGCGCAAACTGTCCGGTTTGTTTGTGCTCACCTGCTGTACCTGGGAAAGTTGCTTTGCCCGAAATGTAGCTCATTTCACGGTCATTCTACAGTCCACAGTGTAGTGTATATCTATGGAGTCAGAAAAGAAGCATTCGGATGTGTAGCTCGAAATGTCCGTGGTGACAGTACAACTCGGACAGTGTGGAAACCAAGTGGGGCTAGAACTCTTTGATGTCATCTCCAACGACGCGGGCGAAGGAGGCCACAGGAAAACGTACAGCACCGCGAGCCATGAGCGCTTCTTCCATCAAACTACAAATGGAGGTATCTTCTATAGTAGCACTCTTTAAATCTAGTAGATGCAACGCTCAGCAAAATGAACTGTATAGACTATATATTTATGCTATGTGTGTTTCGTAAACTTTCATCATGTCATTTGTTTTTCAGAGTTTGAAGCCAGGGCTGTGCTCATTGACATGGAGCCCAAAGTTATCAATCATAGTATGACCAAGGCTGTGAGGTCTGGCAAGTGGAGATATGGAGAAAAATCCATTTCAGTCAAAAGCAGGGTTCTGGCAACAACTGGGCCAATGGGTAATAGAATAGGCCTATACAATTACTTATTTTGCTTTTTTTTAATTGAACTTAATACTTAATAATAGCATTTTAATCTAAAGGACCTAATAGAGGTGTGTGTGCTGCCTTTCTGTTCTAAAAAGCAGATTTACGTTTTGATTTTTGAATAATTGTTTGTATTGGCCATTTTTGAACTCTGCATATTATTTGTAATCCTGTATAAAGATGTCGAAGTACATAGAGTGAAGGTAAAAACTGGAAAAACATAAAACTTTTCTTTTATAATGACTTATTTAAACAGTGATATAGCTTTCTGCACAGAAATGATTATTATTTTTTATTATTAGCACAGTATCGGTCAGCTATTTTGTCAGATCACTGAGATACTAAAAAGTTTTTTACAACTTTTGCCACTTAGTCAATTAACTGATTCACAGAGTTGATCACAGCTCTAGTATTATACAGAAAATATTTGCTTGTTCTCCATCTCAATTTACTTAGTACAACCAAAAGAAATACCATGACCATTTACACACACATGCCGTATTTTTTGTTGTAGATTTTGTGTCCACGGGCCCCGGAATAAAGAGGTGGTGGAGGAGCTGGTAGGAGAGAAGTGGAGCGCTGTGATCGACTGGCTGGACTCATGCCCATCATGAGTGTGGCAGGAGGCACTGGGTCAGGGGTCGGCACCTTTGTAACACAATGTCTGAGAGACTCATTCCCCAAGAGCTTCATGCTTAACCATCTGACATGGCCCTATGGCACTGGCGAGGTGTGGCTGTGTTTTTTCCCCCCAAGTCCAATATTACACAGTGCATTTTTAAAACACGTAACTCTAAAATATATTGTTATTTCACATAGTGTGAATTCTGATGTTAAATTCTTTGCGTTTCAGGTTATTGTACAGAATTACAACTCAGTGTTGACTCTGTCTAAACTCTACAGGCTGTCTGATGCCATACTAGTGCATGAGAACGACACTGTTCACAGAATCTGTAGCCAGCTCCTAAACATCAAGCACATCACTTCAGCGACGTAAACCGAGTAATCTCACACCAGCTAGGCAGTGTGCTCCAGCCTGCACTCACTGCTGATTCTTATGGGACCTACAGCAGGAATCCTTTAGGTGGCCAAACACCAAAATGAATTTCTGTTTAAAACAATCTTAATGTAATATATCTTTCTTTTTTTTTTGTCTTGTAGGTGAATTGGTGAGCTCCTTGGCATGCCACCCGGAGTATAAACTTCTCAGTGTCTGCACAATTCCTCAAATGCCCAGTTCATCTATAGCTTACAGCACTTTCGCCTGGCCAGGGCTACTAAGCATCTACGTCAAATGCTTGTCTCAAATACTAAGATGGAGGAAGGTACGATTAAAAAAAAACAATAACAAATTGCACATCAATGCTTACATTTTTGGCTTGTTCTAGGTATAGACTGGCAGGTGCGTCCTCCCTCAGACTATGAACGAACCAGGGGCCTTCCAACTCACAACTTCAATAGGTCTTTGGCCAATCTTTTAATAGTTAGAGGCAAAGATGTCTACAGTGCAGAGACAGGTAAATACAACTACTTTGTTTCACTTTTAGCTTACTTAAATTGTATATTTTTTGATTCATACATATTCGAGTAAACCTATACGGCCTTGCATTTGAGGCATTAAGCACAGAAAATTGGCTTTTCACTTTTTGCAATCAATGTTGTCATGTTTCTGTCACAAAAATGTAAATTATGTTATAGTTAATTACTAGTAGTACCAGAATACATGTCTCTGTTAATATCTGTACCAACAAAATTGTTTTCGCAGTAGTTTTGAAGAACCTGCACTTTATACTTCCTGGTTGCCACCCAGTGAAGCTTTGAACATATGGAAGTCTACTGTGTCTTTCAATAAATATGAAAAATCTGCCACATTGGTTAGTAATAGCCAGTCTCTACTCCAACCCTGGATAACATCGTTGGAAAAGCTTGGAATATGTTTGCCTCCAGGTATGTACTGTAAGCCTGACTTATGCACTATTCTGTCAGCAAATATAAATAGTTTGAATTGTCTTTACAGGGCGTATGTTCATCATTACACAAAATATGGAATCACAGAAGAAGACTTTTTAGACAGTTTTACATCGCTGGAGCAGGTAATCTCCAGCTATCGTCATCTTTGTTAGCAGCAACCAATCACTTTTGTAAAATGTAAAAAATGTGTATATGTAAATGTAATTAAAAAAGTAAAGAAATACTGGACAAAACATTAATTTCACTGTTTTATTGTGATTTAGTTGTAATTAGCAGTTAAATGGCTACATATAAATAAAAAAATCAATGCATTGTAAGGCCCAAACTTCAGCCAGCTTACAGACCGCTGTTGCCATAGTAATATAACAGCCAACACCAGTCAGATAAGCTAGCTGACAGGGTGGGAAATGGTGAAAAGACGAAACATAAGGATTTTAAATGCCATTTTCATCTTTTATGCTCCTGCAGTGTTGAGGTTTTGATGCAGGGAAGGTGTTCTGAACGCGAAGGGTCCAATTCTGCTCCAAAACTTTATAAGATTATCCACATTTGTACTTACCTTAAATATGACTTTCTGAGGAAAACATTTGTTAAAGTGCTGTATTGGAATAATGTAGTTATTTTCTAGTAACCAAAAGAGACAAAGCAAGTGTCATGATTTACATTTTATGATCTTACCCAAGTTTCAACCTACTGTACAGAAATGGGACAAGTGAGCTTAGTACAATATCACTTTACAAATGATATCATATTTTCTTCTTTTGGTTGTCGTATGTTACACAGAACAGTAGAATAGAAATACATCTGCTCATACTGTCAAAAAAGATTTAAGATATTTACACAATGTGCAAACCATCAATAACACACTTTTTCATTGATATTGCTATTATCCCTCCCGTCCATTGTAAATGCAAAAAGACATTGGTCTTGCTGTTTTCAGAAATCAAATGAGGAAAAAAAGAAACCCTGAAACGACCGCACGTCCTGGCAGCTCACTGTACATAATCCTTCCACACAGCAATGTTACAAAATCTTTTAAATAAAAATCTAGTAAGTGAACATTTATAATCTGGGGAAGTTTGTCTTTCCCATCTTGCATAAGGCATAGCATCTGAGAGGCACTGCCCAGACTCAGCAGTCACCCGCCCAACCGCAATTTTTAGTGAGGTCAATGAATGGATTAAATTAAAGTAACATGTTAAGATCAGCAGTTGAACCAATCGCACTACACATACCTACATTGAGATGCGAGGAAGAGCTATAAAACCTGAAAGACACAGTAAACTTTCATCGCATCCATCCCATGAAGCACACACTCAACAACAGTGCCTGGTTTGAGTCCAGCCCATGACGGTGGATGAGGTTTGTTCTTCAGTGTCTGAGGCTGGAGGAGCAAAAAAAGTCCACCAAAGTCTTTGTTCTCTCCTCACTTGGTTTTCTCTTCTGAGTGTCTCTGCTGCTGCAACCTCTTGGCATAACTCTGAGCCATGGAGTTAACAATGGAGATGACAAAGTAGCACACCATGATCAGGACCACTTTTTCAAAGATCCAAGAGAGCCAGTTCTCATCCTGTAAAGATAGATGTGAGAGGGTTTTTATTACTGCTGTAAAAGCTTCTTGGTGTTAGCTACTTATTCTGAATCACACATAGATTCTTGGTTCCATCAAATTACAATTATTCCTACAGATTTATTTTTTTAACATTGAGGTTTATAATTACATTTCCATTTTGATTCATTAAATTGGAATTAAATTGGAGGCTGCTCAGTGGCCTCATTTTATCACCAAGTGCTGATATATTTTTAGTGGAAAACACACTAATTTGCAACAAAACATTTGCTTGCTTTTTAAAAAAAATATAATTATGGTACTTACAGCTGGTGCCTTTCCTCCAGCATGGTGCAGCTTGTTCCTCTGTGCTTCCAGGTACTGACTGAATGGCTTCTGAAGTGATGGTCCAATTTTTGGCACAGACCTAAAATTCAAACCACAAAATAACAAAAGTTACTCACCATCCCCTTTCACCTAGAAGCAAAGCATGGGAATATCTTCCATCTTCGAAAATCATCCCAGCAGCTGAGAGTTCCTGTGCTGTGTGAGCAGCACACACCAATGAAACACAAAGACCACACTTCTCCTTTTATACTCCCGGCCCTCGATAGAGGCCCATGTCAGCCAGCTCTACCAGGAAGTGAGTCGGTATGATGTCATCACCTTTACCACTACAGCAGCCTTCTGAGAGGAATCACATCTTATCGGTCCCTTTTTAGGCAGCGACGGAAGAGATGAACTCATGAGTTTCAACTTTTTATTAACGGTATATTATTTCATTTTAATATACAGTATACTGTATATCTAATACTCCATTAAACATACCACTTACCTACGCAAATTAGAACAAGAATACACAAATTAATATAACAATGTAAATGAGAATAAAAAGAACATATGCGATTGTCAAAGTATTTAAATCGAATAAATTACCATAATTACTTTTCTTGATAATTGTTGGACAATAGTTTTACTAACGGATGTTTCTAAATACGAACAAAAGATGAACTAAGGAAATGGCCATTGACAAAAAGGGTGCAGTTAAAAATGCATAACTGAATTTGGATATTGCCACAGAGGGATCCTATGGTGGTGAATCACCGAGAGCACTGCATAATACATGAGCACTGAGACGTACTATTAATGATGTGAACAATAAAAGATACAGTTGAAATGCATTTTTCATTATATTGTGAGTGACCTTTAGGAAACAACCCACTATCGCTCATGAAGTTTGCAGAGACAGAATTCGTTAAGTTTGAACAAGGCTAAACTGTCTCTGGTTTTAATGGCATTCTTTGGGGTAAGACTGATACCAATGAGTCACATCATCAAACTTTGAATGGGACCTCACACGCCTGACCACTAATGCAGGAGATTGATTGCATATGCGCGTCTAAGAAATACCTCCATGAGAAAAATGCTGCATGCCCCCAACAGTGAAGTATTCCGTTTTAGATACCAATCAGTAGTGTAAATATACAGATTAAACACAAATGCATTTGGTACCACAGACTCATTGTCTCCATTGGAAAGACTTACCCGATGAGGGACACCATCTGCTCCACTATGTGCTTGCTGAAGGTGATGATGACAAAAAGTTTCTGTAGAAAGACAGAATATATAACATGACCTTATGAATATTTCACCTGCAAAATTGTGTTTTTGTTATAATACAGTTATAATAAATATTAATAATACTAATAGAACTAAGCAAATGCATCATTTCTATACTTGTATCCATGCAGGGCTTCTCGACAGTGTTATTTTTAATAATTTTCTTCTTTGGATTTATATGGATGATATCGATGGATCTCAAATTTTATAAATATAGACTTACATAGCAACAGTCCAATTTGGTTTTTCCAAAAGTCTGAATTCTGTTTTTGTACAAAACAAGATTGGCTGCATAGACCCCTCAATAAAAAATACTAAGACATGCTATTAACAATTAAAAATAACTGAATCTTGAAATAACTGTATTGTACAACCCCAAATAAAACAGAAATAAGCAGTTTCTATCAATGACTCTGTGCCTTTTAGAATAAATTAAAAGGAACCCCTGAATATAAAACTTTTTGTGGCATTTGTAAAACTACCAAAAGTAACTTATAATTACTCTTCTATTTGTAGAAAGTTAAAAAGAAAAAAAAATCGACACATGGACACATTCAGACAGGACATGACACGTAATGTCCGAGGCCTTTCAAGAGCATAATGAGACAAAGGGCTTCCCCCCCGCAGCTCTTCTACCGTCTGTCTAATTTCCTCCTCAAGCCTCCCATGTCCAATCTCCATCCACACGACCCCCTGCTCTCACGGTCCTCACTGAGATCATGGACTGGTACCACCAACACAAGATTGCTTTAGTGTGTGCGACTCAGACATAGCTCTGTCTAAGTTTACATTAGTCATTGGTGGTGGAGACTCAACACAGCACTTCAAACATCTTCAGAATATGTTTCACTCCACTAAAAAGGGAACTACGCAAGTCATTTAGGAATTACAAATCTGAGTATGAAGTTAAAAGCAGAGCAGCCGTGATTATTTTAAGTCAGCTCTTTTCTTTCTTTAAAACAAAAATGAGATCGTGAATAAAGGTTAATAGATCTAGTATTTTACATTTAATAATGTTCTACTGATAAAATTTTAAATTACTGTACAGAACACACACCTTTTGATTTGCTAGTCCTTTTTTGTTTTAAAAAGTCTTTTTGTATGTGTTTTAATAAATTCCAAAGAATTACAAACTGCAGAAGTACTAACTGAACTGCTTTCAATCATACATCCACTATACAAACCTGTATGTGCATCTTAATTATCGCTTTTCCTATTAAGGTGGCTCCAAAGAAGGTCCAGAAAGGGACCAGGAAATGCCCACATGTTATTCCAGCCAGGTCAAACAGAGGATTAGGAATCTACAAAATACAACATTATTGAATAAATTTCTTTTTTCCTGCATACAGTACTTTATACTTATGTAAGTGTAACTTACTGAGGCACAAGCCAGAATGCCGAAGAAGCCCACTTTCTGGACCATGTGCTGGACACCGAGCTTAGCTCTTGTGACAAAATCCTGCAAGAGAGAAGTTATATTGCTAAATAGATTTGTTGCATTCATCATTCATTATTCATTGTAAATACACATGAAACCAGAACAGAAACTTTCCTTCCACTTTCTTAGTTAAAATCAATGCATTTGTCACTTGGTTCTTACACAGAACAAAGCCACTACCACAAGTTCCCTGTCATCTATGTAAAAGTGTTTTAGGGTGATCATTTTAGTGAAAGTGTTATCAAAGGCACTAGTTCACAGGCTTCTTTGATTCCATCTTTATCCCATGGGCACATAAACTTTTCTCTGTGGTTCCACAGAAAGATGACAGGCTAATTCTCTACAAAGGAAGACAGAGAAATAAAAAGACTAACTTCACCAATTTATTTAAGTAAGCGATTACACTGCGTGCTTTCATGCTTTACAAGAAACCCTGTCCCAATTAAAAGGTTAATTGGGACAGGGTTATGATTTGTCATGTGCCATTTCCTGGTTAAGTTTTCAGATTTTTTTTATTTGAAAATATTTTTGGCATACATTAGTTGTCTAAATTGCGAAAGGCCAAAGCACATAAAACATTTACCAATTTTGTCCAAAAATAAATTAAAAAGGTTCTGCTTGGTAAGTAGCGTACACATTTTTTTAATTTTCACTCAAAGCATTTACTTGTTTCAAACCTCATTTGGGAGTTATTATTACTACTTTTTCTAGTCATAGACCACCTTAGACCATCTTTAAAAAATGCCATGCTTTGGTTGGTGTATAGTAAAAATATTGATTATTCAGTAACTAACTAAAATGAGTTGAAAATAATGGTTTAACTTAAGACATGATTACAGGTGAGAGGTGACCCACTGGGGCTAATCCTCTGAGAATGAGAGAAGGTGATGGAACAATAGACCCAGCACTGGTCTTGTGCTGACTCAGCATCTGATCTCAGCAGTCTACAGTCATGTGAACTCTTGACAGGACAGCCTGTCATTCAAATTAGAGAGCGGGTAGAAGAAAGGAGGGAACAGAGAGTGAAGCCCGGGGGATGATTAAAGAGGGAGTAGGACTCGGGTGAGTCACCCGCAGACACACTGATTTACTGGAAATCAGGGGGAGGAGCTTCACTGAAGTCACATGACACTCTGAAACCAATCAGTGGTCAGTGCATCTATGGCCTTTTTGACATGTAATTCAACTGTGCTCAGAGTCAATGATATGGTGACAAACACAGAAAGGTCTCAACTGACCTCTGCATTCTGTGCCTGTTCAAGCATCTCTTCAAATTCTTCATAGTCCTCGTCTTCTGGGTCAGCACCAGACTGACGAGCGGCGCGGGCCATGAAGTATGGAGGGAGCTCGCCGATGGCAGTCCCAGCACCCTGATAAAAAACTCAGTTCAGTCTTTACTCTTCACTTGGCTTCATGTGTGTGTTTTCAGTCGTACTCACCCACATGCAGGCTTCCAGGCGGACCTTGGACATGATCGTGAAGAGGGAAATGCTTTGATCAACTGCTTCATCAGGAGGACAGATGATCTGGTCAGGGTATGGAGGCTCAGGGAAATCTATGGAGCCACACTCGTACGCTGCCAGGGTCACAGAGGCTATGTGAGGCCCCTAACAAAAGGTATGGCAAAGAGCTCAGATCAGACAAAATGAAGCAGCACTGATGCAAGCCTTGAAGATGTGATATTGAAGTGCTAAAAATATACAGTATTACATACAATATACAATGGTTATCTAGCCATTTTTGGCATGTGCAACTGATTGTTTAAACTTAAATTATTTTTATCCATTTGAACAAAGAGATTAAAAGATTTTCATCTTTAATCCTAAACAGTCGACTTTTTTTGCATTCTGTGTAGACATTCTTATTTTTAATCAATTTATTTTTGCAAATAAAGCACATTCCCTAGACTGCACATGCATGTACAGTGCACAGACAGTAGCTGAGTCAGACAGCTTCCTGACAGGTAACAAGTTCTCATTTATCAGACTGGGTTAGTCTGATCCACCTGGTCTCATTAACAGAGAGCCCACCTGGAACCACAACAGCCCCATTATATGTGCTCAGACTGACTCATTCAGGTAAGAACAGATGGACAGTGCACTATTGAGCTGTGTTGAGTATGACACCCGCTTTACATCCCTGGATTAAGACAGACATTGGATTTTTTTTTTTAAGTCTTTTTTGCACAGCTAGTAAGCATAAGATAATTACTTTTAATATTTGAAAATGATTTAAAAAACAGGTCGGTATTGCTTTATTTATATATATTTTTTAGCTTATTGAAAATGTGTGTGCAAAGTGCAGGGAATCTCTCTCTCTCTCTTTTTTAAAGATATAATCTCTCATTGAAAGTTTGCAAAAACAAAACTGTCACTTATATACACCCTAGTTTATGTGCTACGATATTTAGTAAGTTTGACATCTGCAACAGACTGGTTAAGCATTTTGGTGCAAAAACAAATGTCTAATGGCAGTGTGAATAATGTTGTGATCACACTGGTGAGTGAATCCCCTTCCCCTGTACACAATGAGCTCATCCCCATAAGCCATAAATACTTTAGGGCTGAGCTTACCTCAGCTGGTGGGAAAAGTGAGATTTTATAAAAAAAATAATACTGGGAATTCCTGGTTGTGGGCGACATCATCACTGACTGTGCTTGAGTGGGCTGATCAGCTTTTCTTGACCAATATAACAAAGTTGGCCTAACTTTAGACATTATAAATGCAAACATTAAAGAGAAAATATTAAAATACAATAGCCAATTAATATTTATATGAGACTATGTAAATGTATTACTATCTCTCTGTATACAAACAATTTTTGAGATTTTAGACAGATCTAAAATTAATTAATGGAAAAAAAAAATCAATCAGAATTTTTTTTTATTCGACTAAAAAACTTTCAGGGTAGGGTTAATCTATTAGTTGATTATCATATATTAAAGATTAAGACATTTTCCTTGTTTGATCAGTGTAACCACTTTAAAATTTGACATGAGCACATGATGGTAATTTATTGTATATCTCTTTATACATTAGTTATGAATGGACAAATAGAAATAAATGAAAAACCCTTTATTTAGCTATATGAATGCCAGAAAAATTTATTTATTGTATTTAAAGGTGGGGTAGTTATATTCACACAACACAATTTTTAAATTTGACAACTTCTTCTCATAAATCAGTGACACACGGTTAATATCAACATGAAGTCATTTGTTTGCAATTACAATTTACAAACTTCTTTTTACGAACAACAAAGTGAAACTGGAGAGGACCATCCAAGCACAACCAATCAGAGTGCTGCATTTAGCTCCTGATTTTAGACGGAACACAGTGGTGTCATTATTTCACAAAGTATTATATACTTTTTTAGTGGAAAACACTAGTTTTAGGAATTTGAAACTAAAAAGTTAGTTACCCCAACTTTAATTTGTCCCTGCATTTTGGATGGAGCTAGAAATTCCTTTCTAGCAGAACTTTCTTTCTTTATTCCCCAATCTGCCACTTCAGTGATGAACATCTATGAAACGTTTATGATTGGTACCATCTCAAGAAAGTCATAATTTTATGAAAATGGTTGTATTCACAGGTTGCTTATTTTATTTATTTTGTACATGCTATTTGCAGTAATGTGGAAATTGCTTTTGTTTGTAAAATGTTATATAGAAGCTAAGTCTAATGGATTAATAACTAGGAAAATATAAATGTAAAAAATATACACACTGTAACTGTTGCCATCCCAAAACACTGCTGTGTATTTCTTCTTCCCATTTAGTATGACTACATCAGCACAGCTTTGTAAAGCACATAGCTGTTGCATTATAATGGAAAAGATTAGGTCAGCTGGACCACATCTGAACAAGGAACTTAGCCACATCATCAGACTAAAACTATCTTACACAATTTTTGCCACATAGCAATTTTAACCAGAGTCAAGACTAAAAACATTTGATCATGAAATCAAGTTCCTTTTAGCAATGGTCGACAAAATGTAGTCTTTGTGACACACAAGAGTGACACATTACTTCAATAATATGTTATAGCACTGTGACTGATTCTTTTAGTAATTTGACTGTCTATGATCAATTTTCATGTTTATCTCATTTCTAGACATACATTGAGATTTTAAATATGATAAAAAAAAAACATTATCACCCAATAAAACAAGTATGAAGACTGAATATTTCTAGATTGTAAAGAATATTTAGACAAAGTGCATTATTTGTATATATAATTATTTTTTTTCCTGTGTGATGTGTTCTCTGCTAATAAGATAAAAATACCAGAAAGGTTGTAAAAAAAAAAAAAAAAAAAAAAAAGCAATATTTTAGTGTTCTGTTATACTTAAGTTGCCGCTTTACCCTACAAAGACTTTTTTATGGAGATAATAGATTTAAAGAATGGAGATTTCTTTCTTACCAAGTAAAGAAGAAAGTATGTAGGCCAGTGCCAAGGCCTACTGAGGACAAAATGCCAAGGCCTACCCAGTAGGCACACCACAGAAACTTCTTTTCCAGGTATTGTACATACTGTAATAGAGCAAAAAAGATTAAGGACATCGCTCTCTATAAGGTACAACCCAAAAAACGTATTCAGCAGCTCAATGATCATATTTAGATTATGATAGACTTTTATATGATATTTGTGAATGCAGATTGATCACATGTTATGTAAATAGCTGCTTTTGTGGTACAGCTAACTCTCCAAGTCAGTTTTTTTAAATAGAAGGCATGTACATACAATTTTACAGCACATGATTTTACTTAAACAAATCCTCTTTATTCTCTAATCCTGTTTACGGTTGGGGTGGTCATAGAAGGAATGATTGAAAAAAGACAATTTTATGCACAAACTCACAAGTACACACAACAACCATTTAAAAGAAGATAACATAACTAAAAACGCCACAACACTGAGGTACTAGAATGATCTGAAATGATGTTTGAGGTTAGCAAAAAAAATTGCTAACCTACATTTTATTATAATTACTGCTTGGCACAGTTCAAGTATCAAAATATAGCTTTCCTTAGATAGCTTATGATGAGGAGTACTGGCTTATCTTTAACCTTTAAACTGACTTGTGTTCCTACAGTTGATAATTAAAAAGCCAAGGAAAACAACCAAACAATGCATTACCTCTTGGTGGCCCCCTTCAGTTGAGTAGGCCATGGAGAAAAGAGAACAAACCAAGAGAAACAAGACCACTACACCTCGCCTTTGCCAAAGCCTGTTAGATAAACATAAAAACAGAAAATGTGTTATTCAACTTTCCAATATTTGTTTTGATAGGATAACTCTATTACAGTAAAGTTTGTTGTAAAATGCTAGAAACAGGAAAAACTGGTACCACTGCTTACTTCAAGGTCAGTTCCTTTAGCTTGATGAGTGTCTCCAGGAAAAAGTAATGCAGCGTAGTGACAGGGTTCCTCCATAGAACCAACGACAGTCGCTCCTCTTTCTCTTTTAGTCGTCGCTCTCTTAGTATGGAGTCTGCAGAGGAGGGGGACATTGTTTCTGAATTGATTATAACGCATTCTTGTGTACTTGGTAATTCTACACAGTTCACTGAATGTTCCTCTATTATCATCCTACTACAAATGTTACTAAATGAAACTAAGTCTCCAAGGTTAGAGAGTGTGTTGTTGCGTAAACATACCACAACATACTTGTTATCATTCTGTGCTATCAGGTAGTTACAAAGCCTAAACTCATCAGGGAGGTTACTCAGCCAAAGTGTAAGTTTAAAAAATAAAATGTATGTTGTCTGTTGAATACTATTGTCAAGTTAGGGTAAAATATGGAATTATTTTGTCAAACATTGGAGCAGAAAGCAGTAGCACAAAATAAAAGAAGTAATAATTAAAGACAGTTTTTAGTTCAACATACATTCTCAGTAAACAAAGGGGGATTACTTTTTAGTAAAGAAAATAGTTGTCAGTAGAGTTTTTGCTTTTATTTGAGTCAATAGCAGTCAGATTAACTGTTGCTATTACTTTTAGACGATAAGCTTAAGTAGTGTTTAAAGTCGACATAAATTCATGAATTTGGGATCAATAATGCAACACTTATAACTTGAGCGGTTTAACTTACCTGTTGACTTGCCATTCTGTTTGTCCTTAGCCCCCGATCGTCTCTGGGACTGCTCACAACTGGCACCATTGGCTGCCATATCCACAAATTGTTAGTCGATGAACCTTTGATAAGAGGGGAAATATCACATAGCAATACGCTCCTCTTTTGACGTGTGATAAATACTCAAGACAGATGCTGCCCTTCTAAAATAGCATTAAAATGCATGGGTTGGCTCACAACACTCATTTACTGGTTAAAATATTAATTCGATTGACAGAAATACAACAATTCTTTAATATGTTTCGTTACATACATATTTATAAAATATTTTAATCTGTCTAAAATAAGTTGATCAAATACACGGAATTTATCCAGACTTCGGAGCTAACCGGTTAGCAAACGCGCTAAGCTAGTAGGGCACGAAAAGCATTAAACAACAAAGACTTATGGACGCTGTGAAATGACTCACTTGCTAGCGATGTGTAAAATACTACTCGACACGGACACCTACATTAATACAATGATCTGCTCAAAATAACGAAACAGAGCGGCATTTGTTTAAATGAAATGATAAGCATACCACTTGTCTGTCCTCTTCACCCGGAAGTAAATGCGGATGGTTTCAAAATAAATTATTTAACGTTACTTTGGGTCATTTGTATGAATTTGTCATCGCCAGAGTAAACATAAAATGTTTTCAAACTTGAACCAAAAGGCAGTGGCTTAATTTAATTCAAAACCACTTCTATGTAAGCGTAACTCTATAAATATAATAATTATCGGAAATATGCCAGCTGTTTTTAGTTTTATTTTGAAAGTCTTAAAATGACGTGATTCCACCAGTTGTAACTAGTGGGCCAATCGGGTGTTGCCAGATCCAACAAATTACAGTGAATGAGTCTATTTATAATTGACAGTAGCATATTTTCCAATAATTCTTCAGTGTTTATTTGGGGAACAAACAAACAAGTATTACAGATCATTTTAATTCAGATGAAATACGCAAAAGTGCTCCATTGATTTATTACAATATTGTCTTGAGAACAATTACATGAAAGCAAAAGCTAAAGCTTATGTTTAAAATGTATTCATGTTTAAACTAAATATGCTATAATTATTTTCTTCACATTTCAGCAGTTCACCAGCTTACAACATAAACAAGAGGGTGAAAGTAATTATTGCTGGCTGAATTCTGTTAACTCTAGTCAAATATTGACCAAAAACAACATTTTGAGCTGCTATCCAGTGAACCAGTAATGACTTTACTTCAAAAGGTCAAAAGTAGTTGGCCTACAAGAAAACAGAACTGGAAAGTACCAAATACAACTGAACTTTCACTTGTTGGCTCATATGACAGCTTGTAGGACCAGAGTCTGTCAGGCACTGGCAGATGGCTTTTTCTATTCCTGGTTAGTAACTCAAGTAGGTTGCGATGTGACAGTCCTTTAACATTTGCAATGTCACTCGTCATAATGAAGAGAAGACAGGAACTTATCCACATCCAAGTCTTGAGGAAAACATTCCACCAATTTCTTTCGTTCCTAGAAAAAGAAAAACAATTGTCAAAAAAAATAAAAAAGCAGTTAAGTAACATTGATAGTATTGTAAATACAATTGTCCGAAAAATGTCAGTTCATGTTTAAACATTGTAAGTTTACTTTTAAATTGCATTATCTAGGTTATTATAAGGTTTAACATGCTTCAGTGTCTTTGCTTTAGAGCTCAATAGAATTTATGTTGCACTCCATCTTTCTCAGCAGAGATAGATTTGTTTATTTATTAAGATACCATTAGCGTCTCAGAATTGCTATTCTTCCTGAGATAATTGCATATCCATTAACAAATGAAGTGCACAGTTATGACCTTAACGTTAATTGCAAGTACAAAACAGCAAAGATTTCAGAGTTAATTTCTGATAAAACTGGGAAAAAAGCTCTAAGCATTAACATTAATTTTCCACAGACTTGAAATGAAGTAACCCGTCTTGCATTACTCACTTTTTTCTTGCTTGGTGTCCTTTTTGACTCTTTCTTTGCTGGTGGGCTTGATGTTGGTGTGGATTGCTTGCGTTTCTTAGTCATTTTTGAGGTTGTGGGAGACTGTTCCCCTGCTCCTTCCTGACGCAGACTATTCTTCAGGGGGGTTCCGGTTCTGGCCAGTGCAGCCCGAGACAGAATCATGAGCGTGTGAGCGCCATGTTAATACTGCTCTCGCTCCCTGCTTCACTTGCGGGGCTACAGGTGGGAATGTCAGAGCTGTTGGGTGGGATTATGTGCCTTGGTGTCGCTTCACCATCTCTGCTTTTCCTCGCTCTTGTAGGTGTCTTAGGACAATCGCTACCAGATTCCTCTTGGCTACTCAAATCTGCACCTTTTGGTGTTGACGGGGAGTTGAGCGCTTGGATGTCTTGAAGCATTTCGGCAGCCTGTTTGGCCAAAACGCTTGTTTTTGAGGGAGGTTTAGAAGACTTCGATTGGGCGTTGGACGATGCAGGCGCTGAGGATGAGGATGCTGATTGTTGTTCATTTTCTTTGTTAGCGGTTACATTTGTGTTCTCTTGAGTTCGCTTTTCACTGCGGCCCTCTCTTGTTTTGGCTTTATCTAAGGCTTCTTTATCTTTTCTACTTCCAGATTTTATGGATGAGTCAGAGGACATGGATCGCGAAGTACGAGATTCTTTTTCCCTATTGCCATCTTCCTCAGTGTTATATTTTGTTTTCTATCAGAAGATTTCTGTCTGGATTCAGATGGTTTTGATGTGTCATTCTTCCTACTGCCACTGGATCCTTATTACATACATTATATTCTTGTTTTCTGGAGACTTTTTTAGCAGCTTCTTTCTGGTTTTGTTGTGGGCTATGACATCTGAACACCTAACAGTCTCAATCCTCCTTTTGGGCTTGTTGATAGTAGGTTTTCTAGGGGATTTAGGAGGTGAAACTTGTGTGCTAGAAGCAGATGAAGGTGTGCTGCTTTTACTAGTTTGAGATTCTCCAGAAGAATCAAAGCAAAGAATCCTTCTGTGAGCAGGGTTGGGACTTGAAACAGACACACTTAGGCCTGGTGCTAAACTTGGAACCACATTTTTCTCTGAACCTAAAACAAAAAAATACATGCCGTAGTAATGTTCAGAGAAAGCCTAAATCATGGCTTCATCAGAAATCTCAAAGCTAAAATAACTTACTTGGTGTGACAAGGGTTTAGCAGCTCCAGCAGGTAAAGTCTTCACGGTATCTGACTGTTGTACGACTGGTGGATTTGGTATGGCAAGAAGCTACAAAAGAAATACAAACTCAATTATACCAATTTGATTGTATAATTATTAATTATTGCAAACTGACATAAGACATGAGTAATATAGGATAAAAGTACTGTACGAATCTAAAGGGCTCTAACAATTTCACAAAAAGCTAAATACTAGAAATGAACATTAAATAATTCAAAAACTCAATTAGTAGACTAAGTGAAAATATGGTTAACAAGAATCCATTGATCAATTAAACAACAATTAAAAAAGGACTGCAGGGCTGCTAACTTAGCCAAGATCAGAGAAATGTATGGCAAATATCTATGATTACTCCATTTTTTTTTCCCTCAAAATATTTTCACATTTAAAAATGCCAATGTCAAAATGGTTCTGAAGAACAATGAAGTTCAATGTAATTTTTAGCTAAAGTATAGGACATACTAATAAAATTACCTGGTTAGGCACCATTTGTACATTCCCCAGAGTATTCTGACCCATAACAGACAATGGAAGCACCATAGGTTTTATAGGTGATGGCAGGATGAGGGCCGATCCTTGAACAAAAAGATTTTGCATTTGTGACTATATTATGCATTTATTCATTTCTTGTTAATCAGCAGATGATACTTACCAGTTGTGAATCCTTGAGCCTGTGGGGCTACACCAAACTGAGCAGGAGCAATGACTTGTCCTTTCGAGACAGGAGCTGGCACTATTTTCTGCCTGTTCTTTGCGTCTGCTGCAGGAGGTTCGGTCAGAAGGAAGTAGCTTGCAGCATTTGTGGCACCGTCAAAGGGCAGTTGAATTATGTAGCTCTGCTGGGGCTGTGATGTTCCAGTCAGGGGAGATGCAATAACTGCCTCAGACCGCTGTAAACAACTCACTGCATGTGCGGCCTCGTCTGTACTGCTCTTAGGCGTACCAGGAACAATGGGGGTCTTGGCTGGAGAGTTCAGATAAATTGTAGGAATTTTGTCACCAGTAATGCTGGATATAGCGTTAGTTAAGGCTGTGTCGGTGGTGGAATCCTCCTCCTGGTTGTCACTGATAATAATTTTTAGTGACATAATATTGTTGGGATCTGCTCCACTTTTGCTTGAGGTGCTTGGTTGGGTTGTAGATGCTCCAGTTGAAGATGAGGGCATAGTAGAGGGGGGCATTGTTATAGATGCAGAAGAAGAGGAAACGCACACTGGAGATGTGGAAGTAGTTGGTGCTGCTATAGACTTAGTTGTTGTCAATATCGTTGACGTAACTGTGGTAGAGGAAGCTGCAGATGTTTGAGACTTTACAGATGATTCTAAATGAGTTGGACTGTTTGGCAGTTGTCGCAGGGAGGATGAAGAAGTGTTTGTTGCAGGTTGCGGAAAGAAGGTAAATTTTCTTTTTGATTTGAAGTTGAAATAGGCAGCGGAAGCACAGAAGATCCTTGGCTACCTTTACTGTCACGTCTGTTTAAATTTGGAGTTTCTGACACTATTGACGTCACAGTAACGGGAGGCAGTGACGTCACATTAGCATTCGAAGAAACAGAAACTATGTGGGGGACACAATTGTGCTGGAAATGCTTGTTGTGTGTTGAGGCTGCTCAATGTCCATAGCTGTAACAGTGTCTAAGTAAGGATTTTGATCAATTCTTTTTGTTGATGAAGTTCCTTCTTGATTACTCTGCCTTATAGACAACAACCTAGCTGAACTGTTTTCAATTCTGGAGCTTCTGTTGCTTGGGTTGATAACAGTCTTTTTTAACAAGGGGGTTGACTTCCTAGATTTACGCTCGATGACAGGTTTTGCCTTCATAGTTGCTGGATCAGAAGGACCTAAAAACAACAGTTTGGGTCAGAAACATAGTAAACTTATAGAGATGCTGAAAAGTTGAGTTTTTGCCTGCTTCTGATCACATAACCCTACAGCCCAACAAAACAAACAAGTAAATATAGAAAATACATTTAAATACATATTTAAGACTGCTTAGACAATGGTGTTGTGTAATTTTCCATCTCATGAATATTTACAACAAGGACACTTCCAGTTTTAGATTTGTGTGTTTACTTCCACCTACTCTAACCAGTGTCATCCAACTGCTACAGAATATGTCCTAGTTTTTCATATTTCAGTTTTTTGGTGAACTTGTCTCACAGAAGCAGTGTGGTAAGCAGTCCTTGTAATATTTCAGCTAGCTTGTCTCCATTTTAGGTTTCAATACAAGTGTGTTTAGTCTAGAGATCGACCGATATGGTTTTTTTCCTGGGCCGATACAGATTTTTATAAATTTTGACAGCTGATGCCGATATCAATGGCCGATTTTCAAAGCCGATTTATTTTAGTTTTTAAAAGACCATTGCTGACACATTGCAGTCTATCTAAAAAAGAAAAAGTTCAATCTTAACTTTACCGAACATTTTAGAGAGCAATTAAAGAATGTGCTCCTTTTCAAAACAGCAAAATGGAGATGTATAAACAACCATATCATTTCTCTCCAAACTATCTTGGAGCTTGCAGCTCTACATGCAGATGACTGTTTTAACAAGTGCTGGATGAAATATCGGCCAAAATAAGGCAAATATGCAAAAAAATAAAAATCCCCAAAATATTGGCTGGTTGATATATCGGTCTATCCATTTAGTCAGACAAAAAAATATAATACTGGCACAACACGTTGAGCACGTATTTCAATATCCAGATTTTTTGCACTTGTTCTTTCCATATAGGTTTTTAGTAATGCTGTAAGTAAACTTTAATTCCAGTAATCTTCAAATCTCTACCCTCTACTATGTTAAAATAAAATATCATATTAACCTGATCCAAGCGACAAGTGCATCAAACAGAGTCTAGTGGCTCATAACAACCCTGTTCCAAAGATAAAATGCCAAAAACAAAACAAACCTGTTTCCACACTCTGACTAGGCTTGGCCACAGATGATGGTCCAGGTCCAGTAAGACCCATTTCTTCTGGGCGACTGCTTAAATCTCCATCTGCAGTTTCTCCATCTGCTGATTTAGTTTTATCTATGCAAAACAAGTCATACAATAAACAAATAATACAATACAAATGAAAATAACTAGAGAAGTTGTTTCTTAAAATGAAACAAAAAAATGTTCATGTACATACTGCATTCAAAAAGATCAAAAGAGCTTGAAAAGCTGGATCAGACTCAGTCTGCTCCAAAATGTCATGTATAGCATCATCGCTCATATGGATCTCTCCCTGTGTCAAGTACAAATACATAAATACTAACAAAAATCTTAACAATATAAAATAATAAAAAAACACACAACTTTATGCAGATGTACCTGTAATCCCAGAATTTCATCTATGGACTGATCCGATTCTACCATGTTTGTGGCAGCTTTCGATGACTGAGGTGTAGGCTCACTAATATATAAAGAGATGCAATTTATTATCTTTTTGAAAGTACAACCGGCACGCGCGCACACACACATACAACTCACCTGGAAAGAATTTTGTTGATATTTTCAGCTAGTTTTTCCTGCAATGATCTGTCCCCTAATATTTTCTCGCGAGCATTTTGAATTACAAGTTGCTGGGAAAAAAAACAGTCAAAATTAGGTCAAATTTCTTGCAACATACAGTATGAAACATTGCAGCCAAACATAAAATAAATGTGCATTCAGAAAGTTGCAATCACTTACAGGGAAGTTTTCGTCAACAATCTCCTCAGTGTCCTCCTCTAGAGTGATCCCACTTGTAGGTATAGGTCTTGAGGAGCCAGTGGATCCACCCAATGCACCCACTCTCTTCCTTTATAAAAAGAAGAAAATGAACTTAACAATACATACTCTTGCAAACTTTTGTGTAATATAATGTATGTGCATTTTCCAAAAATGCTCACTAATGACACATGCATTTTTCTCAGTTTATACCTGCAATTTAGCAACTGGATTGATAAAGAAGGCCCTTGAAAAGTTCTCTGTTGATTCAGTTTTGCTTGCTTCAACAAACTTACATGATATACAAGTATATGGGACAAAACAAGAAATCAAAATGTGTTACCATTTCCTTCGTCCGGGAGAAATAGGTGCTGGATTTAGCCGATGTTCTGTTACGGGAGAATCCCCTAAAAAAATTTACAATTGTAAAGTTATGCATTGTTCATCTATAAAATTAGATATAACAAATTTCCAAAGAAAGTTTTTAGGATTCTTACTAGGTGTATTAACAAGTCGACTGGACTCATGACTTTGCAGAAGTGGAGTGCCACTGGGAGTTATTCTTTGTGGCCCGCTGTAGCTCACAGGGGTTGAATGAGTAAGTATAGAATGAGAAGTTTGTGCAGGGCTGACAATTGAGATGGTCTCTGAAACAGTCGTGCACACTACACCAGAGGAAGGCTGTGCTAACGCTCTCTGTCGAGCTATATTTGCCAGTCCAACACGACTACGCACTGAAATTTCAGAAATTCATTGAGTTTTGTGATTTATGATTAGCATTTTGAGATTTTTCTATAAAACCCAGACTTACCTCTTTGGCAAGCAGATAAAGCAGGAGAATTTTGTAATGACCTACGAACGCACAAAGTAACAATAAATATATAAGCAATATATTTGAAAGAAATTTAACCCAATTACTAACTTGATTTGATTAAGTGTAAAATCCAGCTTTTTCCACAAAGATGACATCATGGGTGGTACTTGATGATTGGACTCTAAGGAAAACAAAATATTAAAATGAGAAATAAAAAGTGGTGAATTACATTTTGTCTGTTGATAAGTGGAAAATGTCTGACCTTTTGTTTTGACAGCCACATACTCGTTCAAGATGGTAGTTAGCCCTTTTCCAAAAATAGACTTCAGGACAAAAAGAAAATGTACATATTGATGACTAAATGTGTGTCATCATCGATTGTTTTCTTATTACAGAAAATTACAGTATACTTACAAATACACAAGCAGGAATAGTACCATCTTCTGAGCTGTGTTCTGCATACTCCTTTAGGTTTGGACTTTCATGGATAAATGCCCGGCTTGTGTCCAATAATCCTTCCTCCTGGAGATAACCTATAAATGACATACACATAAGAGTGCTATAAATCTTACAAGGTGTGATGAAAAACTATGAGCAAAGATCAAATATTTCATTTTATTTGTTATTGTTATTATGATTAGAATTATTTCACTAATGTAAAATCTGGCTTTTTCTGAAGTGACTAGACCTATTACCCTTTGCATTACAGGAACAGACTATTAAACAATATTCATATTAGCTTCCCTGTTCCCTGCACATGATTGAAATATTATTAACTTATAGAATGCTAAGATGTAATGTGAGCAGAACCTTTGTCACACATTTCTCTGCCTTTATAATGGTCCACCCGTAGCGAGATGGAAGTTCAATGTTGAACGATGTAGGTTAGCTATGAATTTTGCTTGCCTAGCTTTCATGAATGTGGAATTTAAAGTTGTAACGATTTTCCAGTGAATGAATTAAAGAAATGTAAATGCACCTGGTTAAGCTGTGCGAATGTGTTCATTTTAAAATCCTAGCATAACATTATGTTTGGCAGATCTAGCAAAAAAAGTTCTGAATTATGCAACAGGAGAAGACACATATAGTGCTTACAAAACACCATAAAAACAGAACTTCAACAAATGTTGTTGCTGATAGATAAGCATAACCATAACCATTGATAATTGTACATTAAAGCTTTGACGGGACTTCTCGTCCATTTTAAAATTCTATGTAATCCTGCTATCATTACATTACTGTAGTATATATACTGATTTCTGTCCAAATTATGCAATCTCTAAACAAGCTAACATGTCAATGGTAGTTTTATCATGCACAATATCGATGTTGTTACGCTTTATTGCAGCTGCGAGCTAAGATTGCGGCTAACGCTACTTACCCAAAACAAGCCGTGCAATATCTGACGGAAGCAACATCCCTCGGTATTCGTCTATAAAACTCAGAGTACCAAAGTTAAGACTTCATATTTAACGTGAGCAAACCCTAAAAAGTAGAAGTCCGTCCAAACGCAGGAGAATCAGCTGTATTGTTGTGAGTACGACGTCTGGAGGGCACTGCTGCTTACTTAAAAAGCGGGGAACTCAAGCTTCCACAACCCGGAAGTGTACTACTTACTTTTGCTGAGGATCATGGTCATTGTAGTTCGGCATTGCATGTTCGTCCACGTTTCTTTTAATTATTGTTTTATAATACCTGACTTCACACATTATTGAGAGTTGGTGTAATCAAAGAATCGGCATGCACATTGTGCAAGAATAGCGAATTGAAATCAACTAAATTTAAACACTGGGCTCAGGTTTATGAACACGTTATTATCAGAGGAAGTGGTGACGCTGCCCAGTGGTGGAGGCTGTCTGGGGCGGGAATTTCCTGTGCTGGTTTTGCATGTACGTGCATGACTTGATCCCGCACGTCAATATGACAAAGTTATCCAAGGGACATAAGCTTTAGCATCCGACTTGTTAACAAATAAACATACATGCAACACATTTTGGTACTAGAAGTTGCAACGGTACTAACAGGTCAGTGGTGTATTTCCTTACTTATTTCAGTCCTTACAATGATGTTGCTGTAGCTACGGTCTTATGGCCCTGATTTGACTGTTTTATTTTCATCATAAAAGAGTGGCATCCACTGTGTTTTTTTTTTTTACTTCCCAGAAAGCTGTGCAAAATGAGTCTGGCACTTCATGATCTCCTGGTGTGCTGCAGAGGACTGGAGAGTGACAAAGCTACAGAAAGAAAAGTACATTTATAATATCTCATGAGCTCACAATCATGATGAAAACATGTAACATATTATTGTCTTATCCATCAGAAAGAAGCTGAGCGGTTTAGAAGACTTCTTCGATCACCTGATACTGTACAGGAGTTGGATCGCACATCTGGACCAAAAGTAAAGGCTCCAAGCAACTCACATGGGATGCTGTGTTCAGGTATTCACATCACAATTCTGTTTACATACGATATAAAAGTGGCACTTGTTGGACAAAGCAGTAATTGATCTAACTTTCTAAAAACTTTAAAAACAGATTTCTTCAGCGCTATGTCCAAAGAGAGACGGAGAGCATACAGTCAGTAAGACCAATGTCACATCAACGACATTGGCCACACGTAAAAAGAAGATGGCTGAGATGTGCAGTTTATTAAATTCTTCATACGCTATGCAAACAAGCGTGAGTCGTTCTTAAATCTTCTCAACAAGTGAACAGTATAATAGCCATATTGTTTTACAGGTGGGCCCCGGCTAAAGTGCAGTGAGCTTCTAAAACATGTAATGGAAGTGCTTCAGTGTTCATACAGCTGTTCAGTCTATGGGGAAGACTACAGTAGCCTTTTGTTGAAGGACATACTTTCTGTGCGCAAATACTGGTGTGACATCACTTCACAGCAGTGGCACAGTGAGTTAATAACCTTTGAAACAACATACTGTGTGTGTGTGTTGTATGTATGTATAGCTTTGCAATATGGCTTGTTTTGTGATCTTCAGGTATTTTGGACCTCTTCTGTGGTTTGTTTTCTTCATCCAAATCCATCAACCGTGTGTTAATTAGTAGAGTAATTCATACTGTAGTTCAGGGTTGCTGCATGCAAACAGATGGATTTGAAAAAATCCTATTTTCCTTTTTTCCAAAGCACTTATCAATGCAAGGTAAAGATAATTAACATTGCATTACATTATTCATCAAAAACATAAGTCATCTCCTTATATTTTGTATTCCCTTTTTTCATTTAGGCAAGAGAAGCACCTGACTGTTATAGAAAATTTGGTCTCAGCTTTAAATGTCTTTTTGAAATCTGCTTCAATGAACTGCCGAATGAAGTGTGCCGCTTGGGAGAGGAGCTTTTGCCTCCTCTGCTGTTTGTCTGGGCAGATATGAGACCCAGTGGCAATCTCAAAGAAGAGATTGTGGAGTTTTGTCAATTACAAATCTGTCTTCACCATCCTAAAGGGGCCCGGACTCAAGATGCAGGTAGAGTTTATAGTCTTTTTATCACATCATAAGTCAATAGTTACATAAGTCACAGTTATATTAGAGTTTATATTTTCTTTCAGGTGGCCATGCTGAGGACTGGACAAGGTGGCACAGTCAGTTGTACAGCATGTATGATACTTTGGTTCGAGAGATTAGCGATATTGGCAGCAGAGGAAAATACCACACTGGAAGCAGAAACATTGCGCTCAAAGACAGTTTAGTTCAACTTACAGCTGATCTATGTCACATGGTGAGCAAAAAGTTTATTTTTCAGTTTGTTTATCATATTCTTTGGTATAATGTGTGCACCGTGTAGCTTTTCAGTGAGCAGAATGATGTTCAGTCTTTAGAGGTGACTCAAGCCTCTTTTAAAGCCATCCAAATGGGAAGTCCCGCTCATGGAGCAGCTATCAAAAACGTCGAATAGAAGTAAGCTGGGAGGTGCTGCGGGATCGCTGCAGCCTCAGCAAAAAGACTTTGACATTATTCCATGGTAGGAGAGATCAATCTCTATGATTTATATTGGTTGAAATTACAGATATTTTGGTACTATTGTAAGTATCTGCTACTTTCATTGTATCCCTTCTTTCTCTTTCAGGCTACAGATTACTACACAGCTCATTTCCAAGTATCCGTCAAGGGTACCTGCTCAAGACTTGTCGCTTTGCTCTCACTGCTATACCAGCTGCTGGCTGAACAGCGAAAAGGCGAGAGAGGGCTCTATGTGCTCCGCTGTCTGAAAGAAGTTGCCTCTTGTCAGGCCAAAGAGCCTAGCAGACATCACAATTGCATGACAGAGCTAAGCAGACTTTGGTCTAAAATTTGGTCTCTGACCCTACGGGGGGTCAGTTCACCCCATACTGAAGGCCCAAGTCAAGATCTTCTGGCATCCATTATCCGGGGTGAATTGATTAATATGGATAGAGAGTTCTGGAAACTTTTCTCGGGATCGGCTTGTAAACCGTCACAGTGAGTGATTGGCATTGTTATTTAAACTTCGTATATGTTTCTAATTTCTTTTTTCTTTTTTATTTTTGTGCAGAAGCTCTGCTCTGTGTTTGTCTCAGGCTCTGATGGCTTGGCCTGTGCCTAAAATCTGTCTCGGGGGCGAGGATGGACAGTGTAGGCGTGTTAGAGGGATCTGAGACCTCTAACCTAAAGGACACTGTAGTCGAATGGCTTCTAATGAGTGACCAGGGTGATGAACTAGAGGACAGCTCCAGGCCTCACCCAATCATCTGCAGGTAGGCTCTCCTGACCAAAGTTTTAAAGAAATGTGTACATACATAATTGAGGAATGCTCCTGTTTATGAATACATTGTTTCCTGTACAGAGACTTCCCTGACTGTCTTATTGCAAGTCTCTTAGTGTCTTTAACTTTTAAAGACACTGGAGCTGGACTTAAGTTTCTTCTCAGTTCTGGTGAAGTGGAGTGGTAAGACCCAATAGTAAAAAGTAGAACAGTGGAGACGTTGCAGCTTTTGAAATAGTTAATTAATCTTTATTTTCTAGTGCTTTGAATTGGATATATACATCCAGATACACAGTTTATGGAAGAAACTGAGCTGCTCTTCATGCAGTTTAGTTTAAGCAGGATTCACAGGAAAACAAGGACTTATGATTGAAAAGCAAAAGGGAACATCTCACTGTCACTTCACTGCTCTTCCTGGCCCTAAAGCTAGATTGGAGAAATCTTTGCTTTTTGTTGCTGAAAATCTTCTCAACTGTTACTCACCAGATGTAAGTAAACCTATATGTTTGATATTTATTTAAAATTAAGCTTTTCCTTTCTCTTCTGCAGTCCTCTTTCACTCCTCCAGAGTGTCTGGTGCGATGCTTCAGTTTGCTGACCAGCGTTTTAGCTGCTTATGTTACCACTGGATTTCTAACACAAGACGATGCATGTCCTCCCCACTCTTCCACAAAGCAAAGGTGCCCTACATATTTACTATTTTTTATTTATTTGTCTTTTAATCATTGAGGGAAAACTGTTATAACTTGGTTAATGTTGATTGTGTGTATTTTTAGGCTGTGGCACAGGACATCAGTGGTTTATTTCCAATGTAAAAGTGAAGTTGACAGAAGAAGGAACCATCACAACTCTGATATCTGTTATGAAGCTTTGTGCTGCATCAGCCATAAGACAAAACAAGGTGAACACAAATTATCAACCACTGTTTTTTAGTTATGTCTGTCTATGCTAGAAATGTCTTATTTTTCCAGAATAATTATTTCTAAATTCTTCGAGTCTATTCATGATGGGACTGCCAGGAAGTCTTCTGAGTGAACTTGCCGAGCTTTGCAGATTGTTGGTAAGTAACAAATGACAATAAATTACACAAGCACCCAGGCTTATAGGAACCATCATCTCACAGCTGATCAGCGTTTCCAAGAGGGTCAGTGTTGTGGAGGAAGATGACCCTATGGATGACGAGTTTACCATGAACAGAACCCATGGAGATGACACTGACTTATTTGAGGATGAAGAGATTCCTCACACCAGCACCAATGGAAATCATGGGCCAAAGGGTGATGCAGACAACTGTGTCCCTGGTAATTTTTCACTTGTGTTAAGCAATTTAACCAATTTAGGAGAAGTAACATTTAAAACTTAACATGATGTTTTGGTCATAAATTAGGGGCAAAATGTCCTTTATCAGATGACAGCTTAGCTCTTCAGGACCAGGCTCTTCTACCCATCTTGGAGTTCTTGTGTGCATGCGCTTCCTTGCCTCCCGTCCATGGCCTGCTCTTTAAACCACAAGAGGTTCGACGCAGACTGCTGTTACTTTGGAGCATATTGAGTTTACTAAGCCACTCCACCTTCACATGGTAAGTGACAGTTTATTGTTATGGTTAAGCCATGGTTATTGAGAAGCTAGATAACAGTTTCTGTCTGTCTCGTAGTATCTTGTTTTGTTAAAAAAGCTTCCTACTGAGGATTCACTAACACCAGAAGAGTTTGATTCTCTGCTTAATCCACTGGCGTAAGCAACCAATGTTGTTCCTGTTATTTTTTGAAATGTAGTGTATTTATTATATGTGGTTGTAGCAAATTTACTACTTTTTTAGAGACCTGTGCTCAATTTATCGTCAGGACCAAGAGATTTGTGCTGCAGTTCTTTTGGCTTTACTACCGTCAATCAAAACGTTAGGCCAAACAAATACACGCCAGAAGAGATGAAGCATGTTCATGGCTCTATACTGAAAGTGCTAGCTGGATTTTGGTAAGCAATTCTTTTCAATGTTAAGTCATGGCATGTTTTTAAATAAAGATTAAATAAATGTGTGCTATTTTATAGTTTCTTGAGCCAAACTGGTAAATGCATGGTCACTGTACGTACACTTTGGTAAATGCCTTGTTGCACTGTTGGAGGTAAGATTATCTCACCATGATAAATGTAGAATATTTGCTCTATTAAGATTTCATATTTTAAATGGTCTCTATTCAGGCTGACCCTTGCTGCAAATGGGCCATTTTGAGTGTTAAGGATGAGGACCTTTCAGTGTCTGCTATTCTTCCAACTCATTTGGCAGATTCACATCACCAAGTGAGGATGATAGTAGCCTTGTCAGTGGAGAGGTACATTGCACCCTATACAATATGTAATTTATATGTTGGATTGGAAAATACCAGTATTTTAATTAGATTTTTTTTTTTTTTGACAGATTTTTTGTTGACACAAGACTGAAAAATCTAAGAATGTTACCACTGAAAAATCAGCAGGAAGCCTTTGAAAACCTTTATCTAAAGGCTCAAGAGGCTATGGGGCTCCAGGTAGGTAATTTAATACTAATGTCAATGATGGTTGGGTGTCAACATTTAACTTTAATTATTTTATATCTGTTATTTGCAGAGACACATTTCTTCAGAGGAAAAACCCGATGAAATGTTTAATCGTAAAGCTGCTCTCTTAAAAACTCTTTCCTCAGTCCTGTGCTGTAGTCCAGTATGTGAAAAACAGGCATTGTTTGCGTTGTTGCAGTCTTATAAGGAGAATGATATTGATGAACAACTGATTAAGAAGGTATGGCAGTAGGATGTTCAAAATTCAATACATCGATTATTTTAATTTTTCTCTTTTTTAACAGATGTTGTGCACAGTTTGCGAAGCGTTGGGCTATAAAAATGTGAAATCAATGGTCACCTCTCATCTGCATTACTTGATTGCTGAGTGGCTAACACTGCGACAATCAGATGATCGCTACACTCTGGGATCATTTCCAAGCACCCTTCTAGAGCAAAGCACTGTCAAGGATTTTTACAAGTCAGATTATTTTCTATGTTGATCCCATTTCAATAACTGGAGTTTGTAACATTTTTTTTGTATGTTTTATAAAGTTCTTGCTATCACGTGCTGGTACCCCACCTGGTCTTCTTGGATGACTTTGAGCAGGTCAGGTCTATTAGCAGATGTGTGCAGAAGGACTGGAGAGACTTGCTAGCTGACTGCTTCCCCAAAATCATGGTCAACATCCTGCCGTATTTTGCTCTGCCTGGTCAAGACAGTCAGGTGACAGAGCAGAGAGAGAAGGCCCACAGAGTCTATGACCTCCTCAAGGAGCCCAACTGTCTGGGCAAACAGGTAAGGGTTACTACTTCTAACATGTAACGTGTATTTGACGTGCTATTACCTACCTGCAAAATGTTTTTTTCCCCTCAGCAAATTGACAGCCTCATCCATAGTAATTTGGCCAATATTGTGGTAGAGCTTCTGATGACTTTGTATGAAGGGAGTAGGGCTGATGGGGACAGAGGTGATCTTAAGCTCTTCACAGGGTAAGGATGTGTTGTGTGAATTTTTGTTGCATTTATGCACCTTTTAATTAATTTGTTTATTTATTTTTTTTAGCGAGCTGGATCCTGTACCAAACCCCCCACATTTTAGTTCTCATGTCATTCGATCAACTCTGGATTACCTCAGCAAATGCCACAGTGCCAACCATAAGTCCTTAGTTGCCATTTTGTCCAAAAATCCTGTAAGCTGATAATATTACCAATAAATTAAAGTATATTTATCTTACAACGGTGTAAATCATACAGTCATTTTATTGTCATTTCAGAGTTCAATCCAAAGAATATTGCTGTCTGTGTGTGAAAGAGCTGCAGTGACAACCAATAACTACGAACGACACCGCATCCTTATGATGTACCACTTATTTGTGAATCTGCTGCTGAAAGAGGTAAAGGATGGATTGGGAGGAGCCTGGGCCTTTGTTCTGAGAGACATCATCTACACACTTATTCACCATCTTAACAGCCGGTAAACATGTGCTTCTGAAAAATGTTAGTATTTGGACATCGTTTTTCTCATGTGTATTGGTTTGGTTTGGTTTGATTAGACCAGGACAGTGTGATGAGGTGTCTGGCCGTAGCCTAGCTCTGTGTTGTGATCTTTTGACTTCAGTCTGCAAGGCATCTCTGCAGTTCTGTGATGATGCACTAGACTGCCACCTACAGGTCATTGTTGGGACTCTTACAGCTCAAGTAGCTACCCATCCAACAATATCAGAACAGGTAAAAGCTATGGGATGTTTTTAAAGGTATATTCTCCTTAAATTATATGGGTTTTTGGCCTAGGTTCTCGGTCTGTTGCGACTTTTAGTAATTGACAATATGCAGAAGTTGAAAGGAGCAATCTGCAAGTTGGATCCTTTTCCTGACCTCCCAGAGTTCAGGGAGCTGAGGACAGTTCAGCAGAAGCTCAAATACACCACTGGGACTTTTACGCTCCGACAGGTAAAGAGGTCACTGTTTGATCATGAAATACTTAAATGCTAAATGTTAATCTTATTTCATCATTTCAGGAGATAGCACACTTTTTGGCAGTAACGCCATGTGAGTCGTTACCTCTGACCAGGTTAGAGGGTCTGAAGGAATTGACCAGGCAACTGCATGCCAACAAAGCTCAAATAAGAGATCTCCTCAAAGAATGTCAAAGTACATCACACCTTTTTCAAAAGACTACCGAACATATGTTCATAAGAAATCTAAACAGACATTTTCATATTATTATTTTCCATAGCTGACTCTACAGAGAGCATCTTGGTAAAGTTGGTGCTGGCACTTTTAAACCTTTGTAAACTAGCAGTGAATCACTGTGAAGGAATGGACATTCTAGGTACAGTTTAATATATGCATTTTAGTTAATAAAATAAAAATCATACAAATTTTGTATATTTGTTTATTACAGTTGCTGCTGGAAGCTGTCTTGGAGAACTGGGCCCTGTTGATTTTTCTACCACAGCATTGTTTCATGGCAGAGATCCCTGTATAAGGCTGCTTCTGTCTTCAGCTGTTCTGATTCTCAGTGTATCTACATCATCCTGAGTTGCATCAATGACACCCTCTCTGACAAGCGGTACTTTAGTCTTACTATGACATTTTCTGGTTTTCACAAGCAACATTTCAGTAGCAAAAGATCTTCATACATACTATTTATTTTCCATAGGATTGAGGTGAGACAGGCCTCAGCTCAGTGTGCAAGGAACATTTTGTCTTCTCAATGTGGAATAACTTTCTGGGAGGAATACAAGGACAAAGAGACCCAATGTTGCCTACCTCAATCCATTTCGAAAGAACAAGATGGAGGTTTGTGCTTTATTTGTCACTTTAAAAAAATTATAGAAATTATGTTTGTAAAATATTACATTTTTGTTTTTGAAAAAAGTTCTGTAACGTTTTTTGAGTCTAAAGTTGTTTTCTTTTCTAATGAGAGCTGTGACCAGATATAATGGCAAAACCTTTTCAAAGTGTGCCTAAAATTCAAGAACTTAGTCTCACATATAGAAAAAAATCTAATTTGAAACAAATGAAATTATGATGGAAAGCCACAATAAAAAAACAAACATAAAAAAAAAAAAAAATTGCAAACTTGTTTGACAAACATTTGGACTAATTTTCAAGAGAGGTAAACCCTGGCAATAAAAATGTTTCTCTCTTTAGGCAGTAGAAGTGAGTACAGAACAAAGCAAGGATGCTCAAGAGAAGCTACAGAGTCAAGAGTTTTGGATTCCTCTGGCAGGAGACCACAAAGCCTGGCTACATCTCTGTGTGCTGCCCTTTTGGACAGTGGAGCAGTCAAGAATGAGGCGCTGTTGCTGACACGACCTTTGTGCTTGGTGAGCTTGGTTGTTCATTTAATGTTAATTTAAACTAATCAGACCAGGTAAACTTAGCTGTTTGTGATTATTGTTCCAGGTAAAAGTATCCTGCTGTCAGAAGTTGTTGCCTCTTATTATTCACTCCGTGTTACAAGATGATGTAAGTGGTTCGTGGAGGGCAGTTTTATCATCTCACATTCAAGACTTTTTCAGCTTTTTTTCCAAAGATGGATCCACAGGATCTAGCCGTTCTACCACACCAATCAATTTTAGCCCTGGTAATATAGTTTAAGAATTATAATTACATCAATAAAACTGTCAGCTTTTCTTCTAATCTAATCTGTTTCCTTTCAGTATCAGATGCTGCAAGTCAAGGCTTCTTTAACAAAGCATCTCTTCGTACAATGTTATCAGTTATTGACTATCTGCGACATCAATCAAGACCTTTAAAATCCGACAGGTAATGAGTAAAATGTATACATTCATTTTATTCTGACAGTGTAAAGCATTTCACATTTATGTTTTTTCTTTAGCAACTCTTGTGGCACAATTTGTCATTCAAACTTCTGGCTGGACCTTAACTACCTGGAGGTGGCCAAAGCAGCACAGTCTTGCTCAGCTCATTTCACTGCGCTTCTCTACACAGAGATCTATGTTGACAATATCAAAGCAAACTTGGAAGACAGTAAAAGGTAAAGTGGTAGTTTGGCCTCTTATTCTGGAAGAAAGTGGAAGTGTTAATTTTCTTTCTTTTTTTTTCCTTTACCCTGTGCCTCTGTAGAAGCAGATCCAAAGCAACACGTAGAATAAACTTTGAAGACAGTAGTCAAAATTTGACCATTTCGAGTCTGACTGAAAAGAGCATGGGAGACACAAATATTAGCTTGCAAGTAAGTACACTTGCTTGTATACTGTGTAATCATTTTATTTTCATTTAATGCTCCAATGTACCAAAACAGAGCATTTTAGAATTTTCTATGCATTTTTTAGGAGTTGCTGATTGAAGTGTATCGCAGCATTGGTGAGCCAGACAGTCTGTATGGCTGTGAAGGGGAGACTATGACCAGTCCTTTGACCAGGTAAACTAGTCAAATGATTATCAACCGTGATTTGTCTATAAGTTCCAAAAGGTATTTTATATGAGGATATTGTCTAATAAACTATATGTTATTGATTTGTATCTGTAGGATTCGCACGTATGAACATGAGGCAATGTGGGGTAAGGCCTTGACGTCATATGATCTCCATTCTTCTCTGCCTGATGTCATTCGTCAAGTGGGCATTGTGGAGGTAAGTGTTATTTTAGTACAGTCTGTTTTTAATATTCTCTTTCACATTCAATGCTCGTGTGGCCTGCAGGGGCTGCAGAACTTTGGTCTGAGCAGTATACTGTCCACCTATATGAGAGGTCTGGAAAGTGAAGGGGTAGAGTGGGGAGCTGAGCTTCGAGAGCTACGTTTTCAGGCTGCCTGGAGGAACACACAATGGGACTTTGACATTTCAGAGAGGTCAATATACCAGTGCAATAACATTTCCCTCATGAACATACACAAAGTAGATAGTTGTAGTTCTTACATGCAGTCTGTTATTTCTGTTTCAGGAGAGACAAAAGACAACCTGGCTTCCATGAGTTTGTGTACTCTGCCCTGCAAGCCTTGAGAGACAAAGAATTTTCAGTTTTTGATGACAACATAAAGGATGCAAGGTTGATTTTGAGTTGACATGAATCTATGAAATTGTCTCTATGAAGCTAACCATTTGTGTTTCCACAGAGGAGCGGAGGTAGAGTGCCTGTGCAGAGGTAGTCTAGAGGCTGTGTCTTCCTTATATCCAACTCTCAGGAATCTGCAAACCATTAGGGAACTGGAGGGTGTAAAGCGTCTGTTCTCCAGGTGAGAGAAACATTCTTTAAAGGGACCTATTATGTTAAATCTACTTTTCTGAGTCTTAAGCAGTGTTCTAACAGTGTTCTCTCATTGTTTGTTTGCACAAGGTTGTATTTGGATTCATTTATGCGTTTGAGTAATTGTATTATTCTGCAGTAGGTTCTCAAGTGCTCTGAAAATCCTTGTTCTCACCTACCACCTATCCCCACCCACTTGCCTGTTTTTATTTGTGGTTATTTGAAAAAATTGATTTATACTGTAGTAAGGAAAGTAGGATTCAATATACCTAGAAGCCACTTTTTCCCCCAAAAAATATCATTTCAAATCTACTGCTTGTTACAGTTAAATTTTACAATGAAGAGGCGGAACTTATCAGTTCTGTAGTTTTGAACAGGAAGTCAATGTAGCTGTTTCTATTTTTAAGCCATTTTAGATAAATTTTTTGCAATGACAAAATGTGAAATACTGATCTACTTATGTCTTAGTTTATTACTAAATACAGGTCTCATTTAATAGAAAACACATATTTGCTTACCTAAGAATTATGTTTCTTGTTTTCACAGGCCCTTCTCAGACATAAATCTGAAAGAGACTTATAGTCAGTGGCAACAGCACCTGCAGTTGTTAGTGGACAGTGACTTCTCTTTAGTAGAGCCCATTCTGGCAGTGCGCTCTGTGGCTCAGCAGACCCTGGTGTCTAGACTGGAGGACCCAGACAGTGTCCAGTACCTCAACTCAGTGCTCACTGACCACCTCATGGAGCTGTGCCGGCTTGCGCGAAGAGCTGGAAACACACAGGTGATGTTTATAGTTGTAATCTCTGTCACTGTTTTGTGGGCAAACTCTTCACCAACCTAGCATTTAGAAAAAAAATAATATATTTAATATTTTTATAGTTGGCAGAGCGAGCAGTTTTCCAAATGAAGCAACACAGTAGTGGTGCATCTTGGGCATCAAGTTGTGTATCATCGTGGCAACTGGAGGAGGCCCAAGTGTTTTGGGCCAAAGGAGAACAGGGCCTGGCTCTGGGTTTGCTGAGAAAAATGATAAACCACTTGGAGGAGAAGGTCAGACATGCTCACACTGTTGAAGAATATACCAGTTACTTTTCTCCTAGAATCACTATTGCTATTTTTACTTTGAAGGTGGATTTTAACCCTGCACTTGTTCCTGTGTACACTGAATGTCTGAGACTGTGCGGGAACTGGCTGGCTGAAACCTGTCTGGAAAGTCCTGGAGTTATACTGGAGAAGTATCTGGAGAGGGTAAAGAAAAACTAATAATTTCTTCGGTTTTAAATGTATTACAGACCTAGCTACTTAGTTATACTATCGAGTTTTGATGCATTGGTTATGCTCTTTTGTTGCTTATAAACTCTAAATATCCTTCTTTGACATTAGTCTTGTGCATGTTTTTTTACAGGCTGTGGAGGTCATTGAGGGTGAATCTGGAGCACAAGACTCGAGGCTGCAAAGTCAAAGGACAGAAGCATTTCTGTCTCTCGCCCGCTTTTCTGACGCACAATACCAGAGCATTGACAAATACATGAACTCCTCTGAGTTTGAGAACAAACAGGCACTGCTGGAAAAAGCCAAAGAAGAAGTGGATCTGATGAGAGAACGCAAAGTCACAACTAACAGGTTTGTTGAAAATGATGCACCCCCAGGTTCTACAGTCCTCATACTTTTAACTCTGTTCGTTTACTGTAATCTTTAAGTCTTTAAGGATGTTGTCAAGCTCTCATAGCAATCTTCAAATTGGCTTTCAAAACAAGAAAAGGTGTTTCATGTTTTAAATCAGACCTAGGCAAACTGCGGCCTGGGGGCCAGATGTGGCCCTCGACTTGTTTTAATCAGGCCCCCAACATGTTTTTGTGAATAAGCATTACTCTTAGCCTGCAACGTTTTATTATCTTTTATTTGATTGACTTGGCCATGTAATTGCACCAGCTGTGATTAATAAGTGCAATAATAACAAAATGTGCTTTCAATAAGAACAAATTCTTTCAATAATTGTGGTCCGCCCTTTTGTCACTTGTCTGGATTCGAATATGGCTCTTGGGGAAAAAAATTGCCCACCCCTGTTTTAAATTCATTTAAAATTTTAAGGAATACATTTAGGGTTTTTGTTTATGCTCGTTTCAAAACTTAAAGCAATGCAATTTTGCCCTCAAAGGTATACAATAAAGGTCCAGAGAGAACTGGAGCTGGATCAGAAGGCCCTGTCCAACCTGCAGACAGACCGTCAGCGCTTCCTCTGTAAGGCTGTGGAGAACTACATCCAGTGTTTAGAGCAGGGCGAGGAGCATGATATCTGGATCTTCAGACTGGCCTCCCTCTGGCTTGAGAACGCAGACAAAAAGGATGTGAATGACATGATGAAGGTCACAAGCTCACTTTTTTCTTTGATGTTAATTTTACAACGTAGTAGCCGAATACTAATACAGAATACATTTATTTGTCAAATTAGAGCCCTGCAGTAAGTAAAATTTTATTCCAGATTGTGACTCAGTAATTCAGTAATTGGGTGTCATCTGACTTGAAGAAAGTAGTTGGACTTTATTATGTTGACAATAATAAACAATGATGTTGTAGAAGTTAAAAAAGTTTTTGTTATTAGTAATATTATTTGCATTATTGCATATTTTTAGTTCTATGTAAATGAACAAATTGCAAATGAAAATGAATTGGATAAATTTGAGGAAATAGTGTTACTCTTCAATTCCTGATTGTGATTGTTCTGCTCTTTAATGTTCAGAAGAATACCAAAACATAACAAAAAAGAAAATGAAAATGAAGATAAAGTAAAAAAAAAGCTAAATCAAAAAGTTATTTAAAATCATGTACAAAAACTCCCATTGCTCAGTCACAGCTTCCTTCCATCCTGAATCCTTCAATAATAATTTATTCAATTAGATTTGGTATGTGGCTACATATTTAGAAAGAAAGAGGGACTAAAATTGTCCTTATCTACTACATGCATTTGTAATCCAGAAAGGGGTTAAGAAGATACCTTCCTACAAGTTTTTGCCACTCATGTATCAGCTGGCAGCTCGAATGGGAACCAAAGTGACCTCAGCCGCCAATGAAGACGTGGGCTTTCATGACGTTCTCAGTGAGGTAAAGTCTGACTGAATTTCATTACACACTTGTGCATATCCCAAAAAACATTTCTGTAATTTTTTTTTAGCTCATTTGTCGTTCGTCACTGGAGCACCCTCATCACACACTCTTTATCATCTTCGCTCTGGTAAATGCCAACAAAGACGAGAACTTTGGCAGATCTCGCTCATCTAAGGGCACGCCACGGCAAATCTCACAGTTTGACCTGGTAAGCGTTTCTTTTTTGAATAATGTTTGTATGAATATATATTTTAATTGTTTTTAATATATGCAGCTAATTTCTTAGTATGCAAAATCTGATACTAGTCAGTCCTAAAACTAAGAATATATAAGAATAAACAAGTCTAAGAATATATAACTTCTTGTTTGTTCTAATTTTGTTTTTACTTTCAATGGTAATAGTTGTCAGCAATAAGAAACATTGATTGAAATGGATTAAACCATTTTCTTTTATAGGAACGGTCCATTGTTGCGCTCAATATTATCAGCACAATTAGGAAGAAGAGAGCCCAGATGGTCCATGACATTGAGCGCTTGTGTGACGCGTACATCACTCTGGCCTACATGGATGCCACCAGACACAAGACAGAGAAAAGTATGCACGCAACAGAGATTTTGGCAACTTTACAGTGATATAGTATTTAATGTAGCAATTTCAATGTTTCCCTCGCTTTCATTCTAACAAGCTTCGCCTCCCTTCTTTTAGGAGCGATTCCCATTCCTGCCGATCAGCCCATCATGCAAATTAAGCACTTGGATGAGATTGCAATTCCAACAATGGAGATAAAGGTGAAGCACATATGAACTATTAGTGGTCATAAAATCTATATATAATAATTGATTTTAGCTAAGGGTTGGATAAAACACAATTCCCAGCACAGGACACACATAGGAACAATGATTATTATTGAATATTATAATAAAATGTGTTTGTGGTTTGCTGTTGATAATAACATTTGGTTTATTTTTATTGAGTAGTATGACTTTTATCTATAACTTTTCAATAAGATGCCCCATTATAATGTCTTTGTTGAATTTTGTTTGAAGTATGCAAACCTAACTTTTCTTAATTTTAAATGTCTTTTTAGGTTGATCCATCTGGCTGCTATGATGACATAGTCACCATAAATGGCTTTCTTCCACAATATCACCTGGCTGGTGGGGTCAACCTGCCGAAAATCATTGACTGTGTGGGGTCGGATGGCAAGAGCCGAAGGCAGCTTGTCAAAGTGAGTTTGTTTAAGAGTATAGAATAATTGTTTTTGCCAGGTGAGAAGTTCTGATTTAATAAAGAATTTAAATCTAACATTATTTTACTAAAGACCCTAAATATTTCTTTATTCGCCACAATTCTGCTGATAGAGGTATTTTAATTGTGGCCAACCCTAGTGGAGTTCTCAGTTCTTTTCCACTTCCCTTTGGCTTGTTGGTAATGATTAATCCTGTTTTTGTAGTGGAAACAAATAAGAGGTTTGTTGAATTTCCACTGTTCTTTTACACCTTTTGTGAAAAGAACTTTCTTCTGGGTGTGATTTGTGTGATGTGTTTTGGAAAACATTTTTTCAGCCACTTAAGAGGGTAATAATTCACTCTGAGACCACTCTTCACAGTCACGATGAAAAGAGTCGTATTTGTAAATTGATAGCATTGTAAAGTGTCATTTAATCTTAAAACCTATTTCAGTGCAGTTTAATTATAGGTTATTGGTAGCCTAATGCTACTACAGTGTCATTAAATATTTTTTTTTTATTATTATTTTTTTTTCATTGAGATCCAATTTTTTTATCGAATATATGTCCAAATCATTGTAAATACATACATTAAAAGCATTTGTTATTTTGTTATAGGGTCAGGATGATCTACGACAAGATGCTGTGATGCAGCAGGTCTTCAGCATGTGTTCTATGCTCCTGCAACGCAACACAGACACTCGCAAACGCAAGCTCAACATCAGACGATACAAGGTTAGACTTTTGCACAAAGGGGCTAACTTGTAATAACCAAACAGCATAAAATGTGTGTGTTCTCATGTAGGTGGTGCCATTCTCCCAGCGCAGTGGTGTTTTGGAGTGGTGCTCTGGCACAGTTCCTATTGGGGATTTTCTAGCTGACCCTAGTAAAGGAGCCCACAGGCGCTTCCGACCGCAAGACTGGACCAACCTGGCCTGTCGCAAGAAAATGATGGTATGTGTTTAAAAAAACACCAACAATGACAACAACAAAAAAAAATTATTAATTATTATAATTATTGCCTAATTTTTGTCATGTTTTTGTCCTGCCAGAAATGGACATTGATGTTATGTTGGAGGTTACATATAGATTTTTTCAGCAGATTGGTCAACTGGCAGTTTTAAGAAGTATTTTAGGAATAAAATTGGTCTTATCTTTGTGTAGGACACCCAGAAGCTGGCCTTTGATGAGAAACTCCAAGCCTACCTAGAGGTGTGCCGGAATTTCAGGCCTGTCTTTAGGTACTTTTGCATGGAGAAGTTTCTGGACCCTGCTGTGTGGATGGAGAAACGCCTGGCCTACACTCGCAGTGTTGCCACTTCCTCTATAGGTGACAGCACATATTACAAGACATATTCCCAGTACAAACATGCCCAGTTAAATTTGACAAATTCTTTTTGAACAGTTGGATACATTGTGGGTCTTGGGGACAGACACATTCAAAACATCCTGGTTGATGAGCAAACTGCTGAACTGGTGCATATTGATTTAGGTAAAGTGATGGCTTTGTTTCAACAATGAGTGTTTGGAATGATCAAAATTAGCTTACAAATAAAACAGATTCATTAACTTCCTATTCAATTTTGCAAACTGATGAGCTTGCCTCTTTAGTGTAAAATTTGTAACAAGTAGCACATTTTGAATTATTTGTTGGAAAGTGGCCACGTGGCAATTTGAACCTTACATGTTTTACTTGTAATCTGAATTTTTGAAATAATGCAATAAATACAGACAAGTGGGCGGAGATAGGTGGTAGGTGAACATGATTTTCTGAGCACTTGAGCATCAGCTGCAGGGACAATGCAAGATTAATGTTTATTAAAGCAAGCACATTGAATATTAAATGTATTAATTGCTTTTTGTAATTTTTTGCTTGAACAGGTGTTGCCTTTGAACAGGGAAAAATTCTCCCCACCCCGGAGACAGTACCATTCAGGCTATCAGAGACATTGTGGATGGCATGGGCATCACTGGTGTGGAAGGAGTTTTTAGAGGTTTGTAAAAAAAACAAACATTGTTTTCTAAAATGTATTTTATATAATAATGACTGTGTTGTGAACAGGTGTTGTGAAAAAACAATGGAGGTGATGAGAAACTCCCAAGAGGCCTTGCTTACTATTGTTGAGGTAGAAAGCTCAACATAAAGACTTTTAATTTTTTTTTTTTTTTATGTGTATGTTTTTTAATGTAGTTTTTATTGTCTCATCCAGGTGCTGCTTTATGACCCATTGTTTGATTGGACCATGAACCCTCTGAAAGCGTTCTACCTCCAGCATGATGAGCAGCAGGAGCTCAATGCAACTCTCAGCTCCACTATGGGAACAGATGATCTGGACAACCACCGCAAATCCAGGTACAAGGTTTCTCTCCAACACTAATTTTCTCTGATCTTCATGTTTAAATTATTTCCAAATGCTTTGAATAAACATTCTTTACAAGATCTTAGTACAGAGATTTTCAAGAAAATTTTCCTGAGGGTGAGATTTTCAAAGAGCAATAGCCACTGGACCAGGTAGTTCCACAGCACGTGACAATGTAGCCAAAATTTAGGGTTGCACAAAATATCCATAAAACTATATGCAATTATTCCACGTACAATTCGTGAACTATCAGTTACGTGATAAAAAAAAAAATATAATATTAGTAAGAAATAACGTATAATAAAAAGATACTATCACAAAAAAAACAAAAAGATAAAAAAAAAATATATATTTATTTTTTTTTTTTTGGTATACGTATATACTATCACTTATGATAATTTTTTTTTTTTTTTTTTTTTTTTTGGTTCACTTATTACTGATAGTTATCACGAATTTTGATACAGCTGGAAAAAAAATAAGGGCAGTATGAGCTTCCCAATAGGTTAGTAACTATTTTTTTTTGATCTCATAAAATGTCCAAACCAGCACTGAACCAAAACTAAGCAAGGACTAGACTATTCTGAACCAAGAGTAACTGCACTAGGCCAAAACAGGTCTGGTCTAAGCAGAATTACGTGAAAACTCAAATTGGGCTAACTAAGAGCTAAGATACGCCCAGAATTAACTCTGCAAAGAAAAAATATATATGCATAGATATGTAATATTTGAAAGATTGATAGCCAGATCAAATCTTTGGAGGGCCAGTTTGTTAAGTTGAATAGGCCTGTCTTAGAATATCAGGTACAGGTGGGATTTTGTTTTTGAAAATTTGCAAAGTTTGAGTATCACATTTATAGCCTTAGCAAGATTAACACAAGTCTTAAAATATTAAAAATTTAGATTTTAGAAGGTTATTGGCATAAAAAAATATTTTTAGTGCATTTGATGCTTATGTGTCATATGTAATCCTACATTTACTTTAAAAAGTGCACTTTGACCATAACATTTCTGCAGTTGTAATACTTTGTATGCTTATTTCAGCAATATAGAGAATTTTGTTGCAGTTAATCAGCTGACAGTGCAAATAGGACTAGGAAACATGACACATAGTACTTTATAAATAAATCTTTGTGTTAATGAAAAGTTTCTTTGTGTTCTTGAATTTGAAAAATAGAGGGTTTAATAGACCTTAAAAGTTTTAATTTTACCTGACCATGATGCTGAAACACTATTTTAAAAAATGTCTCTAAAAGAGGCTGAAGTGTCGACTGTGGTCTTCCAAACAAGGGTATAAAGTGATACATTATTACAGTTATTTCTATGGTTCATTTTGTCGATAATTAGCACATTTCTGTACATTGATAAAAAAACTTTACATTATGCAAATAAACATTCATAACAAACATTCATTTTATCAAATGTAAGTCATTGTAACTGGTTGGTCGTTCTGAATTTAATTTTTTTTTTTTCTCCAGTGACAGTCAGAGCTTCAATAAAGTAGCAGAGCGGGTGTTGCTGAGGCTCCAGGAGAAACTGAAAGGAGTGGAGGAGGGCACAGTTCTAAGTGTGGGGGGACAAGTCAACCTGCTCATCCAACAAGCCATGGACCCCAAGAACCTGAGCAGACTGTTTCCAGGCTGGCAGGCCTGGGTCTAGAACCAAACACCAAAGACTTGATGTTTTATTCCTCCTGTGCAATTCAGTTTCTATTCAGTTGACATTCTTGAAATCCAACTCAAAACAACTGGGACCAGGTTAAATATTTGTGTTGGAAGCTAAAAGATTAAGCATGCTTGATTAAGTCCACTTTTCAGTGAACTGAAACTACTTGCGAATTACTTCATACTTATACTTGAAATTATGCTGCTTTTCATCCCCTGTTAATATGAACACCAGGGCACACATTAACCATTTGGCCAGTGACATTTTCATTTAACAGTTACTTTATTTTTTGGATCTCTGCCATTTTTGTGAACATTTAATATGAATGAAAACTAAAAATGCAAGTCCATTCAGAATTGTGCACATCCCATGTGAATGTATAAATTGCCTTAAATATTACTTGTTTTTGTATTTTTGTCTCTATGGTTTCAATGTTTACTTTAAATTGAGTGCGTTCTTTCAAATATATAATGTCTGTCACAAAAAAGTATCTAGAAGAATTAAATTAATTAAAATGAAATTGGAAAATGTTGTAACTTGTCCTTATTTGATTCCTCAGGTCAGTCATTGACAAAATGATTGAAGGTAAATAAATTACTTTGCATGTTCCCATTCAGCACTCAAGAGTCTTGACATTTTTGCCCAAGTAGGTTTCTGTTTTCTGTTGTGATGGATGCCTGTGATCAAAGAGAGGGGTGTTGCTTAGGCAAAAGGGGTGTGGCATGGGCAGGGTTAACATTTATAAGTATTATGGAGAGAATAGAAGTAGAGGAGAAGATGCTACATTTTGGAAATAATTTCATTTGAAGTGATTATTGGAATCTGGAATTTTTTGGATTTGTCTATAATCTGGGAAAGATATGGCATCTAATTTGGTAAGTTCATTGTCTTTTGACAAATAAAAATAAATTCAAATCATATGCTGAACTGAACATGTATGATGATTATGTATCATTATTTATCATTTTTTATTTCATGTCATTTCCTTTTTTCTATTATTTTGTCTAAGTATGAAGACTTGGGTTCCAGCCTAGTAAATAATGAAAGGCGACCCCCTAGTCGCATGGACGTCAGACCCCAGTACGTTCACCACATTGCACAGCCTCTGCCTCCACCTGAAATTGCTTCCTCCATTCCTAAAAAAAGTAAGACTACTCATTATTTATACTTATGGGAAACAAATAATGGAATGGTATATGAGTTTTCCTTTATTTAAAAATGTATTTGAAATGATTGAAATTTTATGCAATTATGATTGAATATCTTATACAATGAGTGCATTTACATAGCTATACAAATCTCTCTTCTCTCTTTTAGGTAGTTCATTTTAATTTCTGATTATATCAGTTAAATAATTTTAAAGTCAGTCTACATTTAGACATAAAATATCACTTTAAGTCATTTGTATTTAGATTTTATGATTGTCTTTGGTACATTTGCTTGCTTTCATAAATTTTGTTACAGACCATAGACTGTTCACTCTTGTGCATGTGGTACAAAGAGAAAAAATTAGCCAGTGTGTGCTTTTTCAAAATTCAAATATATATTTTGAAGGGGCAAGAGTCCAAACAGGAACTGAAACCTGTGAATACAACACAGGATTAACTTGGATTAACACTTAATCCAAATCAGTGTCTCATCAAGTCAAGGTCAAGTTTTTGCAAGTTTTCATACCGATTTACCAAATATACCTTGTTATTAAGCAATGTTTAAGATTTTAGTAAATTCTTAGAATAAAGTCCTGGTCATAAATGAAGTGGGAGGGTTTGTTTAATGAAAAGAGAACTTTTTTTTATAACTGCTTGTCCAAGAGTTCAAGTATCAAGTCCACAATGAGGATTAAGTCTAACTTCATTTTTAAAATCACATCTCAGTTATTAAGACTTGCAAGTTCACAATCCTTCAAATTAACACATATTAGCAAAACAGAGAACAATTAGTGAAAACTAAATGGAGAACTAATTTTAATTGTGTCTTTTTTTTCTAGATGCCAAAAATAAATGTTTTAACGTGATGATAACAGGTCTGTGCTGCCTCCTCATGCTATTATCATCATTGCCATCTTGCTGGGTTACTACTGTGAGTGCTTGTTTACTTTCTATGTTTATCCAAATCATTTTACATTGAAACACTTGTCTTTTTGTGCCTCAGTTTCCTCTTCTTGTGTCCACGGGCGGCAGTGTGGAGACGGGAGTTGTGTGTGGGAATCCCAGTGGTGTGATGGGGTGGTAGACTGCCGGGGGGGCCAGGATGAAGCTAACTGTGGTAATTAGCATCAAGTGTTGAACTGTTTAACTGTACATGAAATGAATATCCATGCTTTTGTCACATGGAGTCTTTAAAGTAGACATATTGTGCATTTTCTGTAGTTACTGAACATGCGTAAATGGGCTGGCTTAGTAATAGAAACAGAGCCACCTATTGACTTACTTTTCAAAACTGCAGAATTGATGCCTCTGTTTTTAAGGAGTGCCATTTCTCCACAACAAGTAGATTGTTATGTATTTTTATTTGTTTGAAAACTCAACATAAAATTTAGAATCCAAGAACCTACTTGTATGCCACAAACTAAATAATCACCAACAGGGGCGTAGCACCAAATTCGGGGCCCCAGGTACAAACTTTGTTGATGGGCCCCTAATACATTTTTAATTATTTAGTACACGATTTTTATTTTCAGATTCGTTTAGGTTTATTTCCTTCTAAAATATTCAAGTTGCTATTAGGGTTTTTGCAGGCTTCAGCAGATTAAATACAATTTTTATAATGCTAACCTAAGATTTTTTATTGTCAAAACAAGACATTTATATATTTTTGTGGCAAAACTTGGAACCATCACATTCCCTAACATAAAAACGGGGGAAAAAGGGCTTCATGCACACTCTTAACATTTAAGTAACTTTTTAAGCTACCTTGTCTAAATTATGACAAAAACTATTTAAACATATTAATCCTTGTGACATTTTGCAGACATAATGACGATATTCGATTGAATAAACGTACATTTGCTGAACTGATCTTTTTGTTTAAACTCTTGCTTGTAATATTATAATTTCTAGCAATCATTTTTTCATAATTTGGCCAATTAATATTCCTCCTGGCCAATGGCTAAAGTCATTTGCCACGTTTTATAGGATTGATGGAGTGTTCTGATATCACAAATTAATACATTTAGAGGAACGGTCTTTCTCAGAAGCTAAAGCGGCATGCTTTGGAGGGCCCTGTCTTGCTCTGGGCCCTGGGGAAAGTGGTACCATTTACCCCCCAGTCTGACACCCCTGATCACTAATTAAAGAGGTTAAATTAAAAGGCACATTTCTGAGCACTCAAGCCCTAACAATGCTTAAATCAATCATTCAAACAATTTTGAATAGATTATGATGCGGAAACACAGTTGTAATACTGTAAATAAAAAAAAAATCATCAAATTAAATTGACTAATACACACAAACCAATTTCTCATCTGTAGTAACTGTTGTGATTAAATGTGATACAAAGTTCATAACTGTTAGATACAAACAATTCACTTCATATCTTGCCATTTATGCTTTTTTGTAACAATTTGTTATGTTATCCTGAAAACCTTTATAATAAAAACACTTACAACTCACATTCTTATCTGTGTTTTTATTTCTTATATTTATCTAGAATCAGGAATAATAAAAATCTGTTCTAGCTGGCATCACCCTTTTCCTTTCCCATAATGCCAAACCAATCTGGCTTGCTCTGTGTGCGCAGTGCGGGTGCATGGGTCAGATTTCCTCCTTCAGATCTACTGCACTCAGAGTAAGAGCTGGAGGACGGTGTGTGCTCACGGCTGGACAGAGCTGCAGGGCAGAGCCAGCTGTCAGCAGATGGGTTTCAGCAAGTAAGAAAATAAACTTCAGATTTCACCAGTTTTACTTATTATGTTAAATTGATAGTTTTCTTTTTTTTTCTGCAGGAACACATATTATAAATCAGAACAGCAGAAATCAAACAATAGTGTGGATTTCTGATTGTCAAGGCTGATATAAAACCTGACACTTTCATTGTAAAACAGCTTATTCACAGGTTTGTAATTTCTAAAAACTATAATAATAAAATATGTATTTATGTATAAAATAATGAAACTTTTGCTCTGAATTTGCAGTGATAGCTGTCCCAACAACAGTGTGGTGTCCTTGCATTGTACAGGTAAACCCATGTTATTCCATTTGCATTGCTTGCACATTAGTAGGAAGTCACACAACAAAATTTCAGCAACATGGCTTCAGATAAACTACAGTGTTTCTTTTATGGGGCTCTTGTTCCAGACTGTGGTATTGGTGTAAACTCCAGCAGCAGACAACAGGCGGCTCTTGGCTCCTGGCCCTGGCAGCTCAGTCTTCAGGTAGAAGGCACACACCTCTGTGGAGGAGCACTCATCTCCCCCTACTGGATCCTGACAGCAGCACACTGTGTGCTCAGGTGAGGACGTTCTGCACACTACTCACATCTGTATACACAAATGTCATGTATAATTTTTATTTTAAAGTAAATTTATTGCATGCTCATTAATTACGTAGTTTGCTGATTGGACTAAGAGAAAGTTGTATGGTAACACATATTGTATACAATGCCTATACAGTATATTTACAAAAGGGAAAATGTTAAATTGTAAATTTTACTCAAACTTTGCTTCAATTTGTGAGGCTTGCACAGATTTTTTAGTATTGACATTAGTTAACATTAATTAATTACAGACATATTAATCGAGTTAATTTTTTAATCACTTTCATTATTTTTAAATCTTTAACTGGTGACGAGTGCAACGAGACAAAAATAAAGAAGCAGGCAAAGTTTTGGACTGAATTTATGTTCAAAAACTTCATTTTTTGGAATATATTAATATTTTCATCTGCAACATTAATGTAATTGATTAAATTAGATAAAAACAAAACAAAAACACTTAAGTTGAGTGTTTTTCTCAGTAATTTTAGGTGAGATTAAAATAGATTAATTATTTAATATTAATTACAGATCATATTATTCTTTTTTTTAATATTGACAGCACTAATTGACATACAGTAAATAGAGTTTATTGGCAATCAGCAGGGCATATAGTGGATTGTGATATCCAGTGTTGCTAAGTAACTAAATACTTGTACTAAAATATGTTTTCAGATTAGAATCTAATTTAGAGTAAGTGTATTTAGTTACAGCTACTTTTACATTCAAAGACATCATCAGTATTTAAATCTGAGGATTTTTAGTTTTTTCAACACACAATGTAAGGCTTAAACTTTTCTGAACTTGTAAGAAAACTTGAATAAACAGCTTTAATGTTGAGTTTCCTTCTTTAATAATGCATAAACAATGTCAAAACAAACTGATTCAAAAATCAGGAGCGGTTTGATTGTTATGCCATGTTTTTACTCTATAATACATAGAAATTCAGCATGAAAGTATTTGGAATGCAGTCCTCTGATTTGACTTAGTAACGGAATGCAATATAAAATAGATTTTAATTCATTCATGCATTGGGTATTCTGTAACTAAATACATTAAAAAAAATTCAAACACTGGTGACATCAGCTGAAAACTACTTAAGAAACTATATTCATTCTTGCTACAACATATGACAAAAATGATGACTAACAAAACAAAGTGATGGATTATACATGGAGTAAATATGCAATAAAGGGACGTTATTAGACATGTATTACATTGTTGGCTCTGCCTCAATTCTTGGACATCTCTGGTGTGCAGGCAGTCTTCTCCAGAGAGCTGGCAGGTGTATGCTGGAATAGTGGGAGACTTAGACACACTGTTCAACCCAGTGCACAGTGTGAGCCGCATCATCCCCCACCAGGACTACAACCCAGTCACTCAACAAAACAACATAGCACTCATGAGGCTAGCTAACGCTCTGGACATGACAGGTGAGTTTGGCTTTAGACTCATTATTTATGAATGTTACATTCACAAATTACATTAAAATTTAAGTAGTCTCTATATGTTACCTACAGATTCCTCAAATATTCGACCTATATGCCTCCCCACTACAGACCTAAACATTGAGGATTCACAAACATTCTGGATAACAAAATTTGGTTACAACTTAAATGGAGGTATGAATCAAGACCACTTGTGTTCATAGTGAAAAAAAACACTTTTATTGGAGTGTAATCTCAGTGTGAAAAGTATATTACTGTATTTTATAATATTCTATCTACTACAGAGCAACTGTCATTACAGAAATCAGCTATTGTAACACTAAAAGGGACACAGTTAAAACAATGTTAAAAAACCATGCCCTGGATTAAAGGTGCATTGTGTAACTTTCTGGAGGTGAAAAATCAACTACACAATTGGCTAGATTTAGAAAGTTATAACCATAATTTGGAACATTCTGAATGGTCTAAATTCATTTTATGCCATAACGTGAAAAAATAAAGTACACTAACCGCTTTTCTATAGAAACAAGCATGAGCGGGACCACTTCAAGGACAAATAACTAACAATAGGCTTTTTTTGTGGCCATGAAAGCCTTTTTAAAGCAAAGCACATTTTTATTTTTTTTAGTACAAAAAGAAATCTAAATAACAAAAAACATGCTTTTATTAAAGTCTATTTTTGGCCAAAAAGAGACACAGTTCACTTTTAATAAATCTCTGATTAGAGCTGGGCAATACAGTAATCAAATTTGAGATAATATTGTGAATGTTGTTTTGAAGATGTGCAAAAATTCAAATCAAGTATATTGCGCAATAAAAACAAGCTAAAAATCATTAAGTGATGCTGTACAGAAAGGCAAGTTTATATGTATGGTAGAATTTGTACAATGAGTACTTCAAAGTGCATCACAAAACAGGAAAACTGAATACACTGGAAAAAACTGACCATCTTAAAACAGATAATAAAGAAAATATCTGCCTGGAATAAGTAGCTATATTGAACTAAGATTGCCAATGGAACAAGCATAAAATATTTTGTTTTACTTAAAATAAGAACAATACAAAAATTTACTTTTCTAATGGCAAATCTTCAAGTCAAGAAATGCTCAAATCACGACAAAACACTACTTCATTTAACTAATTTTAAGCTTATGGGCATATTTAAGGCTGTTGATTAAAACAAAAAAAAAAAGAAAGAAAAAGTTTTTTTTTGTCAATATCCCCCTTCTCTACTGCTGGATAACTGATTATACATTATCTATCACTCTGTACTGTCTGTGAATATGTTTTGTATGTTCAGCATTTTGAAATCGTCATTGGCTTAACATTGTATGGATGTATGATGCTCTGTTGTGGTTTGTATAAGTAATTGTTGACACTGACAATACTTAACTTTTTCATTTTTATCCCCATTTTTTGTTGCTTTTCCTAAGGATTAAAACAATTGTAACTGCTTATGTAGTTCTCATGTAATTCCAAAAAGTAATGACTCTTTTTCCACTTGAAGCTAAGTTTATGATGAGACTTACAACGCTACCAGTACAGTTAAGCTCTCTTTTTACTATAAATAATTTTGTGCTTACTGTTTTTCCCCTCTGAAAGATGTACTGAGCCTGTTAGAAGCAGAGGTATCACTTGTGGACAATGCGGACTGCTCCTTTGATTACAACGGCAGAGTGACAAAGCACATGACTTGTGCCAGCGAAAAGGAAACCAGTACAGACCGCTGCCTGGTGAGAGAATAAACGTTGGCTCTCTTAACATTCCACCTCCTCCCTGTGTAAATACTGATAATAGTAATTGTACACACATGTCATCAAAGGGAGAGGTCCTATATAAAGCTCACAGTTTGAACAAATAAAGCCTAAAACAATTATGATACACTTATATTTATAGTTATGTACTATGTATGGCTGTATATTATTTTCAGGAAATATAGCCTGGGTTTTGAATTCAGTTAAAGTAACACTGTCTAACTTTCTGGAGGTAAAAAAATTGAATGTATAATAACTGTAATAGAAAGTTAAAACATTAGTAATAAGGCATTCTTCATCAATACACAATAATAGGCATTTGCAATCTCCAAACACAAAATGTAGGATAAGTCTTATGTTTGATTTTATATTGAATTAATAAGGCTAGATAAATGCCAACATTCAGGAATCTACAACTCTGGCTTCATTTGAAAAGTGTCCAGCCTTGTTAAGGATATTACTTTTTAATCACATATCATCAGGGGACAGGTTAAAAACCACTGCTCTAGGGTAAGAGTCGATTTTAGGGAAATGCAAGCCTGCTTAGAGTAAAGAAAGACACAAATTTTAACCAGTCTGTTGGTCCAACAAGATCATTCAAGTAAAAAAAAAAAAAGTTACAGTATGTTGGTAAAAAATAACTAATAGTTTTACACAGTATATAAATTAAAGATAGAACATAGACTAGACAAAGAGACTTAGAGGAGTAGCGAAGTACTTTTTATTACCATCTACGTAAATATTTTCTATGTATTTGCTTATTAAAGCTGCATTTCCTAAATGAATATTGCATATAAATAGGATATTGTGGCATCAGGACTATCTTTAGCAACACAATTATCACGCACACGTTTTTAATCTGTTTTCTGACACAGACAAAAAACAAAGACAATTTACAGTAAAAACAACTATCAAAACTTATCTTCTAAACTTCAGCCTGCTTTCGATGCGTTCATTGATAAGTGTTTTATTTACTACTCTTCATTCCAGACGACAGTGGTGGGCCCCTCATGTCCTTGCTGGATGGGAGATGGTGGTTGCTAGGGGACAATCTTTGGGGAAGACACTGCACTGAGGACTATAAACCAGATGTTTACACAAATGTGACTTTATTCATGGACTGGATTTACTCTCAGATGAAGGTAGTTTTAGCAGTGTAACAGTATATTTATTATTTCTTTTTAAATACACAATATACAGTAACAGCTAACTTTTTTCTAATTCTCTTGCAGAAACATCAAAATGACTAATTCAATCAAATACAGTAGTAAGATCTATTTGGTTGGCTTTATTTATTTAATTGCATGTCTCTGTAGTCACTATCAATAAAACAAAAAACTGCTTTGAAAAAATGTAATATACTTAAGTTTTGACTTACATTATACTACATTTGTAATGTGACATATTATTATATACAATGTATATTGATGAAATGATTGATACAGACCTGTGTCAGAAACATACAGTCGTTCATCGTCGGGACCCCAATGCCTTATCATAAAAAATGTTAATTCTCAGCCTGTAATGCACCCAATTTTGATACTTTTTGCTGTGTTATTAACAGTAAAGTAGAATAAAAATCAGGGTGCAAAGAATGAGACATATTGCAATTTTATTTTGTTCCAACAGATGTCGCCATGTACTCACCTTGCTAAAGGTGCCCTGCCTCATTTACTTCTATGTGGTCACAATTAATTACAGACATTACAGATGCAATTTAGACAAAGAATATATAATTAATTAACTATACATTCAAAAAATTCAAGTGAACTTTTAATTAACAATTTAAAAATACAAATTGTATTTGGTTTTGTTTCTATTGTATAATATTTCATTACAAACATCACTAAAATTGACATTACAAAATAATGTAACGACATTCAGAAAAACATTGGTTTTAGGTTAACATTAAATCTTTAAATAGTTCTAGTTTGTATTAATTAGCTTATGACTTTGATCATTAAAAAGTGCTGCTCAGAATACACATTTTACTACTGTCAGTGATCCACTGAAGTTCTTAAATCATTAAAGTACACAGGAATGTGCAGAGACAGAGGTGCAAAAAGAGACATTTTCTGAACAACATAAGATTACTCAAACATGCATGATCATTTAAAACACAACTCTTGGCAAGCTAATAAGGGAACACGGTTATCTTAACACATTTACAGTATGTCCTCATAACAGTTGTTTGTAAATAATTGATCCTGTTTAATATGACCATGGTTTAAAACTAAACTATTAACTCATAATCATGCTTGATGTCTGTTAGGGGTCTGGTATTGTAATGATCAGAAGAACAGTCTACTGTAATCAAACCTATTTTTATTCTTTAAAACTGTTGTCAGCAAATTAGATTTATGAATAGATTTTGTGTTCTTCTAATGATGTGATGTGCACAATGGTAAAGACCAGTGTTGGGGGTAACTAGTTACAAAAGTAACTAGTTACTGTAATATATAGTATATATACTCAATTACTTATAAAAAAGTTGAGAATATATATTACTAGTTACAATCTGAGTAACTCAAGTTACTTTCATATACATAAATTGCTTTTATATTCTATTGAAAACAAAGCTTCCGGACCAAAACACCACCAAAATAGTGTCTGTTTGCTTAAAGGTGAATCAAATATTATGAGGAAATGTGTTGTAACTTAACATTTCCATAAATTAACCAGTAATCAAGTGTAAATGTGACAGAATTAGTGTTGTACAATGTCTTAACAAATGTGTGATGAGCTCAAAGTAACTCACAGTTGTGTAACATTTTTGAGACAGTAATATTGTAATACAAATGTATTACATTTTTCTCCCTGTAACTAGTAATATATAATGTATTACAATTTTAAAGTAACTTACCCAACACTGATAAAGACTAAACAGCTGTATACATAAATAAAGCAAACAATCATAATATTAACTACTAAATCATTCACTATTTGCCATGATCACTTTATATTTTCTGTTCTGTGACAGATACACATTTTAGGATATTCAAAATTGCCCAAAACATTTATTTTCAGTTACAAAGTAATAACATGACAAAATGTGCTCCAAACAAAGTTTGGAGAGTGCAGTAGTGTCAGGGTGACGTTTCCCTTTTAGAGGCAGCAAGAGTTTCTACATCTACCTCCATGGGACGAGCGTTTATGTGCAGTTTGAAGTCTGTCGAACCACATTGATGTGGACTTTGGATAATTCCTTTCTCCACTGTCGATTCGGTGGTGCTTTGCTCAGCGCACACCTCCCTGCTCACCTTGCTGGCTCGTGTGATCCCTCTCAGTCACTTGATCCGGTTACGGACTAGCGAGGATTCGTCAGTGATTTCGCCCGAGTGGCGCCTGCGTCTGTAAGGCAGCACCAGCAGCAGTAACAGAATGATGAGGACCAGGGCACAAATGGCCATCAGGGCGTAAGAAACCACCCACATGACCGACTCCTTGAACATACGCGTTGAGCAGTCAGCGGCCACATCTGCAGCAGAAAAGGGTCCAGCTACTTCAGACAGAGCCACTCCTCCACTCACTGAAATTAGAACAATTACATATATTTTATGGGTTTGGAAAAACAGAATAGAAAATTATTAAAAAGGGAAAAAAAAATCTCTATTAGCTGCTTTTTTTTCATTAGGGATTAACCCAGAAGACCACCTGTTGCATGGAGTCATAATGAGCCATATTACTATGACTGGTGTGTAAATAGGACACACCAACAGAATAAAGATACTTAAATAATGCACCCACTAAGAGGAGTATTAATGTAGTGTATTTCTGAGTAATCCTGGTTTTATTATTTTTTCCTCAGCCAATCTATAAGCAAATGTATATACTTCTGCCACGTCATTGAGGGCAGTAGCAGTTGAGGTTTATGCAAGCGTACTGTATCTGTAAACCATCCACACAAGATTAAACAACAGTTATACACTAATTTAAAAAAAAGCTAAATTTTAAATAAAACAATGACATTAGCACAATACATAGTTAAAAATGATTAATGCTTTTAGTTTGTGCTTTGACACGGTCTTACGTGGGCTAACTGTATGTATTTATTGGTTTTGTTTGAATAGTGACATGTGCAAAGATTGAATAGGACAAAGCAGATTTAAATACAAATATTTACTTAAATGATAAATAGCACTTTAAACAGTATATAAAAAGTAAAACAAAATCCTAACCAATTGAAATAATAAGGAAAAATTGACAAAAACTGCAGCTGGTAGCCCTGGTGTCACAAGTCTGCTGCAACCTTCTGCCTACATCTACAGTACTTCAGGCCTCGTTATAAGATTCGGAACAAGAGTCATCATTGTTCTGACCCTGAGAATGGAGAGGCCAGATCATATTAAAGAACAACAAAGTGCCACTGTACAGAGCTTTGGTGGCTGTGGTTGAAGGCATAACCACATGACTATACTAGACTCACTATTTCCATCTAATATCAACTTCCCCAACTTATGAATTTGTTTCTTAACATCCTGGTTCACTTGTCTCTTACCTGCACAGTTGCTAAGTGCAAAGCCTAGTCTTTGTTGGGCACGATCAAACACCACGTAGAAGCCTTCCATCACAGTAGCTCCAATCACCAGGCCATTTGCTGAAGATGACACCCCAAAGCGAAAGCAGTCGAGAGTGCCATCAACATCTGTGACCGGCTGGATGTACAGCTACACACACATTATAGTTTTGTGTAAATCATGTTTTTCCCCACATTTTCACAACTCTGAAATAGTTCTTGGTATAAATATGAAAGTACCTGGGGTAGGATGGTGATGCGAAAGGACTGACTGGTGTTCGTAGCCCTAAGGTAAATGGACAGATTTGGAAAAAACCTCCATGGTGTTTCTCCTTTTAACCAACAGGCAGTTTTGTACCATCCCAGAAGCCTGAGGAAAAGTCTTGGATCTAAAAAGCATAAAATAATCATTTTGATTTACAAATACAAATTCTTGTCATGTCAGAACTCATACTGTCATTATGCAACCCCTATAGTGGAAAGTGAAACAGATGCCCCAAAATTACAGATTTGGCACACAATTCAGACAAGTGTTTCTAAAGTTTAATCTGGTTTGTTTTATTAATCTGGTTTGATTTTTTAGTCTAACTAAAAAAAAGTGTTAATTCCATTTCTTCCCTTTCGTAATGATTGCCTCAACTACTTTAGTCACGTGGGTGCGAGTTCTATTTATAATATATTTTATAATAATAAAATTCTATATACCATAGAGCTTCGTGTGATAGCATTCACTACTGCAGTGAACACGTTGACAGGCAGTCGCAGCAGTGTTGTCCCACTGTCAACTATAGCTTTATCCATGTTGTACTGAAAGAAAAAGGAAGAGACATCGGTGAATCAAACATTTCATTACATGTCAAAAACAATGTAATCTTAGCACACTTACAGCAAAGATATCATTTATTTCCTGTGCTTGTGGGAACAGTGAATATTAACTAATTTACCTCTTTGCAGTCCAGGTCTAGATTTTGGTCTCCAACTTCCAGCTTCAACACTTCTACCTGGTAGTACCACTCCTCTATGATCGGCGTGTACCACACTACTCCTCGGTATAGAGATGGTTCAATGCCCCCCATAATCTGAGGGGAAAAAAACAAGGCTCGCTATAATTCAGTATAATAATGACTACACTAGTACAGTGGTTTTCTGCCAACACCTCCATCTGCCTGAGTCATGACCATCCGGCACTGCAGAGCCCTTATGTCAGGAGCAGATTTACTCTCACCAGGAACATGTTCTTAACATACTGATTTTCATCATATTACATCACAAAAAAGCACATGGATAGTGCTGTAAGACAACATAGTTCAAGACCACATGCCATACAATACTTTACTGTATTCAAAATTAGCATAATATCCTTTCACTTATTCACTTCTACCTCTCTTTTATAATTTCCAATGATGGGGTAAAAGTTATGAATTAACAAATGCTTACAAAGAAATTGAGTTTTGTTTTTCAGATAATTTTGATGACTGTCTTGTAAACTCTTTGTTTTCTACTAATGAAGTGAAAACTACTTCAGGTAACCTTATCATGAAGCTCATTGAAAAAAGTGTCTGCTTTAATAATAATTTAATAGTGTAGATACTCACTAAACTTCCGCCTAGAGGCTCTGTAGAGATGGTGGCTGACCGTCCTGCTCCACACATCTGTAGGGAGAAGACATCGGGAATCCCCAGCTGTTTGACAACTGAGTTAAAGAAGGGCTCTACTGAGGAGTCTGGCTGAAAACACACAAGAAATTTCCTTATACATTACGTAAAAGTCACTTAAAACAAACTGTTTAAATTGTATGAATGGTTAGACCACATTTTTCAGTAAAATATACTGAACATGATTATATTTAAGATTTCACCAAGCATGTTTGCTTGCTTTTTGAATATTTGACAGTTTATGATTAACCCCCCGCAACAAATATGACATATTATAATTTGACAAAAGATAATCTCTTCTAACACTTTAATTTTGCTAAATGATTGTTTAAGTAAACGATCAGCTGTGTGTAAATTGTCCTTGCATTTTGATGACACATCTGGAAAGATTGTTTTAGAATGCAAATTACCTCCTGTTATTTTCATTTGTTAATTTCTTTATGATTTTCAACTTAATTGATGATAAATATTTCCAAGGACTATCACTAAACTAGGTAAAATTATCATATGGGCTTTAAATAAAAATGTGACATAGATTTATCATGTTACACTCAAGAAAAAAAAAAATCAGTGAAGCATAGTTAAATAGAAACTTTACAGTAATTTTCAAAATCAAGTGGCAATTCTGCACAAAGTCATTCCAGATTTTCTTCTTTAGATTTCACATTTTTCTGACAGTTTAGAGGCTTTAAAAACACCAAACTCAACTCTGTACTTGAGAGTGCATAAAGTGATACAGAGATCAGTTTAGATTTTCCACAATCACGGTTTAAGTGACTATATTTTACAAGATTGTTTTTGTAAAGAAAAACCCAAGCGCCTAAAGGGTTAATACAGCTGACAAATGAAGCAGTTGTTGCACACTTTGTTGTTTGCAGAACAAATGAGAGGATGTTTACTTTTTTCCCAGGATCCTTGTTGCAATAAAAAAAATGCCACTGCCAAAAACATGTATGTATTATTTGGATCCCCTCAAAGGGAAGAATGTGACTTAGCAGACATATATATATATATTGTGAGTGCCAAATGTGGAAAAATTACTGGCATGCAACTGTGATTCAACTTGACTATTGTATGCCCTGTCTTCTTCCTTTTCAGATCACAGAGTCTGTGAATACAGGTCAGGACAGCCCAATGTGAGAGTATCTGTCTGTCAGTCACTGGCATTTCCTCCCAATGTTTCTAATCTAGATACCCAACTTACTCAACGACTGAGCTGACACCAACCTTGTCCATAATATTACATGAAATCTATTTAAGACATGCTTCATTGTGGTTTTTAATTAAGCTTGCACTAGCGATTTGTAACAGGCAATGAACTCTTTTACCCTTCCTTCACTTTAAAACTGAATGAATACAGAATTAAGAAAAAATTACAAGTATTATAGCCTGAGGTAACGAAAATAAATAATAAACACGGAACCGTTTTGTTGTCATGTGGAAAGGCCATGACTCCATTAAAATAAGCCTCTCTTTAAAAGTCGATCTGTGAGCTCAGATCTGGTGCACTGGGAGTTGATAAGATCAGGTCTCTCTTTTCTTTGTGCACATTTCAAATTGTGCTCTCTTATTTTATTACGTGATTGCCGGGCATTGCTTGTTCTCTTACCCGAGCGAGCGTGGGGTAGGCGAGACCCAGAATACCCTGCCAGTTGATTCCAGGAAGGAAAAAGCCTTCAGATGATAAGATGGCTGCTATGTTGATGATGATTGTTCCGTTGGGGCCTTTGGGAATAGACACGTGGTCAATGCCCAGCTCACCTTCCCAGTTTCCTTGAGTGTACCGGACCACCACTGTTCGACCTGTTGACACATAGGTACTAGACCTAAAGAGTGTAGACAAAAATAAAGTTGCATTAGATTTTTGGGGGACTGTTCATACACACACACACACACACACATGTTGTATTTTAATATTTACATTAAAATGTATTTCATAGACCCTTACCTTACCTTAACCTTAGTTACTACTTGCCTAAGTTTAACTTAACCCTCACCCTAATCCTAACCTTAACCTTATTTGAACTTAAAACTATGTTGCTGATGTTGTGTAAGGATTTACATCATGGGCACCTGCTTGTTGTCCCCTTAAAGGGGTACTGTGTAAGAAAAAATAAATAAATAAAGTGATCCAAGTAATGTCCACTGTTGAACACCAGGGTGCGCATTTCAAATGCAGAGTTTGCCTAAATACCATGGTGACATCTAGCGTCAATATTCACATTCCGGCCCGTAATAAAACATTTCAAATGTATAAATGTATCACAATTGATGTGGATTGGTAACAGTGTCTCGTAAGTATTCATGTTGTAAAGAATAAATATGATTTAAATGTTTGTAGACTATATGCAAGATTCCTCTCAATCTTGCACAGTGCACCTTTAAGGAAGGCAGGTCCCCGTAAAGGGGGTATGTGTACAACTTTTGGTCGTCACCATGTGATGAATAACCACCCAATAAATCCTAGAACAATAGTGAGCTTGCTTAGTATGAATTCTGTTCACGTTCTAGAAACCAAGGCAGGTACAAGTCAAATGGAGGAGGAGGCAGTTTTCCCAATTAATAACATTGCACTTTTCCATGAAATATCTAAAAAAATATTTCACAAATTTAAAATCCAGCCATTTCTGATGTGACTGGAGCCACTACCGTTTGTAGTACAAAAATAAAATCCATTTAAACGAGGTTCATTTTAGTTGCCCTCCACCTGTACAATACTGTTTTCTTTGTGAACAGAATAAATTGTTGTTAATGGAAAATAAATATAGTCTAAGTCAGTGATTCCTGGAGAGTCGCACAAATTGTTATATACAATTTGTGGTACATTTGGTAAAACAAAATAATAGCAAGCAGCTTTAAAAGTTTGTATAAAGCACAACAAAAATCCATAGAACTATTTCAACCAGATTATCCTAATAGTGCAACCATTAATATAGTATTCACATTTTTGCATTATTTTTTTCCAAAAACAACAATGCTGCAAACTATGCCTGTGGCCGTAGCAGTGAGTGAAGAGTGTACTCACAGTTCAGTGTTGAAGTAGTGCGTGATAAAAGGGTGTGAAGCAGCCGCCACTGCGAAATTACTGCTGCCTGTGTCCACCAGAATGTTTACCTGAAAAACACACAAGTGTTTGCTTTACAAGCCTCTCAGGCTTATTAACATTAGATTAAACTATGTATGAGTAAGGAAAGTGAAATTGTAAAACACAAATGTTTTTAAAGCTAAACTCATTTCTTGATATGGCCTAGAGATTATTGTGCCACTATTTTGACATAAATAGTGTTGTCGCGATACCAAAATTTTAAAAGGGATTTAAGTCTAAAGGAATAAACATATTTCTCATACTATTTTTTTCATTACTACAATAACGGCAAATTGCTATCTTTTTGTGTTTAAGTTTTTAGACAATAGACATTTTAGAAACATCAATATACTTAATCTGTATTAAAGTCTGTGTCTAGTAGTTTAAATTGAACTTGAACTGATGATTGTACAACTGCTCAGAACAGTTCACACTGTGCAGTGTTAATGTGATTACGTTTAGTATCGATACTTTCTAAAATGAGTATAAACGTAACTGAGTAGGTTCAAAACTAGTTTTAGTATTGATAAGTATCTGATTTTTAATAGTTTTGTCAACCTTATTCAGAAAAGTGCATTACCTGATTTTAGCCACAGTTCTGTATTATTTAAAAAATTATCGGTATTATTTCTATGTTTAAATATTTTCCTCCTAGTATTTTGGCTGTGTACTTCTGCATTGTTTTGTGTGAAGAGTCATTAAAGTACAAGGAAATAGAATTTTAACAGAAAATCAATTATTTTTAAAATGTATGGAAAATGAACAAAGACTCCCTTTCTTCTTCCTATAATCAATGAAAAATGGGTCATAGTATTCACACAGCAGAGAATAGCTTGCAGCAGATTGCTAAAATGTTGTTTCCCAGGCATGAAGTCAACAAGAAGGAACTAATTACCACCCAATAGACTGCTGCCACCTCCACAGCCCAGAATTCCTCACCAATGTGGGGCTGACAAGTGATGACTAACCAATTACAACAGGACTGTTTCTAATGCGTGAGATGCTAACACTGGTTGGCCCGGGTACAGCTCATCAGTATTTTATTATTTGATCAAACAAAACCAGGAAGTGAAATGTTCGTTTAACAGGTTGTTATTATTGTGAATGGCCTCTGAAAGCAATGTTTACTAAATTTGTCCCAGCTGAAGTAATTCAGCTTCAAAACATCTTAATGGAGTGTATAGAAACCAAAAAAAATGTTTTTATTATAACAATAAATGTGCATGTTTCGAGTGTAATTTTGATGCAATTCCTGAAATTATGAAACAGGCCTTGAACTCTGACTTTTCAAATCCATCCTCACATCACTTTTGTTTAGGTGTGTGTGATTACAATTTGTAAGAACCTTCAATTCATTTTCTCTAGGACAAAACAGAAATGACAAAAAGAAATTCTATTCCAGACCTAAAACTATAGTTTGATGACTCACTTGACTACAGTGAGTAATTTAGACATGCAATAAAATCATACCATAGTAGAATCATACAATAGGTTTGACAATAAAGCATGTCTCTAACAAAAAAATAGTATTAATGCTAGGGATGCACTGATCCAGCTTTTTGAGTTCCGATATCGATTATGAAATTTTGGTTATAGGCCTGATATCGACTGATACCAATGTAGTAAAAAAAACTGTTTGGGGAAAAAAACATAATAATTTGGGCCATTTTTTGTTGTAACAGTTATTTAATATGCAAAGAGCAACTTGATAACTTGACAATTTCAAACGTTATGTGGTATTCTGGTTCACCATCAGCTGGTAAACATTTTTATACAATTTAAAGCTATAATTATTGGCTGAACCAATATCATGAGACAGATGCTACCCAGTAAAACAAAATTTCACGGATTGGCGCCCATATCCAATCCTAGTATCGGACCGGTGGATCACTAATTCTTTCTTCAGGCAACAATTCGTTAAATAGAGACCTGAAACTTTAGTCCTTTGCCTTTTTTAAACAACTGATGGCACAAAGTTCCAAACGACTGAAAGTTATTAAAAAACGAAGGACATGGAGTCTGGACAAAGAGTCTGGACAAATTTGGTGCAAAGTTGCTACTCTGGAGTTTAAAAGGTTAATTCTACACAAAACAAGTTGAAATACCATAGTCAGCAATATTTTTATCAATGATTATCATCTAGTTTAGAACATCAACCTCGTGTTTAGGGTCAGAGCCTAGTGAGGCATGGAAAAACAAGCATGTGTGAATGCATAAGATCACAGGCAAAAGTTACTGTAGCAGCAGCTTCAGTTTGGTGGTAAAAGTCTATTCAAATGACAAACTTTAACAACTTTATCTAAAAATTACATAAAGCCTGCTGACATTAGATGCAGAGTGAACATGAGACAGTGTTTGATCCATACTGATCAAATTACTGAAACTGTTGCAATGGCATGCTGCTCAAATAAATTCAGTCATTCATTCAGAGTGTGAATGCAGCTCTAGTGAGATAAAGTAGAAGCTCTGGTCTCTTTTGGGTCTGGACGTTTCTGACCCTTTTACGGCGGTGTGTGAGTAGAAGCTACACGGAAGCACAGTCTGGACCAGAGCTTTACCTGGACCACCGCGCGCATCCAGACACCAGACGGATGGACGACACAACCCCAGAGGAATAACTAAGACTGTAGACTGAGTAAGACATCAAGATCTCTTCCTCCTCCTAAACAGGCCCAGGTCCCATCAAAGAGACTGAGCCACCTCAGCCATCTGACACTGCACAGGGGTCAACAATAACATGACATATCAATAAGGAAGGCACGATACCAAAAATCAGAATCACTGGTTGAAAATTGTGATTTCAATTAGAAAAATGTTGAAATAAAACTAAATACACTCAAGGGAAAAAGAACACAACATTTAATTTTTGAAAATTCCTTAGAAAAATAGTACATTTGTAAAAATGGGTTACATCATGACTTCAGTTCATAGTAAGCTGAAGACAGGTGAACAGATTTCTTAGTTTGGCTTAAAAGATTGTGAGAACAATAAAGAGTGCATTACAGGGTCGTTTATTCACACAAACTCATGTTTAAAACTCAGAGTTGACTTTTACCGCTGGTTAACTGTGCTCAAGTCTTCTCTATAAAAGGCACCAGAATGAATCCAAAAACACACTTCTTCTCGATGCCACTATTGTCACAACCAGATTGAGCTATTGGCTGCTCCAAGCTGGACGTGTTGTTTTGCTGTCTCCAGGGTGTTTGGAGTCCACCGCTCTACCATTAGTCGTCTTGTGGAGCGATACCAGGCCACTGGTTCCTCTAACGACCGGACGGGGCCGCTGCACAAGACCGGGCCAACCGCCCCGCACATCTCCGTGACAGGTTCCGGCCCGCCACCAGGTCCACAGCCGAGACCATTGGGACACACCACAGGCCAGTGTCGACAAGAACCATCCGTAATCGAATCCAATGGTCGAAGGTATTCGACCATATCGGCCATTTGTTGGATCAGTGCTTACCCCCCAACATCGGCGAGCTCGGGTCGAATGGTGCACAGGAGACGTTAGGAGAGGCATGCTAAACCTTGTGTGCGCCAAGTGAACCGGTGGGGTGTCATGGTTTGGGCAGCCATGTCGGCAAATCACCGGACAGACCTGGTTTTCATTGAAGGAAACCTCATTGGTTCCCGTTATCGGGATGAGATCCTGAGGCCTGTGGTGCTCCCTTTTCTGGACCAAGTTGGGGCAGGAGCTCTGTTCCAGCATGACAATGCACGACCCCATGTGACCCCAGCCATGAGTCCAGACTTAAATCCCATTTAAAATGTCTGAGATCTGCTCAGTGTGCGCGTCTGCCGACATGAACATCCTCCCGAAACTCAGCAGCAGCTGAGGGCGGCACTGGTGGAAGAATGGGTGGCAATTCCCCAGGATTAACTCAGACTACTGCCGTCCCATGAGGTGACAAATAATCGCTGTCCAGGATGCCAACGGGGATCACGTGAACTATTGACAGTATGATTAAATTTATGTCACTTTTGATTTGGGGGTAGCTTTATTGTTTGGTGTTATGGACTCAAAAATGTGTAAACGTCGCAAGAGTTGGCCTGAGGATTCGAAAAAGATGTAGGGTTCATATGAAACAGGCGGATCTCAAAAATAAAATTATTCTGCCCCCCAAAAACTCTGTTGTGTTTCTTTTTTCCTTGAGTGTACTATTTGTCTAATCTATAGTGACTGTGTGGCAAGAAAGCTTTAAGTATATAATTGTAAATTGAAATAATTCATATTTTTTACTATAATCAATGAGACTTACACACACTTCATTTGAATTTAAACTCTCTGTAGACTAGACAATACTAAACAACAAAGGCAACGAGACCCAGCCAAGACTTACATCAGGACTAAACTAGACTCAAATCAAACCAAAGCATGTGTCATAACTAACAGAATTGTTGTTGTTGTTCTTGTTAAAAGTATTTTACCCACTTAAACAATAGTTAATAACCTACCCAGTGTAATGAGCAATGCTTTACCTATAGTCCGATGAAACATGACAGTTTGTTAAACAGAGGAACCTGGAGGTATCAGTGTCTCGTTTTCTCCACACAGGGCCTTTCTCTTGCAGTCACACCATGTTCCTGTAGAGCCTCAGGCAGAATGCTCTACTGGCTACACTCGCCTCTAGTTAAGCGTTCCAGCTTTAATTGGCGCAGCCTCATGGAGGCATAGTGCATCTGCTACCTGTTTGTAACAATTAGCAGATGTGAAGCACGACAGCCTGGCGGTGCCACATGCTAACAGATGTGCCAATTAGCCACTCATTTGAATAGTACCTCGTTTAACACTGTGCTTATGTAATCAGAGTACAACAACAAGCATAACATTGACAGGGATGACTCAACAGTAATGGGTTTGAGCCACTCCACAACAGCATTGCTAAAGCATACCAATATTAATTCTTAAAGGTAATTATAAATCACTATTTATAACATTCAAGCAAGGGTTATTTTAAGAAAACGGTGTAAATGTACACTTTTTTTAAGATTTAGTTTAGATTCATAACACATTTTAAATAAAAAATGTAGTAAGTTTGAAGCCAAACTGTAAAAAAGCTGTATAAAGAATCAAAGCAAAAAGCACTAGGGATATTTATAATAATTATAATATAATAAAAAATTGTACATTTCTGCAAAATGGACTGAACAATTTCTTAACAAACTGTGCCAAAAATGACAATTATCAACAATACCATGTTTTTCCTGAGGTCCAAAAGCACACAAGGCTTCTGACGCATGTAAGCATCACAGTAACCTATCCCACCCGAAAACACACAACAGTTATGTACACAGTGCATTTAGTTGGTAATCTTAAACTGCATTCGAGCTTGCGTGACACTTTTTCTTTTGGACACTTTGGAGAGTTGTGTGGGAACAGCACTGTTTTGGCCAGTCTCGACAGTCACCCCTGGGGCTCAGCGGGTACACAGACAGCACTAACAAGTCTCACTGAGCTGCTGTTCGGAGGCGTGCCACAGGACCCTAAAAGCCTCGCTCTTAACCTGAGAACTGTTCAAAGGTCAAGTCTCCCTATGAACCAATTAGACATTTAATACATTCTTAAAAGGGCTTTGATTTACTTGAAGCAGCATGGTTTCAAACTGCAATGTGTAAATGCATTTCTGCCCTTATTTAAGTTTCATGTTTTTGTAAGCAAGGCCCATAACAAATAACTCTTAAGTCAAACAACTTCCACTACAGGAATAAAACTACAACAAATATGAAGAATTCATATTTCACTTATTACACAAGTGAATATCTACAATCTACTACAACATGTTGTAAAAAAATACAATTTAAATGTTGTGAGTCCATGCAAAGACAACAGTTTATATAGAAAATTAACAGGAATTATGTGTTTTTTCGTCAAAGAAGGCAGATAATATCAATGATTTGGTCCCAAATCTTCAGCTAATTCACTACTTACTACTCACTTTTTGTTGCTGCCCAATATAAATTGTCATAATTTAACTAAAAGAATTTTTCATTAATGGAAATTTTGGTTGACGAAGACTTCATCGATCGATTAATCAACTAAAAAAATAAAGAACTAGTATTATGTTTATGCATCTCTTCTTTTTTATTGATTTCTGAAAAAAGTAACCCTAAGGACATTTTGTGATATAGACAGCAATATTATTAAATTAAAATGTCCAAAAAGAATATTTTTCTATCAATTACGTACTGTATTCATCAATAGTCTCTCCTATCATCAATACCCTACTTTTTGAAGCTTGCTTTCAGTTATTTAATTTTATTAAAATTTTTAGACTTATTTGTTTCATTAAAATTGCAATGAAAAGGTGTCAAAAAGTGTACAATAGAAATAATCACTTTAACACTGTTAGTGTTCGAGTTATAAACAAATCTTCAGCTGTAAGTATCACTATCATCAGATCTTTTCAGTGGAAACATATCTGTCGTTACACTGCTTATGGACTTTCTGCAGGCCTGTAAAGTGTGGTGTGCTAACTGTGAGGCAGTTCTTAGCTCAGTGGGAGCCTCCTAATCCCAGTCAGCTGCCTGGTAAGACGCAGTGGTCCTCACAGCGAGGCCACATCATGTGAGTGCATGTGAGCAGACTACCTACAGTCCCCAAGGCTGCAGCACTGCATAGACCCCTGCAGGAAAAAGCTCCCTGTTCTGATCTCATCACTAACAACACTGGGACAAGAAGCTCTTTTCATTCATCTATTCTTCACCAGGCCAAGTATACAAGACAGAGCTTCCTGGGACTTGAGCAGTTTGATTTATGAACTAAATCTCATGTATAGACAGCATGAGGATAAGAGAAGCTCCAGGGGACATGACAGCACCCTATTGGTCCCTCCCACAGCTCTATTCAGCAGTCACATGGTGAACACTGGACAGCAGGCTTCATCAGTCTCTGCATGTATGGAACTCATGACCAGGAGTAAATACATGGCTACCAACACACAGGAAGGAATGAGAGGGCAAACAGTATTCTTTTTGTACAAGTTCTGAGGTTTACGTAAAACTTTCAGCAAAGTAATACAATAAGAGTCTTCTTCTATCTTCACATCGGAAATAAATTACTTCATGCATCAGCATACTCAATTAAAATTCATTCATTAAATGTATTCATACAAAATAGGGTAGCAACTATCTATTTTTGTAATCAACAAGTCTTTTTATGGTTACATTTTTTAAAATCCATTTTCAGCCAAACGAGCCACCTCCACCACTTTATATCATTTTCAGACTTTTTAATTCATGTCATATCAGCAAAAGGGTCATAATGTTACAGTATGGCTAAACTTGTATGACTGTATTTTTATTTTTCAGTTATGAACAAGTGTCTTCTTAGGCCATAATACTTTGTACCTAAATGTCTTACTTTGAGAGGGGTGGGTCGCCTTTTCACAGATCGGACCTGTAACTTGGCCTGGTGTATCACCTGCAGTCTCTATGGAGATTAATGATTTTTCATAGGCATTTCCATGGGGACACGCAGATGTTGAACTTTCCACAAGAATAGTTTTCGGTTAAATATTTTAGAGCAACCATACTTCTTACCGTCTGAGCAGGAGTACCAATCGCCATCTCTATGTAGTAGCCTCTTCCAGAGTCTCCTTGTAGGTTGTTGACCAAGTCCAGAAAGTTGACTTGTCCTGTGGGTCCGTGGCAAGTGATAAGCCTTTTCCATCTGCATTGCGCTCCGAAGCGAAGCCAAACTAGAAGCTGAAGAAACATTCACTTTCCCTAAGTTTAGTTTGAGTGGTATCGCAAAATAACACTCACACACGCCAGCGCACAAAGTTAAGACAAATGCCCAGATGGAGAGCCGAGCGCGGTGCAGAGCCATTACGATGATGCCGCTGATCAGACGCGAAGACGTTCAAACCAAACCGCTTCAAACTTTATTCATTAACTTTTCATCATGGACACGTGCGCACAGTGTTGCCCCCCATAACGGACACGCTGCCACTTCACTGACCTAAAGAAAAAAGTCTACATTCTTCTAGCATTTTGCACGATGAACTGACACGGAAAGCACGAACTTAGGGAAGTTTCGCCTCCACGTCCATCAACTTCTCCACTTCAATGTGTCAAGTCAAACAAATACCTCCTGCAACTTCCGTTTTGCACTGTCAAATGCAAACAATGAACAAATAACGTATTATTTAATTCACGTTCAGCACATACAGTTGGAGTCTTAGGTTTTTGTTCTTTACATCCACTGTTTTATACTGTATTAAACGTGTTGTCTTTATAATTTGTCTACTCCGCGTGTTTGATTTTACTTTGAAAGTTCTGCTGTCTTCCTGGTACTAGTGTGGTCATTTTAAAAGTGTAAAAGATAGATATTTCTTTAATTTTGGACGGAGCCAAAGTAAGTAACAGTTAGTTATGATGACCGGATAATATTCTGCACGGTTAATATCTGTGTTTGACACTCATTACAGTCAACATTTACAACATTACGTTACATTACTCGTTTATCTTCATTAAAGGATAGCTAAGCTAGCTTTGATGTAACATCAAGGTAGTTAGCGAACGCTTGTCAGGATGTTGAGTAAAACTTTTACTTAGTTCAGTAAAACGTTCAAAAATATTTGCAAAAGAATTAAAGAACATATGCATAGCAAACGTCTTCTTCTCAGCAATTTAAATATGATATAGTTTTTCTAATTAACTAATGTGCTTTCCCACTGTAGGAACTCTTTCAGTTCCTTGTACTTTATTCTTACTGTAACCTTTTTAGTACCAGTTTCCATTTGAGTCGGAAATAGGGCCTGGGGCCAAACTTAGGGGATTGCACAGAGGCAGGTTCCAGTCAGAGTTGGAAATGATTGACTGGAAATGATTTACAATATACCAATTCTCTTGTTTAACATCTTTTTATTTCTTTTTTTGTTTGTTTTCATTAAATTAATCTTCAAGAGAAATCATATAAACACAGTAGAGAAATAATTGTGATTTTTTTTTTTGCAGTTAATACAGTATAGGCTATGTAAAAGAAAGATTCTGTTCAAAGAACACATTGTAATTAACATTTGTGAGAAAACTGATAAACAAACTAATAAATTAATACACCAATGTTCAGAATTCATTTCTGAATATGAGAGGTTGGTAACCACAGACGTTCATAACTTCGGCCCAAATCCAATTTTTTCTCCCATCAACCCTTATTTTTACAAATTCTGCTAACAACTGCATATTGTACTTCAACACTTGTATTTGTAGTTTATCTAATGGTGTTTGTATTGCATGTTTCATCTCTGTCTCTTGTATTTTCTACAATACAATTCAGAGGATGGAAGAAGTAGGATCAGATCAATGTCACAGGCCTTCTCCATGCTGCCGGGCGCACACAGAGACATCCACTGTCCTGCTCAGAATTCTTCACGAGTCCACATTTGCGTCGTCACATGTCCGGTCCTTACCCCCCTTGTCTTCTCAGCCCCCTCTGTCTGTCTGCATCCCTCCTTGAAGTTAATCAGGACAGTTGCAATAACCTCAATAATGTGGCCAACAACTGTGACCTCAAAGTGTCATCTTTCCGGTATTTTTTGTCATGCATTTGGTCTTGTGAATGACCTGTTTTAAAGCATAATTCCTGTTCTTTTCCTGGGAGTCTGTGATGCTTCCTTTGCCCTAGAGTATGTGCGACTGGGGCACGATGGAATGCATTGTGTTGTGTGTGGGTTTTTTTTGGTTTAGAATTGTTTACAAAGCAGTGATTGTTTTTGTTTGCTAAAAGTAGGAATTTGATGACCCGTGACAGAGGAGGCATTATTGGCATATGAACCCATCGGAATACATCACGTATCCATAAAATAATAATACTTTAATCTAAAAAATATTGTATTTCTAGACTATTTTCAGCTCATATAGAATTTCTATTATTAGCCAATAAATAACTTTAATATCAGTTAATAATATTTTCACTTTTTGTTTTATTATTAGCTATTACTTACTTACTTACTACATTTCCTTATTGTGTAACATTTCCTTAATTCATATTTTAACATGTTGGCTTGCGTTTGTCTTTTTGCAGTTTCCCTGATGACCACAGCAAGGCGCTCTACACCATCCCTATGCTTCTAAGCTAATCTGTGGGCAAGGCAGCGGCATCATTTCTGCCAGAGCATATTAGGAAGCTTAGGAGTGGCCGTGGTCCTACATTTGAACGTGCAAAGCTCCTTTAGTGGGGCGCTAGTACCTAATCCTCACTGCTCTGATGATTACATCTGATGGCATAGGAAGAGACCTTTCTGCTATATTCCTGCTACTGTATTACCTGCACGTTAAGCCTAAATGTAAGATAGGTACAAAATTTTCTGCCTTACAGTAAGACAGTACATCAAAGTTACGGCCCATTATGTGTCGAGCATATTAATAATTATGCAATGGAATCATTGTGAAATCAAATTAGAATTTACGTTTAAAGTAAATACTATCACAAGTAATAAAAACACAGAATCACAATTTAAATGTAATAATTTATTTTATATATTAACCTTTATTTAACTTTTCCAAAAGGTGATTTGTGCCAGAGGTAGAATGCATCATAAAAACATTTAAGCCTACATACAGTATACAGTATATACTGCGCTAATATAAAAACATTAAGACATAAAGACTAGATTTACAAGATCCTTGTTTTTAACTTCTAAAATAGAGAAGAAAATCCAAAGAAACTTGCTCACACAAGATAAAAAAAAAAAAAAAACATACAGAAACGATATGCTATAAAATGTATTTTTTGAAGTGATATGATTCAGTTTAAGCTGTTGCACATACTGATTGCATTATAATCATTACTACTACTAATATAGAAAACAAAATACATTTTTAAAGCCCATTTTGTAGCCTTAGCTAAGAACTGAAGTCATAAGTAAAGTTAGGCTTTGCCTCCTGCCTGCTTTACATAGCCACATCCTTCTGATAAGCAGCCTAGCAGACAGCCCAATCATTGTAAGTCTATAATGCTTATCAGAGATTTGCTAAATCTGTTAGCTTTTCACTGTGATATTGGGCAGTGTGTAATTACAGCCCAGCCATGACAGGCCTCAATGAGCTGCAAATTAGGTTTACAGTTTAGGACAGCTTGTCATGACAAAGAATGCGCGTATCTAAACCTTGACTCATTTAAAATTGGGTGTGCACTGTTTTTTTAGAAATTCATTTGTGCAATTAGCTAATTAAATAGATCAATTCCTCAATATCAAAAGTGATCCAACATATGGAGAGTTATGCATTGATTTTCAGAAAGCAATCATTTTTCAGGAAATGCTAAGTTGACTTTAGCTTCTTTTTGTTTTTGATCTCCTTTTTTCCAGTGTCATTTGCTAAATCTTCACCATTTATGTTGATACATTGTTAATTAGCTGCATTTCTCGCTCTTGAATCTGATGCCCAAAAAAATAAGACATTTATTATGCTGCCTAGTGTTCATTGCATACTGTAAAAATTCATAGATAGAGGCTCTCAAATGTTAATATCTAACTTTTGAATATATTTCTTTAAAAACGGTCAATTGAACTGAATCTAAGCTTTCTCTTTGTTCCAATCAAACCATTTATTAACTTCATCCAAATGTAGTGTCTTGTTTTCTCCAGTGTTTCTCCCTGCGCATAGCCAAGATTGACATACAGTTAGTCTATTCTTCATAACAAGCTACTTTCCTGTCTCTCCCTCCACCAGAACTGTCAGGCTCCTAACAAGGCATACATATCTGGAGCTGCTGCCTTCCCGAAGAGTCGGCCAAATGAGAGGAACCTGCCTGAGATGAGACGATGGCTTCAGACAACAGGTGCTCTACTCTGCATCACTGCTCAGTCCCCACATACTTCCCCCGCTACATGAAAGACAGACTCTTTTGATATAGTTTGTAAAAAAAAAAAAAATTGTAGATCAATTACTGTATGGGAATTCTTAGACAGCCCGAGAGTATGAGTAAGGATGGCTCATGCAAGTCTCCATGTGTACACCTACACAACACTTCTCCATAGTGATGGTGGTAGCACTGGCACTGCATCTGTATCTTTTTGTTCATTCATGGCAAAAGCATTAGTGACACAGGCGTGAGTCACAAGCTAGATTCTAAACAGACTTTCCTGGCTACAGAAAATGGCTTATATACGAATATCACAATTGTTATATTTGGAAACTTTTTTTCAATTTCATCATCTTTATTTAAAAATAGAGATGAGCAACTTTTTTTACCCGAAGGCCAACTTCAAATTTATGCAGGTAGTGCACAGCCAGACCATGTTCATTGGTGTAACAAAATTCGTTGCTGCAAAACACATATCTGTTAAATATATACTGTAAAGCAGGGTGTCAAACTAATTTTGACAAAGAGCCACATTGGCATCATGGTTGTACTTGAATTGCCAGTTGTAACTAAATATAACATTACAATCTTTGACATACTAGTCTCTCTAGTTGGTTTTGTTTATTTATGAAGTGACAATGACTCGATATACATCCAAATTATTATATAGAAAATTACCTCATCTAATGAAATTATTTGTCTGAAACTAAACAGTAAGACACCCAGATTACTCCTGGCACAATATAAGATTTAACTAAACCTTATAGGACCAAGAGGCCACATAAAATGTTGGGGCCCTGGTTTGTGTTTGACACGTGCTGTAAAAAATACCTTAATTTAAAAAAATGTGCTAGGAGTCTGATTAAAACAAGTGAGGGTTGCATGTTTGCCCAGGTCTGATGCAATTAATGCAGTGACTCCCAACTTGTGATCCACTAGTGCCCACTTGTGGCTTATGAGAAAATTATTTCAGTTTTCATTTCATTATCACTTTATTAACTTCACTTTTCGAACTAAGTATGTACATACTAGTAGAAACAAAATGTATGAATCTGCTAACCTTCCTATTACACAAAATTGCAGACGTTCTAAACTACCCAGCCCTGTTTTAATCCACACTGTATGTCATTTAAGATCAATCCCTTCTGACTGTATGAAAATGCTTAGACAATCCCAGGAGATGAATTGCTCAGTATTCCATGTAATTCTTTCACATCTCCCCCATAGCGGTGGTAGCACTGGCATTATCTGTTTCCGTTTGTTCATTCATGGCAAAAGCGTTAGTGACATGGGCGTGAGTCATAGAGGCTATCTTCTACACAGGCCGCGGTGGGTCCTCCTCGCCTCAGGGCATTACGCACACACACACCACTACCAGCACCACAGCGGCAGCATCTTTAGTCACATACTGTAGGCCATCTGTGTTGGTTCCCACCTGACGCGCCGGGTGCCACAGAGCAGATGCTGTTGTGGTAGTGGGCAGCCGAGTGGTGGCGGGTGGCGACTGTCCTCATTATTCAGCTTCTGTTTGTTGACATAGTCGGCGGGTTTTGTAGCGAGACAGTTTAATGCGGTTCGTGTTCCAATTAATTATTATAATTAGCTTAAAGTCTGTCTGTGGTGTTTCTTGAATCATGTTATGAATAGGCAGTGATAATCCAAGATAAATGATGTGTGGATACTGGGTTAGTGTCATGTTAAATGCAAAACTAAGGAAGAAATCACCAAATAAAATAAATGTTCGAAACTAGGCCATCCAGTCATACTAGCATGACTCTCACAATGACTTTCTGTTGCTCTTCCTGGTCTTGGGTGTTCCCTTGTCACTATAATAAAAATAATAAGTAATAATAATAAGAAGAAGTGGAGAACGCTTATGTGTTTTACATATAAGCTCTTTTAAAGGAGACCTATGTGTGAAATCTATTTTTCATCTTTTTTTAAAGGACCAGTTCACTTCTAAGTTTTTACCTTGTTATAATGGCCTTCCTTCATCATTAGTTTAGTCAAAATTATATTTGAATTGATTTATGCATGTTTGAGTAATCTTGTTTTGTTCTTCAGCTGGAGCTCAGGTGCTCAGAAATCCCCGTTCTCACCTACCACCTATCCCCTCCCACTGTCTGTATTACTTGATATATTTCAAAAGCTTAATACTCAAAGTGACGCGAATATGTTTCAAAACTGTCCCCTACACTTCCAACTAATAATTGTTATTTAAAATGTGTTGCTTTTTATAGTTACATTTTAAACTGAAGGCTTATCAGTTCTGCAGTTTTGAGCAGGAAGTCAGTAGAGCTGTTCCTATTTTTTAAGTTGTTTTAGATCAACTTTGTGTTTTACAATGAACAAAAGGTAAATTACTGATCTGCATATGTTCTAGTTTCAAACTAAATATAAAAAAACACAATAGTACCCCTTTAATCTTCTTCTAACTGCTTCTTTCATCATTTACTCAAAATTTTACTAAGATTGACTCATGCATGTTTGCATAATGTATTGTCCTGCAGCTGATGGTTGCGTGCTTAGAAAATCTCTGTTATTACCTACCACCTATCCTCGCCCACTTGCATGTATTTAATTTATTCAAAAATTCAGATTCATAGTAAAGCATGTATGATCCAAAATGGTCAGATGGTCACTTTACGACAATAAAAATTATACATTTAAAATTTCCAGCTAGTTACTTTGAAATTTTAAAATAAAGAGATGAACTTACCAGTTTTGGAATTTTGCACAGGAAGTAATTTTTAAGCTGGTTTACATCAATTTTGTATTTTTCAAAAAACAATAATGATCTACATACTGTATATTATATTATGTATATTATTATTCCAAAATATATAAGAAAAAACAGAATAGGTCCTCTTTAAGAACAGGATTATGTACAGCCATAAATTCTAAACTCTGATGTCTAAACTGTGTCCTGCAATGAATCCGACCAGCTTTACATATGAAAACTATATAGTATTTTTTTATGAATAATGCATATACACATTACAATACATTCTTTGCCGTATGAATTCCTTTCTTGTCTTTACCGCTGTTCTCATACATTTGTGTTTTGTTGTCCATGTTTCCTTCCTCCCACCTCAGGCTGAGTTTGAATTCAAGTAATATTACCATGAAGGCTGGTGCACCGCTTAACCTTGCAGCGCACTACCCAGTCTCCTTTGCGCTTGACTGTGTCCCTCTGTTGTTACAGCTATCTATCAGTTTCATAGCGCGCAATCTGCATCCTTCCAGCCTCCCACTACCCACCCACCAAAGTCCTATCTATCTCCTCCGCGTTCACATAGAAAGCATGTTTTCCCACTAATAACAATAACAACAACAAAAATACCGTATGTATGTTTTCCAACGAGAGAGAAGCGCAAACTATGCTCTCAGGCAGTTTTACACCCACCTTAGAGATGCCTAGGCTGGGGTAGAAAGAGCTCAAGGGTGCCTGCCCCTTGGCTAGATGGAGATAAGGGTGCTGGTGTATGTGGTAGGCAGGACCGAACACAAGCTTGCAGGCGAGGTAGGAGGGAAGGAGGGGAGGACGGTGGTGCTAAGGGGGGTCTCTCTTCATACATTTTTATGACCACATAGATAAGGTCAGTAGTGTGCCATCGTTACTAGGCAACAGTGCGACCCTGAGTTGGATTGAGTTGTGAAGCCGAGAAAGTCAGATATTCTTATTACAACAGGGCTTCTTCTCGCTTCTGCTGTTTTGTTAACAAGCAACTCGCCTGTACTGCCGAGCCAAGGCTGAGGGGAGCGTTTTTTTTTGTTTTGTTTTTTTAGCCAGACGATTACCCGACCCGCTGAAATAATTAGAAGGCCATTGATTGGGGTTATCACATTGTTCCATAAACCTTTGCGTTGGTGGCACATTCCGTACTCGACCAAATGCGATGAAGGTCTTAGCGCGGATGATGAGAAATGGCGGTCGCGGCGTTTCATTATATATTTGAAATGATTCGGTTCATGTGGGATACACCAGACTGTGGGGGTATTGATTTTTCCAGTTTTTGAGCGCAGAGTGAAGGAGACCATACTATGCAGCCGGAGTACAAACCACCACCCTCTCCTCTTTACCTACAATCTCCTCTCTTCCTCTCTCTCTCCATCCTCACTTCCTTCTCGCCACTCCTCCAACAGTCTTCCGTTATGTTAGTTTGCCTTTTTTTTTTTTTTTTTTTACAGCCTTCTCTTCTGTCTCACTCCCCTGCCTCGACTCCCATTTCGGTCCCCTTCAGCGTCCTAGTTTAGCACATCAAGGTTGGCTACAGATATTCTCCTCTGCGCCTTAGGGGCTAACCAATGGGAAACTGACTGGGGTCGATGTGGCAGACTATACGGTGTTGGTATCAGAAACGGAGGAAGAGGCAGAAGAAGGTTATAGTAGTGCAAGTTCAGCTAAGTGCATGGAATGACATAGGCTTTTTACTTTGAATAAACATTTCAGTACTGTTGGTAAATTGGGCACAGAAACATAATTAAAAAGGAGCATAAATATAGTGTTTAGTTACTGACAGCAGGGGGAGTTGTGTTCCTGAAATCCACCACAGTCATGTGAAGAAGGACTCATAGATGACATTTTTACATGTAGCTTTATTAACTAGTTAGCAAATTGTTTTGTGCACACAAACAATATACAATTTAACTACAACAAAATGCTAAATTAGCTACCTAGTGCTAGTAATGTAAAACTTATACAACTTAAAACTAGTCATGTAAAACCTATACAATCTAGTCATGTAAAACCTATACAATATAGTCATGTAAAACCTATACAATCTAGTCATGTAAAACCTATACAATCTAAAATCCAAGTCTAAAATGGAATCAGAGACAAACTCTAAAATTGCACTACCAACTACTGACTTGTATGCTGAGAAATCTAGGCAGAATTGATATTATATATGTACACAAGATTACTTTAAACAATAAAAAATGCATTTATACATTACAAAGTTTTTTTTCTAATAAAAATACTGACACATTCAATAAAATATACAATATCCTACTACCACAGTAATATTGCTATGTTTGCAACTATTGGTAGGTTTACTCCCACTACAATGTGTATGCACAAACAAAGTATGTATTTATAGGCAAATATTGTTCAACTTTTCATGTGTCAGGTTTGATGTGGGTGGCCCTGCAGAAAAGGTAATCAAGCTTTTACCCGTTGTCTATGCGACCTTTTCACTCACCCCTGCACGATCCCTTCTTCTTACTATTTCATCATTTGTTTGTGTGACAGGTTCACTTCTTAACCTCAGCGCGTGCTGCGACCCTGTTGGTGCTGCCCTCTTCTCTGTGATGAGACATCCCAATATATGGAGCGTGCATATGTCTGCTGTTGATTGACCCCAGCGCCTGTCCATCCCTTGGGGACAGCACAGGGTAAGTGCACACCGCCTCAACTCCTGTGTTTGGGGTCGCATCACTCTCAGCCTAGCAACCTGAAACCTTACCCACACTTGGAGTACAGCGCGTCTCTTATCAATGTCATTGTCCTAGCAAACAAAAGGATCATTATACGGGAGCCCAGATTGTTGCTATTCTTAGTTAATGGGTCACATAGTGTAGAAGGCAACCCGATACTCCTCAGGGTGACGAAGGAGCGCGCCAGGCCTGACATTTTGCTGATGATAGGCCGGCCTCTGTGTTGTTGTAAGAGACACTGGGCTTCACAGGAGTTGTCAAAACACAAGGCCCCCTCCTGAGGGATTACCCTGCAGCCGGTCCCATGTACACGCGCGAGGTGGGATGGACGCAGCTGCATGGAGAGGGCTAGATTGGGTAAAGGTGTCCCTAGAGAGTGAGAGGTGCTGACATTTGAATATCACATTTCAACAACCAAGTTCAGTAACATTTAAAGGAGACCTTTTGTCTTTTGTGTTTTTAGTGATAAAAAGACATTGTAGATCTGTAGATCACTTTGTTTTCATGGTAAACCACAAAGATGATCTAAAACAACTTAGAAATATTAACAGGTGCATTGACTTCCTTGATTGATATTCTCTTCCTCTTCATTACAAAACTTAACATTAATAAGCAGCATTTAATTGTTCATCTCCATTCTTTTGGGAGAAAAGTGGCTACATGACTTTTTTGAACCCACACTTTTTTGACTTATCACAGCAAATAAAAGTGGTTGGGGAAAGGTGGTAGGTGAAAAGAGACATTTTCCAAGTACTCAAGCATCACCTGCAGGACAACACAAGATTACTCAGACATGCACAAATCAATTCAAATAGAACATTGAGTAAGCTAAGGATGAGAGAACACTGTTAAACTAATACAAACTATATATAATATATATATATATTTTTTTTTTTTTTTTTAGATTCTCATTTGGAATAAGCATTGACACTTAAGCTTGGGTACCTGATTTTTTTTTTGCAGAGGAATGCAAAAGGAAGTAGGCTTTTAACTCTATCTAACTACGTACAGTATTGGAGGTTCATATTCACTTTTGATAGTGATTATGTCAGACAGCAAAGTGAAATTGAATAGTCTACCCAAGTACTAACAATAAAACCAAAATAGTCAATAAATACTTAATTTTTCATTCTGACAGTAAACAGTCTTATTTTGACACCAACTGTCGTATTTAGAGTATGATTTTAAGTGTAAAAGAATAAGTTAATTATTTTCAAGATTTTGCAAACTTGCCGGGCTGTGTTTGCCTGACCAGCCAAGACCACACGCTTTGACAATACTTTACAAACACAATTGGCCTCTATTTCCAATAGATAAAATATTCAAGGAAATTCATGGTCTGTCTAAACAAAGTGGTTTATGAGTAAAAAACAAAAAAAACACACACACAAAAAACTGAATTAACAAGCTAAGCACTAAGCTCTCATGTCTTCTTTGAAAAGTGAAGGATTAAGTTATGTTCTTCACTAAAACATTTACATAAAGCATCTGTAAACCCACAAATTTCAAACTGACCTTGAAATAGCTTCACCCTTCTTAATAGAATGACATAATACAATAAACCTAGCACTTTCTTATTCTACCACTTGTCATATCTTTTTCTATCTGCACATCCAGTATATTTAAAGCACATCATTAGTTTATAAAGTAATACAGGCTCACATAACATTTGTATTTACTACTCCCAGTTATTCCAGTCACTCCCTGTTATTATTTATGATATAGCTGCTAGTAAAATACAAAGCTGCGCGCACATACCATTCTAGCGTTAGTGTTACAAAATGAGGATTCATGACCTTGCCTGTGCACTGTTCATGAATCCTCTCATATGTGCTTCACTTCACTGTATCCACAAACAGACATGGTGGCACGTACACACAAAGACACACGCACACACATGAGTACACGCACAAGGGCAGGCGCGTGTGCAGCGGCCCCGGGGCCTCATTGTCACATCCACTTACTACTGTTTAGGCATCATGCTGGGGGGCTAAAATGAACTGCACCCTCTCCCTCTTCTGCATCGCCCCCCACCCTCCCCTCCCACTCTGCTCTGTAATTCCAGACATGGACGCTCAGATTAATGTTCCTGCCCATGTAATTCAAAGATTATTTTAAGACAGAGCTTAATAACAAGTGCTCTTAATATTTCATAATATTGGACACTTTATGGGATTATTGTGAGATTATAACAACATATGTATCAGGCGACAAAGTGTGCAGTGTTATTGAATAGTAGGGAGGTCTGTTTAGAACATGACCTCCAGAGTATTAACAAAATAAAATAAAAATAACTAAATTGAAGAGTTTGTGTATTATCTTATTTAGTTATGTAACCTATGTTAACTTTTCCATTTTTCATTCATTTTACTCTTGTTTGCGTTTAAATACATTTTATTACCGATCACTAGTTCATAGAAAACAAAATTGTGTTGAAAATGTTTTAGACATAGTTGAAACACCAATCTATTGTATCATAATTGAGCTTGTCTGCTCGGAGGTCATCCTGAGCGCTCAACAGTCCAGGGTCGCTACAGCTAACCTAATATAATTTGGGGGAATTAGCTTACTGACTAGCTGGAATGTCTGGTCATCAGGTCAAGGCTTTTGTCTTCAGGGTGATAATCAAAGTATTGTCTTTCACGTTTCAAGTAGCCTCACCATTTGTCCAGCTGTTAGTGCTTCATATGTGATAACTATGAGCACCTGTTTTGTGTGAGAATTCCAAGTGTCCCTCTCAGTACAAAAGAAAAATGTATTCATAAAAAAAAAAAAAAAAAAAAGAAACATGGCTTCTAAACATAAATAATCAACATATTTGGCAAATAATAAGATTTGTATACACGCTGTACCGACCTTTCAAAGACACAATTGCTAAATTGTGACCTGTGCCCTTAGACTATGCTTCATCTGCTGTTGCCTGTTTGTCTCCAATGCCTGTTTCTACTCTCACAAAGGGGAATTTCCTATTTATATTATGATTACAAAAAAATAAAACAAACATGTTTTTTCTTTTTTTTTTCCTTTTTTTTTTTTGTTTGGCACAAATTATAATGTTTTTTAAACTTTATTTTGTCGATTGTGGTGAAATGTATTTATTTATTTATTTATTTAATTTGATAGGAACAAGTAGCACAAATTTACATACAACATTATAGCCTTGGCTAATTTGCAATGTCCGTCCCTAGAAGGGCTTTTACTTAAATCACTGAATGTTGTGTCGATTTGGTTAAAGGTTTTGTTCAAGACTCTACGTGTCCCTCCCCCACTGCTTATTGTAGGTCATTCGGTCAGTTATACTGCTTTTGTTTGTACTTAAACACACTTTGGGATTCTGTGCTTATACTTGACATCCCCAAATATGGAATGTGTATACAACAGGGTGATGTTTGTGTATGAACTGTACACGTATACTGTAAGTTATATTTGAAAATTCAGACCTTTAGACACACTGATTAGCAGATATAAGCATATGCAGTTATTTATGTACAGAACGTGAATGATCACGTATTTTATTTACAGTCCAGTCATACAGTTTTGTTTGACACAATGAAGTAAATGGAACTTCTGTCCTTCTACATAAACACTCTGTGCTGTTCAAGTTTTATGTTCATTCATATCTGAATAATAACAAATTTTTCGATGTAACTCTTTCCTTCTCTACATTTGTATTCACTTCCACAATTTTATCAAACATCCATAAGGTAATCAGTTGATCTAGTTGAACATCTGGAATTAGATAAAACTGTTTTTCTAAACAAAACAAAGCTAAGCTCAAAAGTGGATCCTTTGTGGTGTTTTTAAGGCCAGCTGGAACAATGTGTTCTCGTATTGACTTGAGTAGTGCAGGGCTGGATTGGTGTTTGTCTGCAGCTCAGGAGCTCACACAAGGGAAGGAGACAGGCAGACAGGTTGACAAGTGGACAGACATTATAAAAGAAAGCTTGGTAGAAAATGATGATGGCTTCTCCTGCATGTCATTGAGCATGTCTTATACTGTATACTGTTGCAAAGAGATCATCACAAGTATTACATTTTTACAGTAGGATGGCATTGCAATGTTTGATGATAACTCCCAGCTATCTATTAGGATTGTAATAAAAAAAAACAAATATGGCAGAAGTCACTTTTTTAAGGAAACCAGACTTTCTGTTTGTGTGATTTTCACTTTTAGTTTGACCCTCTGATGAGGCAAAGCTCTGGGGGCTGCTTGCGATCCCTGGAGGGGGCAAAATCATAGAATCATTTTAAGTTTAGTGTTTACTCTCTATCTTCATAGAGTCATGCAGCTCTCTGGAACCTTAACACACTACTATTTTATATATATTTCTGACTAAATATTTGTGTTCTGATATTACACAAATGATATAAAAATTATGATGGTGCTGTGGACATAAGAGTCTAATGCATTTTGTGTTCTGCACATTGAACATATGTATTTTAAAAAAAAACCTAACCCAGTTTCAGGTAAGTGATTATTGAATAGTTAGATTTAGCCGTTAGCTTAAGGTAGTTTGTTATACTTGGCCTTTTCTTTTTTTTTTAGCTTAAAAACAGGTGGCCAAGGTTCCAGCTCTGTTCGACAATTATTCAAAAAGTTGCCAGATTGACGCCATTTAGCTAACTGGTTTGAGCTAAACACGTCTCTTTCTTTGATTGGATCTGCGCAAGTTGTTTAGTTTGTTGTTGTCTAAATTACATCAGTAGCACTCAGTAAGATGGCACGTTTAAATTATATCAGAAGTACGACTGAAAGCTTAAAGTGGAAGGTGCTGCAGGTGCTTTTATTTTAACCCTCTTTTATGCAGCTACTGTAGTTGTTTTTGTGTGTAGACCAGTGTAATTTATTACACTGCTGCTCACTTACTTCTAGTGTTGCCAAATCATCTGCCAGTCAAATTGTAGCATGCATATATAGTTATGCTGCCCTTATGAAACACAACTCTTTCCACAAATCCAGGCTTAGTTCAGACATGAACACTATGTACTACTATTTATGAATGAATGAATGAATGATGAATGAATGAATGAATGATTTGATTTATATACAGTAGCTGTTTTATCAACAAGTGTCCTTCTTGCCTCTAATGTTTTTATATAATGTAATATTAAGACTGGTGACCTCTTTAACCTTGCTGGTCTAGATCAACCCCACTATTAGATAGTGACAAAAGATAGAGAGGAAATGGGGCATAAGGCTTCAGTTACTTGAAGTAAATAAGCACAACCTTATGATGTGTGGGGAAAAAATAAGCTACGTTAGGCTTTTGTAGACTACTTTTATGAAAATACTGTATGTTGGCTATACCCCTGCCAATAAAATTGTGATTTTGCATCTTGTTTTCAGTAAAGTGGCCTGCAACGCAGGTATAGAGGGCATTGCCTGTGAATATTCTGCATACTCCATGGAGAATAAAGTTGACATTGACTTTTTGTTGTCCATAATCTAGTTGGATCTGTTCCATTAATTAATTTGCTTTGGCACCCGTCCCAGTTAGAGGAGGACGTATCCATTTTCATATTCTGAACAGAAACACCCCATTGGTCGAATCCATCCAGCTTTTGACACATACTTATATTGTCTGGGCGCACGTGCACGACCACACTGTGTACATTCACCGTGAACCCGTAGCAGACGGTGCGTAATAGGTGCCGGTGTGCGTCATGTGCTTCTGATTCCCGTTTTAATGCAAATGCCCCATCCTCGTGTTCCCTTTTGTGCCAGAGCAGCACGTTGCCCTGAAGAACGGCCGGTACCCGCCTCTGCTCCTTTAAGGCAATGAAGGATAAAGGCGCGCGCAGGGGCAGGGAAGAGGGCTACTCCGCGCACTGCTCAGAGCGGCTCTTCAGCGATTAGAACGCGGCGGTGGAGGGAAGATGCGCTTGCTTGCCTCTTGCTGGACGCACGGAGGCAGCCACGAAGATGATCTGACTTTGGAGTTTCACAAACAAAAGCTGTTTTCATTCCAATCCGCGCGCCTTATCAGTTTTCTTTGCTTTTTTGCCTTTTAAGTTTTCTTTTTTAATGAAGGATGGTCCACCTGCGATTCTTGCCTTTTTCAAACCGGAGCTGGTGACACTTAAAAAGCTTTAGTTTGGCACATTTTTCTTCCTGAAACCGCTCGCATCGCCAGCTCTGAGTCAGCAGCACCGCACACACCTGGGCTTCACCCCTTCCCTTCAGCATCCCCTCTGAACAGCAGGGACAAGCAAGTCGCACAGTGGACGAGACTCGGTAGCCTACATTTCTTCTCCAAGACAATCCAGGATCGTTTATGCCACGAGCGCACTGAGAGGAAAAAGAGTGCAACGTAAAAAGTGGAGAGGAAATATTCAAAGTAAAGACTTCGGGACCGGCTTGCGTCAAGACTGTGGCAAATGTTTAACCTTAGCCAAGCGCCCATACGAGAAACCCAGGCAGGCAGCGGTCGGAGGAAGACGAGAAAGCATAGCTTGGGGGGGATTGAACGGAGCAGGGCATGTGGATATTGGCTTTTATCTTTTTCCAGAGCATCTTGAATGGTAAGTTTCCTAATCAGTTTGCTCATTTGCTTAACAAGGTGGGTAAATGGAGCGGGCAGCGGACTGAGTGCAGAGGGAGGATGGAGGTCACCTGTGACCCACATGAAATGATTTGATCCGGTTGTCAAAAGGCTGACACCCCTGATAGACGCGGAGACACGGGCGAGGCGAGCGCGTTTGAACCAATCCACACAGCCATTGGACACAGCTCCGGCCTTTACGCATCCACCCATAAACGCGCTCATCAATCACCTTTTCCATCTTATTCACTAATTGGGCTTTAGTCATTGGATTTTAGTTTTAATTGTAATCATTTTCTTTTATTCTACTTCGTTTTAAAGAACGTGGCTATAAACGTTGGTAATTCGTCTCTACCTTGTTCCACCGTGGCCCCTAGTAATAAGTGACGTATTTGATATAATGGACATTGGGCTTAACCCCTTCCCCCTCCCCCACTCTCAGCTCATTTCAAGTTCAAAGTAGACTAATTTACAATTGATTGCAATAGAGCAATTAACAGTCTCTAAAAAAAACAGTAACTTTTACTTATACATTTTTGCATAATTTGACAAGAAGTAAAAATTAAAACAATGATATGTCAACAACGTTCACACTTATCCTATTACTTTGCTTGTGCAAAAGGAAATCTAATTTATTCAAATTAATCAATTTCCAACGTATATTTGATTGACAAAACACACAAATAAGCTCTATTTGGGTTAGTTTTTGAATTAAATATTTAATAAACCATTCTGTAAATTCTCAAACAAGTGACTCGATTGCCAGTTATAAAGAGACCACATCTCATCAAACTGGGAAATATGGTTCATACATAAGCATCTTGTGTTTTTGAAAACAAGCGCATGCAGCTGCACTGTGTGTAGACATGCATGAGTGCAAGTGCACATATTGCAGAGCAGAATTTGTGTGCTTGTGTACTTCTAATCAATAGCAGAAATTGATACAGTTTATTGCATTCACTTATTGGCCAAAGCTCCTTCTACAGGGAGGGATTATGGCCGACTGGGTGTGTATGAAAACAGGGAAAAGAAGCAGAGGCGGAGATGGGGGCGAAGGCTGAAAAATGAGTCTCAAAATATAGCCTTGTTTCAGTTTTTGGACTCAAACACGCACTAAAATTCTTATCTGAAATACATTCACAGCAATAACCTATTTGAGGTGCACCTACATACTATCTCTCGACACGAGGCTATGTGATACCGTGTGCCATCCAAATTGATTTTCTCTTCTGGCTGGGATGACAAAATAACACTGCAGAATAGATTTTAGTTTGTGTGTCGCGTTTTTGTGATGAGGAACCCTTCGTCGCTGTTTTTTATTGACATGGACGCCATATCAAAATGGTATCTCGCTCAGCTCAGCTTGTGCCCAAACTCATAAAGGAACAATATCGAAACCTCATTAATCATAATCATCTGAGTTTGACATTATATCAATTGCCACGCAAGATTGTGTCCATTTATTGCATAGAGGGTTATTGAAAAGGCATGTGGCAAACAACTGATAAGGATTAGGCGCTGTGGAGTGTGCAGACATTGTGGATTTTGGTCGGGCCATTTTCAATGCCATAATTTGTGTTTGTTTGTTTTGTTTTTTTTGGGGAGCGGTAGAACATATTACCAATATTATAGCAATAGTAATTTTCTCTGTCCTCACATCTTTGTCAGACCAATTCATTCAAGATCTTTTGTTGATTCTCATGAAAACAAGGTGTCGTCGGCTGAAAAGGCGTTGTCAGAAAGAATGAATGACCTTGTAGATGGAAGCCAGCAAAGCGATTGGATTCCAAACAATTCGAGCTGTTTGAGACTTAGGCCTATCACAAGCTTACTGGGCTGTCTCTATGGTAACCTCCTTAATGGCTGTCAGCGGCAGTTTCCGAAATCGCTGTCCATTCGCTATAGGGTGTTGTAAAATGGGGCTTGTCGAATTCTGTTGACAGAACCCCACCTGACATTCTATGACTGAGGTAATTCCTGATGCATCATGGTAGTTGTAGTTTTGCTGTTGTATCATACTGTAGAAAGAGATCGACGAAATGGCAAACCACTAATCCATGTTTTGACCTTTCACTTTCATTTCACATCTTTCTTTGCTTATCTTGAAAAAACACGCATTTGAATTCAAAGAATTCGCTTTTTAATTACATACTATCTGTACCAATTTAAAAACGAATCTGTGTAAATTTGAGGTTCCGACAAATTGCTAGGCATGGTATTTAACCACCATAATGTTTTGATTTTTTTTTATACTGTGCTTTGTATTACATCATAAGGAAATCTTATTCCATACCATCTCCACATTTGCCTGATGCCACACAAACGGTAGTAACTGATATTGCTACTCATTTGAGTTACTTTGCTTTCACACTTTCATCTACTGATTAGCTTAATGAACTTAGCAATTGCCTCTCTTCCTCCATCAGGGTAGTTCATGAGGATCACATTTTTGCTTTCATTGTCATAAAATTCTTTTAAAGACATAAGCAAATACTAACTTCAGTTTTTGGTATCCCAGATATTCAATTACTATTATTTAATGTCAAGTACAAAATGTGGGATTTTTTTTTTTTTTTTTTTTTACAAAACTGTTGAATTTTGACGTTGCACAGTTGAATCATTGCAGTCGTCAGTACCGGAGGAGAGACATATATATTATCTCTCCTTGAAGGCTGCCTCTAGGCAAAACCACAGCAGCCTATTCAAATTCTCATCGCAAAGATATAACAAGACAGGGCTCCTCGCACTGTTCCATGAAGACCGCAATGATTTGCAGACAGCTCAGTACAATGGGTGTGTGTGACTTCAAAACCATGCCCTTGGAGTGTGCCATCTATTATTGAGTATTTGAAGAAGTAAGAAAAAATGTTACATTTACACTTTTCTGTGAAGTTTAATATCTAAGGGTTATCAGTTGCATTTGGTATGCGGATTTAATAATCATGCATGATCAATTTTCAGAACAGAGTTTTTGTTGTTAATAATGTTGTTAGCATCTGATCAATTACAATATAGGGAAATATTTCAAACAATACAGGATTGAGATGAATTGATTGTTTGATTGACAGGTTTTGTCTTTCTTTTCTCTTTATGGAATATGCATTAGTTGACACATTGATAGAAGTTGTACCTTTATTTTGAGACCACATCCCAACACAACGGACAGCATATTTGCGTCAAAATGTTCGCTTAAAAGCTTATTTTGACACTGAATATTTACGAAACTGATGCCCAAATAGGCGTCCAAAATTCCCCAATGCGCATCGAGACACTTTTAACGCACCAACGCACTTCTTTGAGTTCCCGCTTGTTTGTAGGCTTTGTTTTGCTCACATAACTTTTTCCTCCTCCAGGCAGTGTCCTTTTGCTGTCTCTGTCCTACTCGGCTCCTCCTGTAGTACAGCAGGTAGAAACACGGCAATGAGCATCCATGTGATCCATGTGATTGTTGTTTGTTTTGCCGTGTCGACAGATTTTCAGAGCAACGAACGATCAAGTCTTTGAAAAAGCCCCCTCAAGCAAGCGACCTTTTGTTAAAAAAGTTAGTAAAAGACTTCAGTAACTTTCCTTCTTTCCCCTTGATGAGAGATTAGAACATCAGCATGTCACGTGTCACAGGAGTGTAGTCTCTGATTGGCTGACGCTGACACCCACCGTGTCTAAAGATGGTCTTTCCCAACTCCTGTGGCAGCCGCCTCAGGTTTGAGCTTCCACTCCGCAAGATGCTGCGTTTTCAGACGCAGAAAGTCGCGTCAACGCCAATACGCGCCGCAAATACGCTTGAATGCTCAAGACACGGGTTTACATTGACTTAACATTGAAAATGGACGCAAAGATGCTGTCCGGGCTGAACGCACCATTAGTCAAAAACAGTTGCATTAATTTGTAACAGTCTTGTACTTACTGTCAACAGAAAAAGAATCACACAAATATATGAACTATGTACAAGGTGAGGCCAGTAAAACGACCATTAGAAAAGGAGGTATTTCCTTATCTACTGGCCCACTGAACTGTCAATCAAACCCCCTATGTTCCCAAGTAACTCACTGGCTCCGTTAGTTGTGAAGAACGTCGCTCTGTGAGTAGGGGCAAATTTACATCATTTGGAAAAGAACAAGAGTTGTTGGTTTTCTTTGCTCAGAAAATCCTCCATATAACCTTTGAAGGTGCACTATGTAACTTTTCGGTTTGCCTGCTTGTCTCCAGGGGGATGCTACTGCTTTGTCTATTGTGTGCAGTAAAGCATTTTACTTGATTTTCATTTATTCACAGTTCCGGCTTAAACATTCTTACTGTTCTCCAGAGATCTTGTCAGTAACACCTACTTGTCTTCACAAAGATAAATACATTGATAGAGTAGAACATTCCAGCCAATGCAAGAACATTAACATAGACACAACCAGAAAAAAATCTCAAAAAGTTCAGTATCATTGTAAAACCCTTTGAATGTTCTTCACCCATCAAGATTGAAGCTGAAATCTCACTCAAGCTTATGCAATTCAATTTTCCAACACAAACTAGCATCACACAGTCAAGTGATAGATCATCTTGTGCAGCCTTACCCTGTTATGAATATCTAATGGGCCAAATTAAGTTTACAAGCCCACTTAACACTTGCAAGTAGCGAGGGTTTGTCGGGCTACTTAGCGAACTACGTGTGTGATTCCAGTTGAAAGGGCAGCTAATGTCGGCTAATGGATACCCCGATGTGTGATCATAATAGATATTCCCTTGTTCATACATCCTAGCAGTTTTAATGAGGGCTACTCCACTGTACCATACCTCCTCAAGCCTGTCTCGCTCTCTAATTAGGAGGAAGCTTTGGTGACGGCCGGAGTGTGCACGAGAGCGCGCGCACATGCACCAATGTAAAATCTAATTACCGATCGCGCTGTGTCTGTCTGGATTATACGGAATCAGAGGTGTAATTGTGCAAGCCCACGTGTAAATGTCTCTTGCATTAAAATGTTAACGATATCATTTAACATCTGCGGGGAAGAGCGGGAAAGCCCGGGGCGCGCAGATGTAGGTGTTTGATCATGCGTGCAAAGTGAGCTTGTACTAGTACATCTGGCGGGGTTCCCTCTCATGCCGGATGTTTTTAATTCACTCAGCACCTGTCAAAGTGGCATGTTGGATTATTGTGGCACACTGCACAGTACTGTAGAGCTGACAGTGGAGCAGTCGTTTTATATATGGATATTTTTTTGCAATTTAAACCCATAAAAAGTTGTGTTGTTAAAGCTTAAGCAAATGGTTATGTCTTTAATGGTCCTAATGATATTTTTGGATGAAACAGTGCTGTTGCATCTCAGTCCACTTAAAGCATTGATATACACAACACACCCACACAACCATGCAACAATTTTTCATGATCAAGATATTTTGTTCAAGTGAAAAGTTAATTGGTTATCAAAATGTTTTTTTTATTCATTTAGATTAAAAGTTGTAAAATCTATAGCGCATCGGTATTGAGTAAAAAAAAAAAAAAATTAAAATATTATGTATTTCATCCAATTTTGGTCTTGCTTCTTCATTCTTGCAATCCTACAACTTTTCACACTGTCACCTTTTGAAAGTCTACTTGGTCTTAGCTGTGTGCAGTTAAAATATCTTTCAATTGAACTTAACTTCTTTAAGTTGTAGCTTTTCTTTTGATTGCATCCATAGGAACTACATCTTCTTTTTACTTGTTCCATCTAGGGCTGATCAATATTGTGATAAAAATTGAATCGTGAGCTCTGCTTTTTTGATGAAATCGTTACATCGTGATTTCCCTTTTCTCTGTTTGATGCATCTGTCTGTTTAAATATCGACCAATTTTTTCCAAACTATTACTCTTAGTCTTAGAGTTGCCCAATCCAAATCTTTATGCGACTTTGGGCTTCTTTTTTGAAGTCTCTTTTGAACTGCGTTTTTAGTTCATAAAAGGAGTGAATTTTAGCAATTTTTCAGGTTTGATTTATGGAAATATAGCAATTTATATGACAGAAACATTAATTTTTAGCATGTGTTCATGTCTAAAACTTGCTACTAATGTAGGAAAAACACATACACTTGTTTTGCAGCACACACAGTGTTCTAATTATTCGATCATTTTATTAACTTTTTATTGAAGGAATGAGGTCGCTTGTTTCTCTCTGAAAATCTGGCAACACTGATCTGATTTTGACAGCTGGATTTAGCTGTTGATAGTGAATTGTATTTGCCTCAAGACAATAGGAAAATAAACGGTCTACAAGAATCGTGATAAAATCGAAATCATGATCTGACTTAATATTAATTTTTTACCATATCGCCTAGCCCTAGTTCAGTCTCATTTTCTGCTATTTTCAGCTGTTTATTGCTGAGATTACTTCCCTCTATCCCACTGTATGCACACTGCATGACACACATTCCACACTAGTGCTTTAGTTCTTTAGAGGAGACAGGTGAAAGTAGCGTCTTTGGCTTGGTGACCATCAACTACAAACAATCAAGTGAGACCTCATAAATGCTGGCTCTTGTTTCAGTCCTCAAAATATCATAGATTGAACTTCACATTTAGTCTACTTAAGCCCTGAAGCCATATACTATTCTTTGACTTCTTCGCCATTGGCTAATACAGTCTCTCTTTCCATTTTACCCTTTTCCTTGTGCTCGCATATGTGTCCGATGCTACATTTTCAAACTAGGCTACAGCATAACCACGAAGGCAAAGCTGGATAGACACTGACAGAAAGACAAATGGGTCCAACTTGGTTTCTCGACACTGCCTTGTTATTTTTAAACTTGGCACAGATGCTGAGATTTAAGACCAAGTTAGTGACAGTTATTTTTAGCCAGCCATTTTTAAAGCGCTGTCATCTTCTTGGAGTCGAGTAAAAAACGTGCTAGAGAGGCGGACCGCTAGCTAGCATTTTACGAGCACGTAGCAGGCGCGGTATTTGCTTGCGGTGCTGCTTGTACGTGTGTTTAATTGGAAAGCAGGTTAGGTGGGTGTGTGCTAGGATGGGTCAGGGCGTGATATGGAGTTTAAGCCACAGCGAGTCTGATTTATGTCCTTCCAGCGGGTCATTGATCGGCTCGGCCTCGTGTGAGACTGAGTGCATTGTCAATAATCTTAGCACTTTATGGTATTCCTAGAATTCCCAGTCCTCGTCCCTGCTCTACTCTCCGTAGTGTAAGGTGTGAGGATTGCTGCAGTCGGCCATATTGTTCCAGCTCAAATCAGAGAAAATGAGAGCTGGAGGCATTTGATTGAATAGGGTTGTTTGATGCGGAAGTGCCAGTGGTGGCTGTGATGCATGGACATATTCAGCGACTGCACGACTTGAGGTCAACAAGATAAAGTTTAATGTTTGCAAATAGCTTTTGTCTTGTCCTGTTTTACAAATTGTAAGATTATTTTGCTAATCAATTATTTTTTCTTTTGATAATCCAATTAGTGGTTTAGATTGTGAAATAACTGAATAGAACTGTTCAATATAGGCTTAGTTTTGTGAATCTGCTTTCTTGGTTAAATCATCATATTGTGATTCACTGATTCTCTGTTAATACTACTGTCTGTTCGTGCCCACTCATCCTATTGATCAGCTTGGTCAGTCTTGTACTGAATGAGTGAAAGCTGGATTATAAAGTGTGCTTACTTATTGGTAAAGTGATTGTTGTTTATCAATAATGGGATTTGATATTCTTAGTATAATGGTTAAACTAAGTCAGAATTTCAATGAATGCATTGAATTTAAATGTTACCTAATGGGTCAAATAGTGTTATCTAACCTTTATTTATTGCGTAAATAACAATTTAACACCAAAACAACAGCAACACAAGACATTCCGGGCTGCATTAGCCTGTATTCGCATTGCTGTTCAATTAAAGGTATCGAACTGAGTATATAAAACCGATATGATATGACCGATACTTGATTCAACAAAATTTTATGGATTGACTTGATATTCATGCTTTGGATTTTCTTTTGTTAGTTGCATTTCGATTATGTTGTAGCCCATATTAATTTCTATATTCAGTGTTAAAAACATTCAACTCTCATTGTTATAAAACAACACAGACTCTGAACATTACTACTGCAATTAACTATTATTTTAGTCGATCATCATTTTTTTTTTCAATTAGTCGACTAGTTAAGCAATTCTAAAGGTATTTGTGACTAAAGAAAGAGTGAAATATGGTGATAGAAAGTCACAAGGTAGAGAACATTTATAAATAAAATGTTATTCTTGATTTGATTTAATAATACTTAAAATACTCTTCATTTTAAAGTAGCAGGATTATGTCAATGTTCCTCAAATATATATTACAATCAGGGTTAGACAGTTTGATGTAATCCAGTCATCATCTGATCACATTGCTAATGGTTTTCGGTTTGATGTAGGATAATTTGTGATAGAAAACATGTATAATGTGTGTTTTAAAGAAACCATAATTTCATTTCGGCAAAATAAATGTACTGTTTGCTCTCGTTCCCTGAAGTGTGCAGCTGTTTACATGTGGCCAAGTGTCTCCGTAGACTGTTGCCAGGACCAGATCTATTATGTGTTGCTCCTTGTCTCCCCATCGCACCCATCCATCCCAGAAGTGATTATGCTAATTAGTGTTTGATCAGATGATTAAATTAAAACTCCATTCATTCAAAGTACTAAATGCTTTGAATACATTTGTGTCCGTTTAGCCGCCTGGCTTCACACAGCCGGTCCCCTGGCACCTTCTTTGATGGAGAACAAAAGCCATAACCAGAGAGACAGCAAAATTGGAATTGTATCAAATGAAAAGATACATTAGATTGGTTCACAAGAGATTCATTTTGAGTTTAATTTACATTTTAACATTTTCTTTCTTGTTGCCTTGATATTTGCGTTCCCTTAACACATCAGGGAATTAAGGTGGACAAAGGAGAGTGGAGACTTATTAGTGAATGCTCTTTGCTTGAAGTATTGCCTTTTACTTGAATTGAATATGGAAGCGAGTTATTGTAATTAGGGCTGGACAATAATGTGATAAAAATCGAACCTTGAGCTCATCTCTGTGACAATCTGCTTTTTCATGAAACGTCACATTGTGATTTCCCACAATTTTTTTCCGAAGTCTCCTATACATTTTGAAGGTTGTGGTTTTTTGGGCTGCATATTCAAGTCATAAAAGAGATGAATTTGAGCATTTTTCAAGTTTGATTTACAAAATATATCCATCATGACTAAAAAATTGATTCTTAGCATATTTTCAAGCTTAAAGGTTGATTTTAATGTAAGAAAACTATTAAATATGACAAAATCATTAAACCTTGTTTAATGTCAACACATAATGTTCAAATTCAAATTAATTGATTATTTTTTTAAACTTTTTATTGAAAGGGTTGAAGTTGCTTGTTTTGGGATTTATTTTCAAAGGCTTGGTCACTTGTTTTTCTCTGAAAATATGGCAACAAGACAGCCTTTGACAGCTGGATTTAGCTACTGACAGTAAAGTAGAAACTTTCTGAAAACTCAGATACTTGTTTTTGCCTAAAAGGCAAAAAATAGACATGAATTGTGATATAATCGAAATGTGATCTGGCTCCAAGAAATTGTGATATCATTTTTTTGCTATATTGCTCAGCCCTAATTGTAATGTCTTTCTTTACCTTCTGCTTTTGCCATACATGTTTGTCAAAGCCTGATCCCATCACAGTTCTGAAGCTTAGCCAGACAGAGCCTGGTTAGTGCTTAGAAGATGGGACACCAAGAGGCACAATGGAACGCTTAAGCCATATTCCCATTAGTCCAGATCCTCCAGACTGTTTGGTTCACTTTGGAGCAGTTTGGGCCGCTTATGTTAATGATGGTTTACGTTTCTATTGCAAAATTCCGACTTACGAGATTCGTCTCTCACACATAACATCTATCTGTCTAAATCATACATGAATATATTTTTTATTCTTCATTCTGTTGATCTGAGTGATGAATAATAATCTTTTTGCCTCATTTTAACCTTTATTTCATGCATTGGGGTTGATTAGGCTGGATGCACTATACACAGGATTTACAACATTTTTGAGTGTTTTGAGAGGTGAAAGTGCACTATCTAAACAGAGACTATTATTCATTCTAGTAAGTAACTTATGAAACTACCAGTAGAAAATATGTTGAAATTGTAGCAATAATAATCTTTCAATGCAATATATTTCCTTACTATTAAAAAATGAAAAGTTTGAAATTTTACTATCATAAAAAAGAGATCTGAAGAAGGTTTTTTGTTCTCTGCAGCTTGACAAAAATAACAAACATTTAAATAATGTGTAAACAGATAATTTACAATTGTGCATAAAATAAACAAAGACCAGTTTAATTTATCGGATAGAAGAGCTGCAGTGATAATAAATATGAGAAAATACGATTTCTGCCTTGCGTAGTAGAAGAGGAGGAGGGAAAGGAGCCGTGCTGTGGTCCCCTAAGTGTTAATAAACATGCTGGTTTAGGCAAATGGCTTGCGATAAATGTTTAATATGATAAGTCCATAAAGACGCTCAAATGAGTCTGGAGTATTAAAATGAGCACAGCGGCTGCAGCAGCGTGAGTGGAGGAAGAGGAAGAAGGGAAGAGAGATGTAGAAGAGAGAAAAGAGCAGAAGTAAGAAGGATGAGCAGAGTGGAGGAGAGGAGCAGGTGGATGAGTGAGCGAGAAGAGGAGGAGTAAGAAGGAGAGGAGGAGGAGGGGAAGGCTAAGGAGGCTGATAATGGCAGCCAGAGCTAACAGGATGAGAGACGCCAGCTGCTGTGACATCAGCATTAGCACAGTGCACAGCTGCTGGCCATAGACGAATGCGGGACAAAACCAGGACAGTGGGACGTCTTCTGAGGGCTGCCGTGGACTCCTAATGACATTATTACCTGTTCAGCCTGAATATTATAGGGATGATACTGTCTGAAGTGTCCGTGCTGTGAAGTGAAGGAGAGGAAAATGCATTCAAATCAACAGATGTTTGAGCTGATGAAAGGAATTAGGGCATTTTTATGCACAAAGAACTCGACTGAAAAGCTGTGATGCAACACAGTTACAAATAACAAAGGGAAATCCCTGGGTTTACTTGTCGTTGCTGTTATCAACTACAAACTGTATACAGTACAAGGTAAAAAAGAATACCAAGCTACAGCATATACACAGTATTACCACATACCAGTACACTCATTTAGTACAATAATACTGAGTTTGAATTACAATAATTAATTTAACAAATGGCTTTTGCTTTGTTTTTAATAGGGTCTGAAAATGCCCTTTGGTTGAAAATGTCAAATTATCAAACTGACTCAAAAGAAGAATCACCAAACATTGTTTTCCTACATGCTTAGAGCTGGACAATATAACACATTTAGATAATATTGTGATTGTTGTTTTGGAGATATGCAAAGCTGGAATATCAAGTATGTTATACAGCACAAAGTACCATTTACTGTAAAATTAAACAAGTAATGCTGTATACATTGTAATAGACAATAGGCAAGTTTATATGAGTTTGTACATGAAGTAATGATAGGAAAATTTATATGACAGATATTTGACAATTAAACACACTGGAAAAATCTTAAAATAAAAAATATGGCAATTTGTGCCTGTAATATTTACATGTTTTAGTACATCGTAAGGGGGAAATGAAAAAGCTTCTGTTCTAGTAATAAGGATTAAATGTACTTGTTTTATTGGCTAATCTTTATTTTAGAAAGTCAACCCTGTTCAACTATGACACTTAAGTAATCAACCAATTTTAAGCTTATCAGCAAAATGTATCGAGTCAATATCGCCCAGCCCATACACTCTAACATAAATAAAACAAAATATTGCAATAACTTTCTTCAAATGTGTTTCAGATGCATACCAACAACATGAGTGAACTTCAGTTATGGCACATCAAGTATATTAACTCTAAGTCTGATGAACCCATTTGTAACAAGTGTAATATGATCCCAAGCCTGAAGACGCTGCATGTCAACTCATTTTGCTTCTTGTGTTTCTCCATGTGCCTACTGCTGGCTCCGTGGACATTTGTAGACGTGCCTCGTTGGGTTGACATGCAGGTGGACAGCTCTCATATACACAGTGTGTCACCAGAGCCCCTTAAAGGCCCTTAACCATAATAGTGTCTGACATAATAAGGTTGGATGTCCAGTATGTGCCATGTCGACTTGTCTGGGCCGGCCAAGGCTTCTGCCAACAGGCATCTTTACAGTGCAAGCGCTGCTGCTTAATCACATTACCCAGAGAGACAGTGTACGCCGCACATTGGATTAGCTTAGATGTTATTAGGTTATATCCACTCCAGTCTCAATCAGACATGTTAAGTATAATAGTGAAAAAGATGTGTCCAATATCTAATGCAATTTCAGTAGTGATGATGCACCATTTGAACTCTTTATGCAAAATAAGCTTTTGTGTACCAGGTAAAAATATGTAAGATTAGCTAATTAGCTGAAGTTGTTAAAATATTTAAATCAGGCTTATGAAGACAGTCAGGAAGTAAAAGGCTTTGGATTTGTGGTGGCTAAGGAAGATGGATATGGATCTTGAGGGGGCTAATGCTTCTGCTGCTGGGGGTCATTCACATGATATTTACAGCTTGAGATTGTGATAGTCATGAATTAAAATTTCAAACTAGTAAATCTTACAGTCATTCTAGTCTCTCAATTTCCAGACTCCATGTTCTTTGTTTTAGATGAGTTTCAGTAGCTTAGAAAATTCCAGATCAGCTCTGTATCAAATAATACAGCGTTATTAGTTTGGAATGTCAAAGCGACAATCTACAAGTTTCTCAAATTGTATTTCAATTGAACAAACTCAAGCTTCAACAAAGAGCAAGCAGTGGTCAGATGTTAATCCAGTTTTTCTTGGATAACTCTGAAAGAATCATCTTGCTCAGTTTGTGTCTGAATTCTGCTTTTGTGAACTACTCTTACAGAGACTAGTGATTGCACATTCGATTTAAGGTCACTTTTGAACCATGTCCAGCAGAAAGTTATGTAAATACGTATATTTAGTCTGTCTAGAAATACTGTCAGTGCATCAGAGACCACGGCTTTTACTTGTATGTTTGTGTCTTAACTCATTTCTGCTCATTTCTTCTATGATGCATCTCCCAAAGCTACAACTATTTATATAAACAAATTCACCAAAGACTGTTCGTCAACGGGATTAGCATTCGCTGTCTATAAATAAGGAGACGTTATTTTGGTTAATTAGGTGATTAGGAACAGTCTTGTATTTCTTCTTCTTCACAAATGATCATTAAGAGCTGTTTGGAAGAATAATTTGAGAACTTTCTGGATCTAGACTAGCTGGCAATATAGACATTTACTTTGCATGATTCTATATTTTGTTAGAGGTGTAGTTTTGCGCATTCTGCCGTCACATTTACGTTACCTACTAAAGTAAGCTTACTACCTAAAACTAATTTAGGTAATTTTTTAGCATATCTTTGCCACAGATAAACACGAGAATTTTATTTTAAGTAACAGGCTGAAATAGTCTAAACATGACCTATAAACTTGCATCTTCCTAAAGGCATACTTAATTGGAGAAGAAGGCATTCTTTATTAGGGCTGCGACATTACAAAGTTTTGTAATCTATCTTTACACAACTTTAAGTTTTTGTATTGTATTGTTAGTAAGCCTTGTATTGCACTATTTTAACGTCATAAAACTGCAGTGCTCTTTTGCTTTCACAGTTCTAGTGGAAATACATTTGTAGATTTAAATTGTACAATGAGTTTATTTCATGTGCTTTCTGTCATGTGTTCGTGACTCAGTTCTAGATAAAGCTGCTATAGCTGGTCATACCTACTTGTCAAAGTCTGATCCCGTCAGATCTCTGAAGCTAAGCAAGAAAGGGCCTTGTAGTACTTGGATGGGAGACCGCTGGAACACCAGGTGCCACAGAGGGTCGATAGGAGTAGATTGCGTTGTCTTCTCTTGTGCAAGACACTTAACCCACGTTGCCACAGTGTCTGCGTACACTGGGTGAGTGGATCCCTGACTGAAAGCGCTTGGTGCTTTGTAAGGTGGAAAAGTGCTATATAAATAGAGACCATTTATTAGTATTAGTGCATAGTACTTCTGCTTTGGTGCTGATTGGTTCAAAAGAGAAGAAATCTGATTTTAGAAGCCACTACACTGATTTACATTTGTACTTTTATAAATGACAGACTGATTAACTGTTTTGTTTGGCATTTTGTATTTACAGTATATGTTTGTTTTATTAAGCACATTTTAATTGAAGATAAACTGTGTGTCATGCTTTGCCTCTTATAGGACATTCAATAAATGTCAGACTGACAAGTGTGTTTCATGTGGGAAGAATTTGCATTCATTGGAAAATTGCAACATATGTATATGATATAAGGTACCTTACTCTAAATACTGTGGTTGTATCATACTGTACAAACAGTATATCCCAGCCCTATTCATATTAGCCTATTATTTGTTTCTAAGTTGATTTTGATCCATTCAGCCACTGTGATTCTACTCTCCAGTGAATCCAGTGCTTATGTCAGAGTAAGCGTTCAACAGTAGAGGGAGCTGCATTAGTTATCCTCTCTCTAATCGCTCATCAGATCGCCGCTCACTTGCGCACTCATCATCATCACACACGCCGTCATTTAGACATCAACGCTCAGTTTGGCTAAGTGAAAAGCACTGCACGCTCACTGGCTCGCGTTTATGAGACATGCAGCCACCGTGGCCCATTTAAGATGTAAAAGAGACCGGGGAGAGAGGAGGAGGAGGAAGAGTGCCGTGCATGCTGTGGGGGCTCGTTTTTTTAGCGTTGCCCGCCCCTCCCTGCCAGACATCAGAGGACAGATCTGTCGGGGTGGATCAGCAGCCTGCGCACAGCCAAGCCTTTCTACTGTCACAGCGGCCCTAAATATCATGAGAGCAAATTGGAAGACAGTCATTTAACTTGGGCGCATGGTGTATCGCCGCCGGGCAGATCACATCAGTGGGAATGCTTACTCACACTGGCCCGCCTGACACCGGCTCTCGTCTCCATATCCGTTTGGCAAATTGGAGACACTATATGTTATTTCTAGATTCATGGCCGTCGGCATATTAACTTTGCCAGAATATGATTTGCAATGTCTCTAATCAGATCCGATATAAACAGAAATTGGGTCATGTACAGGTTAATGGACTATTTTTAGCTGCTTTCAATTTAAGCTTGCCAACCTGTCTGTGCTTGCTTTGCATAATGTTGTAAATCACTTTATTGCCTGGCTACTTGCTACTTAAGTTATTGAAGAAAGGTTTTCAAGGTCATCTTCCAAAGATTTCCCAGAAGTCAGTGTAACTTTGTTTTTAAATCCAACCCTAACCCTTTGTTGTTTACACAATAAAATACAAATTTTATTTTAGGTTAAGGTTAAGGTAAACCCAACTTGTCTTTTCATTTGACCCATAGCCAGGCTAGGTGAGACTTGATTTGAAAGAACATGTTGCGGGAGAGAACCCAACCAGACATGCATGTGGACACAACAGTATGGACTAGAGCAGTGTGACAAGAGCAGTGGTTCCCGAAGTTGCGAAGCAAAATCTGGGGGTCGCGAGATTATTTTAAGATGTCATTTATCAAATATGACTTGGTATTTGATCAGTTGTTTTAACTGGAAGCCTCATGTTTGACTGAATTTTGGTCATATAAAGCAATAAACTACCAAATGAAATACATTTTAACCCAAATTTTAATGGTTTTCATCTTACTATTTTGGAGGTCTCGATCTGAAAAGTTTGGGAACCCATGTGTCAACACTATGATGCGGCCCTCCACATCATTTATGCGGCCATCATTTTTATGGTTTTTTATATTTGTTTTAGTGTTACACTACCACAAAGACTAATGTGGGTGCTTTAACATAATTAAATGATTTGTCTAAAATTGAAAGAATAAATAATTTTATAGACTTTTGCAAATACCTAAGTAGTATTTGTAATTTCAATATATAAACAAAAGTCAAAGCAAAGTATAAGGTTTATTACAGTCAACACCGGCCCATGATGCCAATGTGAACCTCGTTGAAATGAGCTATTGCCTTATAGTAGCACCCGGTATTGAAGTCTTTCCGTAGGTACACTATATCATGTTTATTTATTAATATCTGAAATTGTAGGCTGCCAATAGGTAATTTTCTCATCTCAAAGTTGTCAAATCCTATATTTTGGAAGATTTACAAGAAGCATTGTGGACACAACTAGCACACAGAAATCCTCATCTAGTAAGCTTTTTACCTCAAAGGTATTTGAAGAATAGGTCAAATGCAGGAGTATAATGTATCATTGTAAAAATATACAAATATAAGTATAAATCCGATAAATCCTAGTTAGTGACTTGTTAAAAAAACACGTGCAATGCAGATTATCTTTTATTCAAATGTCTAGTGAGCAGCTATGATCTGGTGGTCATATAGGTAGAGTCACCCTGAGTACATGAGGCACCGGGCTGCTTTAATTACCCACAATCCCCTGCTGTCGCGCTGTCACCCGGGTCCTGTGCACCAACAGTGCCAATGACAACCCAACAGTGTGGCAGCCGGGGCGCCCTCTGATATGTGCTGTCTCCACCCTCTCCACATGCTCGTGTTTGCCTGTGATTTTCTGTCTCCCCGTGACAGAGAGAGTTCACCAAAAAAGACTGCAGCTTGAAGGATAAATGAATTATGAAATGAGATTTAATAACGTGTCATCTCTCTCCCATGCGACGAAGAATATTCACAAGTACTACAAGTGTGTAAAGAAAGAAAGACAGAAAACACACGCCGTACTAGCACAGTTTGATCAGGTGTCAAGTTTGCAGATTCACTCATATCCAGTTGTGTGACTTGTTCTCCTGTTGGCAGCGATTAAATGAGGCAGCCCAGTCGTGTTGGAAGCTCATCGTCATGGTTAGTTAGCTCCTGTCAGCTGATCAGATCACAGTTGTGTTGTTTGTCATCTGGTACAGGGCGAATGTCTGGACGCACTTATGATTGTCTATTTACATTTGTGATAACAGGAATAATTAGTGGTAGAGCCATTGGCGTGTTTAGTCCTGGAGTGACGTAATATTTTGGAAATACCTGCCTCAATGTAAATGTATTGTTTTTACTAATACTGGTGGGTTATTGGTTTGTTATTGCCAGTTTAGCATGGTCCCAAATGTTAATTCTCTGACTAACGATTTGTGTTTTTTTCTTGTTGAAAATATGCTCAACAAATGAATAAACATACACATGTAATTCTAAAGAGGACTATTAGATATAATTACCTACAGTGAGATTTTGACCTTCTTACAATGGTGCTCCTTTTCACTTGATGTTACTATTTGAGTTATCTTGTTGTCTTGCTAAGAAAATGTCTGTTTCCATTACCAACTATCTTCACACGATCTGTACTAACTGCAACCTTTGTATAATTGTGCACACATGCACAGAAAATATCAAGTTTCAAAGATGAGCCTTATTTCTATATAAACAATGCATTACACAAAATGCAAAATGATGACCTACATATTATTGTTCCATAAATATATTGTATTACCATTAACAACAAAATAGGCTGGCCAATATTGTGATAAAAATGAAATGTGACAATCTTGTCATATCGTGATTTCCCTTTTCTCTATTTGATGCATCTGTCTGTTCAAATACAGACTATTTTTCCAGCTATTATCTTAGTCTCAGAGTTGCCAAGTCTGAGTCTTTATAGTGACTTTGGGCTTCTTTTTTGAGTGCACTTGTAAATCATAAAAGGGATGAATATTAGCAATCTTTTTGCATGTTACGGCGCTCCATAGTACTCACGAAAAAATAAATATTTATCTCGTAATTACGAGATAGTTTTTCTAATTACGAGATAATTTAAATGGCTTTACCCACATTCTGTATACCCACACGCTCGTATAGGCTAAGCTAGTGACTTATCCACAACACGAGTAGTCTTTTCTGTGCTAGCTTGATGTTTCTAAATAGCTAAGATTCTTGAGGATTTCGTTATGTTAAATTAAGTGCTGTGTCTTCACTGCAATGTTTAAGGTCTACAAAAAGTATGAAACTAGCTAACAACGTGACTGTGGAGTCAAGCTACAGTTAGCAGGCTATTCTAAGACGGCCAGTGTGTGGAGCTGTTCAATTTATTTGGCCATAAAGAGAGAAGTGCTGCACATTTGCTACACTTCGCCATCATTTGACTTGCAACATACGGGCATTTTTGCAGTACCCGCCACTCTGGTGATCCATGCGGAAGTGTAGCAAATGTGCAGCACTTCTCTCCTTTTTGGCCAAATAAATTGAAAACCAGACGCTGGAGCCACAGAAAAACTGCCGCACATTTCTAAGGATGTGTGAGATTAACTGCCAACAGTGGAAGGATTAAAAACTGCCGATTACCGCTAGCTTCTTTCTGGTGGGTGAACAGCTCCACACACTGGCCGTCTTTAGAATAGCCTGCTAACTGTAGCGTGAGTCCACAGACATATACGTTACGTTAAACAGCTAGTTTCATACTTTTTGTAGACCTTAAACATTGCAGTGAAGACCACAGGCACTTAATTTAACATAACGAAATCCACAAGTACATCTTAGGTATTTAGAAACATCAAGCTACCACAGAAAAGACTACTCGTGTTGTGGATAAGTCACTAGCTTAGCCTATACGAAGCGTGTGGTATTTAGAATGTGGGAAAAGCCATTTAAATTATCTCGTAATTACGAGATAAATATTTATTTTTTCGTGAGTACTATGGAGCGCCGTAAACATGCAAAAAAATTGCTAATATTCATCCCTTTCATGATTTACAAGTGCACTCAAAAAAAAGAAGCCCAAAGTTACATGTCCAAAAGAAAAACTAATGATATGGCAAACTCCCTAACACTTGTCCTGCTGTAACACACAAGGTCACAAATAATCAATTCTTTAATCATTTTTGATTGAAAGGCTGAAGTCGCTTGTTTCTCGCAACACCGGTCAGCTTTTGATAGCTGGATTTAACTATTGATGAATTGTATTTACCTCAAAGACAATATGAAATTAAACGGCCTACAGGAATTAATAAAATCGAAAACACAAAATTGTGATGTCAATTTTTGGTCATATCGCCCAGCCCTACAACAAAATGAGAATTATTTACTTTTATGTTTCCTTGAAGTTACACGTAAAATGACTTATTCCACACATTTTGTATCCAATCCATTTGAAAGCTGTTTTTCAGTTTTAAATTACTTAAAAAAATTGTATTGTACATCACTAGGATTCTGGCATTTTGTTCTTATAACAAAACATTTTCAAGTAAAATGTCACAACATTTCCTAAAAATATCTAATATTACAACTGACCTATATTTGTTGAATGCATGTTTTTCTCATAATGTTTTTTTGCTCTTGAAGTACAGTAAAGTGAAGCTCTAATGCATCAGACTGATATTATTCCCTTCTCTCCTCAGTGGAAAGTCCTGGTCCATTATGGATGTATATAATACATTATTGAACAGTGTCATTTATTTCACCTTTACAGTTGAGCTCATGACAAATTATGCCAATTATCCTTTTTCTCTCGGGCGACGTAGTGAGCGTTCAGGACCCTGGGCATTTGTCGGGCCATAGTACAGGCTAAGTGTGGGCCCCTCCACCTGTGTCACTTGCCCCAGCTCAATTAGGAAAAATACTTGTACTATGCTGTGCGGCCTTTCAACAAAATCCATTTCCTCATTTCTTTATTTTAATTAAATCATGCCTGCTATCGCTCAGCCCGTCTAAATGGAGTTGCCCTCATATATTTTTCGTTTTGTGAGAAATCAAAATAGCCATAGCATAATCCAATTTCTCCAAAGCTCGTATTGAGGAGCAGCCTTCTCCCAGCAACCACACATTTCTTTGATGTGCTCCTTTTTAGCCACCAGCCGTGTATCCTGCAAAAACCTCAAAAAAAAAAAAATCTATTTGCTGGAGACTTTTTTTTAGTTTGAAATGAACAAATTAGTTTTAGGGGATCTAAACTGTAACTGTGTGGCAAGAAACACTGAAATATATGTGACCGAACTGTGTGAATTGTTTGTAGAATACCTTCAATGTTATAATGTCGTCCTAATTTAAGACAAACGTAAACCCTTATAGTTCTCGTGACTTGTAAGGAGCTTTGATTTTGTACGATGGTAGACCAGGCAAACGCTGCATTGATGACTTTTTTTAATTTTTTTATCCATGTTAGCTCATCACCAATCTATTCCAAATCCCATGTTTGTTTTGCCAGTCAGTCTTCTCCTTCTTACAGCGTAGTCCCTGATCGGTGTTTGCACTCGAAGAGGTGTCCAAACTTCAGATTACCCAACTCTGGACACTTGACGAGTCAGATGCAGGTTTAAGCCTCCTTGGGGCAGATTACAGCGTCAGGTGACATGAGAATGTGTGATACTCACTGCACTAGACACAAGTTTGTGACTTGAATCTTTCAAGTATTGATGGTTCCCAAACTTTTCAGCCCGGGACCCCCAAAATACCTGTGCAATCAACTCACGACCCCCACAGCAAAAATTCTATACTTTTGTATTAATTTTAAGTTACAAAACCATTTAAATTAGGCTTAATTGTGTTTATTTTGACAGTATATTGCTTTATATAAGCCCAATTACCCAAAAAAACAGATAAAATGCCAAGTCATAATTGTGAAAATACTTTTTGAAATCATCTCGCGACCCCCAGATTTTGCTTCGCGACCCCCCGAGGGGTCCCGACCCCCACTTTGGAAACCACTGGATTAGAACATGTTTTGGTCTTATTTTTTTATTGAGGAATGATTACATATTTTTTTGTTATCATGCCAGCAAACCAACTGGCCAAGGCATACTCATAATTTTGCAAATGTTAGTTTATTAAATATGGGCCTGGTTTGACTCCAAAGAGTAATCTTATATACATATTCATTGTGACATCCTAATAATTTTAGCAATATATGAACAAACATGAAAATAGTACTGTACCTCATATGTTAGTTTACATATACATGGCTCTAGCCTCCATTCTCAACACAAAGAAGATTGATACTGCCTGTGCCAGCTGCAGAGAAAAGAGCCGGAATCAGAATTTAATATGACTTTGATGTATTATTTCCATCTGGGCTGGTGCCACATACTGTACCTACTCACAGCTCCGAGCGCCATTTCATTGCATTGGGAAATCTCCAGATTAGTTCAAAATGTCTCACATAAGAAGGCTTCATCTATGAACACATTACGTTTGTGACCCAAGCTATGTGAATTAATATTAGTCTAAATGTGAAACAAACAAAACAAGATGTGTAAAATTAGTATTCATTTAATGTTTACTTCATCATCTTTTCTTTTTTTTTTTTTTTTGTAAATAAATCTACTTGACCAAAACTAGTTTTACAACCTAATTAAACCATTATCAATTAAAGAGTACTTTGAGAATATAGAAAACAGGCCATTAAAACTATTACATATTAATACCATTTGAATAAAAAAAAAAAATCACATTATTTGTCCAAGGCTATGAGTTATGAGTTATGATGATCTTGATCTCTATCAGCACAAGTATAGGAAGACAATGTAAATGATTGCAAACATACTATTGACGCTCACACAACCACAAATATTAAGAAAACTACAAATAAACAGTGAGTTTATCTCTAAAACATCTGCTTACGGTCACAGTGATTCATTTCCAATTCTAAAATAATTCACAACCCTCTTTTCTGTTGTGGTTTATTATAGACTCAAAAATAAGACTGTAATAATATAAATATAAATACTGTAACTGGTTGACTGAGATAGTCAACTCAATAAACAACCGAAGGTCTACAGCCTTACAAAATGTTGTGGCATTAGAATTGGCATAATGTAAGCCTTATTTTGTATTAAAATGTAGTTTGAATTATATACATTACTGTTATTACTATTCATTGTTTTATCATGCACCTTAACACCATACCAATTTTCTCCATTTGTAAATTTCACTCACTGACAGTGACTGATTCTAATAGATATAATTCTGAGATTATTGCTTTGTGAAAGTAATTTGACTACTAGTACTACAAAAAATGTCATTGGTCGGTCTAGTTGCTGTTGTGGATCCGCTGGAGCAGAGAAAAGGATGGAAATGTCTGCAATTTGAAACCTTGTTAGGAATTTATGAAGTGCTAAAATGTTTTCTCCCCAGGGAGGTTTTGAGCCAGCTGCCAGTGCACTGTAAGCCATTTAGTGCACAGCCTGCGGGCTTTGGTGCACGTTAGGATGCCAAGCAACACTGCATTTGTATGTCGGACTTATTTCTGCCTCGAGTGCAAAAACGAGATTCCTCCTAAAATTACCAATTCATTTCATACGGATCTGAATAGGCCTGATTTATAGCATTAAAAGCTAATTGGTACAACATTGACATTTATAACCCCTTTCCTCTCCGGAGATGTTCGTGCACTAACAGCGTTTAGTGCGAGTCTCTTCACTGTGATGATGGCTTAAATTATACTTGAACGCGATTACAGCATCTGACCTTCTTTCATAATTGATAGTAGTTTATGTTAATAAGTCCCACTGTAGGGAAGAAGGGATGAATCAAACCACTGAGAGTAAGCAGACGGAAAATTGCTCTCTTGAATGGGTACATATTAGACAGTGAAATAAATGTGGACCAAATAGGTTGATTTTATGATTGCATTGTTGGAAGTAAGGCTACTAATGATCATTTTAACCATTTTAGTAGTTGACTAATAAATAGAAAATAGAATTAAGTGTTCATACAAAAATTACAAATAAAAGGTAAAGTGGAAAATGTTAGAAATGCGATGCTTAAGCCTTCTGCACACTACAGGAGTTTTGGCCAAATTTTAAGCCTGATGTGCCCTCTTCGAGTTTGGGGAGGTGTGTCCAGAGTAAGGCTTTTTGTAAGAGATTTTTTGTAATTTCTCTTCTTATGTCTGTGCTCACTGCGACTTTTGTTATGAGTATTTGTCAGAGCGGATCATCCTGAGGGTCACATGCTGCACTGGCGCAAAGACATTTAATCACAGACAACTTCTGGTGCATCATCTGTAAATAAATGTAACACTTTTGTGCACGTAGTCAAAGTGCAGAATTTTTTATCAATGAGCATCATGCACTTCATGCTCCTAAAGGATGTGCGAAGCAACTTTACTAGACTATGAAACATTTCAGTGTAACAGCTCCTCACTTCTAATGACCCTCCACTCTCCTGCGACTCCATTAATCTGGTTTAATCCACTAGTGTTTCATCATTGTTGTTGTGTCACTTTATAACAGTGCACATGAAAGAAAACACTGTTCTCCGCTAACTGCTGCGCTCCTCAAGTCTGTGTTGTCTTTGTTCTTCCTGCGACATGATGCAACTGTGAGACAAGCAATTATTGTAAATGTCCTCATGTCTGTAGCCTGTTCTTTTTTTGACACATTTAAAAACGCAGAAGATCTTAAACTCCCGTAGTGTGTAGCCGCCTTTAGACAATCTTGGATATTTATATTCTCAATTGATATTGTTTCATAAATACTATCTTTTATATCTGAATAAGTGTTATTATTAAATTATATAATTTTATTTATTATTTTGGTTTGACAATGCTGCTGAACAATGTTCATTTTGCTTGCTCTCCACATCAGTGAAATAACTTTGTTCCTTACAATGTTGTGATGTCACGTGAACCTTTTTAGGTTATTTGTGGTAAACAAAAAGGAAAGGATTAAGTGACAATGGGGTGAGAGTGAGATGGTTTTGCATTGGAGTTAGAACAATCTGAGGAACAAGATGATTCGGCTGCTTATATGAGAGAAATGAGCTGAAAGTTTTGATAATGGGGCAAAGAAAGATCAAATGGGAACTGGTTATTTTCTACTATCGATCACTCTACTTAAAAACAATAATTCAAACTCTTTACTACACTGACTAACTGTTTTTATATGTTTGTTTGTTTTTGTCTTTCAGTTTTCAGTGAGGACCTACATTCCAGCTTATACTTTGTCAATGCGTCCGTGCAAGAGGTAGTATTTGCCAGCACCACAGGGACGTCGGTGCCCTGTCCGGCCAGTGGGGCGGCTCCTGCCTCGCTGCGCTGGTACTTGGCCACCGGAGAGGAGATCTACGATGTGCCGGGCATTAGACACGTGCACAACAACGGAACCCTGCAGATCTTCAACTTCCTGCCATCCAGCTTCAGCAAACTGATCCATGACAACACGTACTACTGCACCGCCGAGAACCCAGCGGCAAGATCCGAAGCCAGGATGTCCACATCAAAGCTGGTGAGTCCACTGAGGAGCATGGATGGTCACTAGTACAGTTGTGAAATATTTGACACTTTCTTTCATTTAGATTGGTTTGTGACTTAGGAATATTGGATGACCTAGAATCTATGTATTATTGCAATTACTGGAGAAACTATAATGTAAAATAGATAGAATATTAGATGTTGGCATGAGCAATTGTGGGCTTATGGTAAATATTTTATCAAATGTAGATATAAAGTTGACGGATAAGATTTTACATGTTTTTTAAATAAATATCCACAACAGTTTTGGGCTGAATGCTACCTTGATGCTAGCACTACCTTCTCAATTTTAATCTACAGAAAAATGTGTCACGTTTAGGGGTAATCATGACCTCTGTTAAAACTCAAGTGTGACTCTCAAACTGAGTTAGGTGTTTGTTAAGTACTTATAATTTGCTAGGAAATGTGTCACAACAAAAATTAGGTGGTGTTTCCCATTGAATCAACAAGTTTTCACCCATGCACATCATGCCACTTAAAATGATCCACTGCTGACTGTATGTTTACAGTATGTCGAAGAACCCTGAGTAGGCTTTCAAACTTGTATTCATTTACTTTTTTAAAGTACTGTATATGGAAAGAATTGTGCTTTTAACATAAGGTTAAGATTTATCAGGGCAATGTACAATTACAATAAGCCAATAGCAGAGATTCTAGCTCTACAGCTAATTTCTGTAGTCCTGGAGGAGCGTACATGAGAAGTGCTACTGGACATGCTTTTGGTGGTAGAAAACCGGAGTACTTGGAGGAAACACATTCACACACACAAGGAGAACATGCTTACATTTGCATACACCAGATCGCTAAACCTGGGACTAAATCTGGATTACATCAGAATAGGGCTGGCGATTAATCGAATTAATTCGATTAATTCGGAACTTTGAAAATCGACGACGTGAAAAATGGCCAAACACCTTCAGCGGCTTTGCAGAGCTCTCCCTCTCGACTCTCTCAAAGAACAGACGAACAGAAACCTTGCGCCTGTTTAGCGGACCTTTTAATCACATAATAACAGCCACGAGTAACCTTCCGGAGGTGGTGTATAGCTTGAGCTCTATAAGTTAGGAGTTAGTTGTTTCTCCGCGGGTGAGTCGGCCGCTTTCAGCGCTTTAGACTCGCGGTAAATTTCTATAAAAGTCCCGCGGTAAAACTAGCGTCTTTTTGATTTGCCTTTGCTGTTACACGAGCTGCTGGGTGTGCTTTTTGTAAGGTTTTCTCTGATAAAGTTAAAAGCAATCTACAGCGTCTCTCTCCTCCTCTCACCAAAAAGCAGCAGCTAGCAGGCCCCGCCCCTTTCCCCTCCGTGTGTGAGTAACCATGGCTACCAGTTTGAGTGACAGGAGTGAGTAACGAACACTCGCAAACTTAAAACTTTTAGATATGAAACAACAAAATCATAATGATGATCTTAACAGGGCCTAATAGATGCAAATGCTAATAACAGTATGAATTAGATGCAGCAGCAAACACTTATTAGTTTTAATATGACATAAAACAAGTTAATCTCATTGGCTCATTCTTTATAGATGCTTTAAAATATTATGAGCTCATAATAAAAAGCAGCAGTCATCGATGACGTTGAATAAAATCGATTAAAATCGAAATCGTCCAAAGTGGTCCAAAAAATCGAGATTCTATTTTTTGGCCATATCGCCCAGCCCTACATCAGAATGAAGACTAGAAAATAACAAATATTGATTCCATTTGATCTGTTCTGTTTTCCTGTGTAGTTTCGCGAGAGCCCTACACAGTCCGAGTGGCCGACCAGAAGGCTATGAGAGGCAGTGTGGCTGTCTTCAAGTGCATTATCCCGTCTTCTGTGGAGGCCTACGTCGCTGTTGTATCATGGGAAAAAGACACTGTCTCACTCAGCTCAGGTAAGACCTTGGGCCCTTTCCTCATTACACAAACACTGGCAGTCTCCTCCGCTCATTTTGTGCTGTACTGTGCATGTTGTACCTGTATCGTCTTGTAGTCAGCCATTACTGTTGCCGTGCTGTTTCTTGCGCTCCTACTCGCCGGAGGACGTTGATAACTGTCATATTGAATCATGGTGTTCCTCCTATACGCAGCCAACTCCCATTTCGAGTCCAGCAAGGGGTAAAGTGGAAAGGTTTATGTGGCATCATTGACCTAGTTACCCTTCTTGTTTGAATCAATTGGCACAGCTTGATGGCATAAGGCACCAGAACAAGTTGGCAAATGGGGCTGCTTATCTGTCTGATTGCGCTGGTACTGCCCGCTGTCTGATTTCCCTCCCTCCATAGGGGCATTCGGGGACCTGTAAGTGAGCACTTGATGTCATTTGACTGAGGGCAGAATCTGGGACGGTGTTTTGGTGGCATTTTAAATGGGTCTGCTCGAGCATGAAGATGTGTCTCCTGATCCATGCGGCGCACTTATTTACTGGAGGTTACTGCTGCTCGTCGCCGCGAGCTGAGGCAGACGACAGAGCACATGTCAGAGCACAACGCATCAGGCAGTGAATCATGGAGACAGGAGAGCAGATTGGGTATGAAGCAGCAGGGGTTTAAAAGTTCTTGTGAGAGAAGCATTGACTACTTTAAAAATATTCATGTCCACAATGGATGCATGGTATGTAAAACATTAAAGATGCATCAGTCAACATGTTGACGCATTGTTTAAAAAAAAAACAAACATGGAAGCTAACAGAAGACAGGTGGTTTAACCGATGCAATGATGAGAACTGTATGATATTATTTTGCCTACGAGCTGTGGAATGTTTTTATTGACAAAACCGAACAGAATAATGAGATTTCTCAATATTTTAGCTTATAAAACAATTCCTATATGTCAAGATCGGTAGGAAGTAAAGCGTAAACATGGGTGTCAACGATTGTTGGGAGGTAAATTACTGTCATACTGTGTGCTATCTCAACTTGGTTGGTTCTGACCAACATATCGCTTCGCTGCTGTTTGCTGATTTGACTTTCTACTTTTGAGAACCGTCTGGAGTTCGGCGATACCAACCTAACAGTTATAGTAAAATTAAATTGTATAGAGGCACCAGCCTAGCTACAACTTTTGCTACATAAAATATCATTTGTATTGATCTTTATTTCAAGTTTTGTTGTTGCCTCATATTGTTAATAGGTTAATGTAGGTTTGTGTAATTTTCATTGTCTTGGATGTTTGAAATGTTTAGTTTGGCTACCTTCAGTCTGTCTCTACCCACATCAGAACCCACGTGTGAGGTTCAGTAATCACATAGTAGTTTCATTCTCAAGGCAGTCTTTTTAACAATAAAAATCTGTAAATTCAGTCCACTTTTTGCTATGCTGAAATATGTCTGGATGATATAGGGAAGAAAAATAGATCACACTTTTTCCCCCTATCGTGATTGTTGGTTAAATCCACAGACAGATAAATAACTCTAAGTAAATACAAACGGCATGTCAGGATTCAGTTTTTATTTTGTGTGGACCAATTATTTGGACAAATCTACATTTAAGCTTTGCACAGTCTAACTGCACGCCCGTGTTACAGGTCCCAGCACAAAAACCGCTCATACTCATCTGTAACTTCCACATTCCCACATCCAGTTGTTTTAAGATGACTTAAATTACATTTACTGAGATTGTAGCCCTATGCTGAGTGGGGCAGGTGGGTCTTCTGCATTTTAAAATAGGATTATTTACAGTTTAGATAAATATTCTAGTATAATATGAACTAAATGTAAAATTATGATCGACAGTTTTATCGCAATTTTACCTGCAACTTTGTAGCCTGGAAACAATAAATCTACTCACTATGCAGCACTAACACTCGCTGCTCACCTGCTTTATCTTTTTTTTTTCTAACCAAATGTTAGATTTTGAACAATTCTGTTGCAGTGTTGTTGTTGTTGTTGTTGTTTTAACCAAGCATTCAAGACAACAGCCACATTGGATTGTCCTGTTTTTCACTCCAGTATGTATTGCGGCAGGCTGGTGCTGTCAAAAGCATGAGTACACGGTCAAAATCACTGCTGCTCCGCCATAAATATTTGATGGTAGATTCTGATGCATGAGCGGATCCACCTCACACTGTTATGGAGAGGGGGGAGGTGGGGGCGAAAATATGTATGTGTGACAATACTGAGAAAAAGAGCACAAGAAAACCACGGGAATGACAACTAGCCTCCGCAGTGGCAAGTGGAGCGGCAGTTTGACCCGGCGAAGATTCAGCCATCGTCGCTAGCCTCGACTTTCATATATATATATTTTTTTTCTTCTTTTTTTCAATTTTTCATGAAAGAAGCCGTAGTCTCGGTGGACACAAAATAAAGCTATCCTACAGCCGTACTGAATTATTAATGTCAGGTTTTTGTTCAGGACGGTAACATCAAACACACTCCTCCTCGCACTGACTCTGTCAAGAAGAAGAATGTAGAGAGAGGCTTTATGGAAAATATGATGTTTGTCAATACTGTATATGCTGTGAGAATTGAATAGATTACATAGAAAAATCTAAAACATGCTTGTACTGATGGGCAATCGTAGTGCTTGAGTAGGATGGAGAAGTAGCGTAAGTAGACAAAAATTGTGTTTAAAAACATTTGCTGCAACTGATTTTTTAACTAATTATGTCTAGTTAACTATAAAGGGTCTTTCACACCACCACAATCCCTCATTGCTGTTGGTATGGTCGAACATCTTTTCTAGTCTCTTTGGAGCGCAAACACGATCCAAAAGGCCACCAGTCGTCAAACCAATGCTGAGTGGGCCTGCGCGTGACGTAATGCTTGAAAAAAGTGACAAAACATAGTTACGCACAACTAGTGTTTAAACTCTGACGGAGAACAGATGTTTCTAGTCTTACCTCACGAATTGAGCTCAGCTTCGCTTTCCTGCTACAGTCCAGACTTCTAATACGGTCGTCTTTCCAATTAGTAGTCATTCTCCTCCGTACTCATGTCCTGTTTGAATCCGTGAAAATAACAACAATCAATGCTCATCTAACTACTGTTTTTCCGTAATTTTCTGACATTGTCGAGTTTCCACATGATTTTCCAGAGCACTGATTCGTTGGTTTGCTAGTAGCCATGGGCCAATCAAACAGCAGCAACTGGTGACACAGACTTTGCAAACAAGTCTTCAAAAACTTGATTGCAGTTCGATAACATCAAGAATTTGTGTTGCATGTACAGAGATGCAATAATTTAGCTTGTTGAATTATAATGTTTCGAAGTAACACTACTCAGATTACCTGATCAGATTAATTGATACTATTTCTTTTATCAACTGTGATCTTGATTTGTGGTCTGAGGTGCACTGTGTAACAATATGGTAGAGACTCCACCCCCCTGCCTGACTCCATGGTGATGTTATTGCTTTGCAGAGAATGTTCCCTCGTACTGTACAGCATTAAACCGATTTCTAACATATTCTAACATATACATTTTACACAGTGCACCTTTAGTAATGAATCATTAAAACATAAGCGTTGAAGAGGATGTTTTTATAGTAGAATTTCAATCATCAATAATAATTTTAATTCCTACCACCATCCATTTTGCTTTGAACAATAATCTCACACGTAGCGACCCGATTAGCCTCTGAATGCAGCCTGGAGTGCAGCACATCTACGGCTGCACATTATGGTCAAAAATAGATGCATAATTACAGACTGGGCCTGTCCTAATTAATCAACTGTGATTGAAAAGTTAATTACAATATGAATTACCTTTCAGAATGAGGACTGCTTAGCACTTATTTGAAGCAGCCCGTTTTCAATGGACGCGCGCGATCCGGCAGCGTCCTAATGTCGCCACTAACATACCATTAACCCGTCATGAATTTTAAAAACCAATCAGGAGCTTTCAAACGCCGCGGCCGCCATCGCCACTACGCCGCTTTTGATAAACAATTGACAGAGCTAATAGAGAGATGAAAGCGAGGGACAAATGAAAAGATGTGGATCATTTTATTCAGCAGCCTGTTGTTGTTAGCGCACCTTTGTCTTTCCGTGTTCCCGATCAAGTGTCTTCAGGAGAGGGGGGAAAAAAGCATGAATGTTTTGGTGCTTTTCCATCTACCTTCCTTTGTGTGGTCATTCAGAGGGGAGACAGCGTAATGAGCGACCCGGCCTTGGTTGCAGCGCAGAGATGGGAGAAAAATAGCGTACAATAAACAACTTGTTGTCACCAAGGCCTCTTCTTCTTAAGATGCAATTAGAGCTCGTCTTTGTCTATCAGCGTTTGAGAGCGCTTCAGTCTTGTGCTATTTGGACCTGCACATACTAAGCAAATGGTGACACCAATAGCCCGTAAACAACTTCATGAGGTTATAATGGACTGTTGATATAAGAATACAATACAAAATTTGTTCTAGATGATGCTGCATTTTTTTTTTACCAACCTTGTGCAATTTTGATTTAATTTGTGCTTTGCAATCAACATATTTAGAGTCTGTGTGTAATCCAGTTAAACCAATCGATCATCTTTACCATATTTTGTTTTTGCTTATTTATTTTTTTTGTTGCCATGGGACTGTGATTATAAATGCAATTTGACACACATTCATTGTATAGTTTCTTCCCTGTCAAAGTAAATAAAGTTTTCTTCCTGCCCATGAATTGTGAAAAGGTTAATACTACTAACTAGGGTTGTAAGTGCTTTGTTGTTGGGTTGATTAATCACTCAGTGGAGTCATTAGTTGACAAATGTTTTTTTAGTCGATTAATTCTTTTAATTAAATTATATGAATAAAAAACACCAACAAAATTAAATGAGTTACCTGAAATGTTTGGAGCACAATTTTGTATGACTTTTCTGCATAAATTTTAGTTTTTGCATAAATTTCAATACAATATTAGTTCTTTAAAGCGATGTTTGAGTCAGACAAATTATTAAATTAAAGACATACTTGTCGTTTGATAGCTTTTTCCAGGTCTCCTTTTAGTTGACTAATCAGTTGACAGGGCATGTCTTTAGGTGACCAAGACTTTCTTTGGTGGACCACAGCCTACTGCTAACCCCTGACGTGTATTCCCAAACTTTGAAACAAAGGGAAAAAAAAACATAAAAGAAATGAAACAGTTTTTGTTTTTGACAGAACTGTATTTTAACAAGCAACAAAATGTTGTTTTGGTTTCTTCTCCTGCAGCTGTGCTCTTTGCTTTGGTATTGCCCGCGCTGTGAAGCCTGACACAGATAAGGCTGTGTACATACGCAGACGGATGATGCTGGTCCTTATGCTGGCAGCCTGAGATTAGGCTAAAGATACTTCAGAGATGTTGCCCTTCTGCATCACTTCTGATTATACAAAAAGGGAATATGTATGAGATGCCTTACTTTGATGGTGGTTATACATTTTGAATTGTAATAAGTTTATTGTCCAAGTACACCTAAGAAAAATATTTATTCTTTGCACCGCCACTAGATTTAAAGCACAGGCAGGCCTATAACCAAGATAACTCAAGATCTGTAGACTATGGATAAACTATGTCTAACACAACCAGGGCTAAAAACAAACAAACAAACAAACAAACAAACAAACACAAAAATGGGAAAAGCATTTGATCCAAACTAGTTAAACACTAGAAGAATATTCCCTTTTGTCAATACATATAATAAATATTTATTATACAATACACTGGACTGAATAAGAGTGACCTATTATGTTGGGCAATACCAATATATTGGGTATAAGGCTGGTTGCTGTGCTTGAGAACCAATATTTGTTAATATTGATAATTAGATTTAAAATCCATTGCAGGTCCACAAGTTAAGTTTACAAATTAACTTTCGTTTCAGTCAAAAATGTTGCAAAACGTCTTATCTGCGATATACTAGTTTGATTTATATAAACATGGAGCTATAAGGTTAGAGTATTTATGCTTCTGTTTTATTTAAAACACTAATCGAAGCTCGGATGACACACATACTATAAAAACACTTAATAATAACTACACTAAGTAGCATTAATAAAGCCTTAATAAAATTCACCATAACAAAAGACTAGTTTTTTTTAGTTTGTAACTATACCTTGAATTTTATACCCCCTTAAGTATGTAGTTACTAAGCCTTAATAAACATTTTAATTCACCTTTTGTTCATGAATAGTTAAGGCTTTATTCATGCTTTACTTAAGGTTAGTTATTATAAAATGTGATTACGTAGTAAAGCTTGAAAACAAGACTGTACAAATTTGGTCACATGTAATTCATACCAATATAGCACTATTAATAATATCAAAGTTTGTTTTGGTTTCTCCCCTCTCTGCTTTCATCTCATTGCATAACCTGCTTGGCTCGGCGATCTAGTCAATTTCCTCCTGTGTGAAAAATTATTGTTTTTTATTTGCTTTATGCAAATGAGTCCACTCAATACTCAGGGCATCTGTAAAAACGCTTGTATTTTCAGTGGCGTTTATGCCGGCTTTCCCAACTGTGTGTTTAGCATTTAAGTAATGAAAGCTCCAGCAGACTGCGCTCGTTCTCCTGGGCCATGGAAGTGCTTATACAGCCTAATTAAACTGTTTGATCATGGAATCTGATTTAGCATCTAGTCAAGCCTTTTTTCTAATATTATTAACTCCTGAGTAATGCTATACAGTAAAGAAAATATATGATGCTTTATTTGGTATTTCACATAAACTACTACTAAACTTACATATTATTATTTAACATTTTGGCTGTTTAGAAGATAGACAACAGTACTTAGAGTAATAGATTCATCTCTCATTATTTCATTGGTTCATTGACTGGCTGTTTTGGATGTTTTGTGTCATTTACTTTACAGCAGTTGAGTCATAAAACCTCTACACTCAGTACATGGTCTTCCTTGGAAAACCATTGATCTATTATCTTGTTAAACCCTAGAAGGTGTGCAAAAAGTAATATTGAGTATATTATTTTATGTAAAAGAGCTTCAAAAATCTTTTCTTTAAAAGGTTTTGGTGTAAAATTACTGTATGCAGTATTTCTACACATTATTCTGAAAACAGACTGTATTACAATGAAACAACTTAAAGATGCACAAATATCTTCTTAATGTATCTATTCAAATGGAAATTAGTCCGCATAATCCTGTCTCTGTCTAATAATGTCCTGTTTGTTCACCAAACTCATCTAAGTTTGTCTGTTGTTGTTGTTATTGTTAGCATTGAGGATAATTGTAGTTTGCACACTAGCACGTATTACTCCTAACAGCTGTGAAAAAGCTTAAAACACATCATGGTGACCAATTCGTAGGCTCAGAATGCATTAGGTAAGTGAGCAGAACATATGATAGGAAATTTACCTAATATTACCTTTAAACACATGAGATGTAACAATTGATGTCTGCATATGGTGGTTAGATGGCAAGGAGAGAGGCGAAAAAGGCTAATTTACAATGTAACATGATAGGTGGGAGGTAAAAAAAAGAAGCCTTTGGTTGACAGCGACAGACAGGTGACATGATATATAGGAAAAGGGAAGAAAAACAGAAATATGTTGTTTTCATCATCGCGGGTACAGTTAAAAAGATATCTTGAGTTGAGAATCGTTGAAGAAGAGGCCAAATGTAGGCGTTTGCTTTACAGCACGACTGCTCAGAGGGAATTTATCATGGCAATAATGTGCCACTGGTAACATTTTTCTCTGGGATTGACAGCGAGGGCACTGAGAGGCAGGCGAAGATGTGGCTGTAAATTCAACACGCCCAAAGTCAGGCCAACCTTGAGAGGAGGGCATGGAGTGTGAACCAGCTCGTGGGAACAGGACTATTGGGAAGAAATGAAACAAGGGAACATAAAGGTTGAATCTCTAATATGACGTGGGTAAGACACTCCCACTCTGTCCTTAAAGATGGGGTAGCTGGTTTTCACACTGCAAACACAATTTAGGTTTTAAATCTGACATCTACTTTCTTAAACCCTTCGACACATGGCTAATATCAACATCCATTAATTTTTGTTTGCAATTAAAAAAACACTTCTTGCAAACAATAATGTGAGACTGGAGAGGACCACCCAAACACAGCCAATCAGAGGGCAGCATTTGACTCCTGATGAAAACAAAACAAAACAAAATGTCTGATAGTACTCAGTGGTCTCATTTTGTCAAAAAGTGCTGTATTTATCATACACTTTTAGTGGAAACAAAAAGGTTACTAAAGGTTACTAAAAAGTTTGGCTACCCCAACTTTAAACAAGCTATTTTAGTGACCACACCGTTGTTCTGCTTTTCTGGGTTCAGAATACATTTTCCCATGAAATTTCAATGTACTTTTTGTTAAACTGCCTATGTTTGGCTGACATTTGTTTGTGTTCAGCTGACATGCCCCTACAGCAAAGGTCGTACTTTGAAAATGATGTTCTTTAGAAGAACCTAAAAGGAGCTTTGTAAGAACAATGTGGTGCACAGTGCCACTTGTTGTATATAAGAATGCTGAAAAAAAAATGTTTTGGTCAGCATTGGTTGTTCGCTCTATAAAGCAATAGAGTGTGAACTAGACTCGACTGCTGTCATATTCTTTGGGAGTCTTCCACTCTTGTGAGTCTTAAACAAACAGGCCGTGTTGAATTTGTTTGAGACATTTAGAAATTGGGTCATGGCTCAAGCTGAAGATGATCCTCGCGCGTACTGTAACAACTACACTCATGAAGAGATTTACGTGTAAATACTTTCATATTCAGTGCAGTCATTTTTCTCCCATTATCATGCAAATACTTTTTTTAGATTGTACCCCTTTAACATTTATGTGACGTACAGTATGTGTTGGATAGTACTGAAAACCTCAGGAGAAGTCTGTACTTTCAGCTTGTTCTTGGTATAAGGCATACGTAGCTTCAGCTCTGGACATTTTATGCTACTACCATCTGTAAACATTTATAGTAGTACATGCACTAATTCATAATATAAACACAAATCTGAGCAAAATTTATCTTGGCTAGGTATTGCAACTATCTTTGTAGCTTCACAGAGCTCGATGCTGTGTAGTTTAGACTACTGGATTATAGTTTAAATTACTGGGTCATGATAATAATGAGTCTTCCTTTTCATGATTTTATATGTGAGACAATTCCTCATCAAGATTTGTGTTTTTCATTTCATCTGCTAGCAGTAGAGAGAATATCTAAGGAGACATAAACAAAGATTACCTGCCCCTTAACATGCTAATCCAGGCATGCTGTTTGATGGCAGATGATGTTGTTCTGATCAGTCTGATGATTTTCAAACTTAATAGGCAGCATAGTAACAGCCACGATAAGTCTCTTGGAGGAAGTTCATTTAGCTTAATGTGTAAAGATTACGCGTTTGTTTTTTCTCCGCAGGTCAGTCCGTCGCTTTCATCGCTCAGACTAAAGTAAATTTTCCTGAAAAGTCTTGCACACAGCGTCTTTTTGATTTGCTAGAGTTGCTTACATGTGTTTTTTGTGAGGTTTTCTCCGATAAAGTTAAAGTTTGTCAGTTCACTGCGTTCTCCTCTCCCCAAAGCAGCAGGCCCCGCCTCTTTCCCCTCGGCGTGTGAGTAACTATGGCAACGCCGTTTGAGTGACAGGAGTGAATGATGTACACATGCAAACTTTTAAACTTTGGATATGAAACAACAACAAAATCATAATATGATCTTAATAGGGCCTAATTGATGCAAATGCTAATAATCTGCAGCAGCAAACCGTTAATAATAGTTCATTGGCTCATCCATTATAGATGATTTAAAACATTATGAGCTCATAATAAAAAGCAGCAGTCATCGATGACGTCAAATGAAAATAAAATCGAGTTGGGGTTTTTTTGGCCATGTCGCCCAAACCTAATAATGAATGAGGATAAATGAATGAATGAAACTAAATACAATTCCATGTATGTCTTTGATAGGGAAATAAGTTACAATAAGGTTAATGTGTCAAATCTGTCAATAATATATTGAATAACAATCGCATATCTAGCAGTTCATATTATTATTAGCCGGTAGGATGTTGTGTTTTTGTGCGCACTACCCCACCCACCCTGCAGAGAATCCTATGAAAACAACCCAGGCTATCATTTTGCCTCCTCCATCCCTCCTCCTCTCCCCCCCCTCACACACATCAGCAGTTAGTGAAACGCTGACCCTTGTCTTTCCCTGCACCCCTTTTCCCTGTCCACCAACACACATCACACACTCGTAATCATTTCCTTTTTTTAAGACGGATCACGCATTCTACATAGGACGCGCGTTGGGTTGTGTCCGTGTTTGGAGATTGGAGATGGGAGGGGAGGACTCTCTCTTGAAAGAAATAAAAAAGAAAAAAAAAAATCAATATGTGTGCGCATTAATCACGGTGCTGCCAGAGAGAATTATGGGAAGATGAGCTGAAGGATGCATTTTGTGCATTTGCAACATATGAGTGCTGCGTGAAGGGGAGTTTGGGGAATTGGAAGACCCTTTTAGTCCAGAGTGGTGTTAGGCCTGAGATCAGACCTCTTTGCCTTATGCACATCTCAAGCCAGGCGCATCATCGCAGTGTTTATTGAAAGCTTTAATCTTTCCCTACACTTATAGCGTATGTTTCTGTATAATGTTGAAAGTCTCCTCCACAGTGCTCTATACCCATCCACTCCCCGCTGCGAGGTTTGCCATTTGCACAAGATAAAAAGGACCTCCTCCTCTGACTTTTTCTGTTTGAGTCGTGGCCGTTTGAAGTCTCCATCTGGGCTGCGGCGAAGGCTTGAGGACATGATACATATTTGATAAGGATCGATAGAAGGGTTACTGAGACAGAGATGGAGGGAAATCGATCTTGCGCTGGCCTTCCCAAAAGAATCTTAAAGCTAAGGTCAGGTTTGGTACGACCTTCTGCCTCGCTAACTCGCAGATAAAAGACAGACTTTTCATTTTATTGTCACACTCCGTGCCATATTAAATCAGTAAAACAATCTGGCTCAGAAAGTGGCATACGGACAGTCGATTACACCGCTCTGATTTGTTTTAGCGTCGCTTTTTGCATCCTATTAAGCCGTCACTGACATCCTAATCACTATGCACAACAATAAGGCAATCTGTTTAGTAATGGGAGAGTGAGCAGCAGACACATTCTGGCACAGTGGCTGCGATTCCCAGCTGATACTCCATACGGAAAGACAAAATCAACAACTGTTGGAGCGGGCGCCCTTCCATCACTGTTTACCAATAAACTCGAACAATATGGCAGCCATTAGCCTGTTTAGGCAGCCAATGATTTGGGTGGTGATGGCTGGGCGCGCTGGGAGACTGAACACGCTCTCATCTTTAATAGGCAATTTGGCTTTGCGTGATGGGGAAGCCCTTTTGTTTTCATCCGCAGCAGAAGACAGCAGATTAAATAAGGCTCGTTTTGGTACAGTGCACTCAGAGGACAGCGGCAGTCTGCCTTTATTTAATGTGTTTACATAATCTGCTCAAAATTATGGGTCTAGGCTGCATTTCAAGGACCAAAATACAACAAATAGTACAATTAAAGGGGCACTATGATACATTTTAATGAAAGG